>JANAVB010028196.1:21967226-22574414 GCA_029216955.1 Iris pallida | reverse complement strand
ACGAAACTGTAACCTACGTGTCCGGCGAAGAGGAAGGGTTTCGAACGTGCTGACGGGCGGAGGAGACGTCGTAGCGGTGGCGAGTGGTGGCGCTGGGGTCGGAGTGACAGGGCGAGTCGAATGGTGGTGGTGGTTGGCGGTGGTGCTAGGCGTAGGGCGGGCTGGGGGTCGCCGTAGTTAGGGTTAGGTTTAGGGGTTCGTCGGGGAAGAGCGGCGGCAGCGGTTAGTCGTGGAGGAGATTTAGGGTTAGGGTTTAGTTCAGGGGGAGAGGGGGAGTGTTTTATAGGAAAAGAGGGCGGTGGGGGCAGCCGGGTTCGGGGGCAGCGTCGGTGAGTCGGTCGGGGCAGCGCGTCGAGTCAGAGGAGAGAGAGAGTGACTGGTCAGGGGGGGGTTTTTTGGGTAGTTTGCAATAGGCCCCTAGGTTTTAGGGTAATTACAAATAGGTCCTCCCAGTATGTAAATGCAATAAATAAATTGCATTCCAATATCAAAACAATTCAATAATTTCATAATGACATTAAAACATTTAAATAAATTGCAAAACGATATTAAAATAATTTAGAAAAATTGCAAACCAATATTTTTGTATTTAAAAACTCATTTAAAATTCGTTTAAAAATTCTAGAAAATTCCTAAAATCATATTAAATTATTTTAAAACCAATAATGACATTTAATAATTAATTAACACTAGTTTAAAATTTTTTGAAAAATCAGGGGCTTACAGTTGGTCATGGTCTGATCCTCGATGAATACCACGTCCCTGCTTCTGTAGAGCTTTTTTTCCACCGGGTCGTAGAGTCTATAGCCAAACTTATCCCGACCGTAGCTGACAAAGACGCATCGCCTCGTCTTCGGCTCAAGTTTGGACCTCTCGTCCTTTGGTACATGCACGAAGGTCTTACAACCAACACTCGTAGGTGATTGTATGACGTCTCTTTGTCGTACCATACTTTGTCAGCCATATCACCCTGCAAAGGAGCACTAGAAGATAAATTAATAACATAAGCAGCTGTGAGAAGAGCCTCACCCCAATAACTGTCTGACAAGTTTGTTTCTGACAGCAAATACCGCACCCTCTCCATCAGTGTCATGTTCATGCGTTCCGCTACACCATTGAGCTGAGGTGTCTTGGGTGGAGTCTTCTGGTGTCGTATCCCTTGCTCTCTGCAATAAGCATCAAAGGGACCAATGTATTCGCCGTCGTTGTCGGACCGAACACACAATAACTTTTTGTCCGTCTCTCTTTCAACAGAGGCCTGAAACTCTTTGAAAGTAGGCAGCACCTGATCCTTGGTCTTTAAGGCATAGACCCAAACCTTCCTGGAACAGTCATCAATAAAAGTTACAAAGTAAGAAGCACCACCAATAGATTTTACCTTCATAGGACCTGTCACTCCCCGTTCCCAGAATGCGTATTTTTATACATGTACAACTCATGTGTATTTATTTAGTATTTATCATGTATTTATTTAATATTTATCATGTATTATCCTGTATTTAAATTCCTTTAATTTCATGTTAATCAATTAATCTGCTCTTTAAATTTTCATGTTAATTTATTTTCTGCAATTATATTTCTGCAATTTTATTTCTGCACTTTATTTCTTGCTTTTATTCTCTGCTTTAGCTAGGCTTTGGGTTCGGGTTAGCCTTGGTTGGATCCCCTACAACCCGACCCATTGGACCCGGCCCAACTCCCACCTACCACCCCCTTTTCTATTTAAAGCCACCCTCTCCATTCTCTCTCCTCATTACTCATTCTCACCATTACTCCTCTTCTTCTTCCTTTCATTACTCTCTCCACCTACCAAACCGTAGGCAAGTACAACTTGCTCCACATGAGAACCCATGTTTTTATGGTTCATTTATCTTCCTCTCGTGATCCTAAGAGAGTTTAAAACTTGGCATTTTTCATTTCGAAGTCTTAATTTTTGTAGATCTAGAAATTAGTTATTTTCGGAGTTTGGTGGTTTTGATCTATCAAACTTCTTTGTTTGCAAAATTTGATGGTCCCATGTTGTAGAGAAGTTTATTCTACCCAATTTTGACCTTTGGAAAGTTGGATTTGGACTTGTTTTGACTAAGTTATGGACTTTTTGAAGCTTTGGGGTGCAACCATGGAGTTCTTGCTGTTTGGAGAAGACAGTGAGCAGTGTACACTAGCTTTTTAGCTTGCGTCACTGAGCTGTGAGCGCTCTTTAGCGCAGCGCAGTATGGAGTCCATACGCTACATTTTTAGGAAGCGTGTGTCTTGCATACGCTACCTTTTGGAAGCGTATGTCGTATGGAGTTCATACGCTGCCTTTTGGGAGCGTATGACTTGCATACGCTGAATTGGATGGTCAGGAGTCGTATGGAGTTCATACGCTGCCTTTTGGGAGCGTATGACTTGCATACGCTGACTTGGATGGTCAGGAGTCGTATGGAGTTCATACGCTACCTTTTGGGAGCGTATGACTTGCATACGCTGACTTGGATGGTCAGGAGTCGTATGGAGTTCATACGCTGCCTTTTGGGAGCGTATGACTTGCATACGCTGACTTGAATGGTCAGGAGTCGTATGGAGTTCATACGCTACCTTTTGGGAGCGTATGACTTGCATACGCTCACTTGGATAGTGAGGAGTCGTATGGAGTCCATACGCTAGCTTGACTTGAGCGTAGCCTGACTTGAGCGTAGGCTGACATGAGCGTAGCCTACTTACCCTGGATCTTCTATAGCCCTGTATATTGATATTTTATTAGATATTTAACGTCCATTTTATATCCTTACGCCTTTTGACATAAAACTTGATAAAATCATGATATGTTAATATTTCTGTTAAATATAGATTGTTACGTGGGATGTACCATGTGTCGTGAATTGAGTATAGATACCCCGATTGACTGGAATTAAACCCTGAGAGTTGTAGACTCGACCCCACTGAATACTAATTGACTTTCATGCCTTGTCACCATTGATAATAATGGTTTTCTTGACTAAATTGATCATGCGTTCCTAGTTGGAACTAAGAGACTGGCTAGTCGTCTTATTGAATTGAATGACTGAGACACGTTCATGTTATGAACTATTGTAATCGACTGGTTGATTCCGAATATTGACATACATGCACATGCAGGCTTCAATCTATTTATTTATTTATTTACTTATTTATTTTCTACAAAAGAAGCATGTGTACTTTATGGTCAAGGCATGATTACCGTGGTTAGATTTGATTGTTGCATTACGCTATGTAAGACCTGCAACCTAACCGCACTGGTATCGTTGTAGAGTTGTGCATATTGTACCCCGTACGAAAGTACCCATTTGAATGACCATGATCCACGGCATGGGATTTCAATCAACGTAGAGACTATTAAGTTAAATAAAATAATGATTGCATGGAGAGAATGGATTCCCGAGTTCTTACATGGCAGTCCCCTTGGGACAAGTAGTACCCGACGGGCCGGCTGGTTCCCACAGATACTGTAAAACTGTCACACGGGCAGGGAACAGTATCTGCTTATATTATTATTGTATATTGTATATTGATGACGGACGTCCTGCTAGGACTCGTCTAATTCATGCATGGCGCACATGATTGACTGGATAGACTAGCCTTGCTTGCACATAGTAAGAACTACGGAATCCCTAATTGCATAATTCCAGGATAACTTGGAACATACAGTAGCAAGCCGTAGTAGTTGAATGGCCGTTTAAATTGACTTGTTTGTGTACTGTACCTACTCTGTTACCTAACTGGGATGATCAGAATGTCAGGACATGACGGGCCAACTTCTGTCCTTGTTTGGTTGGGAGGTTGGTTCGAAGTGTCGTGATGTGATGTGAATCCTAGTGGAAAGCAGAGATCTATTATTATATTCTCTTACTTTCTGGTTTTAGTTCTCATGTCGTGCTTCCTTGTGGTACTTGCTATTAGAGGTCTAACCTCTCTGGTTTTGCATGGCCAGATTTAGAGCCGGTCCCCGAGGATCCAGC
This sequence comes from Iris pallida, assembly GCA_029216955.1. Taxonomy (NCBI): domain Eukaryota; kingdom Viridiplantae; phylum Streptophyta; class Magnoliopsida; order Asparagales; family Iridaceae; genus Iris; species Iris pallida. Next base: position 22,570,434 of record JANAVB010028196.1, on the reverse strand, counting down.
TTACTTCTACCTCCAGGATTGTCAACACTAGAGGGATGATCGCAGGAGGACTCGAGTGGGTTTCTTACTTCCCCGCTCGTTTTGTTATCTACTTAATACCTTGCCGTTTGGCACCGACATGTTAGTCGGATTGTCTTGTACTTACTTTTACATAATTGTAATTAAAGTCAGACTGCAGCTGATAACAATTGTGTATACTTTTGCTATACGATCTGGCTATGTTTTGTAAAGCCAGATCTCAAGAACATTTTGACTAAGCGTTTGGGACGCCTTACTGCTTTATCTTACATGTTCTCTATTTCTGTTTCCTTGTTTGAATGATTGAGACAATAGATGTGTAATGACCATAGAAGGACTCTTATGTAGTATGCACCCCCTCGTCTGGTTAGACAGTATTGATCGTATTATACGGTATTCATCTACCCGTAATACGTAGCTGGCTGAGTCATTCCCCCGCTCTCCAGTATTCTGGTTCTGGGGCGTGACAAGATTTTAGTGGTGGCTCATGCAGGTCTGTTTTCAGACTTGTGGGGTATTTTGATTTATAGGATGTCTCAATCACACATGTTTTCCCTTGATCTCCTGATTCGTTATTCTCAACTCTCGCTTGACATTCCGGTATCCTTTGACTTCATTTGATCCTTCATGTCCGGTCGTTTGATTGTTCTCTTGTCCCTTTTCTTAGGGGCACTTCGTCCGCATCGGTCAGAGCTGGACAGCAACAGCAAGGGCAGCATGGGCAACATGACCAGGTTGGTCAGCAACAAGGGCCAGTCTCACCTCAGGAGACTATCCAGGAAGAAGTGATAGTAGAACCAGCAGTTGGACCGCAGTATCCGGATATTCCAAACCCACCCGTAGTTCCACCTACCCCTGTGGAATTGGACACACCAGCCCTTCTGGAGATCATGAGAGGGATGATGGCTACTCAGCAACATCAGATGTTAGCCCAGCAGCGCATGCACGCTCAGTTACAAGAGCAGAATGTACTACTCAACCAAGGATTACAGACGGCATTGGAAAGAGGGACGAGGCCAGATTCAGGAGCGTCAGCCCAGTTTTGCAAGTATAACCCCCGCCGTTTCAAGGGCACGGAGGATGCCATCTCAGCAGATGCATGGCTTAAGGACATTGAGGCTATTCTGACAGCCGCTAAGGTCCCGGCAGAAGAACGTGTGGATCTGGTGAAGTTATTGCTTCAGGATCTCGCACGTGATTGGTGGAAATCAGAGGAAGTGGGCATCAGGCGTCCTGTGGCTTGGGACGATTTTACAGCAAGATTCAAGACGAAGTATTATGGAGTTGTGGCGCAGTTTGAGCTACAACAGAAGTTTATCAACCTCAGACAGGCTGGCAAGACTGTAGATGCTTATGCAGCGGAGTTCTGCAGATTGAGTAGGTTTGTCCCAGAGATGGTAGCAACGGAGCGCCAGAGGGCGATGAGGTTCCAGCAAGGGTTTCATCTTGAGCTCTTGCAATTGATAGAGGGGCACAACTACCAGACTTTTGATGAAGTATTGACGGCAACCCGCAGGCATGAGCTCACCATTCAGAGGCTTGCGACTAGGACTGGGGGTCAGAAGAGATCCCACAGTCAGATTGAAGGAGGAGGGGGAGCAGCGCCCTGAACAACAGCACCATCCACTGGCATTCGTATCCACGATGTGGCGATACGGGGGCTAGCACCACCACCCAGGCAGCAGCAACAGCAACAGAGGAAGAACCAGCAACCCCCAGCGGGCTGTACTTATTGTGGGAAGATGGGACACACTAGAGATGTGTGTCGGACATTGAATGGACTATGTCTGATATGTGGAAATCCAGACCATCGGGTTACCACATGTCCCATGAATTCGAGGTCAGGAGGACCAGTGCCGCAGTTTCCTGCTCTGCCAGCACCAGGGGCAGGGCAGTATCGAGGACCAGCGATAGCAGTGAGACCATTGGCCCAGCGTCCGTTAATGCCGCAGGCTCAGATGTTTCGACAGCAGGGACCGCCGATGCAGCAACACCAGCATAGACCACCCCAGCATCATCAAGGAAGGGGCCAGCAGCAGCACCAGGCTAGGCCGCAACATGGGAACCAGCAAGGAGGTCGAGGACAGGCATTCACTCTGTCCTTGGAAGAGGCATTAGCATCGGGAGATGTTGTGGCAGGTAACATTCTCGTCGCCTCATATCCCGCAGTAGCATTGTTTGATTCGGGAGCATCGCACTCATTTATATCTGCACGATTTGCGACACGGCTAGGAATGGAGTTCGAGGCATTGCCAGGGAGGTTGAATATACTCACTGGTAATGGGCTCGTAGGAGTTAGTAGAGTTATTCTAGCGTGTAGTGTTGTAGTTTGCGGGCATTCTTTACCCGCCCAGTTGATAGAATTTCCTGTTGGAAATTTCGACGTTATCTTAGGCATGGACTGGCTGAAAGACAGTCATGCGATAATAGATTGTCGTAGTGGGAGTGTATCTTTTGATATTCCAGGCATGAAGAGATTCACCTTAGTCAGATCAGAGGCAACTCAGCAAGAGCAGGGAGTAGTAACGGCAATGGAAGAAGTTCAGGTTCCGAAGGTAGTTGAAGAATTTCTAGACGTGTTTCTTGAAGAACTTCCAGGTCTACCACCGGTTAGAGATATTGAGTTCAGTATAGAATTGGCACCTGGGACTAAACCGATATCAGATCGGGTTTACAGAATGGAGGATTCAGAACAGGCCAAGGTATATCAACATATAGAGGAACTGAAGGAGAAGAAGTTCATCCAAGCTAGCATATCACCATGGGCAGCACCAGTGGTACTTGTAGGGAAGAAGGATGGATCATCCAGATTATGCATCGATTACAGGAAGCTTAACGCGGCAACAGTAAAGAACAAGTATCCACTACCAAGGATCGACGACTTATTTGATCAGTTGAGCAGGGCCAGAGTTTTCTCCAAGATAGATCTTCGTTCAGGGTACCATCAAGTGAGGGTTCGGAAGGAAGACATTCCCAAGACAACATTCAGGTCGAAGTATGGACATTATGAATTCTTGGTAATGCCGTTTGGTTTGACCAATGCTCCAGCAATATTCATGGATTTGATGAACCGCATCTTTATGCCGTATTTAGATCAGTTTGTCATAGTATTTCTCGACGACATTCTTGTGTACTCTGCTAGTGAAGAGGAGCATGAAGACCACCTCAGGAAAGTGTTGCAGGTTCTGAGAGAGAACCAGTTGTATGCCAAGCTCAGCAAGTGTGAGTTCTGGACGGATCACATCTCATTTTTGGGTCATATCGTATCAGGAGCTAGAGTAGCCGTGGATCCCAAGAAGGTAGAAGCAGTAGAGAGTTGGCCAGTACCCAAGACCGTAGCTGATGTACGGAGTTTCTTGGGATTGGCGGGATATTACAGAAGATTTGTGTCAGATTTTGCAAGACTTTCAGCACCCATGACTCGCTTGACCCGGAAGGATGTGCCATTTGTCTGGTCGACAGAATGTCAGGCATCATTTGAGAAATTGAAGCAAAGGTTGATATCAGCACCCATTCTTACATTGTCAGTTGGACCCGGAGGTTTTACAGTGTATTGTGATGCGTCAGGTAAAGGACTTGGATGTGTCCTCATGCAGCACGGGAAAGTGATAGCATATGCATCTAGACAGCTTCGGGACCACGAGAAGAATTACCCAACTCATGATTTGGAGTTGGCGGCAGTAGTATTTGCTTTGAAGCTATGGAGGCATTACTTATATGGTGACCGAGTAGACATGTACACAGACCACAAAAGTCTGAAGTACATCTTTACTCAGAAGGAGTTGAACATGAGGCAGAGAAGATGGTTAGAACTGATCAAGGATTATGACGTGGAGCTTCAATATCATCCAGGCAAGGCTAATGTGGTAGCAGACGCTCTCAGCAGAAGGGGCGGCGCATTTATGTTGACGACATAGAAGCATATCTTAGAAGACCTTCAGGAGATGGGCATCGAGGTTATACTTCCTAGTGATATAGGAGTTCTGGCGAGTCTACAAGTCCAATCTGACTTGGTAGACAGGATCAAGGCAGCTCAGGCACAAGACCCAAGGATTCAGAAGCTTAGGGCAGAATGTGAGTCAGGACACAGAAAGGAGTTGAAAATTCATGAAGATGGTACCCTTAGGTTTGGATCACGTCTATGTGTGCCTAGTGGAGATATCAGACAGGAAGTTATGGCAGAAGCTCATAGTTCTCAGTATTCTATACATCCTGGAGGGACCAAGATGTACCAAGATATTAAGCAGCACTTCTGGTGGAACGGGATGAAGAGGGAGATAGCTAGATTTGTCTCCCGTTGCTTGGTATGTCAGCAAGTGAAGGCAGAACAGCAGAGGCCAGCTGGATTATTGCAACCGCTTCCTATCCCGGAATGGAAATGGGAGCATATTACAATGGACTTTGTGACCGGTTTACCGAGATCACCAAGTGGTAAAGATGCTATTTGGGTGATAGTAGATCGGCTTACAAAGGTAGCACATTTTTTTCCTTTCAGAGTAGGACAATCTACAGAAAAGTTGGCAGAGTTGTATATGCAACAGATAGTCAGGCAGCATGGAGTCCCTGTCAGTATTGTGTCAGACCGAGATACCCGCTTTACATCGCATTTCTGGAAGAGCTTGCATCATAGTCTGGGTACCAAGTTGAGATTTAGCACGGCTTACCACCCACAGACGGATGGGCAATCAGAAAGAACGATTCAGACTTTGGAAGATATGTTGCGAGCTTGCATCCTAGATTTTGGAGGATCTTGGGAGAGCCACTTGCACTTAGTCAAATTTTCATACAACAACAGTTATCAAGCCAGTATCCAGATGGCTCCATTTGAAGCACTATATGGTAAGAAGTGCAGGTCACCGCTTGCATGGGATGATATCGGGGACAAGAAGATGCTAGGCCCAGAAATGATTGTTCAGACAGTTGAACTGGTTAAAGGAATTAGAGAGCGACTTCGTGTTGCGCAGGATCGGCATCGTCATTGGGCGGACCAGCATCGTAGGCCGTTAGAGTTCTCTGTTGGGGACCACGTATTCTTACGGATCTCACCTACTCGTGGGGTCATTAGATTTGGCGTTCGCAGGAAATTGAGTCCGCGGTACGTGGGCCCATTCGTTATCCTTGATCGGATAGGCGATGTTGCTTATCGTTTATCACTCCCACCTTCGTTGCGAGAGGTGCATGACGTGTTTCATGTATCTCAATTGCGAAGGTATGTATCGGACCCCAGCCATGTCCTCGATCATTCAGAACTGGTTGTTAGTACCAACCTGTCTTACGAGGAGCAGCCTGTGTCCATCTTGGACCGAAGAGAGAAGATACTCAAGAACCGAACAATTAACCTTGTCCGGGTTGCTTGGGGTCATCACTCTTTGGGAGAGTCAACGTGGGAACGTGAGGATGATATCCGATCACGGTATCCACATCTGTTTGACTCACAAGGTATATCTTTTTCTGTGTACCTAATTGTCTTGATTCCTCATGCTTATCACCTTATGGGTAGAATCGCTTGATATCGTAGATTGATAGATTTACATATATGTTACTTGCTATGGACATTGTAAAATGATTGCTTGATTTAATTGCTTGTACTTAGATTAGCTTAGCCCCGATATTTCTATCCTGCTTGGGTTTGAAATTCCGAGGACGAAATTTTTCTAAGGAGGGTAGAGATGTCACTCCCCGTTCCCAGAATGCGTATTTTTATACATGTACAACTCATGTGTATTTATTTAGTATTTATCATGTATTTATTTAATATTTATCATGTATTATCTTGTATTTAAATTTCTTTAATTTTATGTTAATCAATTAATCTGCTCTTTAAATTTTCATGTTAATTTATTTCCTGCAATTATATTTCTGTAATTTTATTTCTGCACTTTATTTCCTGCTTTTATTCTCTGCTTTAGCTAGGCTTTGGGTTCGGGTTAGCCTTGGTTGGATCCCCTACAACCCGACCCATTGGACCCGGCCCAACTCCCACCTACCACCCCCTTTTCTATTTAAAGCCACCCTCTCCATTCTCTCTCCTCATTACTCATTCTCACCATTACTCCTCTTCTTCTTCCTTTCATTACTCTCTCCACCTACCAAACCGTAGGCAAGTACAACTTGCTCCACATGAGAACCCATGTTTTTATGGTTCATTTATCTTCCTCTCGTGATCCTAAGAGAGTTTAGAACTTGGCATTTTTCATTTCGAAGTCTTAATTTTTGTAGATCTAGAAATTAGTTATTTTCGGAGTTTGGTGGTTTTGATCTATCAAACTTCTTTGTTTGCAAAATTTGATGGTCCCATGTTGTAGAGAAGTTTATTCTACCCAATTTTGACCTTTGGAAAGTTGGATTTGGACTTGTTTTGACTAAGTTATGGACTTTTTGAAGCTTTGGGGTGCAACCATGGAGTTCTTGCTGTTTGGAGAAGACAGTGAGCAGTGTACACTAGCTTTTTAGCTTGCGTCACTGAGCTGTGCGCGCTCTTTAGCGCAACGCAGTATGGAGTCCATACGCTACCTTTTTAGGAAGCGTGAGTCTTGCATACGCTACCTTTTGGAAGCGTATGTCGTATGGAGTTCATACGCTGCCTTTTGGGAGCGTATGACTTGCATACGCTGACTTGGATGGTCAGGAGTCGTATGGAGTTCATACGCTGCCTTTTGGGAGCGTATGACTTGCATACGCTGACTTGGATGGTCAGGAGTCGTATGGAGTTCATACGCTGCCTTTTGGGAGCGTATGACTTGCATACGCTGACTTGGATGGCCAGGAGTCGTATGGAGTTCATACGCTACCTTTTGGGAGCGTATGACTTGCATACGCTGACTTGGATGGCCAGGAGTCGTATGGAGTTCATACGCTGCCTTTTGGGAGCGTATGACTTGCATACGCTGACTTGAATGGTCAGGAGTCGTATGGAGTTCATACGCTACCTTTTGGGAGCGTATGACTTGCATATGCTCACTTGGATAGTGAGGAGTCGTATGGAGTCCATACGCTAGCTTGACTTGAGCGTAGCCTGACTTGAGCGTAGGCTGACATGAGCGTAGCCTACTTACCCTGGATCTTCTATAGCCCTGTATATTGATATTTTATTAGATATTTAACGTCCATTTTATATCCTTACGCCTTTTGACATAAAACTTGATAAAATCATGATATGTTAATATTTCTGTTAAATATAGATTGTTATGTGGGATGTACCATGTGTCGTGAATTGAGTATAGATACCCCGATTGACTGGAATTAAACCCTGAGAGTTGTAGACTCGACCCCACTGAATACTAATTGACTTTCATGCCTTGTCACCATTGATAATAATGGTTATCTTGACTAAATTGATCATGCGTTCCTAGTTGGAACTAAGAGACTGGCTAGTCGTCTTATTGAATTGAATGAATGAGACACGTTCATGTTATGAACTATTGTAATCGATTGGCTGATCCCGAATATTGACATACATGCACATGCAGGCTTCAATTTATTTATTTATTTATTTACTTATTTATTTTCTACAAAAGAAGCATGTGTACTTTATGGTCAAGGCATGATTACCGTGGTTAGATTTGATTGTTGCATTACGCTATGTAGGACCTGCAACCTAACCGCACTGGTATCGTTGTAGAGTTGTGCATATCGTACTCCGTACGAAAGTACCCATTTGAATGACCATGATCCACGGCATGAGATTTCACTCAACGTAGGGACTATTAAGTTAAATAAAATAATGATTGCATGGAGAGAATGGATTCCCGAGTTCTTACATGGCAGCCCCCTTGGGACAAGTAGTACCCGACGGGCCGGCTGGTTCCCACAGATACTGTAAAACTGCCACACGGGCAGGGAACAGTATCTGCTTATATTATTATTGTATATTGTATATTGATGACGGGCGTCCTGCTAGGACTCGTCTAATTCATGCATGGCGCACATGATTGACTGGATAGACTAGCCTTGCTTGTACATAGTAAGAACTACGAAATCCCTAATTGCATAATTCCAGGATAACTTGGAACACACAGTAGCAAGCCGTAGTAGTTGAATGGCCGTTTAAATTGACTTGTTTGTGTACTGTACCTACTCTGTTACCTAACTGGGATGATCAGAATGTCAGGACATGACGGGCCAACTTCTGTCCTTGTTTGGTTGGGAGGTTGGTTCGAAGTGTCGTGATGTGATGTGAATCCTAGTGGAAAGCAGAAATCTATTATTATATTCTCTTACTTTCTGGTTTTAGTTCTCATGTCGTGCTTCCTTGTGGTACTTGCTATTAGAGGTCTAACCTCTCTGGTTTTGCATGGCCAGATTTAGAGCCGGTCCCCGAGGATCCAGCTTACTTCTACCTCCAGGATTGTCAACACTAGAGGGATGATCGCAGGAGGACTCGAGTGGGTTTCTTACTTCCCCGCTCGTTTTTTTATCTACTTAATACCTTGCCGTTTGGCACCGACATGTTAGTCAGATTGTCTTGTACTTACTTTTACATAATTGTAATTAAAGTCAGACTGCAGCTGATAACAATTGTGTATACTTTTGCTATACGATCTGGCTATGTTTTGTAAAGCCAGATCTCAAGAACATTTTGACTAAGCGTTTGGGACGCCTTACTGCTTTATCTTACATGTTCTCTATTTCTGTTTCCTTGCTTGAATGATTGAGACAATAGATGTGTAATGATCATAGAAGGACTCTTATGTAGTATGCACCCCCTCGTCTGGTTAGACAGCATTGATCGTATTATACGGTATTCATCTACCCGTAATACGTAGCTGGCTGAGTCATTCCCCCGCTCTCCAGTATTCTGGTTCTGGGGCGTGACAAGGTTTTAGTGGTGGCCCATGCACGTCTGATTTCAGACTTGTGGGGTGTTTTGATTTATAGGATGTCTCAATCACACATGTTTCCCCTTGAAAACTGTATGGGTGTCAGTACTCAACTGTACTGGTGGAGTGAGCTCCTCGCCCACCCATACAAAACCGACACGCTTATTTTACTTTGTGCGATATAAGCCCCTTTACGATTGTCTTTCTAGTCTTGCCTTAGGATCGATTTTAGGACCGACGCCTTGGTCTATTTTGTGTCTTTTAGACCGTTACCGTGCCTTGCACTAATATTGTACTCATACTTTCCGCTAGACCTTCTCGCTCCAATAACGTCAACTTATCGCCTCGTGCTTGCCTTTCGTGCCATACTCTAGGACGTAACGACTCGGTCGTGCCATGAACTCGATTGGTGCTATCGTATCACTGAGGCAGTGCCTCCTCGCTTGATCTTGCCTATACTCGTGTTGTGACAACGCGGCCATGCCTCACATCTCGAGGTCGTGCCCAAAAACTCAATATGACCTAATCAAACTTGTCCTACGGCCCTTCTCGACTTAACTCGCAACGACTAACCCGACTTATGGAACCAATGTTGGGAACTCAAGCACGACGTCGTATTTCGTGCCGAAGCACATGTCTTTACGTATAGCCGAATCGTAGGCCTTATAATACCTTGGGTGCAACCGAGTACACATTTCACCATTCAACGCATACCGTGCTTACACTTTCTTTGTTACGACCGACATCGTGCATGCGGATTCGCCGCTTAGCACGCCAATTTCTATATGAAAGGCCACTGGCATGACAAGCCATCGCGGACATAGCTCGGGTAGGCGGCGGGTCCTTCAGCGCAGGTAGCGAGCCCCGTTGAAAGCCCCCGACTACCTACGCAATAAAAGCATGCGTTGCTATAACGTCTACCTCCTAGAACGACTGGGCACGGTGCCCCGGCGTATAACCAGTCTAGGCAGAAATCCTTGTCGACAAGGTGTCCAATGACCACGCACCTACGAGACATCTAGACTCACGTAAATGCATAGCCTAATTTGTTGGTACGATTGGAACAATACTTAGCAACACGTGCTCTGAACCACACTTTGTGAAACGTATATCGCGACCGTGAGACTCCCAACCGAGGGACCGCCTCAAACAACTTAACGTGGATAGGAACGCGAGACTCCCAACCGAGGGACCGCCTCGAATAACTTAACGTAGATAGGAACGCGAGACTCCCAACCGAGGGACCGCCTCGAACATCTTTGAACTCGAGGGAACGACTACTACATAGCCTTCCAACTTAACTTGAACAAAACGTGTTCCTTAAGTGCCATAGACCGTGGCTAACTTTACATCGTGCCAACCGTGGCTCGTGCCTTTAACTGACTTACGTCCTACACGACGCTATCACCCAAGTCATATGTTACATGACGGCCCTTGAGATCGTGGGACTATTTGACTTGACAACCGCAGAAAGAACGGGACGGCACTTGGAATGACTTAGGTCGATCGGCATAACTTTGCCTAACTTACTCAAGCCTACAACTTAACCCGAGGGACGAGCCAAGGCTATGCCAAGCCTTGCGCAATGGAAACGTGCATGCTTTATCGAGCATTTACGCGGGCGACGCCTACGACTTAGGCTAACTTCTCGTTTGTGTCGAATACCAACTTTTCCTTCTCCCAAGCCGCGTGACGAAGGATCGAGTGTCATTTTTCAAAGCACGCTGAGCACCAACTCTAATCAGACCGTGGGACGTTTTCCATGTTCTAAACTCGATTCGATCCGTCGGGATAATTCCCTTTAGCTATGTGGATTCGTCTATTTTATTATTAAGCCTACTTGTGCAAGTTAAAAACACGCGATTTATTATGTGAAGGCAAAGATGAGGCAAGTTCACCGAAACTTCCCCACCTGTGCGATGTCTTCGAGCAAGCCGTTGCCAGGCTAAGTCCGAATGTCGTCGGCGTTTCGATTCTTCCGATTGACTTTGCGGGACAGGGCACTACATCATACACCACTCAGAACAAATCTCGTCCTCGAGACTTTCCTGAAGGCAAGCCATCCTATCATTTCTATGGCCAAGACTTAATCGAGCCTAGACACGGGACTATGACAGTCGAGCGAGATACGCCTAAGCGTTTCCTTGAGTCCGAGCCACGCTCGCACTATTATCATTCTTTCCTTCAACACGATTTCGAATTCTCGATACTCTTTCATTCCCCAAGTCTCATTTCCATTCAACGTATCACTTGGCTGGATCGTGCACGCATTCCAGGCGTCCCCAAAATACATACATTTCAGCCAAGCCTCGTGATAGAGAATCTGCCATCACCACTCGAGTCGGATCGTGCACATATTCGGGCGTCCCTGATATACGTGCATGTCAGAGACTCACGAGTGGTGCCTCAACAATTTCCTATCGCTTCGCACTCGGACTTCTTCCGAACCGCTAGGCTATGTCTTTCGTCAGCACTGGAATCATAGTTCCCAAACAACGATATCAACACTGACCCCATCCTAAGGTCAAACCAAATCGATGGTACGGGATTTTCTACCCAAGCTCGCATCACTCCGATTTCTAAACATCGAGCATCGATTTCCTACGCACATCCCAATATTTGTCGCATGGGATCCGAATCGTTAGGTAAAGCCATCCTACGATAATTCACGTTTCGACCAATTCCACATCATATCAATATCGTTCGTTCATCAAGCCATTTCACATCGTCTATCTCTTCGGACACGTTCGACATTAGTTCGCCTATCATTCGTTCTCAAATTAAGCACGTTATGACACAATTCATCTCTAAATCATAATTCACATCTCATATTCCCTAAGTCATTCATCCCAATTTACGTAATCGATCACAAGGTCGTCCGACGTAACAATATGTTGCACCCCGATCTCACGCGAGTCTGATCATCCACGGTGGTTCATGAATCACCATGCAACGCTCCTGCGGAATAATCATCCTCATCGGGACGTAACTCTTGTTTTGTGTCTAGACTAATTCATTCTCGATGCGCGGATTGGACCTACTCAATCCTCAAGTTTTATTCAGTCATCAATCGCAAGTCCTAACATCCTCGAATTTGCCTTCGCATCAAACCAACAAGTCGGGACAATCAAAGTTGTCGCGTCCTGATTTTTCGAGTTCGATCATTCCCGCGACATGAATCACCTTGTCAGCGCTCACGCGGAACGATCACCCCAAATCCGACGCAACGCATGTGCGAGGCTAGAGTTGCGCTCGCTCAAGACAAGACCGTCGACGTTGTGGTTATCAACGCAACCATCAAAACACGATTTCTTTCACCCAATATTCGTCTCAATCAAGATTCTAAGTATTGCATCCATTTGGAACGATAACACTTGCGCGATCGCCATTCACCGTGTCAGATTACCCCCGAGTTATCGCATATCGTCTTTGATACGCCTCAATATCATCGACGATATACGTGACCTGACGATCTTCGTTTGCAACGAATTCTGAGTCGTGCGAATGATGCTATCGTCCGACTGGATAATCTCCTCGACATTCAAATTCAATTTCGATCATTACCCCTCGAATCGTTCACAACATCAATTCCTTCAACCCAAATTCACGTATCGTTTATCCGTCTATCTTAAGTCATCGACTACGTATTTCCTCAATTCGCATCATTCCTTGCTAACTCAAACCATCGAGCACATCGATTTCAATCCTCAGAGTCGTTTGCGTAACTTCAAAGTCAAACCTTTCGTGCACGCTATCTTCCCGTCGTGCTAACATTTCGAATACGATCCGTATCAATTTCCTCGATTCAATTTCACCTACTCCATCGTTTTCGCGTTTCATACTCGTACAATCCTCAATCTTTCGCTCGAATGATTTCCAAGACGGACCATACACCACTCAGGATTTGAGTCATCCAATCTAGACCAAATCACATTCGCGTTGTTCGCTAAGACATGTTTCGGATTCGTTCGACGAATCCCTAGCGTAATCGTTCACGTCGTATCGACGCACTAAGTCGTTCGCACTATTCCTCAAAATCCAAAACAATCTTCCGTGTACGCCTAAGCGTTAGTCCAATAGCGCTTCTATCGATATACACTCTAAGTGTATCTCCGTTTCCGACCGAGCGATACTTAATATTGCTCGTGACTCGTTTGCACCACAAGGTCGAGGTGCGCGATAATCGGTACAACTTAGCCAAAAGGCCATGTGCATAACCATCCCGTATGGACTATACTCAGAGTTTGCACTGCTAATGTCGACGTAGGACTCGTTAGGCACGCACGTGACTTGTTAACTTTAGCACGTGTTTTCTATCAACTCAAGGTCGGCACCTTTCGGCCCAAAGGCCTACTGATACGTTCGATTGAACACATGTACGAGCTTTTGAAAATATTAGACTTATTGTATGGACATGCCGAGGGATGTTTGAGAGAGAGCGCACCACGATATCGACTTTTGCGGAAGCAACATTCAGAGTTCGCGAAAACATCAGAGTTCAAGAATTCAATCGATAGTCCAAGGACGTAAAGCCGTGCTCTGATACCATTATGTCACGTCCCGCTCCCGTAGGAGCGATCGTCCTCGCTAAGGCGTGATGCCGCACGAGCCTAGATTGCGCTCGTGCAAGGCGGGTTCCATAACGGCCGATTACAGCGGCAGCGACGGGATCGTCGCACAGAAGTCCCAAGCAGAGACATTGAACACGCAGCAAAAATTTAGAACAAAACACAAATTATTCAAAAAAAGCTCTTTATTGATATCGAAACAACGGTTACATTGGGGGCGCAAGGCTGAGATTACAATCACTCAAGTTCACTCTTCTCACTTTACAAGTCACTCTGCTCTCTCTCATTCTCTCGACTACAATACTTGAATCCATCGGAAGCTTCGGAAGGCGATGTCCATACATTATGTCCCGTATAAGTCTTCGATTCCATGCCGCTGCACGCTTCGAATCGCCAAGGAACTCCGTGCCTCGACGCATCCAAGCGAGCTCCGCGCCACGAGCTTCTACCTGTGCCTGCACATGGAAACTGTATGGATGTCAGTACTCAACTGTACTGGTGGAGTGAGCTCCTCGCCCACCCATACAAAACCGACACGCTTATTTTACTTTGTGCGATACAAGCCCCTTTACGATTGTCTTTCTAGTCTTGCCTTAGGATCGATTTTAGGACCGACGCCTTGGTCTATTTTGTGTCTTTTAGACCGTTACCGTGCCTTGCACTAATATTGTACTCATACTTTACCGCTAGACCTTCTCGCTCCAATAACGTCAACTTATCGCCTCGTGCTTGCCTTTCGTGCCATACTCTGGGACGTAACGACTCGGTCGTGCCATGAACTCGATTGGTGCTATCGTATCACTGAGGCAGTGCCTCCTCGCTTGATCTTGCCTATACTCGTGTTATGACAACGCGGCCATGCCTCACATCTCGAGGTCGTGCCCAGAAACTCAACATGACCTAATCAAACTTGTCCTACGGCCCTTCTCGACTTAACTCGCAACGACTAACCCGACTTATGGAACCAATGTTGGGAACTCAAGCACGACGTCGTATTTCGTGCCGAAGCACGTGTCTTTACGTATAGCCGAATCGTAGGCCTTATAATACCTTGGGTGCAACCGAGCACACATTTCACCATTCAACGCATACCGTGCTTACACTTTCTTTGTTACGACCGACATCGTGCATGCGGATTCGCCGCTTAGCACGCCAATTTCTATATGAAAGGCCACTGGCATGACAAGCCATCGCGGACATAGCTCGGGTAGGCGGCGGGTCCTTCAGCGCAGGTAGCGAGCCCCGTTGAAAGCCCCCGACTACCCACGCAATAAAAGCATGCGTTGCTATAACGTCTACCTCCTAGGACGACTGGGCCCGGTGTTCCGGCGTATAACCAGTCTAGGCAGAAATCCTTGTCGACAAGGTGTCCAATGACCACGCACCTACGAGACATCTAGACTCACGTAAATGCATGGCCTAATTTGTTGGTACGATTGGAACAATACTTAGCAACACGTGCTCTGAACCACACTTTGCGTAACGTATATCGCGACCGTGAGACTCCCAACCGAGGGACCGCCTCAAACAACTTAACGTGGATAGGAACGCGAGACTCCCAACCGAGGGACCGCCTCGAATAACTTAACGTGGATAGGAACGCGAGACTCCCAACCGAGGGACCGCCTCGAACATGTTTGAACTCGAGGGAACGACTACTACATAGCCTTCCAACTTAACTTGAACAAAACGTGTTCCTTAAGTGCCATAGACCGTGGCTAACTTTACATCGTGCCAACCGTGGCTCGTGCCTTTAACTGACTTACGTCCTACACGACGCTATCACCCAAGTCATATGTTACATGATGGCCCTTGAGATCGTGGGACTATTTGACTTGACAACCGCAGAAAGAACGGGACGGCACTTGGAATGACTTAGGTCGATCGGCATAACTTTGCCTAACTTACTCAAGCCTACAACTTAACCCGAGGGACGAGCCAAGGCTATGCCAAGCCTTGCGCAATGGAAACGTGCATGCTTTATCGAGCATTTACGTGGGCGACGCCTACGACTTAGGCTAACTTCTCGTTTGTGTCGAATACCAACTTTTCCTTCTCCCAAGCCGCGTGACGAAGGATCGAGTGTCATTTTTCAAAGCACGCTGAGCACCAACTCTAATCAGACCGTGGGACGTTTTCCATGTTCTAAACTCGATTCGATCCGTCGGGATAATTCCCTTTGGCTATGTGGATTCGTCTCTTTTATTATTAAGCCTACTTGTGCAAGTTGAAAACACGCGATTTATTATGTGAAGGCAAAGATGAGGCAAGTTCACCGAAACTACCCCACCTGTGCGATGTCTTCGAGCAAGCCGTTGCCAGGCTAAGTCCGAATGTCGTCGGCGTTTCGATTCTTTCGATTGACTTTGCGGGACGTGGCACTACAGAAACGAAGCGCGAAAACCGTTCCCCCAAACCAGAAAGTCCTGCGAGAGAACCGAGCAAAAGCACACAAACCAAAAACGTCAAACACAATCGCAGACACAAAGATTTTTGACGTGGAAAACCCTTGCGAGAAAAACCACGGGACGATCGGAGTCCAACCCTGAAGAACCTCCACTAATGGAATAAAGAGAATACACCCTCTATAAGCTCTTGCCGATCCAACACGGATCACCACAACTCACTTGAAAGAAAATTTTTTTATTGCGGACTCCGAAGAACAAGAGATGTCGAAAAATTATTCGAAGCAATCTCTCCTCCACAATAGTCCTTAATCCTCTCTCTCTCTCTCTTTCAAAGATTGTAAGCACGCTTGTTTTGAGATGATTTTACAACTAGCATGCATCACCCTTTTATAAGCCCTTGGGTAATCCATACATGGAAGGCCAATATATATGGAAACTTCCAATATGCATCAATCATATATTTAATAGAAATCCAATCATAATTGGCTTACCATAATTGGAAGTCCAATTATATGGAAAGCTACTATATGAAGGGTTCAATCATAAATATATGATCAAAGTAAATATGGAATTCCAATCATATATTTCCTTACTATATATGTTCCAAAATAGGATCCATGCACTCCCCGAACTTCTCCGACACACGGATGGCGCTCGTCGCTCTCCGGGATATTCTCCACATAGGTTGGGAACCCCACCCACTCCAACATATAATTATAAGAATTTTCTCTAGGATGTAGATTGTATTTTTGTATCGTGACCGTTCTGATCACTTTTTATTAGCTTAAAAAAATCTGGTTTGAAAAAAAATACATATCTGATATGTTCATTTTTAATAACTTCAACTTATAACAACCACCTTCGATAAGCTTAGCCTTCTTTCTCTGTGTAATATGTAATAGGGTGTTTGAGATTGCACCATCTGCAGCAAGCCTCTTCTCCTTCCTGCGCGATTCGAAGGTGCCCCTTGAGAAGAACCCGAAGCTCAAAGCTCATGCCATGTCCGTCTTCGTAATGGTATATACCTATTATCATCTTTCTTTGGATTTATTGCATGTTGTTCTTCACTAATTGTTTTAAAAAAACGGTTTGCTTTTTGTTTTTTAGACCTGTGATTCAGCAGTGCAACTGAGGAAGGCTGGTAAGGTTACAGTAAGAGAGACCACTCTGAAGAGGCTGGGTGCATCTCACGTGAAGTATGGTGTGGCCTCTGAACATTTTGAGGTATATAAGTTTCTCAAAAAATGCTTGAGTTTACAACCTTTGGACTTACAACCATCCTACAATCGCCTAGGTGACAGTTGCTAATTGAGTCCCCTCTCTCCCTCTACCTCACATGGGAACCCAATTAAAAACTGTCACGGTTGTAAGTAGCTTGTAAGCTAAATGGTTGTAATTCTAGCATTTGTTCACAAGTTTCTTACACGAAGAATTTGCTTAGTATTCTAATTTGCGAAGGTTGCAACTTCAAACCGCAGAAACATTCTCTCCATATATTTTCAGGTTTTGTGTCCCCATAATCCTCGTGGCACTGGGACGCCCCTAGTTTCGATCAAGAATTCCAATACAAACTTTTTAAACTTTTTGCTAAGCCATAATAAAATGTGACAGACCATAACATAGATTTTTGATAGGGAAAGAAGTTAGGGGTGTAAATGGGTCGGACGGACACGGACAGTCCATTGTCCGTGTTCGGTTCGAAAATAAAAATGAGTTCGGACGGACGGACACGGACAGTCCACTGTTCGAATTTGGGCCGGACGGACACGGCCAACCATTGTTCGTTAATTCAATCGGACGGTCCGCAGACAAATTAAATATATTATCAAAAGCTATTATTTTATCAAGATTACTTGATAGTTGCTAAAAAAAATCAAGTTGAAAGAAAATATAATGGAAGGTTATAGAATACAACAAACAATGGTAAAAGGTTAATGAAAATCGAGACCAGACAACAACAAATTGATGCAAAACCAAAATGATATGACATAATTGATGCAAAACCAAAAGGAGTTTCCACTATCGGACGGTCCGCGGACAAATTCGGATCGGACATGGATATGACCGTGTCCGTGTCCGATTTTTAAACGGACCAAAAAATATGTCCAAGTTTTGTTCGTTAATCAATCGGACGGCCCGCGGTCGAACCATTTATCGAGCCGGACACGTACGGACAACGGACTACTTTGTCCATTTTACACCCCTAAAAGAAGTGCATTTAAAGCGTGGATATGGATAACTCAATGACGCACCGATACATTTTCTTGTAGCGACGAAAAAAAAAAACTTACCGATGCAAACAATTAATCAGTTTGGGTGGATGCAGGTGTTGAGGTTTGCACTACTGGACACAATAAAGGAGGCAGTCCCGGCAATGTGGTGCGCAGAGATGAAGTCTGCCTGGACTGAAGCCTACAATCACCTGGTTGCAGCTATTCAGCAGGAGATGAAGCCAACATCCCCTTCCACTTAGTTCTTTATGTAACAAATAACAATGGTTCTCTATAAAATAAAATGAATGTAATGATGCAAAGTAGCAAAGCAGGGTCACCAGAGCATGTTCTCATGTTTGATCGTCTTTTTTACCAAGACGAGTTTGTCAGAAATTAATATAGAGCAATACTTTTCCGTACAGAATAAAGAATACTGCATACATGCATTTAGCATAGAAGTATTATGCATTTCCTTAGCAGGTTTTAGTGGTTCCCCTTCCTCTGTTCCCGGTCCGGAGGGTTGGGTTGTCCTATTCTGAAGCTAATTTTGATTGCCTTTTGACCCTTTTTGTCAACTGGTTCTGATGGTCATTCGTAATCCTGATCTTTGGTGGAATCATAAGCCTTGGGAGGTGGCCCTAACAAAGGGGGTTGTCCAAGCCCCAAGCTTGTCTGGCTTATCCCAGGGCCAGCCCTGCATGAAGCGAAACTCATCTATAGATCATTCATGCAAAATTATTCTTAAGCTGACGCAAGAGGAGGCCGCAGAATATAACTTCTGCATCAGGAGGTTCCTGCCTTCCTTACTTGTCCTCACCATTCTACAGACAATTTCAAGATCGTCACATGACATGTCTAAGCAGGAAAAAAAGAAAAGAAAATGAAAATAGAGTTCACACAGAAAATGCCTGTCCATCACTTGCGGCATGTAATACTGTAACCGGCCCGGAGATTGGATTGTCCTATCCTGAAGCTATTGACAGCTGGTCCTGGTAGTCATTCGTGACCTTGATATTTGGTGGGATCATGCTGAGTATAGGGGGTTACCCCAAGTCCCAAGTCTTGTTCGACTTATCCCAGGACTTGTCGTGACTGTAGCTCGACTTGCACAGCAACCCACTTTCAAAAACTTGGAGGTAATCACGCTTCATTCGTCCAATAGTTGTTTCAAAGCATCAAAATCATGATCAACAGCTACTACTTCATTATGGGGACTGATACCCGTCTGCTCCTAAAATGCTTCCTTATGTGCATCCCATTCTTTCACAACCTCTTCTACTATGTTTGGTGGAGTCCAGTCTGAATTTGCATGTCCATAATTGGTATTGTAATATTTTAGATATAATGAGATTCTTATTTTAGGGCTCATATTTAAGAAATCTTATTATGATCTAAAATAATATTGATTGAATATTTCAGGTATAATAGGATTCAAATTTTATTTCTATTTAGAAATTTTTATTATGACATAGAATATGATTTTCTCATCATATATATATGGGGTGAGGGTAGAAGTACAAAACGCGGAAACGCGGAGATATAAGAGATATAAGAGAAAGTCTTGTTGGGAAAGAAACGCGGAAACCTTTCCCCAAACCGGAGAGTACCTGCGAGAGGACCGAGCAATACAACGCACGAACCCAAAAATAGCCACACAAAAACAATCACGCAGACACAAAGAATTTTTGACGTGGAAACCCTTGCGGAAAAAACCACGGGACGATCGGAGTCCAACCCTGAGAAGCCTCCACTAATGGAATAGAAGAATTACACCCTCTACAAACTCCTCCCGATCCAAATCGGATCCCCACAACACTCAGAGATAAGAACAACGATTACAAGGCTACGAAGAGCGAGAACGACGAGTAGAGATTACCCGAACACGATCTCCTTCGAACAGCGACCTTCAATCCTCCGTCTTCTTCTCCGAAGTTGTAATGGCACTCTTGCCTCCTTCTCTCTCAAACTTGTGTTGTCCAATGCGATTATGCGATAATGAATTAGGGTTGAGAAAACTCAATATATCTCCCTAATCCCGCAACCAACCTGGACCGTTGGATTAGACCCAATGATGAAAACTCATCCTGAAATCCGCTTCAGCCCCCCGACACACAGAGTTCGGCCAGAACTCTGTGTGGGGCAACCAGCACTGGGTGGCCAAACCCTGGAACGGCCAGACCGAGTTCGGCCAGAACTCGGCCTGGGACCGAGTTCGGCCCGAACTCGGCAGACTTGGTCCAGAACCCCCTTTGGGGCAGCAGCAGCAGTAACAACTACTCCCGAGCTTCTCCGACATCGGACGGCGCTCGTCGCACTCCGGGATCTTCTCCACATAGGTTGGAAACCCCACCCACTCCAACAAATCTCCCCCTTCACAACTATGGGGAGGACGTCGTCATCCCGACGATCTGCCTGCAGTACTCAAACTTTTCCCTTGGTAGAATCTTCGTGAACATATCAGCTCCGTTGTCATCTGTATGCACCTTCTCAAGCTCCGCGTCCTTCTTCTCAACCACATCCCGTATCCAATGATACCGGGTCTCGATGTGCTTGGACCGGCTATGAAACGTCTGATTCTTCACAAGGTGGATCGCACTCTGACTGTCGCAAAGCAAAGTATACTGCTCTTGCTTCAGTCCCATTTCCTGCAGCAGCTTCTTCATCCACAACAGCTCCTTGCAAGCCTCCGTCGCCGCAATGTACTCTGCCTCTATCGTCGACAAGGCAACACACTTCTGCAACCGCGACTGCCACGATACTGCTCCTCCCGCAAACATCATCACGTAGCCCGAAGTCGATCGCCTCGTGTCTACATCTCCAGCCATATCAGCGTCGGTATACCCAACCAGCTTCGGCTCGTCACCACCAAAGGAAAGTCTCCAACCAGCAGTGTCCTGAAGATAACGTAGAATCCACTTGACCGCACTCCAATGTGCCCTTCCAGGATTCGAAAGATACCTG
Source organism: Iris pallida (assembly GCA_029216955.1). Lineage (NCBI taxonomy): Eukaryota > Viridiplantae > Streptophyta > Magnoliopsida > Asparagales > Iridaceae > Iris > Iris pallida. The sequence continues at coordinate 22,549,447 of JANAVB010028196.1, read as the reverse complement.
CTAACCGTACCAACTGCATGAGCAATATCTGGCCTCGTACACACCATGGCATACATAAGGCTTCCCACAGCTGAGGCATATGGAACCCGCTCCATATCTTCCTTTTCGTCCTCGGTAGATGGACACTGCTCCTCAGTGAACTTAAAGTGAGCCGCGAGGGGGGAACTCACTTTCTTCGACCCGTCCATCCCGAAACGCTGAAGTACCCGGTGAATGTACTTCTTTTGGGACAAGTGTAGCAGCTTGGACTCTCTCTCTCGGCTGATCTCCATCCCAAGAATAGTCTTCGCTGCGCCCAAATCCTTCATAGAGAAGGCCGCGCCCAGTTGGCGCTTCAATTCCGCTATCCTAGTGGCATTCCGACCCACTAATAGCATATCATCAACATAGAGCAACAAAATGATAAAATCATCATCGGCAAAATATCTCACAAATGCACAATGGTCCGACGTCGTCCGTGCATAACCATGCTCCCCCATAAACGACTCGAACTTTCTGTACCACTGCCTCGGAGCCTGCTTCAGACCATACAAGCTCTTCCTCAACCGGCAGACCAAATGTGACTTGCCCTTCTCACAGAATCCCTCCGGCTGCTCCATGTACAACTCCTCCTCAAGATCACCGTGGAGGAACGCTGTCTTCACGTCCATCTGCTCGACCTCCAAGTAGAAACTGGCTGCTAATGCTAGCACCACCCGAATAGACGAATGCTTGACGACAGGCGAAAAGATCTCATCATAATCCACGCCTTTCCGCTGACCGTAGCCCTTGACTACCAGCCTCGCTTTGTATCGAGGGCGAGTAGCATCATCCGTCTGCTTCACTCTGAACACCCATCGATTTTTCAAAGCCTTCTTGCCCTTTGGCAACCGCACCAGATCATAAATAGAATTGGTGTGCAAGGAACTCATCTCCTCCTGCATAGCCACCATCCACTCCTGCCTGTGTTCGTCTTCCATAGCCTCTGTGAAACTTTCGGGCTCTCCTCCGTCAGTCAATAGCACATACTCATCCGGCGAGTATCTCGTAGATGGTCGACGATCCCTGTTGCTCCTTCTCAGTGGAGCCACTGGTGCTGGCTGTATACCGACAGCCTCCTCCCCTTCAGGAACTGCCTCTCCGGCATGCTCATCCTCCTGAGGGGCACCCTGACCACCATCAGCAGGCTGATGATCAAGGTTGGGAGCAACTCCATGTACCGGCTCCCCCATAACTGGATCCTCTGCGATGTCCTTTGGAAACTGCTCGAAGCGAAATGACTCTAACTCAGGCAATTCCTCAGCCTCAGAAGGCGTCTCGGAATCCTGAGTGTTGGTCATGGTCTGATCCTCGACGAACACCACGTCCCTGCTTCTGTAGAGCTTTCCTTCCACTGGATCGTAGAGTCTATAGCCAAATTCATCCCGACCGTAGCCGACAAAGACGCATCGCCTCGTCTTCGGCTCAAGTTTGGTCATCTCGTCCTTCGGTACATGCACGAAGGCTTTACAACCAAACGCCCGCAGGTGACTGTATGACGGCTCCTTGCCGTACCATACTTTGTCAGGCACATCACCCTGCAAAGGAGCACTAGGAGACAAATTAATAATATAAGCAGCTGTGAGAAGAGCCTCACCCCAATAACTGCCCGACAAGTTTGCTTCTGACAGCAAACACCGCACCCTCTCCATCAGTGTCCTGTTCATGCGCTCCGCTACACCATTGAGCTGAGGTGTCTTTGGCGGAGTCTTCTGGTGTCGTATCCCTTGCTCTCTGCAATACGCATCAAAGGGACCGATGTATTCGCCGCCATTGTCGGACCGAACACACAACAACTTCTTGCCCGTCTCCCTTTCAACGGAGGCCTGAAACTCCTTGAAAGTAGGCAGCACCTGATCCTTGGTCTTTAAGGCATAGACCCAAACCTTCCTGGAACAGTCATCAATAAGAGTCACAAAGTAAGAAGCACCACCAAGAGATTTTACCTTCATTGGACCGCAGACATCCGAGTGAATCAACTCGAGCAACGCCGGCTTCCTCGAACTTTGGGTGACTCTGGAAAGACACCCTACTTTGCTTTCCAGCCAAACAGTGCGTGCACTTCTCCAACTTTGTAGACTTGAGCCCCGGAATCACCTTCCTGTTCACCAAGTAGCTCATCCCCTTCTCGCTGATATGGCCGAGCCGCCTGTGCCACAACTCGGTAGACGCGTCACTGACTGCGTTCACCTCCTGTGCCCCCTCTGCGCTCCCCTCCATATAGTAGAGACCGGACTTCTTGCTTCCTCTGGCAATCACCATCGAACCTCTGGAAAGCTTCCACTGACTATTCCCGAAGAGACTGAAGAATCCCTCGTCATCCAACCTTCCAACCGACACCAGGTTGAAACGGATATCAGGGACATGACGAACATCCTTGAGAACAAGAACCGCACCCGTCTTCGTTCTCAAATGCACATCTCCAACGGCAACCGCCTTCGACACATCTCCGTTGCCCATCTTCAACACGCCACAGTCGCCTGTCGTGTAAGTGGCAAACAGTGCCCTATTGTGAGATACATGTGCTGAAGCCCCTGAGTCCACCAGCCAAGAATTGTCATCGCAGGCGAGGTTAGTAATGACCTCATCACCTACGACGATCACATCGCCTCCATGCACCGAGGCCGCCGCTGTAGTGTTCTCTTCTTGCTTCCCCTTTTCGCCCTTCTTCTCTCTCTTCCAAGCGAAACAATTCCGCTTGATATGGCCCTTCTTACCGCAATGGTAACACTTTGAGTCCTCGTAACGACCCTTGGACTTCCCTCTACTCTTGTCTCTGCCACCACCTGGACCCTTGCTTTTGCCCCTTCCGCGGCTCTCTGAAACAAGTGCCTCTGAGTGGTGGGATGTGGATGAAGTGCCCTGAGAACGTCTCCGCATCTCTTCATTCAACACCCCGCTCTTGGCAAACTCCAGACTGACCACGCCCTCTGGAGCAGAAGCGATCATAGATACTCGTACGGTCTCCCACGAGTCTGGCAATGTACACAGCAGCCACAGTCCCTGAACTTCGTCGTCGAACTTGACTCCCATAGAAGATAGCTGGTCAACCACGCCCTGGAACTCGCTCAAGTGATCCGAAATAGACGCCCCATCCTTGTACCGCAGACCCATCATCGTTCGGATCAGGAACAACTTGTTTACCCCGGTCTTCTTCGCATACAAGGATTCCAGCTTATCCCACAACGTCTTCGCGTGCTCAATATTGGCAACGTGGTTGTACACGTTCTCATCAACAAACTGCCGTATGTACCCACACACCTGTATGTGCTCGAACTTCCAGTCCTCCTCGGATTTATCACTGGGCCTCTCGGTTGCAAACACAAGTAGATGCAGCTTCTTGACAAATAGCAAATCCTTCATCTTGCTCCGCCAATAATGATAGTTTGTGCCATTAAGGTTCACCATGCGCACCGGCTTCGCGTCCATCTCTCCTCTCTGGTTCCTCTGTCAACTCCTGACACCCTTTGAACCCAAAGCTCTGATACCACTCTGTTGGGAAAGAAACGCGGAAACCTTTCCCCAAACCGGAGAGTACCTGCGAGAGGACCGAGCAATACAACGCACGAACCCAAAAATAGTCACACAAAAACAATCACGCAGACACAGAGAATTTTTGACGTGGAAACCCTTACGGAAAAAACCACGGGACGATCGGAGTCCAACCCTGAGAAGCCTCCACTAATGGAATAGAAGAATTACACCCTCTACAAACTCCTCCCGATCCAAATCGGATCCTGTCACGACCCGGTCCCCAAATACTTGGGTCGAATCGGATCATGCCCAGCCTGCACCGTTGATGAGACGGCGGCAGTAAGCTGTAATCCATATTGCAGGTAAATCAACAACAAGTTTGAATTTAAAAGTTGCCACAACATTTAATTTACGATAATAAAAACTTGTCTTTCAATACAAGGTTCATAAACTGGAAATAAAGAAACAACTAAACTCTCAACTAATGTAGCATCTATGGAGACGCCACAACATCATCATCAGCTGGGAGTACCGCCGGGTACCAGTTAGGATCAAAATAGCTATTGATCATCATCTCCAGATCCTCAGTAATACCTAAAATGTTGTCTCCAGTCAGGAGGGAGCAAAGTACAATTCATGCAAATTTTAACAATTAAAATGACAATTTATAACATGCATTTTTAAACAGTTTGAAAATGAACAATTTTGAAATAGTACAGTACAGTGATATGAATAGGTAAAGAATATGACCGGTTTGGGTACATTTGTATCCTAGCGATACGGTATGGCTTATCCCCGTGTGAGAGAGGGGTAAGCTAACACATTCATTATCCTAAGTTTGGATTTGGTCATATCCAGTACACTATTCCCCCAGTCCCCAACAATACGATCAATGCTCCCGAAGGAGTTCGTGTATAATTGTGGTTTAAACTTGCAATGAAACAATTGTGAAAATAATTGTAAAATCTACATAAAATGTACTTGCCTTAAACTTCCGGTTGTCAAGGTTTTGCACTTCGGTATTCGGTAAATTACTCTCTTCCTTGTACTCCTACATTTCCGGGAAACTCGTCTCAGAAACAAACATAAAATGTCTAGTTGTCTTTCCTAGTTAGTTTTGATAGATTAGCTAACTAACACAACGTCAAAGCATTTAAGAGTTTGAATTTAGAAATTTCATTCTTTTATTCTGGTATTTTCAGAAAACTTGTAATTATCATTTAATTTGGTTAAAACTTGTATTTTGTACATAAAAATTATTATTTATTTAAATAGTGAGAAAATCATAACTTATCGATAATATATATAATCTACTATTTATATTACACTACAACATCCAGAAAAGAAATAAAAATCCTAATTATTACATTTTTCCAGCACAAATAAAGTAATTGGCTTATGCCCCTTACAACTTGATTTACATAAATTGAAATAAGACGGAAATGTTGTTAGTCTCAAAATTTAATAACTACAATTTTAACAAAATTAATAATTTCCAAAATAATATTAAAAGAGAATTTTAAGTCTCAGACTCTGGTCCAAAATTTCATTTTTAACTACTCTGCCTCAACGTCCGGTCGAACCGGTGCGTTTGCATTTCGCTGGGACCCAGTGACCGTTAAGGTCGTCGCCCAAAATAAAATAATATTTAACTCGAATAATCATTTCGAAAATCATTTAATAAATTCCCAAAAATTTCGGCAGCATTCCCTCTGTTTTCGGGATAACCCAAAAACTGGGAACACGTCCGATACCTGCAAAATAACTCAAAAACTCCCATTTATAAATATTCCCGTAAAATTTTTTTTTTTTTTTTCCAAACTCTTCCAGTTATTAATTCCACCAAAAACTCAAAACAGAACTCAAATCCCAGAGTTCTTCCAAGAAGAAAACTCAAGGAAATCTTCTAACAAAATCCCAACATAGAAAAATCCTCAAAATACTAACTTGTAAACTAACAGAACCAATTAACATACCACAAAACTAACATTCAAACAAACCCAACAGAACCATCCCAATATATATATTCCGCAGAATCTCGGATACCTGAATACTTCAGAAAGTTTCTCGAAATATATCGAAAACTTCCCGAACCCATTCTGTCCAAGAATCCCAAAATAACAGAACAGAAAATCCATATTTCCGAAAGATGGCAACGTAAAATTACGTTGTCAAAATCCCGAATTCCTGCTGGAATTGGGTGGACCAGCATCATCATAGACTAAATTGGGTCAGAAAATACCAACAACAGAGTCTCGGAAAAGGACGGAATCGAAAACGAACAGTGTCACGGGAAACGCCAACAGGACAGCAGGTCACCGGGGTCGGGCGCCAGCCAGGGGACGACGACGGGAGCGCCGGGGACGCGGGGACTTGCCGGCGTGAACGGGGACGGGCCGCGCGGGTTTGCCGGCGAGCACGGAAGAAGTCGCCGGGGAGGGGCGGCCACCGTGGTGCTCCGGGAAAGGGGCGCCGGTCGGGATCTCGCCGGGAACTTCGCCGGAGTGGGTTTTCTTCTCAGAAATTGGGGAAAGGATGGTGTGGGGAAGAAAGGATAACATGGGGTTTATATAGGAAAACAAATTGGAGTTACTCATCTGGAGAGGGAGGTAGAGAGCCACCGTGCCTTTACTCCAGCCGGTGGGGAAACCGATCAGTCGACGGCAGTTTCGAGAGCCAAAAGGTCGGCCAAACAATGAAATCCAAACCGAAGCTTTTGTTCTTCAGTTGAGAAAAGGAAAAGTCCTCAACAGAACTCTTGAAATGAGAATGAGTTCTCATCAACACTATTGGGTTTTTAACCCAATCAAACTCATATATGGGTAAGCTCTCTCATGGGCTTCAATCTAAGTTTGGCTTATTGGTCCAAAACAAAACTTATGAAAAAATCCAACTAAAAATCTAATGGGTTAAATAAAACTCACAAGATAATTGGACCAAACTTTGGACCAATCAATACATTTTTTTTTTCTTTTTTTATATATGATGTTTGATTTAAAATCCCATAATTTTATTTTTTTGAAAATAATTTCACTTTATTAAATATTATTAATTATTAACATCTTTCAAAATAAATAATAATAATAAAAAAAATTTATTGTTAACATTAATCTAACAAAATTTTATTTAGCAAATGAAAATTAGAATAAAATGCAAATTAGAAATTACGGGTTTCACAACCTTCCCTCCTTAAAAATTTCGTCCTCGAAATTTAAGGACAGGTAGGACAGGATTCCCACAATTCAATTAGACACGAGTATGGTGTTCAGGTTCAAACAATAAGAATTTTTAAAGGTAATCATGGATGAGACAATTTAGGGACAAAATAAAATATAAAGCGAACCAAAGTGTATGAGGTTGATCAGACCATCATTGCACCGGTTCTGATTAGACAATATATTAATGGAGGCCTCCAATAAGATAATGTCATGATCAAGCTTGAAAAAAGGAATAGCTCGCAAAACTAGGCTAACAAGCATAATGTCAAATTTGAAAATGAAACAGATGAGTATGGAAAGAAATAGGAATAATGATTCAACTTTGCCTGATCTTCATCTCACCTCTGACTATGCTTGTTACTGGTTTCTCTGACACTGCCTTCTTCTACAAATTCCAGTGGTTGTCAACTGTTGTCTGCCCAGTGCTTCTGTCTATCATAGCTTGTCTCTGATCATCTTCACTTCCTCTGCTGCGCCAGTTACTCTCTCTGGATCTAACAGTATTCTTTCTTCTTCATCGTCCTATGCAAGTTATGTACGAAAACTACATCCAAAACTTCAATGATGTTGTACTGATGCTAACTGGGTATTTATTGTAAGAAAACTCTACCAAAGATAATTGATCTTTCCAAGATCCTCCAGATTCCAGGAGGCAAGATTCTTCAGCATGTCTTCAAACGTCTAGATTGACTTCTTTGATTGTCTGTCAGTTGGAACTTCATGAATCCGGTAGATGTGTCTCTTGCATATTGCCGCCAACTCTTTCGTGAATAAAGCAACTTCATAATGAACTGACTTGGTCAGTCAGTCCACAAAATCCAATTGGTGATCTTCCCTCCTTAGGAACAAAGTAATCCTAACACAAGGTCCATTTATGTGTTTCTACTTCTACTCCAAATTATCCAGCGTCTGCAGGAATCTTGCTAATTTCCACATGTTGACAGAATACCTAACCTCATTCTTGGAATTTGTCCTTCTTCATTACATAACACCATTTAATGGTACACACATCCCGATACATCTGGTTAGAGTGTGTGGGATACTGCGCTTCTTAGTTCACCAGAAGGTATACAACCTCGTACCATTCTTCAAAAGCTCCATCGTTGGCAATAAAGAAACTCCCAAATGTTCCTGCCAACACTTGATCTCTAAGTTTACAAGTGCCTTGTCTTGAAACTGCGTCTCCTTAATCTTGTCCCTTAGGTACGAGCTCACTTGCAACTTCATCAACACAGAATCAGCATCCAGTTCCTTCCGTCCAGGCAATACAATCTCCAGTCCGAGCTTCTCGATGTCCTCCAGCAGGTGCCTCTCCTTGGTTAAGAACATCGCCACTGGGTATCGACTAAGTGCATCAGCGACCACATTAGCCTTACCCGGGTGATATTGCAAGTCGATGTCAAAGTCCTTCATTAACTCCAGCCATCTCCTTTGCCTCATGTTTAACTCCTTCTGAGTGAAAACATACTTCAGACTTTTGTGATCTGTGTATATTTCCACTCTCTCTCCATAGAGATAATGCTTCCAAAGCTTCAATGCAAAGATGACTGCAGCCAGCTCCAGATCATGAGTGGGATAGTTCTTCTCATGAGTCCGTAGTTGCCTAGATGCATAGGCAATCACTTTCCCATGTTGTTGAAGAACGCAACCCAGTCCTTTGCCTGAGGCGTCACTGTATATTGTGAAACCACCGGATCCTGCGGGTAGCGCAAGGATTGGTGCAGTGGTAAGCCTCTTCTACAGCTTCTTAAATGCGTCCAGACAAACTCTTCATTCTTTCGAGTCAGCTTCATCATTGACTCAGCAATCTTGGCGAATTCCTACACAGATTCCAGTAGTATCCCATCAAGTCCAAGAAACCATTGAACTTAGATATACGACTTCTCCACAGCGGCTATCTATCTAGAGTCTATCAAATTTTCTTCTCTTGTGACATTATGGCAAAAACCACATTGTCTAAGAAAATTCATGTCTTGATAGCTTACCAAAAACTTCTTCAAAGTTCTTAGAAATTTCTCAGATGCTCTTCATGTTCTTCTTCAGTCCTTGAGTATATCAGATTTTTGTTATCTAAAGAAAAGACAACAAATTGATTCAATTACTCATAAAAAGACTCTGTTCATGAGATTCATGAACACAACATGAGTATTCATCATTCCAAGAGACATGATCCAAAAATTCAACTACCAGTATTTGGTGTTGAATGTCGTCTTGAGAATGTACTCCTTCTTAATCTGATGGTAGTCAGTTCTTAAGTTAATCTCCGAAAACCCTTAAGTTCACTCAACTTGGATAGATCATCAGTCGAGAAAAAGTAATTCTTCAGTGCCCTGATAGTCATCCATATTGTTTTATCCTTCTTGGATACAAACAAGACTGATGCTTCTTAGAGTGAAGCTCCGTCTTATATGAAACCCAACACCTTTAGTCCATTGATCTAATCCTTCATTTCCTTGGCTTCCTTCAGGTCGATTCTATAGTATCACTTAGTCATAGGGAAAGAGCTAGGTACTAGGTTAATGGAATATTTTTATGCATAGGGTAATCCAGAAACTATTAGGGAAAACTTCTATCATGAAGATGTAACTAAGATTTTTATTCATATAAGAGAATTACAACAAAACTCTCATAATTGATCTAGGGACATCTTGTTACAGCTTCTTAATAGATAATACCTCTCAGCAGTCCTAAGTACTATTCTTCATGGTTCTGGTTCTTGCTTGGGCATCTCCATTTTCTTCCTCTTCTATGATCCTTGATTCTGCTTCATCCCTTCCTACGGTCTGTTGGATAGAGTCCTGAGGTTGTGGCATAATAGACGCTCCGATACGATGATAAGATAAGAGGCAGTCCTTAACTTGATGTTCAGCAGATCCACACACCAAACATTGCCTTAATCTCTTGCGACAAATGTTGGCTTGGTGACCAGGTCTCTTACAGTAGGCACAAGCCAAAAGCTTCTTGCAATATGGTTGTCGGACAGGGCCCAAATATCTTCTATTCTCATGGGTATCCCTCCTAGGACGAGGTTCCGCTCCAACTTGGTTTAAAATGGCTAAGGTTGCGTCGTTGATATTCTTCATGACTTCTCTCGAGATATCCATCTGTTCAGCTTGAATCTTCTGATACTCTAGGATTTCTTGAAATAAAGCAACCATCTGAGAGGTGTTCTCTGGTACTGGTGAAGCAACATGAGTGGGTTCTTCCTCAAAGAAAAGTAACCCAGTTAGAGGAGAGGTAGGATTTGCCAGTGTGGGGAAAACTTCACTGGATGATTGGTGAAGATGATCAATCAGCTGGTTGGGTGAAAAGCTCTGACTTGACTGAAGAGGCGGGATTCGATCCGGAGATGATACCACATTGCCAGCAGAGTTGGTTTTGTCAGTGTTCATTCTCTGGAAGGTTTAGGATGCAAGCATAAGCAAGGTAACCTACCAGTCTATAATAAAAATATTTATCATATATAAATCGGTCCTATGTTGTGGCAATTTTGATGTTCTAGTGTTCCTAATTGTTTCTAGTTTTCCTAAATTGTTGATTTAGTTGACCTGCATGGGCCACCACTAAAAACATGTCACGACCCGGTCCCCAAATACTTGGGTCGAATCGGATCATGCCCAGCCTGCACCGTTGATGAGACGGCGGCAGTAAGCTGTAATCCATATTGCAGGTAAATCAACAACAAGTTTGAATTTAAAAGTTGCCTCAACATTTAATTTACGATAATAAAAACTTGTCTTTCAATACAAGGTTCATAAACTGGAAATAAAGAAACAACTAAACTCTCAACTAATGTAGCATCTATGGAGACGCCACAACATCATCATCAGCTGGGAGTACCGCCGGGTACCAGTTAGGATCAAAATAGCTATTGATCATCATCTCCAGATCCTCAGTAATACCTAAAATGTTGTCTCCAGTCAGGAGGGAGCAAAGTACAATTCATGCAAATTTTAACAATTAAAATGACAATTTATAACATGCATTTTTAAACAGTTTGAAAATGAACAATTTTGAAATAGTACAGTACAGTGATATGAATAGGTAAAGAATATGACCGGTTTGGGTACATTTGTATCCTAGCGATACGGTATGGCTTATCCCCGTGTGAGAGAGGGGTAAGCTAACACATTCATTATCCTAAGTTTGGATTTGGTCATATCCAGTACACTATTCCCCCAGTCCCCAACAATACGATCAATGCTCCCGAAGGAGTTCGTGTATAATTGTGGTTTAAACTTGCAATGAAACAATTGTGAAAATAATTGTAAAATCTACATAAAATGTACTTGCCTTAAACTTCCGGTTGTCAAGGTTTTGCACTTCGGTATTCGGTAAATTACTCTCTTCCTTGTACTCCTACATTTCCGGGAAACTCGTCTCAGAAACAAACATAAAATGTCTAGTTGTCTTTCCTAGTTAGTTTTGATAGATTAGCTAACTAACACAACGTCAAAGCATTTAAGAGTTTGAATTTAGAAATTTCATTCTTTTATTCTGGTATTTTCAGAAAACTTGTAATTATCATTTAATTTGGTTAAAACTTGTATTTTGTACATAAAAATTATTATTTATTTAAATAGTGAGAAAATCATAACTTATCGATAATATATATAATCTACTATTTATATTACACTACAACATCCAGAAAAGAAATAAAAATCCTAATTATTACATTTTTCCAGCACAAATAAAGTAATTGGCTTATGCCCCTTACAACTTGATTTACATAAATTGAAATAAGACGGAAATGTTGTTAGTCTCAAAATTTAATAACTACAATTTTAACAAAATTAATAATTTCCAAAATAATATTAAAAGAGAATTTTAAGTCTCAGACTCTGGTCCAAAATTTCATTTTTAACTACTCTGCCTCAACGTCCGGTCGAACCGGTGCGTTTGCATTTCGCTGGGACCCAGTGACCGTTAAGGTCGTCGCCCAAAATAAAATAATATTTAACTCGAATAATCATTTCGAAAATCATTTAATAAATTCCCAAAAATTTCGGCAGCATTCCCTCTGTTTTCGGGATAACCCAAAAACTGGGAACACGTCCGATACCTGCAAAATAACTCAAAAACTCCCATTTATAAATATTCCCGTAAAAATATTATTTTTTTTTTTCCAAACTCTTCCAGTTATTAATTCCACCAAAAACTCAAAACAGAACTCAAATCCCAGAGTTCTTCCAAGAAGAAAACTCAAGGAAATCTTCTAACAAAATCCCAACATAGAAAAATCCTCAAAATACTAACTTGTAAACTAACAGAACCAATTAACATACCACAAAACTAACATTCAAACAAACCCAACAGAACCATCCCAATATATATATTCCGCAGAATCTCGGATACCTGAATACTTCAGAAAGTTTCTCGAAATATATCGAAAACTTCCCGAACCCATTCTGTCCAAGAATCCCAAAATAACAGAACAGAAAATCCATATTTCCGAAAGATGGCAACGTAAAATTACGTTGTCAAAATCCCGAATTCCTGCTGGAATTGGGTGGACCAGCATCATCATAGACTAAATTGGGTCAGAAAATACCAACAACAGAGTCTCGGAAAAGGACGGAATCGAAAACGAACAGTGTCACGGGAAACGCCAACAGGACAGCAGGTCACCGGGGTCGGACGCCAGCCAGGGGACGACGACGGGAGCGCCGGGGACGCGGGGACTTGCCGGCGTGAACGGGGACGGGCCGCGCGGGTTTGCCGGCGAGCACGGAAGAAGTCGCCGGGGAGGGGCGGCCACCGTGGTGCTCCGGGAAAGGGGCGCCGGTCGGGATCTCGCCGGGAACTTCGCCGGAGTGGGTTTTCTTCTCAGAAATTGGGGAAAGGATGGTGTGGGGAAGAAAGGATAACATGGGGTTTATATAGGAAAACAAATTGGAGTTACTCATCTGGAGAGGGAGGTAGAGAGCCACCGTGCCTTTACTCCAGCCGGTGGGGAAACCGATCAGTCGACGGCAGTTTCGAGAGCCAAAAGGTCGGCCAAACAATGAAATCCAAACCGAAGCTTTTGTTCTTCAGTTGAGAAAAGGAAAAGTCCTCAACAGAACTCTTGAAATGAGAATGAGTTCTCATCAACACTATTGGGTTTTTAACCCAATCAAACTCATATATGGGTAAGCTCTCTCATGGGCTTCAATCTAAGTTTGGCTTATTGGTCCAAAACAAAACTTATGAAAAAATCCAACTAAAAATCTAATGGGTTAAATAAAACTCACAAGATAATTGGACCAAACTTTGGACCAATCAATACATTTTTTTTTCTTTTTTTATATATGATGTTTGATTTAAAATCCCATAATTTTATTTTTTTGAAAATAATTTCACTTTATTAAATATTATTAATTATTAACATCTTTCAAAATAAATAATAATAATAAAAAAAATTTATTGTTAACATTAATCTAACAAAATTTTATTTAGCAAATGAAAATTAGAATAAAATGCAAATTAGAAATTACGGGTTTCACAGATCCCCACAACACTCAGAGATAAGAACAACGATTACAAGGCTACGAAGAGCGAGAACGACGAGTAGAGATTACCCGAACACGATCTCCTTCGAACAGCGACCTTCAATCCTCCGTCTTCTTCTCCGAAGTTGTAATGGCACTCTTGCCTCCTTCTCTCTCAAACTTGTGTTGTCCAATGCGATTATGCGATAATGAATTAGGGTTGAGAAAACTCAATATATCTCCCTAATCCCGCAACCAACCTGGACCGTTGGATTAGATCCAATGATGAAAACTCATCCTGAAATTCGCTTCAGCCCCCCGACACACAGAGTTCGGCCAGAACTCTGTGTGGGGCAACCAGCACTGGGTGGCCAAACCCTGGAACGGCCAGACCGAGTTCGGCCAGAACTCGGCCTGAGACCGAGTTCGGCCAGAACTCGGCCTGAGACCGAGTTCGGCCCGAACTCGGCAGACTTGGTCCAGAACCCCCTTTGGGGCAGCAGCAGCAGTAACAACTACTCCCGAGCTTCTCCGACATCGGACGGCGCTCGTCGCACTCCGGGATCTTCTCCACATAGGTTGGGAACCCCACCCACTCCAACAAGTCTGTACTTTACTCTTAGGACTTCGTCATACAAGATAGAATGAATAATGGATCTAATCGAGAATTCATCAACTTCGGTTAGGAAAATTGCTACGGGTTGGTGAGCGATTTCAATTGTAATATCTTTCTTTTCTTCTTGAGTGTTACGAGGGAGTTGAATCTATTAGGGCAAAGTGTTCAACGCCAATCTTGTAATTTCATCTGAGTTATAGATATTGAAATTTATCCAGTTGACATAGTCACCGTCATATACTTATATTTATCTGTACTTGGTGTCCGTTAGACGGGGGTTGGTTATTCCAGGTGGGTTGACCTAATTTTCTGTTGTGACACGTTTTAGACTCGGTATCGAAGCGCAGGAGGTCATGTTCGATTCCCAAAAATGTTCCCGATTAGTTTCTTATTTTTTCTGTTGTGTGTTTTACATCCTCGACATGCACAGTCCGGCTAGCCTCTGCTAACAAGAAAGGCCACAAGGAAATGAAGGAAACAATAATGCCTCGTTTGGTTCACGGAATGGAAGGGAAAGGAAATCAATTCCTTGACATTTTCTTTCCTTTAGAAAATTACAATTTCTATTGATTTTTTTTTTCGATGTTTGGAAATGCCAAGAAATTTGAAAAGGAAAGTGAATACTTCAATATGGTAAAGTGATTCATTGCTTGAATAGATAGAATCACTTTTCCTCCTAATTTTTTTTTCCATTGGAAATCATTTTTCTTTTCTTCTCAATTTCTTTAGCACCAAAACATAGAAAAGTAATCACTTTTCTGTTCCAATCCGATTCCGCAAACCAAACGAGACCTAAGAAATAACAAATTAGCAATTTAAACTCGTTGGACAAGTCAAAACAAAAGTGATGTGTGGGAGATAGCATACTCCCGAGAACTATAAATACACAATGGCAGGTAAGGCATAGATTATCATCCGGGTGACAAGAACACGTCCCTTGATTAAGCTCTATATTCCCAAATTTGTTGATGAAATGAGAAACTAGTTTTCTAAATACTAAATTGTTGAGCAGTTTCCATCACAAATTCGGTCCAAGGCTGGTTCGACTGGTTAATCACAATTATACGACCACTTGGAATTTTTTTTTAACTAGCCACCTGATTAGTCAGATTAATGTTGATGGAGTCTCAGTCATTCTCGAGTGCTTCTGGAGGGCCCTCTGTTTGGGTCGTGTGTTGACCTTCGCTTCTGGACTATCGATGCTGTTGTTATTTCTATTATTGTGTTTATGTTTTCTAAAAAAAATTTGTTTCTACTCTGCCTAACAAGTTGGATAGGTTTCACATGCTCCAACTTAAATGGAAGTGTTAAGAGATACTGGATAGGTTTCGAGTATGTGGGCCTATTTAGTCTATGGTTAGTCCACATTGGACAGTTTCGAGTATGTGGGCCTATTTAGTCTATGGTTAGTCCACATTGGACAGACATGTATGAGGAAGGGTCGCCTCTTATATATATACTAGTCATAATCCGTACCCATAGGACATGGTTCATTTAAGGTATTCCTCCTCAAAATTTTGGACCCCCAATTTTAAACGAACAATAATAATTTTGAGGCCCCCATCAAAATATTAAATCCCAACCACTGCTGGATGTGAATTTTCTTTGGATTTTCCATAAAATTCCACTCTCAATAATGCTCATCCACAACCATTATGAGGCCCCCATTAAAATATTAAATCCCAACCATCAAAATATTAAATTCCCATCTTTGGATTCCCCATAAAACTACACTCCCCAATAATGTTCTTCCCCATAAAAGCCCACTCCCAATAATGCTTTTTCCCATAAAACTTCACAACCGTTGATTCACCAAGATTAAATCTCAACCACTCTTTATCTTGGCACAGTCAGCCCTAGGATTCAAAAATCTTTGTGTTTTGTATAAGAGATATATATATACACACGGACTCAAACACTTAAAATGAAATTCTCTCATTTATTTCCAAGTGTCCAATTTTTCTGCATGTATTTTGTTACAGGTAATATGAGTATCAATATGGACAATTTTAACACTTTTTAGTTAGAAGTTCAGACATCTTAATTAAACTTAGATCTTTAAGTATAGTTTTATGCATTTTATATTGGAATATTTTAACAATATTTTAATTCAAAATATAGAAACTAGTATATACTTTTATTTTATTAAAAAAATTAACAAATTCCTCCATTCTTTATAAATTAGCCAAATTTTTGATTAAATAGTACGATATATCTTAAAAAATTTAAGTATAATATTATCTCATGTATAACATTGGTCGATAACGCTGAATAACACAGCAGTAGACATTAATTCAACATACATCATAATGTTATGGTCGAAAACCTGAATCTTTTGTCGTGATTGAATCGTTGATGCTTTATATCGTGTGGAACCCAACAACCCGACAAAGTCACATAACCTGTTTAAAGCTTTCTTTGAGCGCTTACATAATTTTTTTTAAAGGTGATGAAGGAAAATGCTCAAAGCAATGACTTTATTTTTTCTTTTTACGTAAAAAGGTTTAAAAAAATTGACATTAAAAACAAACAAACCAAAAATGACATTTTTCTTGACATATTTTTTTCCTCCATTTCCTCTCTCCTCCTCCACAACCTCTCCCCTCAATTTATAAACCTCCCACGGACACATTTGTTTTTTATTTATTTTGAGTATCATTTTCTCCGAACTGACAACGTCTAGAAGAAAATTCGAACTGTGCCCGGGGACCCCCGGTGTACCCAACTAACTATACTCCCACGGACCCCACACATATATTTGTTGGAACTGAAAATTGCTGAGAAACCCAATTTCGAGGTTGGTTTGTATGGAAAACCCATCCGCAAGATGGCTTTTATGAAATGCCCAGAATTATATAATTTCACGTTAAATATTCCAAGATTCCCTTTAGATGCTATGTATTTTCAAAATTGACATTTTCATAGTACCAAAAATACCCCTTCGCACAAATTTGGTCATATATATAATTAAAAACTCATATTTGGATTACAATTTTCGTCTTCTTCTTTTTCACGAGAGATCTGAATTCTATTGCTCTCATCTTCAGCAGAGATCGCAAAGATCGTTCGTAGTACAATGTGATTTTCTTCAGTCGAACTTTGATCATCGGTCACCATCATCGCTCATCATCATCATCATCATCATCATCATCATCATCATCATCTTCGTGGAGAGATTTAAAGTTTTCCGACGATTAGTTAATTGTGGAGAGAAGATCTTCGTTCACTGTGATTTTCTCAAAAAATTTGCTGAATTTGAATTTGTTATAAAGATTTATAACTGTGAAACGATTAGAGAGATCTTTAATCTCGTTCTTTTGTGCGAATATGAAGGCGACTGATATTCGCCGTGCTAATATGACTAGAATGGTCATCCTCCATTCACTTGTCACAGAGAAAGAGCATTCTCCGTTATATTTAGACGGAGAATGATCATTCTTCGTTAGTTTTGGACGGAGAATGGCCAATTCCCTTGAGAATGATCATTCTCCATGAGTTTTAGACGGAGAATGATCATTCTCATGCATTTTAACACTGGAAATGCCATTCTCCGTATAATTTAAAACGGAGAATGGCATTCTCCGTATTAAATTATACGGAGAATGACAATTCTCATGCGTTTTAACACTGGGAATGACATTCTCCGTGTAATTTAATACGGAGAATGTCATCCTTCATGTAATTTAAAACGGAGTACGGTCATTCTCATGCGTTTTAACGCATGAGAATGTCATTATCCGTGTAATTTAATACGAAAAATGTCATTCTCCGTTTAAATGAAACGGAGAATGGTCATTCTCATGCCTTAAAACACTAGAATGACTATTCTCCGTGTAATTTAACACGGAGAATGGCATTCTCAGTTAGTTTGGACGGATAATAATCATTCTCCGTTAGTTTTAGACGAAGAATGATCAAAAATGTGTTGTCCTGTTTTGTGATCTCTTCTGTTTTTATGTTATCAGGGGGGAATGGATTCAAGTTGTTTAGTTAATCTTTATTTCAAGGGAGACCTAGTTTTCTGCCGTGTCACATATGAAAGTATCGTGGTATTAACACGGAGAATGACCATTCTCCATCATCCAAAACGGAGAATGGTCATTTTTTAATACATTTCTTACATTTTTTTCTTTTTTTAACATATTTCTTACATTTTTGATATCAATGGTGCTATTTTGAAGTCTGTTATGTCTACTGTTTCCAGTTTTTTGACTGCATAATGGACACTCTTTGTGTTATTTAACACGGAGAATGGTCATTTTTCCGTGAAAAAGTGACGGAGACGGAGAATGGCCATTCTCCGTCATTATTACACGGAGAATGGCCAGTCTCCGTAATTTTATTATAGAAGACACCGCAGATGTTACAAAAGATACAGACATATAAAAATAAAATTCAAACAGAAGGTATAGAAAGAAGTTCTTTTATTAATATGTCTATAAAGGATCTATTACAGATTCAGAAAGACTCATACTGTTCTTCTACAAAGGATCTATTACAAAGACTCATATTGTTCTTCTACAAAGGATCTATTACAGATTCAGAAAGGCCTAAAGAAGTCTAAAATTGGATTAATTTTCACAGAAGCGCAACCCTTATTCTTCTTGATGCACATACTAGAAGATTTATCTCCATCGAAGCGTATTCCTCCAAAGGGCAGAGCACAACCTGTCACGCTCCGCTCCCGTAGGAGCGATCGTCCTCGCTAAGGCGTGATGCCGTACGAGCCTAGATTGCGCTCGTGCAAGGCAGTTTCATAACGGCCGATTACATCGGCGGTGACGGGGTCGTCGCACAGAAGTCCCAAGCAGAAAAATTGAACATGCAGCGAAAATTTAGAAGCAATACACAAGTTATTCAAAAGAACTCTTTTATTGATATAGAAACAAAGATTACAAAGGACGCAAGGCCAAGATTACAAGTCTCTCGAGCTCACTTTCCTTACATTACAAGTTCACTCTGCTCTCTCTCATCTCTCGATACAATGCTTGAGCCAGCGGAAGCTTCGGAAGGCGATGTCCATACATTATGTCCCGTATAAGTCTTAACTCCATGCGGCCGCACGCTTCGAATCGTCAAGGAACTCCATGTCTCGACGCATCCAAGCGAGCTCCGCACCACGAGCTTCTACCTGTGCCTGCACATGAAAACTATATGGGTGTCAGTACTCAACTGTACTAGTGGAGTGAGCTCCTCGCCCACCCATACAAAATCGATACGTTTATTTACTGTGTAATACACGTCCCTTTACGATTGTCTTTCTAGTCTTGCCTTAGGATCAATTTTAAGACTTGACGTCTAACCAACTCGTTATGCGACGACATAGTCGTGCTATCATGTCAACGTGTATTTTGATCGAGGCAGTGCCTCATCGCTTACGCACTTGACCGAACTTCAACTCGGGACGGCAGGGTCGTGCCATACTCTATTCGTGACTTCAACATGTTCAAGATAGTGCTTCACCGAGGAGCAACTTATGCGAACTCGGTCGTGCCAAGACTTTCACTTAAACCCAAGTGCCTCTAGACCAATTCTTGTGCCAACGACGTCAAAGGGACGACTCGTGCTGGTCGTGCCGCTAGACTTGATTGTGCCTTAGGACCTTGCTTAGACTTGTTCGTGCATCAAGATTGAGGCCGTGCCTCGCAACTTATCCACATTTATCCATGTTACCGCCTTGCGGCCTTTCCTGACTTAGACTCAAGACAACTCACATCTAAACTATGCAACTTATATGCCGACAACATAAGACTCGACGCCACGTCTCGTGCCGAAGCATGTCACCTACGTTGCAACCAAATCTTAGGCCCAACATTTTGTGTTCCAACTATACTCACACATTTAACTCGACTTCCTTGATATACTACACTCAATACTCGACTCAATCCAAAGGCATTTACGCGGATCGCCGCTCATGCCGACTCATCTATATGAACTAGTCACTAGCGTCCAGCGCTATAATGGACTTGGCTCAGGGGATTCGGTCCGCCCTTCTACGGGTAGCTAGCCCCGGAAGCGCCGAATCTCCCATGCGGTTATCCAGCATCCTTCTTTGAGCCAACTCGCTTCCCCCGGGCCGACATGATTCCGGCGCCCCGGCGATCACTCGAGAAGACTTCCACCTTGTACAAGTTATCCAATGACCATGCAAGACTCGACTCGAACTGACGTCTCACACAGTCAATCTACTTCTAGTGTTACCATCTCTTTCAGGACTAAGTTCAACAATTCTCACATCTGAGACCTTGCCTCGACGACACAGTCGCGAGTATTCTTCTTTCTTGCCTCGACGACCCAGTCGCGATGTCACGCCCCAGTACCGAAATACGGAGACAGACTAGGCCAGCTACTCCATATGAGGTATATAAACGTCATACGGCGATCGTGGCTGTCAAGAGACAAGGAGGTGCATGCTACAATCAAGTCTCCTATGGTCTCACAGAGCATCTAGGTCTCAATCAATCAAACAAGAAGCAGTAAATAATGATCATATAAGATAAAGCAGTAAGGCGTCCCCGACGCATCATCAAAATGATCATGGAGATCTAGCTTTATAAGTTAGCTAGCCCAGAGAGTCATAGGTACATAATTGTATTCAGCTATAGTCTGATTTAATTACAAATTATGCAAAAGAGAAAATATCCAGATTAGCCGGCTAAATAGGTGCCGGTGGCTAAACGCCAGAACATAAGTAAAGATACTAGAGTGGTGGAGAAGAAATCCACTCGAGTCCTCCGCCAACCATGCTCCTAGTATGCACCATTGACGTCAGGAAGGAAGTTTGGATCCTCAGGCGCTGCTACGAGATCTGGCCAAACAAAACCAGCGGGGTCAGCTCCGAATAGCAAGTACCACAAGGAAGCACAAAAGAGTGAGATAAAACCCAAGCACAAAATAATAATACTAGTAATAATAAAAGCTTCCGGTCGTAACCTCGGTCCACAACCTGTCCTAGCACGATAGCCCAACCCAACAACCAAACAAGGATATGGGTTGGACCACGCACCATGACAGTCCATGTCCTTCGGCTACTAACGGAAGTTACAAGGCACAGTCAAGTCATTTTTCAAGCGGCCATTCATTCATGCGGCTTTCTATATTTGGCGGAGTTATCCCCGCGATACTGATTAAAAGGAATCCTCAGATCGTGTCAACCCAGCAGGGCTAGCCAAACCATAAGACATATAGCACATTGATTATGCACCGGTCCCCCGGAGGGCTACCGCGCTAAAACATATAACACATAGCTCGTAGGAGTCGGATATAGCCATCCGCTATAGGCGAGTGAAACCATATCCGTGGCGGCCAACCCGACACGTCAGGACTGGGCCTGGGGTGGCTATTATGGTACGATCTCGGGATTCTTCCCACCCAATGCATCTACCAAGTTAGTTGCCTAGTTATTCCCTAGGTTATCCTCGGAGTTCACATGTCGTGGTCACATGCTCACTCCCCTAGATGTCGTACATTGTACGAGTACCCCAAGAAGGAATTCGTACTGGCTCATAGAGTCATACATATGTACCCCCTTCTTGGTGTAATGCAACACACAACACATACCACATCATTGCTACTGACCAATCGCTATGTAAATGCTGAACTCTTGGAGGTACTGACAGGTATCACATAGGAACACTTAGCACTTAGGATAGCACATCGGTGCTCACATAGATTGTACCTTAGTACACACATAGGGTTATCCAGCATACGCATAGGAGTCAGATCAGGAATGAGGACCAAGACACAAGAGGAAATAGAACAAGAAGGCACTATGCACTTAGGGTATGAAGTGCTCGCAAGTCATGAAGATTCTTGAAGCCAAGACAAAGATCTACAACTTTCATGTTGGAAGTTGGAAAAAAATTTGGCCACAATTCAGACAAATAGGGCATAAAATAGCCAAAAATAACCAAAATAGGCACTATGCAGCACTCCCATATGCGGCTCGGACACTATGCAGCACTATACGGCACTATGCGGTACTATGCAGTGTAAGCCCCTGTTTTTTTCAAAATTTTATTTAATTATTGTTTATTATTTTTTAATGTTAATTTTAGCCTTAAAATAATTATTAGGATTTTTAGGAATTTTTCTAGAATTTTTAAATGAGTTTTAAATGAGTTTTATATATTAAAAATATCATTTTGTAATTTATTTAAATGTTTTAATATCAATTTGTAATTAATAAATTGTTTTTAAGTTGGGACTGCAAATATTATTTGCATTTTGACTCTGCGGGGGACCTAAGCGTAATTACCTAAAAACCTAGGGGCTTTTGGGCAAAACCTAAACCTAACCCCCCCGACGACCGGACAGCTGCCGACGACCGGCCAGCTGCCCCCCCACGTCCCGACCGACTTTGCACCGCCATCGACCTCTATAAAACTCCCCTCTCTCCCCCCTACCGAAACCCTAACCCTAAATCTCCTTCGCCACCCTCCACGACCACCTTTCCTCCCCGAAACCCTAGCCGCAACCCTAGCTCCGGCGATCTCCTCCGCCACCCCCACAGCGACTAACACCCCCAACCACCACCACCATCACCTTCGTCTCGACGAGGCGAACCCAGCGCCACCGACGCACCACCACCACGACGCCTCCTCCGCCTGATCGCCTCCTCGACAGCAGCTCACCCCCATCGGACACGTACGTGTCACTCCCCCTCTCTTCGATTCGTGTCTCGTATACACAAACACGGACTCGCCTGGTCCCGACGAACCCAATGCAAAGCTCGGACACGCGTAAGTCGTGTCGTGCGTGTCGTGCAAAGCACGGACACGCTGATCCTGTGTCCCTAACTGTCAGGACACAGGGCCGATTTTATTTCTTTTTTTTATTAATCTAACCTAATCAGAAATAAAACTAACCCTAAACCTATCTCTAACAAAGCGGGCCGCTGGCCCACTGGCCAGCGCGCAGTATTTAGAAACCCCCCCCCCCCCCCCCCCCCCCCCCCCCCGCTGGCCGAGTTCGAGCCCCCCCCCCCTGCTGTTTGTTTTTGTTTTCTTTTTCCTTTCCTTTTCCTTTTTCTTTTCTATATATATTTATATATATATGTATATATATATATATTAGTGTATATATGTTTTATATACTGTATTTTGACAGTATATTATATGTATATATAATTTTATAATTAGTAAACTTTTATATATATATTTATATGTATTTATGTACATATATGTATATAGGTATATATTTTCTTGTATATATTTTTATAGTTAGTAAATTATGTATATATTTTTATATATATATATACTTTATAAAATTAAGTATTTTTCTTACAAATATATATGTACTTTTAAACACATGTAATTATATTTTTCACTATGCATAACTTTGCCCTATTAAAATATTAATAATTATTTTGTACTTTTACCAAACTGTATTTTATTGTATTTAAATTACTGCAACCATTTGATGTCCAAGCCTAGCATGGGTATTTGGGCTCAAATGTGTTTTCACACATTCAAGACCTGTACAAGTCATATTGGACTTGATTCATGGCCTTGGGTCCTGTATTTGAACCTTGGTTCAAATTATATACATGGACAAAATACGCAGATAATTAATCATTATTGTACATAGCTGTTTTATGATTTTCTAAAAATACTTAGAGTATTGCTAAAATTATGGAAAAAATAGTTTTTAGATACTTTGTTAAGTTGGCTAATTTAGTTTAATTTTTGTAGTAATTAATTTACTGTTTTGCCCCTAGTTTGGCATATGAAACCAGAACTCACCTTCTGTATATTTATGAAAACTGATTTTTTCTAAAATATTTCTGTTGGGTAATAAATCCCAGAAAAATTATAATAAATTTCTATAGTTAGCAAGGATCGTTTTGGTACTTTGTTTTATGCAAAACTAGGCTTTTTGTCTACTTTAAAAATTGTTAGAACACAATGATCTTCTGATTTATTTATTGATTAATTACGACTTGTAGCTTTTTGTGTTATTTGGAGTTTTAGTCGTGTTGAACCCCACCCCTCACTAGTGTAAAGATCCTAGAAAGTTAGTTAACATAGTGTGTCACCCCCCATTGGTCTCCTAGGCCAAGTCATTATTTTGGCTAAGTGCCCAATCACAAGTCGTGTCGCACCAGATTAGTGTCCTAGTGTTTTAGCTTAGTGTAAAGCTAAGTTATTGTATGTATTTCTACAGTGACGAGTTACCAGACATCCATAGCACTTTTATCGCAGCTTGTTTTGCTAGAGGCAAGTACATCTACAAACTCATTTACTGTCTTTTAATGTTAAGTACATGTGACAACCTTGTAAATTACCATTAATCCAGTTGCAAGTCTTTTGTTAATTGTACATGTTAAAACACTGTTATGTGATAAAAGAATGTTAATCAACCCATGTGAATGCTGATCCTTGGGGTAGCAAGTCAAATCATAACATGTTTCATACTATTGCCAGTTCCCACCATGCTTTACACTATTTCCCGTATCTTTTACATGATGATTACTGGGTTATGAGAGAGTTGATAGTATAGTTACTGGACTCGTGGAATGTACTCACTTACATTGCAGTATGCTAATTGTGTAGTTTCTGGACTTGTGGAATGTACATACGTACATTGCAGTAAACTAGCAGTGCGGTTTCTGGACTTGTGGAATGTACATACGTACATTGCAGTAAACTGAGAATGTAGTTTCTGGACTTGTGGAATGTACTTACGTACATTGCAGTAAACTAACAATGTAGTTTCTGGACTTGTGGAATGTACATACGTACATTGCAGTAAACTAGCATAGCACTTATTGACCGATCTCATACATGCCCCAGTTTTAATACATAATGTACACATGCCACAATTGACAAGAGTGTCTTAAAATGATAATCAAGATATACCATGATTTCCCGCTTTATATGATTTACCCTGATTCCAGTATGTCTATTTTTCAGTCTTATCATACCATGTTCCTGTTGTACATCTCTTGCATTATACATTCAGTACTTTAGTAGTAGAGGTTGTACTTGCTCCCGTCCTGACAGGATAACGTTGTAGGTATTTTGACCGAGGAAGAAATGCTTTGTGACCCGTACTATGGAGCTCCAGTTGAGGACATTCCAGCAGGGAATCCTGCTTAGCTGCTTAGTTTGACTTAGTGTTGGGTTATTATCACAGACGCTGTTTTGTACCTTTAAACTGGACCTTGTCTCCAGTCTTACATTTTGGTTTGTATTATTATCAAACTTAGTGGTTTTTCATCTATATAGAAGCTGTGTTGTGATCATTCTTAAACTATCTTAATTATTAGCACATTTATCATTATTACCTGACTGTCTAGAACAGCTTACTGCGCTTTATCTTAAGCGTAGGCTGGACATGGCTCGGCCCGACCCAACAATTTGGGTAACGGGTCGTGACATGTTTTTTTGGCGGCCCATGCAAGGTCCTGACTAAAGTTGTTTGGTTACGTTACTGTACCAAGCACGCCTGCAGAAATTAAGGATAACTAGATAACACTAGGAACAACATCTAGAACACCTAGAGGAATTGTAGGATTGCAACATAGGAAAACTCATCACAGCGTAGGACCGGTAGTGTAACTAAATTGTTTGCTTATGACTGCTTGCTTTATTCTTATAATTCCTTTGTCTTTTATAAATAGATGGACCCTACACACTCTCCCGATTCCGCCACCTCAGGTGACGGTATACCTCCACCACCTCCTACCCCGCAGACCCAGATGCCTCCACCCCCACCTCCTATCATACCTCCCCAGACTGTTGTTTCCCTCGACGGAACCCAATTACTGGCTTTGATCCAGGGGGTCCTGAATACTCAGCATACCCCCGTCTCGCAACCTATAGAACATCAATTGAGGCTAGGTAGCATCAAGAGTTTTATGAACCTAAAACCGAAGGAGTTTCTTGGGACGGAAGGCATAGTTGTAGCTGATGACTGGTTAGATTCCGTAGAGAGGAAGCTCATAGGGGCTAGATTACCTGACGACCTTTGGGTCGAGGCAGCAGGATTTTTGTTAGCAGACCTGGCAGGGGTCTGGTTCAGAAATGAGACGATGTTCATTGGCGGCAGAGGAAACTGGGAGCAATTCAAGATCCAGTTCAAGAGGAAGTTCTTCTCCACCACCGCTAGAGTTGCCATGGGATTGCAATTCCAGAACCTGCAACAGGGGAGCCGTACAGTTGATGAGTACGCAGGTGAGTTTAGCAGACTCAGTCGTTTTGTCCCGAGCTTAGTAGCCGACCCGGAGGAGATGGCTCGCAGATTCTGCCATGGTCTTGTCCCGGACATTAGCATCTTACTAGTGGCCAACGGGAACACAGACTACTACCAGCTACTGGAGAGAGCCCGAGGTATCGAGGAGCGTCTTTTGTCTTGCAAGAGGCCAGCTACCACACATCATGACGGTCCATCCAAGCGCCAGACTTTCCAGCAGAGGACGACTACCCAGCACCAGCAGGCCTATTCTCCACCAGCTCATCCTCAGCATCAGTTATCATTTGCCCGAGATCCGGGGCAACAGCAGCAGAAGTGGGTCTCTTGTGCCTTCTGCAAAAAGCCAGGGCACGATGTCTCCATCTGTAGGAAGAAATTGAGCCAGTGTCTTGCTTGCGGGTCTTCCACCCATATGATTCGGGAGTGCCCGAAGGCGAAGCCATTTACCAGAGGACCTTCAGGGAGAGCATACCCTTTAGCCATCCAGGCAGCAGTACCAGTGCAGGGCCCAGAGCCAGAGCCAGAATACTTGACAGACGGTGCCACAGGTTGGATTTATTTGCATATGACTGTGTTGATTCTAGTGCCTCATTAAGTAACCTGTCATTAGACCTTTACCAAACCATCATTTAGTAGCTGCACTCATAAGATAAGCCATTGACCAGTAGACCTGTTTCATAGACGTTCCATCATTAGAAGATAGCCTTAGTCATCGCTGTAATTATTTTAAAACGTTAGTTGCCTCGCGTGTCTTCAGTCCTTGTGAATTTCGAGGACGAAATTTTTCAAGGAGGGAAGACTTGTAAGCCCCTATTTTTTCAAAATTTTATTTAATTATTGTTTATTAATTTTTAATGTTAATTTTAGCCTTAAAATAATTATTAGGATTTTTAGGAATTTTTCTAGAATTTTTAAATGAGTTTTAAATGAGTTTTATATATTAAAAATATCATTTTGTAATTTATTTAAATGTTTTAATATCAATTTGCAATTAATAAATTGTTTTTAAGTTGGGACTGCAAATATTATTTGCATTTTGACTCTGCGGGGGACCTAAGCGTAATTACCTAAAAACCTAGGGGCTTTTGGGCAAAACCTAAACCTAACCCCCCCGACGACCGGACAGCTGCCGACGACCGGCCAGCTGCCCCCCCACGTCCCGACCGACTTTGCACCGCCATCGACCTCTATAAAACTCCCCTCTCTCCCCCCTACCGAAACCCTAACCCTAAATCTCCTTCGCCACCCTCCACGACCACCTTTCCTCCCCGAAACCCTAGCCGCAACCCTAGCTCCGGCGATCTCCTCCGCCACCCCCACAGCGACTAACACCCCCAACCACCACCACCATCACCTTCGTCTCGACGAGGCGAACCCAGCGCCACCGACGCACCACCACCACGACGCCTCCTCCGCCTGATCGCCTCCTCGACAGCAGCTCACCCCCATCGGACACGTACGTGTCACTCCCCCTCTCTTCGATTCGTGTCTCGTATACACAAACACGGACTCGCCTGGTCCCGACGAACCCAATGCAAAGCTCGGACACGCGTAAGTCGTGTCGTGCGTGTCGTGCAAAGCACGGACACGCTGATCCTGTGTCCCTAACTGTCAGGACACAGGGCCGATTTTATTTCTTTTTTTTTTATTAATCTAACCTAATCAGAAATAAAACTAACCCTAAACCTATCTCTAACAAAGCGGGCCGCTGGCCCACTGGCCAGCGCGCAGTATTTAGAAACCCCCCCCCCCCCGCTGGCCGAGTTCGAGCCCCCCCCCCCTGCTGTTTGTTTTTGTTTTCTTTTTCCTTTCCTTTTCCTTTTTCTTTTCTATATATATTTATATATATATGTATATATATATATATATTAGTGTATATATGTTTTATATACTGTATTTTGACAGTATATTATATGTATATATAATTTTATAATTAGTAAACTTTTATATATATATTTATATGTATTTATGTACATATATGTATATAGGTATATATTTTCTTGTATATATTTTTATAGTTAGTAAATTATGTATATATTTTTATATATATATATACTTTATAAAATTAAGTATTTTTCTTACAAATATATATGTACTTTTAAACACATGTAATTATATTTTTCACTATGCATAACTTTGCCCTATTAAAATATTAATAATTATTTTGTACTTTTACCAAACTGTATTTTATTGTATTTAAATTACTGCAACCATTTGATGTCCAAGCCTAGCATGGGTATTTGGGCTCAAATGTGTTTTCACACATTCAAGACCTGTACAAGTCATATTGGACTTGATTCATGGCCTTGGGTCCTGTATTTGAACCTTGGTTCAAATTATATACATGGACAAAATACGCAGATAATTAATCATTATTGTACATAGCTGTTTTATGATTTTCTAAAAATACTTAGAGTATTGCTAAAATTATGGAAAAAATAGTTTTTAGATACTTTGTTAAGTTGGCTAATTTAGTTTAATTTTTGTAGTAATTAATTTACTGTTTTGCCCCTAGTTTGGCATATGAAACCAGAACTCACCTTCTGTATATTTATGAAAACTGATTTTTTCTAAAATATTTCTGTTGGGTAATAAATCCCAGAAAAATTATAATAAATTTCTATAGTTAGCAAGGATCGTTTTGGTACTTTGTTTTATGCAAAACTAGGCTTTTTGTCTACTTTAAAAATTGTTAGAACACAATGATCTTCTGATTTATTTATTGATTAATTACGACTTGTAGCTTTTTGTGTTATTTGGAGTTTTAGTCGTGTTGAACCCCACCCCTCACTAGTGTAAAGATCCTAGAAAGTTAGTTAACATAGTGTGTCACCCCCCATTGGTCTCCTAGGCCAAGTCATTATTTTGGCTAAGTGCCCAATCACAAGTCGTGTCGCACCAGATTAGTATCCTAGTGTTTTAGCTTAGTGTAAAGCTAAGTTATTGTATGTATTTCTACAGTGACGAGTTACCAGACATCCATAGCACTTTTATCGCAGCTTGTTTTGCTAGAGGCAAGTACATCTACAAACTCATTTACTGTCTTTTAATGTTAAGTACATGTGACAACCTTGTAAATTACCATTAATCCAGTTGCAAGTCTTTTGTTAATTGTACATGTTAAAACACTGTTATGTGATAAAAGAATGTTAATCAACCCATGTTAATGCTGATCCTTGGGGTAGCAAGTCAAATCATAACATGTTTCATACTATTGCCAGTTCCCACCATGCTTTACACTATTTCCCGTATCTTTTACATGATGATTACTGGGTTATGAGAGAGTTGATAGTATAGTTACTGGACTCGTGGAATGTACTCACTTACATTGCAGTATGCTAATTGTGTAGTTTCTGGACTTGTGGAATGTACATACGTACATTGCAGTAAACTAGCAGTGCGGTTTCTGGACTTGTGGAATGTACATACGTACATTGCAGTAAACTGAGAATGTAGTTTCTGGACTTGTGGAATGTACTTACGTACATTGCAGTAAACTAACAATGTAGTTTCTGGACTTGTGAAATGTACATACGTACATTGCAGTAAACTAGCATAGCACTTATTGACCGATCTCATACATGCCCCAGTTTTAATACATAATGTACACATGCCACAATTGACAAGAGTGTCTTAAAATGATAATCAAGATATACCATGATTTCCCGCTTTATATGATTTACCCTGATTCCAGTATGTCTATTTTTCAGTCTTATCATACCATGTTCCTGTTGTACATCTCTTGCATTATACATTCAGTACTTTAGTAGTAGAGGTTGTACTTGCTCCCGTCCTGACAGGATAACGTTGTAGGTATTTTGACCGAGGAAGAAATGCTTTGTGACCCGTACTATGGAGCTCCAGTTGAGGACATTCCAGCAGGGAATCCTGCTTAGCTGCTTAGTTTGACTTAGTGTTGGGTTATTATCACAGACGCTGTTTTGTACCTTTAAACTGGACCTTGTCTCCAGTCTTACATTTTGGTTTGTATTATTATCAAACTTAGTGGTTTTTCATCTATATAGAAGCTGTGTTGTGATCATTCTTAAACTATCTTAATTATTAGCACATTTATCATTATTACCTGACTGTCTAGAACAGCTTACTGCGCTTTATCTTAAGCGTAGGCTGGACATGGCTCGGCCCGACCCAACAATTTGGGTAACGGGTCGTGACATGCAGCACTCCCATATGCGGCTCAGACACTATGCGGCACACCCATATGCGGCTTGAATACTATGCAGCACTCCCATATGCGGCTTGAATACTATGCAGCACTCCCATATGCGGCTCGAACACTATACGACACTATGCAGCACTCCCATATGTGGCTCGGATACTATGCGGCACTATGCAGCACTCCCATATGCTGCTCTGACACTATGCGACACTATGCAGCACTCCCATATGCGGCTCGGACACTATGCGGCACTATGCAGCACTCCCATATACGGCTCGGACACTATGCGACACACCCATATGCGGCTCGGATACTATTCATGCGGCACTATTCATCGTCCCTGCCAAAGCCAGGACAGATGACATAGAAAATGTCCAAATATTGTTTTGGCCATAACTTCCTCAAAACAAATCGAAATCTAACTTTTCAAAGGTCAAAATTGTGTAGAATTAAATTTCCTACAACCTAGGACCATTAGTTTTCAAAAATAACTAAGTTTGATAGATCAAAACCATATAAATACATAAAACCCTAATTTTAGAAACTTAGATCTACATAAAACTAGCCATTAGAATCAAAAACTCCAAGAACTAAACTTGTAAAGAATGAAGAGAAGAACAATATAGACAAATAATATCAAAGGAAAAATCAAAAATGAAAAATACACAAATCTCCACTTTTGAGCAAGTTGTACTTGCCTAAGGATGGTGGTTGAGGGAAATAAATGGAGGAGTGAATGAGGAGAGAGAGTGAGGAAGAGAATATAAATATGGATTGGGTTGGCTTAAGAAAACCCTAATATCTAAACATGCTCTAACCCTTCCACTAATGACATGCTTAAAGCTACATGCAACCATTAAATAATAATAAATAGAATTATGCACATGCTAAATACGGGATACCATGTACAGAATTCATGAAAGAATACGTATATCGGGATCGAGGAGTGACACGCGAGCATTCTTCTTTCTTGCCCTATCATTTCACTCAACTCAAGAACAACTATTGAAACACTTTCCAAAACTCAGTAAATCAACCGTGACCCGTGCCTTAGACAGACCTTGTTCTCTAGGCGACGCTATCACTCAAGTCATATACTTTATACGACGAGCCTTGTTCTCAAGGGACTACGCGACTTGACAACCGCAGTGGCTTAGACCGACCGGCATAACTTTTCCTAACTTATTTGCGCAGCGACTTGACGAGCAAAGGCTACGCCAAGCTTTGTATCGAGAAAAAGTGCCGTGCACGCGATCGACTTGAACGACTAAGTTCTCGGGTGCCTAGACTTAAGCCAACAGCCGTGCAAGACGACTTAACTCACGGGACGTACGAAGGCTATGCCAAGCCTTGGACGACGGGATCGTGCATGCATTTTCAAGCCTTCATGCGGGCGATGCCTATGACTTAGGCTAACTCGAGCGTTGGGACAAAACGACGGGACCGTGCATGCTTTATCAAGCATTCACGCAGGCGACGCCTATGACTTGGGCTCATTCGAGTGTCAGGGCAACTTAGCAACTTAGGCCAACTTCCTTCTCCCAAGCCACGGGACGAAGGATCGAGTGTCATTTGAAAGC
Source organism: Iris pallida (assembly GCA_029216955.1). Classification (NCBI taxonomy): domain Eukaryota; kingdom Viridiplantae; phylum Streptophyta; class Magnoliopsida; order Asparagales; family Iridaceae; genus Iris; species Iris pallida. Next base: position 22,517,696 of record JANAVB010028196.1, on the reverse strand, counting down.
ACGCTGAGCCGACTTCTAAGCAGACCGTGGGACCATTTTCCATGTTCTAAGACATTCCGACCCGTCGAAATTATTTCCTTAGCTATGTGGATGCGTCTCTTTTATTAACAAGCCTAACTTGTGTAAGTTGAAAACATGCGAGTTATTAAGTGAAGGCTAAGATGAGGCAAGTTCACCGAAACTACCCCACCTGAGCGATGTCTTCGAGTCTCCGTTCCAATGGCCAAGTCCGAATGCCGTCGGCATTTCAATTCCTCCGATTGACTTTGCGGGACGGGACACTACACAACCTGTGGCTCTTCAAGCATAACGGGCTGCTAGTGTCACGCTCCGCTCCCGTAGGAGCGATCGTCCTCGCTAAGGCGTGATGCCGCACGAGCCTAGATTGCGCTCGTGCAAGGCGGGTTCCATAACGGCCGATTACTACGGCTGCGACGGGGTCGTCGCACAGAAGTCCCGTGCAGAGACATTGATTTATAGCTGCGGAATTAAAGAAGAACACATGAACACAAGTCATTCAAAAGAATCTCTTTTATTGATATTGAATACAAGATTACATCTGTGGGCGCAAGGCCAAATTACAATGTCTCTCGTGCTCACTTTTCTCTCATTTACAAGTCACTCTGCTCTCTCTCTTCTCTCGATACAATACTTGAATCCAGCGGAAGCTTCGGAAGGCGATGTCCATACATTATGTCCTGTATAAGTCTTCAGATCACGCGACCGCACGCTTTGACTCGCCAAGGAACTCCGTGCCTCGACGCATCCAAGCGAGCTCCGCGCCACGAGCTTCTACCTGTGCCTGCACATAAACACTGTGTGGGTGTCAGTACCACTGTACTGGTGGAGTGAGCTTCTCGCCCACCCATACAAAACCTACACGTTTCATTTACTTTGTGCAACATAAACCCATTTACGATTGTCTTTCTATTCTTGCCTTAGGATCAGTTTTAGGACCGGCGCCTTAGTGCAACTTGTGTATCGGAACCATCCCGTGCTAGCAATGTCAATGTTAACTCATACTTTGTGCCTAGACCACTCCTTGTGCCAACAACGTTAACCTATCAAGTCGTGTTTGCCTTACGGCCATAATCAGAGACGCAACTACACGAAGGACTCCATTTCCTTGCCTCTAGACCTTTCTCGTGCTTGCATTGTCGACGCACCGACTTATACTTATCTTTCGTGCCAAACTCTGGGACGTAACGACTCGGTCGTGCCATGAACTCGATTCGTGCATCGATAACTCTGAGGCAATGCCTCCTCGCTTAGACTTGCCTATACTTGTGTTGTGACAACGCGGCCGTGCCTCATATTTCGAGGCCGAACCCAATAACTCGACATAACTTCATACAACTAGCCCTACGGCCCTTTTTGACTTAACTCGCAACTTAACACTCGATGCCACATCTCGTGCCGAAGCACGTCGCCTTCGCTGTAGCCAAATCTTAGGCTCCGACATTGTGTCTATTTAACTCATACATATTCAACTCAATCCACCGTCACACACACGGATTGCCGCCCGTGCCGACACCAAACTTACCATGTTAGTTGAAAACAATTATTATTAAGTGTTTGTTATGGGATTGGCCTAACCAGCCGCCTTGGACGTAGCCTGGCAGTACGGGACCCTTTCAACGCAGGTAGCGAGCCCCGATGAAAGTCCCCGCCTTACCGATCGTCTTACCAGCGGTGCCTAACCAGCGCGGCTACAACCAGTTTCTTCCTAGGCCGAGACGGTCCCGTGGCCGCGGGTCTCCGCTCGAAGAAACCACCCCTTGTCGACAAGTGTCCAAGTTCATAAGGGTTAACATGGTATATTTTAGGGTACTGTTGGGGCTGTTATGTGATCAATTCATTTACTTGGTTGTTTTACTCTTTCCACTTTTCGTACTTCCTTTGCAGAGCCCCTAACCAGGGTTGCCTCGGCGACTACCCATCGCTTAGACTTAACATTCTTTGAACTCAGGGAACGGCTACTGCATAGCCTTCCAATTTAACTTGAACATAACGTGTTTCCTTAAGTATCGACCGACCGTGGCTAACTTTCCACTGGACCAACCGTGGCTCGTGCCTCTAAACCGACTCGTGTTCTATGCAACGTTATCGCCCAAGTCATACTTCATATGACGGGCCTTGGAATCGTGGGACTGTTTAACTTGACAACCGCAGAATGAGCGGGACAGCACGTAGAATAACTTAGGTCGACCGGCATAACTTTGCCTAACTCACACAAGCCTACAACTTAACCCAAGGGATGTGCGGGCGACGCCTATGACTTAGGCTAACTCTCAGCTTTTGCATCGAAGACCAACTTTCCTTCTCCCAAGCTACGGGACGAAGGACCGAGTGTCATTTTTAAAGCACGCCGTACATCAACTCTAAGCCGACCGTGGGACGTTTTCCATGTTCTAACTCATTTTGACCCGTCGGAATTATTCCCTTAGCTATGTGGATGCGTAGCTTTTATTATCAAGCCTAACTTGTGCAAGTTGAAAACACGATTTATTATGTGAAGGCAAAGATGAGGAGAGTTCATCGAAACTACCCCACCTGAGCGATGTCTCCGAGCAAGCCGTTGCAAGGCTAAGGCCGAACGCCGTCGGCGTTTCGATTCCTCCGATTGACTTTGCGGGACGGGGCACTACAGCTAGACCGTTACTGAGAAGGGCATAGCATGACTCCCAACTTTTCGACAAAGTACGAGGACTGCCAAGATGTTGTTCAGGTTCGAACAAGGTGTTGCAATGCATCCCGAGATTCACTACTACGTGTTCTTCTACAAGGACATAACTACTTTGAACGAAGAGATCCCAACTGATGCCAGGTCAGGGTCTTCTTAAAGCTAAGTCAGGATCGTGCATAATGGGAATGCTATGAAGATGATGGAGTTTGCTCCTCAAGAAACCCCTTTCTATAGGCCATATTGGCCAATAAATGCAGATGAACCTAATAATCAGCATAATGAATCTCATTTAATAGGTTCGTTACAAGTGGATGCCATGCCACAAACTTCTCAACTTTCCCCAAGAAAGAAGGTGGCAATTAAGAGTTGTTCAAAGACAGTCATTAAGAAAAATGTAAAGTCCCACCATCCCTCAAACACACACCCCCTGCTACATGGGCTCCACCCGTCCCCGACGCCATATTTGTCTTCTGTGTAAGTTGCAATCAAATTCTCAAGACCTTCAGTTACCTTGGCCAATTCGTGAACGTGGTTTCTGTCAACTATTTTCCGTCGATATAACACGGAGGATAGTCATTCTCCGTCATTTTGACACGGAGAATGGCCATTCTCATGCGTTTTAACACTGAAAATGCCATTCTCCGTGTAATTTAACACGGATAATGTCATTCTCTGTTTTAAATTACACGGAGAATGAACATTCTCATACGTTTTAACACTGAGAATGCCATTCTCCGTGTAATTTAACACGGAGAATGATATTCTCTATGCCATTCTCCGTTTTAAATTATACGGAGAATGAACATTCTCATGCGTTAATACTGAGAAAGTCATTCTCCGTGTAATTTAACACAGAGAATGATATTCTCCATATTTTTGTACATGGAGAATGCCATTCTCCGTATTTTTATACACGAAATGCCATTAAACGTGTAATTTAAAACGGAGAATGGTTATTCTCATGCGTTTTAACACTGGGAATGACCATTCTCCGTGTAATTTAAAATAGAGAATGACATTCTCCGTATTAAATTACACGGAGAATAGTCATTCTTATGCGTTTTAACACGAAGAATATCATTATCCGTGTAATTTAACAAGGAGAATGACATTCTTCGTGTTTTTATACACGGAGAATGACATCCTCCATGTAATTTAACACGGAGAATAGCCATTCTCATTCGTTTTAACACATAGAATTCCATTATCCGTGTAATTTAACACGAAAAATGGCATCCTCCGTATAATTTAAGACGAATAATGGTCATTCTATCATGCATTTTAACGCATGAGAATGCCATTCACCGTGTAATTTAACACAGAGGATGCCACTCTCCGTGCTAAATTACACGGAGAATGGTATTCTCCGTGTAATTTAACACAGATAATGAACATTTTCATGCGTTTTAACACGGAGGATGCCATTCTCCGTGTTAAAATTACGGAGAATGACATCCTCCGTGTAATTTAACACGGAGAATGAACATTCTCATGCATTTTAATACTGAGAATGACATCCTCCGTGTAATTTAACACGGAGAATGACATTTTTGATTTAAATTACACGGAGAATGAACATTCTCATGTGTTTTAACACGGAGAATGCCATTCTCCGTGTTTTTATACAGAATCATGAACATTACTTAAAGTTATGCCTTCTTTTTGCACTTCTTGTTGTTTAGCATCGTTTTCCTTTTCCTTATGTGCAACTTTCTTAGTTTTCCGTTTCCGTGATTTTCCGTCATTTCCTTTTGAATTTTCTGCAACTGTCTTCATTTTCTCCACAACTGGTATATCTTCTCTAGCTGGTGGTGCTGCCGGTGATGATGCTGCCGGTAATGCCGACATTGTGTGAAGATTGCAAATGGAGAGAAAGGTTTGAAGATTTTGGAGGAAAAAAAACCTAGATTCGAAACTGAGCGGCGTATGGAAGAAGAGGAAGAATCGATTTTTTTTTTTTTTTGAATAGTAGGGTTCGAGGGTGTTTTCAATAAATTAGAAGGACAAAAAGGTCATTCAGAACCCGCTTTATATATTCATCGTTAATTCTGGACACGCGATGAAATGTTATTTTGCGGTAGATTTTACATAAATTTTTTACAATTTTTGAACATTTCATAAATTTTTTCTTGTTGGAATCTAACTGGAACAACATAAAATATACCACAAAATGCCGAATCTAATGGTGTTTTTCTCTCCATAAAATGCCATCAGATTTGGCATGCCAGAATCTTGACCTTTTCTTTATTCTAATTTTTTTAAGAATCCAAAATAATTCGAAAAGCTTCAGCGTTTTAGTTTTCTTTTGACAAAATTTACAACCTTTCTATCTATGTATAATTTGTTCAATGCTACGTAGAAAATTTCGAAAAATGTGCAATATGATAGTAATCATCAACTGTCTTTTCGGAAAGATAAAACAAAAAATTTCAGTCAGAGCATAAAAATATATATAAAATTACAGCTAAAGCACAAACTTTACCAAAATTATAGTTAAAGCACAAAAACGTCATTCTGAGGAACGTTCTACGTTGGAAATGAGTAAAAGCATTTATTTTTTAACGGACATTAACCGTGAAGAAGGCGGCAGAAAAATAAATATATTAAATAGGAAAACGTCCTTAGAAAAGATATTTTTTTTTAGAAAACGTCCTTCCTAAGGGCGTTTTCCTTTTTAATATTTTTGTTTTTCGGTTTGATGGGATGGCATGTTAATTGCATCTGTTGGATGGTTTAGGGATGGATGGTTAATTGCATCTGTTGAGTTAGGTTTGTTGTTGAATGGGATGGGTAAATGCTAGGATATAGATTAATAGGGTAACTAACGTTCATATATGAATTTTTTATAAAATAAGCTCTTTCCATACATGAATTAAAGTTGTTGAAATTTTCATACATGAATTTCTAATAAAATAAGCTATTTCCATACATGATTTTTCAAAGAAATAACTGTGTTTCATAAAATAAGCAATTTTCTTTGAAGCGTATGGAAATAGCTTATTTTATGAAACGTAGTATGAAAAAACATGTATGAAAATAGCTTATTTTATTAGAAATTCATGTATGGAAATTTCAACAACTTTAATTCATGTATGAAAAGAGCTTATTTTATGAAAAATTTATGTATAAACGTTAGCTACCCTATTGATATATATCCTAGCATTTACCTATTCCATTCAACAACAAACCTAACCCAACTGATGCAATTAACCAGCCATCCCTAAACCACCCAACAAATACAATTAGCCAGCCATCCCATCAAACTGAAAAACAAAAAATATATTAAAAAAAAAAAACGTCCTTCCTAAGGACGTTTTCCTGTTTAATATATTTATTTTTCTGTCCCCTTCTTCACGGTTAACGTCCGTTAATAAAATATATTTTTTACTCATTTTCATCGTAGAGCGTCTTTCGGAAGGACGTTCTTGTGCTTTAATTATAATTTTGGTAAATTTGTGCTGTAGCTATAATTTTATATATTTTTTTAAGCTCAGACTGAAAATTTTTGAAGTTAAAAACAAGAAATGTACTTGTACAATCACCATTTTAAAAAGTATATTTTATGCAACGCATAGCTGAACAATGCATATTATTCCGACAAGTTCCATCATATCAAGTGGCTTCAACCCCTAGTTATCAAATCCTTGTTCAACCCTGGAAAAAAAAAAGGATGAATTGAAGATATATAGTTGCTACACCCAAATTTGGCACAAAGAACCAACCAGATTGACCGTTGGATAAATCATGAATAGGCTGTGTTTGTTTGGATGGAACACTGGGGAGGGAAAGAAGAAGAAGAAACTAGGGGCTGTTTGGTTCGCGGTAAATGCGCGGTAAGTGGAAGGAGATGCGGTAAGTGGCTGGGTTTTGCGGGAGTTGCGGCGTTTGGTTGGCAGCAACTGGACGCGGCAAGTGAGGAATCTCACTTGCTGCACAGTTGCTGTCCCCCTCATTTTTCTTCATTTTTACTTCCCTCACAAAAGTGAGGGAGGTGGGATGAAAGTGGGGTGGTGGCGGTGGGGGTAGTGGCGGGGAGCTGGAGTAGGGTGGTGGTGGCTCGTGGAGGCGGTGGTGGTGGTCTGAGACGGTGGTGGTGGCTCGTGGAGGCGGTGGTGGTGGTGGCGGGGAGCTGGAGTGGGGTGGTGGTGGCTCGTGGAGGTGGAGGCGGTGGTGGTGATGGCGGGGAGTGGAGTGGGGTGGTGGTGGCTCGTGGAGGCGGTGGTGGTGGTGGCGGGGAGCTGGAGTGGGGTGTGTTGGGAAAGAAACGCGGAAACTTTTCCCCAAACCGGAGAGTACCTGCGAGAGGACCGAGCAATACAACGCACGAACCCAAAAACAACCACACAAAACAATCCACGCAGACACAGAGAATTTTTGACGTGGAAAATCCTTGCGGGAAAAAACCAAGGGACGATCGGAGTCCAACCCTGAGAAGCCTCCACTAATGGAATAGAAGAATAACACCCTCTACAAACTCCTCCCGATCCAAATCGGATCCCCACAACACTCAGAGATAAGAACAATGATTACAAGGCTACGAAGAGCGAGAACGACGAGTAGAGATTACCCGAACACGATCTCCTTCGAATAGCGACCTTCAATCCTCCGTCTTCTTCTCCGAAGTTGCAATGGCACTCTTGCCTCCTTCCTCTCTCAAAATTGTGTTGCCTTTGCGATATGTTGCATCATCAATTAGGGTTGGGAAATCCCAATATAACTCCCTAATCCCGCAACAAACCTGGACCGTTGGATTAGATCCAGTGGTGAAAACTCACCCTAAAATCCGCTTCAGCCCCCGACGACACAGAGTTCGGCAAGAACTCTGTGTCGAGCAAACAGCACCTAACGCCAACATTCTGGAACGGCCAGACCGAGTTCGGCCAGAACTCGGCCTGGGACCGAGTTCGGGCCGAACTCGGCAGGTCCAGGCCAGAATCTCCCTTAGGAGCAGCAGCAACAGTAGCGACTCCGCGTCGCCTACTTCCCGAGCTTCTTCGACATACGAACGGCGCTCGTCGCACTCCGGGGTCTTCTCCACATAGGTTGGGAACCCCACCCACTCCAACAAATCTCCCCCTTCACAACTATGGGGAGGATGTCGTCATGCCGACGACCTGCCTGCAGTACTCAAACTTCCCCCTTGGTAGAATCTTCGTGAACATATCAGCTCCGTTGTCATCTGTATGAACCTTCTCAAGCTCCGCGTCCTTCTTCTCAACCACATCCCGTATCCAATGATACCGGGTCTCGATGTACTTGGACCGGCTATGAAACGTCTGATTCTTCACAAGGTGGAGCACTCTGACTGTCGCAAAGCAAAATATACTGCTCTTGCTTCAGTCCCATTTCCTGCAGCAGCTTCTTCATCCACAACAGCTCCTTGCAAGCCTCCGTCGCTGCAATGTATTCCGCCTCCGTCGTCGACAAGGCAACACACTTCTGCAACCGCGACTGCCACGACACTGCTCCTCCCGCAAACATCATCACGTAGCCTGAAGTCGATCGCCTCGTGTCTACATCTCCAGCCATATCAGCGTCGGTATACCCAACCAGCTTCGGCTCGTCACCACCAAAGGAAAGTCTCCAACCAGCAGTGCCCTGAAGATAACGTAGAATCCACTTGACCGTACTCCAATATACCCTTCCAGGATTTGAAAGATACCTGCTAACCGTACCAACTGCATGAGCAATATCTGGCCTCGTACACACCATAGCATACATAAGGCTCCCCACAGCTGAAGCATATGGAACCCGCTCCATATCTTCCTTTTCGTCCTCGGTAGATGGACACTGTTCCTCAGTGAGCTTAAAGTGAGCCGCAAGAGGGGAACTCACTTTCTTCGACCCGTCCATCCCGAAACGCTGAAGTACCCGGTGAATGTACTTCGTTTGGGACAAGTGTAGCAGCTTGGACTCTCTCTCTCGGCTGATCTCCATCCCAAGAATAGTCTTCGCTGCGCCCAAATCCTTCATAGAGAAGGCCGAGCCCAGTTGGCTCTTCAGCTCCGCTATCCTAGTGGCATTCCGACCCACTAATAGCATATCATCAACATAGAGCAACAAAATAATAAAATCATCCTCGGCAAAATACCTCACAAATGCACAATGGTTCGACGTCGTCCGTGCATAACCATGCTCCCCCATAAACGACTCGAACTTCCTGTACCACTGCCTCGGAGCCTGCTTCAGACCATACAAGCTCTTCCTCAACCGGCAGACCAAATGTGACTTACCCTTCTCACAGAATCCCTCTGGCTGCTCCATGTACAACTCCTCCTCAAGATTACCGTGGAGGAATGCCGTCTTCACATCCATCTGCTCGACCTCCAAGTCGAGACTGGCTGCTAATGCTAGCACCACCCGAATAGACGAATGCTTGACGACAGGCGAAAAGATCTCATCATAATCTACGCCTTTCCGTTGACCGTAGCCTTTGACTACCAGCCTCGCTTTGTATCGAGGGCGAGTAGCATCATCTGTCTGCTTCACTCTGAACACCCATCGATTCTTCAAAGCCTTCTTGTCCTTTGGCAACCGCACCAGATCATAAGTGGAATTGGTGTGCAAGGAACTCATCTCCTCCTGCATAGCCACCATCCACTCCTGCCTGTGTTCGTCTTCCATAGCCTCTGCAAAACTTTCGGGCTCTCCCCCGTCAGTCAATAGCACATACTCATCTGGTGAGTATCTCGTAGATGGTCGACGATCCCTGTCACTCCTCCTCAAAGGAACCACTGGTGCTGGCTGTATACCGACAGCCTCCTCCCCTTCAGGAACTACCTCTCCGGCATGCTCATCCTCCTGAGGGACACCCTGACCACCATCAGCAGGCTGATGATCAAGGTTGGGAGCAACTCCATGTACTGGCTCCCCCATAACTGGATCCTCTGCGATGTCCTCTGGAAACTGCTCGAAGCAAAATGACTCTAACTCAGGCAATTTCTCAGCCTCAGAAGGCGTCTCGGAATCCTGAGTGTTGGTCATGGTCTGATCCTCGACGAATACCACGTCCCTGCTTCTGTAGAGCTTTCCTTCCACTGGGTCGTAGAGTCTATAGCCAAACTCATCCCGACCGTAGCCGACAAAGACGCATCGCCTCGTCTTCGGCTCAAGTTTGGTCCTCTCGTCCTTCGGTACATGCACGAAGGCCTTACAACCAAACGCCCGCAGGTGATTGTATGACGGCTCTTTGCCGTACCATACTTTATCAGGCACATCATCCTGCAAAGGAGCACTAGGAGATAAATTAATAACATAAGCAGCTGTGAGAAGAGCCTCACCCCAATAACTGCCCGGCAAGTTTGCTTCTGACAGCAAACACCGCACCCTCTCCATCAATGTCCTGTTCATGCGCTCCGCTACACCATTGAGCTGAGGTATCTTTGGCGGAGTCTTCTGGTGTCGTATCCCCTGCTCTCTGCAATACGCATCAAAGGGACCGATGTATTCGCCGCCATTGTCGGACCGAACACACAACAACTTCTTGCCTGTCTCCCTTTCAACAGAGGACTGAAACTCCTTAAAAGTAGGCAGCACCTGATCCTTGGTCTTTAAGGCATAGACCCAAACCTTCCTGGAACAGTCATCAATAAAAAGTCACAAAGTAAGAAGCACCACCAAGAGATTTTACCTTCATAGGACCGCAGACATCCGAGTGAATCAACTCGAGCAACGCCGGCTTCCTCGAACTTGGGTGACTTTGGAAAGACACCCTATTTTGCTTTCCAGCTAGACAGTGCGTGCATTTCTCCAACTTTGTAGACTTGAGCCCCGGAATCACCTTCTTGTTCACCAAGTAGCTCATCCCCTTCTCGCTGATATGGCCGAGCCGCCTGTGCCACAACTCGGTAGACGCATCACTGACTGCGTTCACCTCCTGTGCCCCCTCAGTGCTCCCCTTCATATAGTAGAGACCGGACTTCTTGCTTCCTCTGGCAATCACCATCGAACCTCTGGAAAGCTTCCACTGACTGTTCCCGAAGAGACTGAAGAATCCCTCGTCATCCAACCTTCCAACCGACACCAGATTGAAACGGATATCAGGGACATGACGAACATTCTTGAGAACAAGAACCGCACCCGTCTTCGTTCTCAAATGCACATCTCCAACGGCAACCGCCTTCGACACATCTTCGTTGCCCATCTTCAACACTCCACAGTCGCCTGTAGTGTAAGTGGCAAACAGTGCCCTGTTGTGAGATACATGTGCTGAAGCCCCTGAGTCCACCAGCCAAGAATTGTCATCACAGGCGAGGTTAGTAATGACCTCATCACCTACGACGATCACATCGCCTCCATGCACCGAGGCCGCCGCTGTAGTGTTCTCTTCTTGCTTCCCCTTGTCGCCCTTCTTCTCTCTCTTCCAAGCGAAACAATTCCGCTTGATATGGCCCTTCTTACCGCAATGGTAACACTCCGAGTCCTCGTAACGACCCTTGGACTTCCTCCTGCTCTTGTCTCTGCCACCACCTGGACCCCTGCTTTTGCCCCTTCCGCGGCTCTCTGAAACCAATACCTCTGAGTGGTGGGATGTGGATGAAGTGCCCTGAGATCGTCTCCGCATCTCTTCATTCAACACTCCGCTCTTGGCAAACTCCAGACTGACCACGCCCTCTGGAGCAGAAGCGATCATAGATACTCGTACGGTCTCCCACGAGTCTGGCAAAGTACACAGCAGCCATAGTCCCTGAACTTCGTCGTCGAACTTGACTCCCATAGAAGATAGCTGGTCAACCACGCCCTGGAACTCACTCAAGTGATCCGAAATAGATGCCCCATCCTTGTATCGCAGACCCATCATCGTTCGGATCAGGAACAACTTGTTTACCCCGGTCTTCTTCGCATACAAGGATTCCAGCTTATCCCACAACGTCTTTGCGTGCTCAATATTGGCAACGTGGTTGTACACGTTCTCATCAACAAACTGTCGTATGTACCCACACACCTGTATGTGCTCGAATGTCCAGTCCTCCTCGGATTTATCACTGGGCTTCTCGGATGCAAACACGGGTAGATGCAGCTTCTTGACAAATAGCAAATCCTTCATCTTGCTCCGCCAATAATGATAGTTTGTGCCGTTCAGGTTCACCATGCGCACCGGCTTCGCGTCCATCTCTCCTCTCTGGTTTCTCTGTCAACTACTGACACTTTTTCTGAATTCCAGAACCTGGCTCTGATACCACTCTGTTGGGAAAGAAACGCGGAAACCTTTTCCCAAACCGGAGAGTACCTGCGAGAGGACCGAGCAATACAACGCACGAACCCAAAAACAACCACACAAAATAATCCACGCAGACACAGAGAATTTTTGACGTGGAAAACCCTTGCGGGAAAAAACCACGGGACGATCGGAGTCCAACCCTGAAAAGCCTCCACTAATGGAATAGAAGAATAACACCCTCTACAAACTCCTTCCGATCCAAATCGGATCCCCACAACACTCAGAGATAAGAACAATGATTACAAGGCTACGAAGAGCGAGAACGACGAGTAGAGATTACCCGAACACGATCTCCTTCGAATAGCGACCTTCAATCCTCCGTCTTCTTCTCCGAAGTTGCAATGGCACTCTTGCCTCCTTCCTCTCTCAAAGTTGTGTTGCCTTTGCGATATGTTGCATCATCAATTAGGGTTGGGAAATCCCAAAATAACTCCCTAATCCCACAGCAAACCTGGACCGTTGGATTAGATCCAGTGGTGAAAACTCACCCTAAAATCCGCTTCAGCCCCCGACGACACAGAGTTTGGCCAGAACTCTGTGTCGAGCAAACAGCACCTAACGCCAACATTCTGGAACGGCCAGACCGAGTTCGGCCAGAACTCGGCCTGGGACCGAGTTCGGGCCGAACTCGGCAGGTCCAGGCCAGAATCTCCCTTAGGAGCAGCAGCAGCAGTAGTAGCGACTCCGCGTCGCCTACTTCCCGAGCTTCTTCGACATACGAACGGCGCTCGTCGCACTCCGGGGTCTTCTCCACATAGGTTGGGAACCCCACCCACTCCAACAAATCTCCCCCTTCACAAAGCAAAAAAAATATATATATATATATTTGGAATCAGGTAAATTATTTCTGGAATCGCTCCCACTGGGATTCGAACTCCTGACCACTCAACTTGCTGCAAGTGCCACTTTTACACTTTCAAAGAGTTTCATCTATCCAAACAGCCCCTTAAGGTCATCACACAGAGTGACTGGGGTTATCATATATATTTTTTTAAAAAATATTATTTTTTGATATGCAAAATATTTTTAAAACCAATGTTAGGAAGACTATTATAGTTTTACAAGTGTTAGAACTGTCAGAATTCTAGCAGTTATGGCACTCATAAGACAAAAAAGTGAGTTTTAAGACTGTCATAGGATTTCGGACTGGCATAATTCTTATACTCTTTCGTCGTCTCAATCCGACTGTGCGAATTTCTAAAGCTTCTAAATTCTAAAAATGGTGTTCAAGTTCGAAAAAATAAATTTCCAGCATACATTAATTGAAATATAAAATAAAAAAGCTCCTGAAAAAATGGTGTGTTAATTTTATTTGGAAAAATCTAGAAAATATATGTTGAAATGAAAAGAGTAAGAAGAATGATTATATTTAACTTGTCATATTAGATTAGAATTGTAAAAAAGAGACTGAAATAGGAAGAGGAAGTTGCATGGGAGGAAGATGAGAGAGAAAATAAGTTTGGATGTTTGAAATAGTGATGTTCCCTAATGAATGATAATATATCTTCTAACACTTCTACAACTTAATAGTTATGTACCTTGTTAGCAATCACCCGAATAAAACTCGTATTATACGCAAATTTTTTCGTATCTTTCATAAACGTATCATACTTGCGTACTTTTGACAGATCCAAATCAGTACGTAACTTTTAAGCATGCGAAGTTTTAAACATGTTCTGTATAAATTATTAAAAATTGGCACAAAAAACGTGTTGAAAACCTGTTTAATTAACCAAATTTGACAACATATTTAAGAATGTGAAGTTTCTAACCTCAATATTTCTATTTTTAAATATTTGACCGAATTTTTGAACGTATTTTATTTACACTGAGCCGGTTTATACTCGTACTTTTACCGTCCCGAATTTTTTTCGTTTGCCGAATTGCTAACAAGGGTTATGTAGTCTATCATGTGATAACCCCTCTATTTTTGGTGCTGTGACTTAGTAATTTCCAAAAAGAATATGAAAACCTAAGGCCATCTTGAACCAAAGTCCTCAAACCTCAAATTGAGGAAATTTTCTCAAAATTCATCTCCAACCAAGCATCAAATTGAGAAAATTTTCTCAAATTTTTTGAGGGAGCGATGATGGATCCTCAAATTTGAGGAAAGAGAGAAAAAAAATCCTCAAAATTGAGGATCCACTATTCATGACCATTTTGCCTTCCAAGTTATAGTTATTTACTAATATATCATACATATGTTAAACACTAAACTTAATTAACTTATCATATTTTCTAATTTATAATTATAAATAATATAATAATTATACTATTAAAATATTATTGTTTAGATCTTCAAAATATAGAATCTAATATTGAATATATTTGCAGTATTTTTTTTATTAGATTCGTTTGATTAATAAAATAATATTTAAATAATTTGACAGAAACTAATAGAATAAAATCAAACATTTAAAAACTAATACAAACATAAACAAGTACATCAAAATTTAAAATAACGCTAGTAATAATCTAATAATAAATAATATAATATAAAATAATATTATCTATAAATATTATAAAATAACGTTAATCAATGTATATGATTCTATTAAATAGTTGTATAGATATAAAAATATAGTATAATTAAACAATATTAAAATAATATAAATAATAAAATATTTTGGTAAATAATATTAATAATATAACATTAATGTATATGATTATATTTAATAGTTGTGAAGATATGAATTTATGTAGAAATAAATAATGATTGTTTATTATTTGAGGATTGATGGGTTGGAGATGTAAAATTTTGAGGATAGCATAATATATGAATATTCCTTTTTTAGTCCTCAAATTGAGAAAATTTTCAATGATGGGTTGGAGATGGCCTAAAAGTTTCATGTAGAAATGTTTTTATTTGTAGACAATAACTCTCGTTATTTTCTTATTTTTTTTCATTTAGACTGTGTTTGATTGGACTTTTTTTTCATGGAAAATATTTTCATCACAAATTTTTCACCAATTGTAGTGTTTGATAGCTTATATTTTCCATAAAATTATTTCTCAAAAAACTATCATTTTTTATATTTTCTTCTAAAGTTGTAGAAAATAAAACTTGTCTAACTCATAGAAAAATATTATTTTTTTTTATGAAAAATAACTATTTTTCGTGGAGAATAATGACAATCAAACGCACAATTAAGTTTTTCATAGAATTTTTTTAAAGTTCCATAGAATTTTTTCCTAGAAAAATAATTTTATAAAATTAATTTTTTTCTACATATTTTGCACATTACAATAAAACGCACCCTTAGTTGTCAATAATGATTGTCCAAAATTTCATCTTTATTGTTATTCCAATCTTTTCTTTCTTTTATGAACAAACAAGAAAAAAAGATAATATATATCCCCACGGCCAATCCAATCAATCTAGTTCCGATCCAACGGCCTCCAATCGTTCTGCCCGATCCCAACCAAAATTCTCGTTCGAATCCAACGGCCTCCAATCGGTCGGCCCGATCCCAATCCAAAAGAATTGGATTCTTTGAAAAAAATCATTCACCCATCCTTTAATCACTTTCTTCCTCCCGTCTCTCACTCCGGAATCGCCGTCAGTTCCGACGCGAATTTACGCCCCCTGCCACCGCCGGAGGCGGGGACCGCCATCGCCGCGTCCTCCTCATTCGAGGAGAACACCAGTGGCGCCACCGACCTCTTCCCGCACTTCCCCGAACTCCTCTTCGACAGCGCGGAGCTGGCTTTCACGGCGAGCTTCGCCAGCTCCTCGGCCCGCAGCCGCGACTTCAGCATCGTCCTCGGGAGCACGAAGTAGATCCGTCCCGGCAGGAGCCACCGGTCGGAGCCGACGGCGGAGACAAACTCGTCGAATTCCATCCCGTCCGCGTCGCACACGAACCACCGGTCCGACCTCCCGATCACCGCCGTCCCGGGACGGACCGGCCGGTCGAACTCCCTCAGTGTGCCGTCCTCCATCACGACCTTCACCGTCGGCGCGGCGGGCCCCACCGTCGGCGCGGCTTCGCAGGAGGTACATAAACCCATTTTGCGAATTATTCGTTCTTCTTTTAACTAAGCGAATTATTGTTTCGATTTGTTCGGCCTTTTTTTTGGCTGGGTGGGGCTGTTTATATAGCGCGAATAGGGAAGTGGTGGGACGCGGTGCTGATGTAAGCTGCGTATGCGTGTCGCTATCAACGTAACGGAGGGATGACAGGCTGAGGTTGTGAGGAAGTGGGATATGGAGTTGGGGTAAATTTCGAGAGAGGGATTTTGCTGTCGTGGACTAATTTAAGTGGACGCACGGCTGGACTTAATAGGTTTGGGGGAATTGACGGATTTGCCCTTACCTGTGGGGAGCGACGGTGGACAGCTAGTAATTTTGAGGAGTTAGGAGTAGAGATTATTCATTGGACCAACTTCACATTTTTGCTGTAGTTCCTTCAATTAACTAAAGTGAGATATTTAAAAGGAATATTAGTTGTGTGTTATTATTGGCCTGGCTTAAAAGGTATAATTACACATGACTAATGTTTATTTTGAATGTTTTGGTTTACTTAGTTACAGTTACAATAACAAATTATTTTTTTCCCTCTTAATTCCTATAAATTATTGGTTATATATATATCATGTGTCATTATACTATTGGACCGGTTCACCATTGATCATTGTTATTGAAGTCGGTCCAATGAATAATTTCTACCCTTTTTTGTTGGATGATTGTGATTGGATTTGTATATAGTACAAGTTTACTTATTAAGTTTTATTCAATTCGAATTTCGTCTGAATATAAAATGGACTGTGTTATATGTACTGTGGTTTGTGACCGCATTCATGATCCGTCAGCCACATGTTGGCCCCTTCTATTATAGAGCGGTTTCAGAATTTCGGAGGTGGACCTCTGAAGGGTGGAAGGGTGCCGGGTGGGCAAATGTGGGTGTACACACCGGCGGGCACAGCCAGCCCCTGGGGCAAAAAAGAGTTTCCGTGTAAAAATAATGTGGAGGCTCTGGACTCGATCCAATCCACCAATAGCACGACACGGTCAAGAACTAGCACGAACTACAGTGAAACTGCAAGACCCGACCCGTCAGCAGTAGTGGGAATACGAGTGGTGATTGGTCCCTTAAGATGCATTTTTTTTTTTCTGCAGGCCTAATTTTTACTATTTTCTTATGCTAGTAGCTAGTACCAGACAAGGGATACTCATTGTGTCACGTGAATGGTGTTTGCTAGTTTCTGGTTTGGATAGGGATTGCGACGAGGAAAGGGGAAAAACCCCCATTAATTGTGATGCTAATTTTGGATTATATATGTTTGAATTTTAAGAAGTTAGCAATGGAAGTTGCAGTTAACTTTGAATTTTGATAGAGAATATTACTATTTTAGGGATAAAAATATTATTTATCCATCCAAAGTATTCTTTCTTATGTATCAGCTTACGTGTGTTCGAATATGACAGCTGACACGACAAATTTTAAAATTGAAACTAAAATTAACATTAACATTAAAACTAATATTAGAATTAAGATAAATATTAATATTAATATTAAATTAACAGTAAAGGTTAACATTAACATTTAAATCAAAATTAAACTTAATATTAATATTAATATTAAAAAATTGGATAATTATTTTTTGGGTTAGAATTTATCGTGTCAGCTTGACATGTCTGATGCCACATCGGCATCAGACATGTAAGAAGGCATCAGACATGTAAGAAGCAGAAAGTGAGTCCAAATGTACAACCAAATGACCAATTAAAATTTATCAATAATACGATTATCTACATGACAATATATACAACATTGAACCGCCTGTATCAACATCCCCCGAACTAATATTTCCTACAACCCCTTTTTGTATGGACAACACGGTATTGCATAAAATTTTAGCTGCAGAAAGTTTTTGATGCTTACCAACCAGAACGTCGTTTCTAATTTTTAATACATTGCAGGATTATTTTATTACGGATGTCCCCTGCGCCCTTGCCCATTCCTTAATTTTTTTCTTATACCTAATTTATTCCTCGTGTAATATAAATGTTATCATATTGTCATGACTTATTGCTGCATGATATGAACCTTTCAATCCAAGTGAGAACATAAATGCATTTACATGATTAAAATAGTTGCAAAACCATTTTTTTGAGTTTGTCTTGCCCCTGTTTTTGGTGGCAAAGAGTAAATTGCAGATTCAGTATCTGTTCAAAGAATATAACAGGCTGTTGATGCTGAATTTCTACACATTCAATCCGAATCTGCAATGACATGATTAGGTTTATAATCTATTCTAAGTCTTTTGGTTATTGTAGTTGGCCTGGATTAGAGGAAATATGTCATATATTTTATATATATTTTATAGGAGACCACATAAACCATCATACACGAGTAAATTTATGTATGGGAGCAGATCAAAAGCCCCCCTTAAAAAACCCCCTCACTCTAATTCGTAATGTTAATATTAATGTTAATGTTAATATTAATTTTTTTTATTATTAATGTTAATGTTAATATTAATGTTAATGTTAATATTAATTTTAATGTTAAGTTTAATGTTAATTTTAGCATTTAATATTAACATTAATATTAATATTAATATTAATATTAATATTAAATTAACATTAAATTACGGATTATAGTGAGGAGGTTTTTAGGGGGTTTTCTAAGGGGGAACTTTTGATCCGCTTCCTTTATGTATTTGAAGATGTAGATTTGGGTTTAGTGAGAGATGTCATGATGATACGTTGTACCGGTGGGCCCCACCTACTCTTTTATGAATCATATACTCAGAATATATTAATAAATAAGACATAATAATAAATACTAAACTGTAATTTACATATTAAATTATACTTGGGTCATATAATCACTTCACACCTTGCTGATATACCGGACATTATAACCGGTACATAGGTTTTGCCGGCCTCTAGGAACATTGGTTGGTGGTGTCCAAAAAGTATGCAGTCATCTTTTCTTCCCTCTAGTGTAGTAGGGGTGAGCAAGGGTAGGGGTGAGCAAGGGTTGGATTCGATTCAAAACGAACCGAATATATAAAAACTGAAATAATCCTAAATCATATTTATCAAAATCCGAAACTGAACCGTTTTTATAAAAACCGGTCAAAACCGAACCAAATTAACTCGGTTCGATTTTCGGCCTTTAAATTTTTAGCAAAATGAGCATATTTAAAAAACATTTTTCTTAAAAAAATATGACATTATTATATTTATGAATTATTATATTACATAGAGTAAAAAATATTAGTATATATAGATTGAGGGTAGAGAGAGTGCTCAAAGAAGCACCGACAAGAATAGGAGAAGAGTGTGCTAAGTTAGAGGTTAAAAAAATTGTAGATTGAGAGTAGTTCGATAAATTACTAAATCTAAATCGGTTTTCGGTTCGGTTAATCAGATCAAGAACCAAAAACTGAACCAATAACCGAAAAACCGAACCGTTTGTCATATTTCGGTTCGATTTTCGGTTTTCAATCGTTATATGCTCACCCCGACTCTAGATCTGTGTTTTGTTTGCCTCTAATTATCATACATTCTTTGCTCCGACGATTCACTACATCACTTTTGCGTGATACCACCGTGCCACCTCGCCATCTACAACCGTTGTCATACGCACAAATATGTGACCCCAAACAGTGAGCTGGTTTTCTAGACTACTAAGGACTTCGTTTTCAAGTAAACGAAAACACAACATACTTAATTAGTTGGTAGTAGCCTAATATATGCAGTTATAACCTTCCATGGCACATTAGAACATGAATGGCATGATTAAAATAGTGGTCAATGGATCTCGTCTTGCCTCTGCTTCTGGTAGCAATGAGTGAGAGTGCGCGAATAAATAAACTGACAGATTCAGTATTGATCAGTGGGTAGAATATAATGTGCTGTCAATGCTGAGGTTCTAAACAACTGATCCCAATCTGTAATGACAGGATGTTTCTTGACTAAACCAAGATGATTAGGTTGGCAGTCTGTAAATTATTTTGTCTATCTGTTACGTGGTTAGATCAGCAGAAATGTGTTTTTTCAATGAGCAGGCAGAAATAGTTTAAACTAGGAAGTTACGTACCGACATTGTCCACGGAAATAGTAACGCTGCAAAAGTGGAGTGCAAATCGAAACTTTCTCTTGATGAAGTCTTGCTGGCAAGACTAATGGTAATGCCGCAGAGGTGTAGAATAAGACAAACTTTCTTGTATGAAGTACTGCTGGCAAGTCTTGTTTGCAATATTACACAAATTAAAGAGATTATTTTATGTTCCAGACATATATGGTTGTCCAGTACGCTGAATACTCAATTATAATTATAGAAGCGATCCGTAAAAATTCGGATAGGGTGATAAAGCACGGATAGGACATTTAACTTGGCGGGGCCTTTTTTTTTTCCGTACAGACTTAGATTATGCCACGTTCATCAAGTCTCTGATGTTGTGGGATCGTGGGTGGGGCGCCCACACGTCCTCACGGCATTTCATCATTGTCATTGCACCTCTGGCAACAGTGACACCCTCTCGGTCGTGTACGAGATAAGGGACGTCCACGGGTCGGTCGCACCCGCTCGACCGCACGCACAAGGCGAGGTAACTTCTCTGATCCCGTGTCCAAATCGAAGTACATTCACGGACCGGTCGCATCCGTACGAACGCTCGCTCGAGGCGAGGTAACGTGCATGAGTTTAGTGGACATATTCCCGTGGCTCAGAATATTTATTGCCGCTTTTATCGGACCTCTGTTTTGAGTATTTGGTGCGTCGTCCAGCTGTGGCTCCAACCCTAATATCTACCACTTTTTTTAGCCGGGGAACAGAAAAGGGGAGAAAAGCGAAAAGAAAAGCAGCCACTTGCACTTTAGGCTTCTATCAGCTGTATGCAGTCATCCCTACATGACAAAGAATATTAGTTTTGCTTTTGAGTACCATCAAGGCATCAACTGGGATGATCCACTAGATCTCCTTTGCGACACCACCTTTCTTTGTAAACTGTGGTCCTAAACAGCTAGCTAGTTATTTAGTATTAGTGATATGGACTTCTATAGACTTCTTTTTCACAAACTTGTTAATGGTTGAACCATATTATTGTTAATTTTTAGAATTGGTAGTTTGTATTAAGCCAAATGTACACCCGTCCCTGCATATGCTAAAGAACACACATCTTGTTTCTTCGTGTTGGCTTTCACTTGTCCCTGCATATGCTAAAGAACACGAATCTTCTTTCGAGTTCTTTATGCCCCTGTGTGTTCATGCGCCCATTCCTCCAGTGACCCACTAGATGTCTTTTTCTTGTAGTGACCTTTCCATCAAAAGTGTGCTCCTCACTAATAAAAGAACTCTAGTAATTATACTTAAAGAATATGAATAAAAGTACAGTTCTTTTTAGAATAAGACCAGTCTTTCACAACGTGACCAGTTCCATTGGTGATTGTCAGGTTTGGTAGTTTCGGATCCTCTTAACTCTGATCCCAAAAGTCTGTAATGTAACAGTTTCGGCCGATACTTAAAACCTCAATCTATAGACTGCCAGTCTGGATTTGAACCAAGGACCTCCCCTCCCTTAACCAAAGATTTCAACTGCATGGTTTCCCAACTTTGTTAAGTATAGGTTTTATTTTGTTAATATTTTCTATAGAACTATACGTCTTACTAATGGCAAAAGGTTAGTTTTCGAATCTACATACCTCATGTTTGGACTCTCGTATGATTATAGCTTGAAGCATCTTATACTTGAATCTAAGAAAATTTAGGCAAGAAATTATTTTTGACAAATAAATAAGTTATTGTTCTATTGGAATAAGGAAAAAGAGAATAAAAGGGAAAGGAAAGACATGGAGTTGAAGTATTACTAAATTTAGTCCTCCATCATAAGCAATATAAGGTGAATTAATTTGTGTTAACTTAGTAAAATAATTAGCCAGATGAGAATGATATTCCTTTTCACTCTTTGCCTTATTTTGTCATTGAGAATGTAATTTTTTTGGAGGAAATTGTATCATCTCACATCTTCATCTAGACCCTTATAGTTTAGGGGAACTCGAAGCATGTTGCGTAACCAAAATGTAGGACTACCTAATCTCCCACTGGCCATCAAGGTTTTATTGTATGATCATCTCGTACTCATAGCTAAGTTGTCAATTCTTTCATGGTGCATTCTTATACCTCATAGTTGACTTCATTCTGATGGGAGAATACTTGGATGATGACGATGGATATAATGATAAGCCTAGTCAATGTGGAATTCATAACCTTTCTTGCCAATTTTTTTCACATTGTGAACTTTTAATTAGCTAAGGGCGAAACCGCCCCCCCCCCCCCCCCCCCCCCCCCCCCCAATGAGTTAAATAACAATACTTCAGGCAACTTTACATATTTTAATCTATCACACCATTTTCTAGGTTGTACTATGATTCTAGAATTTTAGTTGAGTGGTTATTTCATCTCATTTGCACATATACCTGTGTAAGAAAGTGTAAAATAATGAAATTTTTGTTAATAAGAGTATACATGCAAAATTTAAGTTTTCAAAGCTGTATGCATATCTTATCCTGCTTTATGCAAATACTTGATGATGATACCCTCCCAGATGAAACATACAATTATTAGGACAAATTTTATAAATTTATGTTACCAGTGTGTCATACATGTAGGAATCATGGACATCAAACTTTATCTGATGATAAGCCTAATCAGTGTGATTAGAGAGCTTAGCCACCTTGGAAATTATCTCCAAGGCGACATTGATTATTGACAATGTGCATATACTGCTAGCCAGCCAAAACTCCTCAAGGAGATGTTGATTATTGACAATTTGCATATATACTTGGCCCATAAGACTTGAGGCAACCCCCAGACCCTTAAGTACCCTTCATCTACAGTACCAAGACCACCTTTTGGAGTGACAAACTTCACCTAGAACGCTAAGATAGCACTTGTTGGGAGCAAGGCGGGACCTACTTGGCCCATATGACTTAAAGAGAAATCCCTTGTTAATTCCATGACCAATCTCATATACCTATGTCTCATCCTCCGACTTTCTATTTGATATATGGGACTAGACTCTATATACAACTCTCTTTTACATCGTCAACCAACTTGCAAACGTTGAGCACTCAGCCGGAAGCATACAAAGCAACAGCCTTATTATTTGAAAACATACCAATTGCAGTGATGTTCAATTGCAACTATGCAAAACAAGATTTCACCATGAAAACAGTAAGTTTTCTCTCTCTATACACTTGAATATGATTCTCATTGAGCAATAGCTGACAAAGGAATTAAAGGTACAATATACATTCTCAGCTGCGAGAGTTCCTGACAATAAATCTTTATTGTTTATGTTCATGCTTAAATATGTAATGTAACTTTGGAACTTTACATAGAGTAACTATTAATGTGTCTATTTTTCTCTTTTTTTTCAGAGAAGTACTGGAGGGATATTTCGTTTTCAGGTAAAGCAATTTTTCTTTCACCTATTTACAGTCTGGTTTTAATTCTTTTGTACTTCTAACTCTTGCATATGCATTTTACCCACTTCTAATGTTCTGAACTGTGCATTAGGATTTGTATATCATCTTAACTATACTCGGCTAGGAAAAGTACATGTGGTGTTTGTCACCCATTTGGGCGGGCGAGACGGCCAGGTGGATACTTTTCTAAGTCGATGATCTGAGTTCCAGCAATCACGAATTGGAGCAACCAAGGGTAATTATCCTACACATGTTATCCATACCAAGATTTTAGTTAAAAGAGTTTATAAATCTAGGGATAAGCCTAAAAGAACTTGGATTAAGACAATAAAGAAGGATATAATTTTTGTTAATGTTATAGAGGCGTTTTTAGATGTGTCTCGAGTTCATTCGGAGTGCTATGAGTGTCGACCAAGGACTTAGTGAAACAACAAGTATCAACCTGGCAGCATATCGGTGACATACAAAAGACATACTTAAAATTGGCAAAAACGTCTTGTCACGATCCGTTACCCAAATTGTTGGGCCGGGCCGAGTCATGTCCAGCCTACGCTTGAGATAAAGCGCAGTAAGCTGTTCTAGAGATAACAGGATAAGACTAAAATGTGCTAACAGTTCTATAAGTAAAGAAGAGTCATGAATGCTCCAAACACAAAAGTCATCTCATATAATAGTAAGTCCAAGTACAAGTCTGAAATGTAAAACTGGATACAGGTCCAGTTACAAAATACGTAGTCTAATACATGACTACACTAAATATCCCGAGCAACTACACAAACTAGACGAGTTTCCCCGCAGATACATCCTCGTAAGACAAAGCTTGGTCCTCAGTAGTAACTCCATAATATGAGTCACAGAGCAACTCCTCCTCAGTAAGAATACCTACAACGTTATCATATCAGGACGGGAGCAAGTACTGATGCTAACAAACTAATATACGAAACATGAAATGAACAGGAATGTAATAAACTGGAATCATGGCACATCATAATCTATCATGGCAAGGATACATATGTCATAGAGACAGATGTATATGTAATGTTTAAAACTGTAGCAGGTACGTGATCGTCAAAAGGTGTAAAATGTACTGTGGCACAAGTATATAAAATGTACTTCCGTACAAGTAAACAAGCGATAGATGTACATACGTACAAATATAGCTGGTGCGCCTACGACAAGGTATACATAAAATGTCAACCTTGCTCGGTACGTACATACGGAGAAGGGGGCATGATTACGTACTCTACTATCAGTTTCCCCATAACCCAGATTCTAATCATGTGAGAGATATATAAAGACTGTTCTAAGCATGGTAGTGACTGAAAGTACAACATGTGAAGATTTAACTTGCTACCCCAAGGATCAGCATTTAACATGGTTGGATTCGCAGTTCATTGATGTAACAGTATGTAAAGTTTGTAGAAGTACTTGCCTTTAGCAAAGCAAAGCAGCGATAAAAATGCTATAGATGCCTGGTAACTACTCGTCACTGTAGAAATAAATACATAAACTTAGTTTTTACACTAAGTCAAACACTAAAACACTAGTGGTGCAACACGACTTTCTGACTGGACACCTAGCCAAATGGTGACTTTAGCATAGGAGACCAATGTGAGGTGACACAATACTCTAACTAACTTTCTATGGTCTTTACACTAGTGCGTGGTGAGGTCCAATACGACTATAACTCAAAACAACACAAAAAATTGTAAGTCGTAATTATTCAATAAATAAATCAAACTGTACATTGTGTTCCAACAATTTTTGAGATAGATAAAATGCTCAATTTTACATAAAATAAATTACCAAAATGATCCATGTTAATTATAGAAATTTATACTAATTTTTCTGGAATTTATAAACCCTCATAAATAATTATTAAAAATCAGCAAACATAAATATACTGAAAATGAGTTATGTTTTCCTATTTTTATAAAATACCAAAACACTTAATAAATGTTGGAAAAATTATAATAAATTGTCTAAATTAACATAGTATTTAAATACAATTTTTTCCAAATTTTTACAGCACTTAAAATATATATAAAAATTCAAAAACAGCAAACAACAGTTTCTGGAAAATAATTAATTATTTATTTACTATTTTGTCCACGTATTCCAAATTGAACCGAAGTCCAGATACAGGACCCAGAGCCATGAATCAAGTCCAATATGACTTGTACAGACTCTGAATGTATTAGACACAATTAGGCCCAAAAACCCATGCTAGGCTTGGACATCAATTGGTCATAAACAATAAAAGCAGTAATTTATATACATAAATATATTTTTAAAGTGCTAAAATATACAAGTCATAATTTAAACAATAAAAATGACTTGTGAATTTATGCACAATAATATTTTGTACAAAGTAGAATTTGAAATGCATATATAAAAATATAACTACAACAATATATATATATATATATATATATATATATATATATATATATATATAGGTGTCCGCGCATCCCCATCCACCCCGTGGCCACTGCCACCCAACCGGGTGGATGCGGGAGGGGGGGCTCGATCCCGGGTCTCCCCGCCGAGAGCCCCCCCCCTCGTGCCACTCGCGCTACGAGCGCCGGACATAGATATATATATATATATTTATTTTATATATATATATATATATATATATATATATATATATATATATATAAAGGAAATAGATATACATATATACATTTTTATATGTATATATGTATATCTATTTCCTTTATATATATATATATATATATATATATATATATATATATATATATATATATATATATATATATACACAAATACTGTATACATATATATACAACAATATATATATAATAATATATATATACATAAACACACACACATAATTTAAACAATAAAAATGACTTGTGAATTTATGCACAATAATATTTTGTACAAAGTAGAATTTGAAATGCATATATAAAAATATAACTACAACAATATATATATATATATATATATATATATATAAAGGAAATAGATATACATATATACATATAAAAATACTAATCATAATATATATATATATATATATATATATATATATATATATATATATATATATATATATATATATATATAAAGGAAATAGATATACATATATACATATAAAAATACTAATCATAATATATATATATATATATATATATATATATATATATATATATATATATATATATATATATATATATATATACAAATACTGTATACATATATATACAACAATATATATAATAATATATATATACATAAACACACACACACACACACACACACATATATATATATATATATATATATATATAATAAAATACTAAATATAAAATATATATATATATATATATATATATACATATACAAATACTGTATATATACATATATAACAGTATATATATATATATATAATAATATATATACATATATACATATATACATATATACATATATATATATATATATATATATATATATATATATATATATATATATATATATATATATATATATATATATAATACATATATACATATGTATATATAAATAAAACAAAACAAACCAAAAACAAACCAATAGCACGAATCTAAACCCGCTAACCCTTAGTCTCTGTGTCCTGACAGTTAAGGATACACGAGTCTCGTGTCCGCGTTATGCACGACACGCACGGGTCGAGTTTTACGTGCCCAGACTCACCATTACGTTGCGCGTGTCCTGGCGAGTCGCATATGTGTGTACGAGACACGCACGACACGGTTTCGAAGTTGTAACTTACGTGTCCGGCGTCGGAGTGGAAGTCGAGGGCACTGGACAGCGGCTGGGGCGTCATCGACGCGGCGCTTGGGTGGCGCTGCGCTCGCCTCGGCGTGGCGAACTCGTCGGTGGCGGTTGTGGGTGGTGTGGATGGCTGGGGAGGTGGCGCTGGGGTAGTCGCCGGAGTTAGGGTTAGGGTTAGGAAGTAGGGCGGTTGATGGTGGCTGGGTGGTCGGAAATTTAGCCTAGGGTTAGGGTTTAGACTGGGGGGTACTTATAGGGGAGGGTAGGTCGGTCGAGGCGGTCGAAGTCGGCCGAAAATGGCGGGAGAAAGCAGTCGGTGGTCGTCGGGGGGCAGCTGTCCAGTCGTCGGGGGTGGGTAATGGGGTTTTGCATTCGGGTCCATAGACTTTAAAAAATTGCAGTTAGGTCCAAACCCTAACAGTTTGCAAATAATAATTTGCAACCCGCAATAAAACAATTCAATTAATTACAAACTAATATTAAAACAAATTTAAATATTACAAAACGATATTAAAACAATTCAGTTAATTATAAAATGATATATTTTGACTTAAAAACTATTTAAAAATTATCTAAAAATTCTAGAAAAATTCCTAAAAATCATATTAAATTATTTTAAAGCTAAATAGGTCATTAGCAACTAATTTACACTAATTAAACCAAATTTAAAAAACAGGGACTGACACGTCTAGCAGATTTTGGGACATTTTTTATCTTAAAAAATGGCATACCAGCAGCACGTTGTCTAGTCAAAATATGCTCATTTTTATGTGCTGACTAGATTTGAAGTTTGGATTACAATGCTCTAGATCGCTCCAAGACCTAAGTTAAATTATGGAGGGTATTTAATTCCTCCACCAGTCCACTTTGTAGGAGTCAAAGGCTACAAGTTGTGAGATCTAGGAAACAAAAGGGTATTCAAGCACTAATGTGGTATGGTTTCGAAGATATATAAGTTATATTTTCTCTACTTACAGAAACATGCGATCCAAGTGATTATGAGGCCATTGGACAAGAGAACAAAGATTGTTGGATAGTTATCATGAAGGAGGAGATGGAGTCACTTCGAAAAAATGGTACATATAACATGTTTAATCTACCGAAGGATAAAAGTTCTATTGGTTGCAAGTGGGTATTCAAGAAGAAGGAGAATGGGCGGTACAAAGTACGATTAGTTGTGAAAGGGTACGCTCAAAAGGAGGGGGCCAACTACAACGACATATTCTCGTCTGTAGTAAAGCATGCTTCTATTCGGAAGTTGTTGCCATTAGTAACTACTCAAGATATTGAGTTGGAGCAAATAGATATCAAAATAAAATTAATGTATGGAGAGTAAGAGAAGAACTTCATGAGATAGCCTGGAGGATTAATAGAGATCGGCAAGGAGGACCACATATGTGAGCTCAAATGGTCTCTAGATGGGTTAAAGCAATCTCTGTAATGCCCCGCACCGCACGGTGCATTGCGCTGAGTCGATTGGTTCAAAGATGTATGAGTTTGATTTAAGAAAGTATAAATTCAACTTGAAGAGGTATTGATTTGGTTGGTTTCATGTGCAGGTATTGCGCGGAGTTCCTTTTCAGAGTATCGCCTCGCAACGAGCTGAGACATAGACATCGTGGGCCGAATCAGTCGGAGTGCTCGTATGGTTAGATCGAACGAGACGATTGTGCAACGAAGTTAAGGTGTCGAGCTGCATCGGTTCGGCTAGCGATGGGCGTGTTGACTTAAGTTAAGTAGGCTCTGTCCCTTCTCCCCTACTCTTTCATGTCTAGTAAAATGTACCCTATCGTGCTTGCATTACAACCGATTTCATGTGCGTGACTCGGATGGATATAAGTCATAGAACATCGAAGGACTATAGCGTGCTTGCATTACAACCGATTTCAAATGCACGATTCGTGTTAGAATATTGAACGTAGAACATCGAAGGATTATACTGTTCGGCCTAGGAGGAAATTGAGATGGGTATTGGTGGTGCACTTCATTCAGACGGGTTGTGTCCTGCTATTGATGTGATAAGCCACGTACCCGTAATTCGGGGTCCTTTGGATGCTGGGCTAGCAACCCGTATCGATGCGACTGCTGTCTTACGTTGAGATATAATCCATTATGACTCGAAATGTCAATGACCTTCATATAGATAGGGCCGGTGGCTTGAGATTAAGATCGGGTGCACGGATAAATCCTGGCACCCTTATATTTATGATAATGTCGTTGGTTTGCAGCCGAGTGAGTTGGGATGATAAATCTTTGTGTGCTTTGTGTTTATTGTTTGGCTATTATTGTGCTTCATTATTCTCGTCATTACAAGGATATTGTCGTGTTCTCGCTTCCGTGTGTGTTGCACAATAGACGTGGCCTCAACTGAGCTAAATGGAAGAAGAAAAATTCAAATAGTCGACTTCAAAAATTGCTGCCGTCTTATTAACGTTACAGAGGGTATATCCCTTCAGAAAGCTAAATGGATACAGTTTTCCTGTACCACATGATTTGTTTCTCATCTATATCTGCAGCAGATTTCATTGCGACTGCAATAAGTGCTTCAAATTTCAATCATGTCTATTTCTGTTCCTCATGAACACATTTCATTAATGTGGTTTGATTCCATAATGAGTTTTGTGTGATCCATAACCTTCCATTGCCTAGTGACAGACAACTTGAATCACATGATTAAACAGTAGTAAATGGCTTATGTCTTGCCTGTGTTGCTGATAGCAGGGGCAGCGAGAATCTGGCAGTGTATGCAAGGGCGGAGCCAGGAAAAAAAATATTAGAGGGGGCTAAAAAAAATGTCATGTGACAGCTTACTTGCTTCAAAAAAAAAAAAAACTACAAAACGAATAGTTTATTGGCTTCAAAAGATAAAATAAAAAAATAAAAAAAAATAACTACAAAACAAAGACCTAAAAGGATTCAAACCCTAGACCATCTATTTAAGCAGCCACTGACTCAACCAATTAAGCTATGACTTACATGTGATAGCTACTGGTACCTCCCAGCAGTTATGTTTATAGTCCGGGCTACAGCCCGGGACAACCCAGCTTATGTTCCGCCACTGAGTGTATGGATTTGAGATTCAATATTTATTAGTGCAAAGAACATAATCTGCTGTCGTCTAAATTCCACAATGAGAAAATGTTACTAAACTGAATCAAGTTGATTAGGCTTAGGACCTGTCAATATTTTTTGTCTATCATACTTGGCATAGATTAGAAGAGAGAAAACTGACATGCACAAAGATACCCCAAATTTTTTTACTAACATTATCTATGTATGAAGTCTGTGGATAGCTCAATAGCACAAATTGGTGGTACTAGATGCTACTTCTCAACAACCTATATGTTCAGTCTAGATATGCGTATGGTTGTTCTTTTATTCGTAGCAGAAATATCCCAATACCACTGGAAATGTTAGAAATATCCCAGTCGAACTGGAAAGGTTAGGATGGAAAAGTTCCATGCGAAACTGACAGTAGTTGCAAGTCACTACAATCTTCTTCCTCTTTAAACTTATTATCTATTACTCCATAATCGGGGAAAGAAAAGACAGAAAGAAATAATATTTGCGACCAAAATGCATCTAATCTTGAGGATTGCATCATAAGCATTAGAGCATGAATAAATCATTGTTATTAGTCGAATTATTAATTAAATTTGTCGGTAACCAAATGTGTGCAGTTATTCCTGCATATATTAAAGGAATATTTACTTTTGAAAGGTTATTAGTTGTTCATATGCTTCTGATTGCTCATGCATTTGCTGGTCTGTTGATCCAGTACCAGATCTCCTTTTTTTTCATGTCAACCTTTCTCTCAAAGCTTTTGTGCACAAATATATGACAGGATAAGCAAACTGATTATTTAGTATTTTTGATGACTATTGAGCTGTATGAACTTCCTTTCCTTGATAAGAGAAGATTACAAAGATTTCTGTATAATTAGCATTATTTGGTAGAGTAATAAGATGGTAGAAATTCTGAAGACATTGATGCTGTTATCCTAGAATATGCTACACTAAGCATCTCTCTTGTTTTGTGTGTATTGATTAATGTTGTTCCTGTGCCCTACTTATTATTATTTTCCAATGTTATGGCAATCCAATCAGTCTTTTTTTCTTCTCAACCATCATTAAAAAACTGGTTTTGGTGCACAAATGTTATGGCAATCCAATCAGTCTTTTTTTCTTCTCAACCATCATTAAAAAACTGGTTTTGGTGCACATTAGGTCATCAACACCATCATCATCTGGAATGGGACTGGGTATGGAGCACAGAAAAACTCCATAAATCAATTAAACCTAAAAACGGCCAATTGGCAAGTACAAAGACGGAAGACCGACATTTTGCATATGCAATTTAAGCTCATTCAACCAAGGAAAACATTCCAAATTTTCATAGACTATAAAAGAGTTATCTAGATCAAGATGAAGAGAGAAGATTATAAAAATTTTGATACATCCATCTCAGTGCACATTAGATGCGACATAAAATAGCTTTGAATGATTATATGGTAATGGCTAGCAAGTACTTGTTTTGGTACCAACGGGTGGTGTAGTGGTAAAAATAGTAAAGAATGGAAGGAGTGAGTGTGAATTCAAATCACAATTCGAGCAAAGTAAAAATGAAAATGGAATGATGTTTTGGTGCTACATGACAGAGATTGACCTTATCTTCAAAAATATTATTTTTTTACAAAACGTTGGAGGAGATCCATCTCCCCCGATCCCCACCCCTACCCCCCACACAAAAAACAACAGACTTCTCTGTAGTTGAGTTGTTGTCAACTATAGTTAATAAGATTGATAAGCTGGTAATAACCAAATAGATCCACTTATTTTACATTATCCTAAAAATCTACAGATTTTCTCTAGCTGCTGGTTGATGTTGTTTGTAGGCCTCTAATGACTAATACATTCAATTCCTCGTGTTAAGTTGACCGGGACCGGGCGAACCCAGCCCAGTTTTGACGGGGTTCAGTCCGGGCCGGCCTTCAAAATAAAATCTCGAATCTAGCCCGGGTCCGGACAAAAGATTCCGGGCCGAACTTTGACCTAAATCCCAAACAAAATCCAGTCCAATCCACGATCCGGGTAGAGCCAGAATAGCAGCTTAGACCGATTTGCATCCTCTCACTTAAGCATTCCTCCTCTCTCTCTCTCTCTCTCCCCGGAATAGCAGCCTAGACCGGTCTGGGACCGGCCGTAAATCCGGCTCGGCTTAGTAGGTGGATCGGACCACGCCGAGCTATGGAAAGGGGAACCCAACCCGGATGGGAGATATGTCCGGTTTGTGGATTGCCCCACCCATTCAACACCTTGAGGTGGGGAGGAGGGCAGTTGTACTCTGTTCGAGTGTTTGGTGGATGGGTATCGTCGGGCTGGACAGGTCGATTATGCTGGCGCTCTATGGAGGTATCGCGGAATGGAAGGGAAAGGAAATCAATTTCTTGTCATTTCCTTTCCTTTGGCAAAATTACTTCCTATTGATTTTTCTTTCCGATGTTTGGAAATGTCAAAAAATTTAGAAAGGAAAGTGAATACTTCAATGTGGAAAACTGATCCCTTGCTTTGATGGATGGAATCACTTTTTCTCCTAATTTCTCTTCCATTGGGAATTACTTTCCTTTCCTTCTCAATTCCTTTGGCACTCAAACATAGAAAAGTAATCACTTTCTTTCCCCAACCCGATGATCCCGCGAACCAAACAAGATCTAAAAGGAGGGGTTTCGGGATGGAGGTGTGGTGCGAGAAGGGGAAGGGTTGGAGGTGTTGAAGGAGGAGATGAGTGAAGGATTTAGGCCAAGCCGGTGAAATTATGAGGTTTTGGCGAGGTGGTTTTGTAAGGGAGAGGTGGCGGCGGCGGCAGCAAGGTTGCAGGTGGAGATGGCGGAGAAGGGGACGGTTGAGACGGGGTTTGGAACAGATTGTAAAGTTCGACAAATGTTGTAACCAAAAGTTCCACCTGATAAGTGTATGATTTTTTGTTGTATTTCATATTTACATTATTTTTACAATAATTAGCTCAATCTTCTCAAAAGAGCACTTCTTGTGGATTGATCCAGTCTTTTATGTGCGTATATAATTAGGACAAATGCACCTAGTCATGTATCTAATTTATGTAAAAATGAAGTTACAGGATTTATCATCAAGACTAAATAAACATCAAGAACACAAAATTTTGTTTACTACAAATGATTGAAAATATACTGCACTTTGCCTTTTCAGTGATTGCAAGAATAAACTTGTTTAACAGTACAGTACAACTCAAATTTACATATAACTATATAAACAAGAGTAGTGTTATGTACAGACTGAACTCTTGAAATTTTGTAGAATTTGAGAACTTATTTCCTGAAGTCTACAAAAATAGAGTAGCCAAAGCTGACCAATTAAACGTTCACCAGGAACAGGAGGCCACAAGCCATAGATTGAAAAGTGACGAAGCAGCTGTTAGAAACCAAGACAGGAAAGCCATTATTGCAGATAGTTGATACCGCCCACAAAACCTAGGCGGGCAGTAAGCACCATCAGCATGAACTAGAAGGTCTACAACACTAGCACTTGCACAAGCTGCTGCTAATGATAGAATTGCTAAGACCTGTCAAAAAATTATTTTAACATGTAGTTAGTAAATCGTTACAGAGAAATAAAATCTTTACAGAAGGAAGTCCAACACGTACCCAATCTCCAACCACCACAATCACCATGACACCAGGTAGGCGAAGCGGGCATCCTACGCAAATAGAGTATACATCTACCATAGCTAATGTGGTACTCCATGGAATCACCAAGCCCATGATTGTGACTAGAAAGCTGTCAAAAAAATGAAATTCAATCAACTATATTCTGAGAAGTTTGCTACAAGATAGGTTTGTTACTTTACACACACTTGGCATTCGATTACAAATAACCAAATCGTACCTAGAAAATAACGAGGTAGATAAATACGACCAGTTGCATGTATGAAACATCAGCTTTTTAGTACATGACATGTCAAGTATGAAACATCTTCTCAAGCTTGATTTACGATTTTTCTTCTGTCACTTACCAAAAGAAACATAAGGCTCTTATTCAATGTGAAAATGTGCACAAGGAAAAATGACTACCTAAATATATAAAGGGAGATGTTGTTAGCCCAATGATTACATCGTGTTTTTGGATATGCCTAATCAATTAAGTTTAACATAATGATGTCATTAATATTCATATACTCACTATTATTTTGCTACTTAAACTTAGCATTGTCCTATATCATATTGCCATGCTTATATCGTACTGCAACATATTTTGCTCGCTTGACATGTATTTGTAGACATGCAGTAAGCATGATCTAACATGATCAAACAAGGACATAGGAAATGAAAAATTAATGATGGACCAAAGACGGCATCATACAAAAAGATTTCTCTGTATATCTTTGGACGACTGCTGTCAAGAAAAAAAACGTCTTCAGGTCTGCTCAAATATCAGAAGAAAGACGTCATTAAAAGGGCTCTTGGTTTTCTTATTTGTTCCAAGTCTGTAATCTTCAATTTATTGAGTCTAGGAGAATGAGTACGTTGAGTCGCACTGTGTCATCTCAACCCCTAGACATATCTCTCCAAGCTCTACCATACAAACAGACCAATTCCTGAACCAAGTCCAAGCTCCACCAAGCCAAATAAAGCCCAAAGGCCATTCTGCCACCTAGGAGGCAGAGTTCGGGCCGAACTCTGTCCCTAATTTACAGGAACTAATTTTTAGGGTTACCAATTGCTAGCTGGTACAACGGCCATATTTTTTAATTTTGAGGACAGAATTCTGGCCGAATTCTGCCTCCCCAGAGTAGTATAAATAGAGCTTGAATTTTCTTATTTCAAATTATCTCTCACCTTCAAATATTCAAGCCTTCTAAGCTCTACTAAGCCTTATTCTTCCATATCTCCTAAACCACAACTCTCCTTAGCCCAAGGTGCTCAGTGCGATATCAGCTAGAAGTTGTGTGCAAGAGTGAAAGAAAAGTTACTTGGACAATTCCAAGTTTCGCCATCAGCGAATCTGTAAGAAGTTGACGTGCTCTTCTGAGTAAAGGCACGTGGTTGTACACTATTTCACAAATAGTGGATTTCAATCCCGAGCTAGAGTTCTCAGCCCTGGACTAGTCCTCCACGAGAAAAACCAGGTTAAAACTGCTGTGTTTGCGTATGCTCTTCTGATCTTTATTTACTTTCGCATTTCTCTCTGATTTATTTACTATCTTGATAGTTGTTTTGTGGAGGTAATATAGAGTTAATTTTTATTTGGTGATTATCGACACAAACTCTATTCACCCCCCTCTAGAGTTGCCTACACGTTACTTCAGATGTCAGCTATCACAAAAATTCATGCTGTGCAAAAGAAATTCAAGATTCATAT
This sequence comes from Iris pallida, assembly GCA_029216955.1. NCBI lineage: Eukaryota > Viridiplantae > Streptophyta > Magnoliopsida > Asparagales > Iridaceae > Iris > Iris pallida. The sequence continues at coordinate 22,482,171 of JANAVB010028196.1, read as the reverse complement.
TACAAAACTATCAACCATTTGCACACCTCCAGAAAGAAAGACTATCAACCAAAGGTGTAAAGAGGGGGTGGGCTGAGACACTGTTGGGAAATGTAACATATCATTATCATTATTCAAGCATTCTACTACTAGAATGGGGTCAGCTATGGGGCGCAAGAAATCTCCAAAAGATATCAGAAAATTTTATGACCGGTTGTCAACGGAAATCAACCTCATCACTGGTGCCAGATTCCTAGAAAATAGTAGCTAATAAGCAAGAGGGTCTTGCTCATAGCTCTAGTCAGTTGTAGATAGAATTGTAAGTCTAGTTGGTTGTAGGTAGAACTATCTTATTTATCGTGCATTTTAAGCTCTAGTCAACCGAAAAAAATAGCAGTCAGCCACTAGTACAAGCGTTGATCATAGCTAATCCCTTCAGAATTTTGTTACATAGATAATTGCGGATCCAAACGGGTTCCTTAGACTCCTTTGCTGAGGATTTACCTTCAGAGAGAGATTCTGGACCTTTATGAAGCTCAGGTTACAATTTTGGGCTTACTCCAATACATAGGTTTGGGAATTGGTAAGGTTTTTTGTCCTCTTGTTGATGTGTTGTGATTGTAAGGTGTGAAAAAGTGATGTGCATGTAAGCATCTAATCACAGAAAACTAACTGAAATTATCATAGAAGTTATTCCACACTGTTCAGGGGCTAGGATACTTGATCTGACACAATCTGAATCTAAACTATTAAAATAGATGCGAAGTAGAAAGATTTCCAAAACTTACAGTCCCATCCCACATCATCAACAAATTGAAGGAAGCATTCTTATAATAAGTCCCAAACCACCAAAACCAAGAAGTTAAAAGGATACCATTAAAACTCCAAATATAAATTCCAGTGAGAACAAAAAAATCAAAAAAGGAAGTGCACAAATAAAGCACAAACGAAGAAACCTCAAAAAGGAGGTTCTTTACTGATACGTGCTTGTGATTTACTACAATTCTAATAACTGGGGAGATGTTATGTCAACATGCTATCTAAAATCATTATATAAATTTCACAAGATACAACAAAATTAAACCGGTTCAGAGAATTGGAACCAAGTTAGATTCTTATGTACAATAAACCAAGTTAGTGTTATTCTCTACCCTGTAATTTATATAGTCAAGAATGTAAATAACGTAAATAAATAATCTGACCGAGACCGAGGCTTGAACTTGATTCAATGTCCTTAAGACAATATCCGTCCCGCACGGGTGCTTACATTTTAATGACGACTTGGTCTCCCAGGATACAACGGTATTTTTCCTTCGGTAGCAGCACTTCACACCGCAGGAACTGGACGAAGCAACGTAGGTAGTCTCTCTCTCTTGGACTTAATGCTTGATGTTTGAATGTGTTTGAATTACTCAAAATCTATGCTTTTATAAATGACAAAGAGACAATGTAATGAGTAGACCCAATGTTTGGAAAGGGCACGCCTTTCCAATAGATAGATTTGTTGCCTATTGGAACTTTTAATAAAACATTTATTATTAATTAATTATCCAAGTCAAAAATAATTCCCCTTGTTTTGGGTGCTGTCTTATGTAACAAAAGAAAGGTGGGAAAACTATGATATAAAATGAACTGGCATAGGAAATAGAGGTGAATATGACAAATAGTGCAAATTAAGTAACCTCCTAAATACTGGAGAGAGGAAGAGAAAGCAAATAAAGATGATGAGTGAGGAATACAGAGTCCATACAACCCGATAAACATCTCCCACATATGGAGTTAGATTCTAAAAACATGGGATTATAAAATCTCTATTCGATTTCCTTTTCCTAATGTCTATGGTTCTAGTTAACACGAGTTGAGGAAAACAAGTAGGAAATACTATACTGAAAGTTTTGATCAATCACAAGGGACTAACTGCACTCATCATATTAATTTGCCATCGCTCTCCATTTGAACATACATCAGTTTTGTTCAAGTGTCATAGCCAGTCCAACAACTTTCATTCTCTGATTTGCCTCTACTTCTCATTCCAATGACCTATTTATATCAAATATTTTCTTCAATTTTTAGGCAAAGATTCTTGCAACATAACAAGGGAAAATGTTTATCTAGAAAATTAGCACAGTTCAAATCTATGACCAACTTGGTTGTTCCTTGAGGTCAGCTTATTTTCTCGATTCTATGAAATCAATTTTCTTATAGAGTTTGTACAACTATTATATATAGCCATGCACATCATATCGCTGTCAAAATTTATAATATTGTGCAATTTCTTCGAAAAAAATTATATATCTAAAACTATTACTAACAAAGTAATCAATCAATTTGCCACTTGACCGTTGGACCCCTAAGGTCAAAATGTGGTACTTCCCTAGTATTAAGGCTTCAAAACTTGGTGTCGGTGAGTGTGTAGGTGTTTTTATTCCTTTTGTTTTAGGGTGGGGGCTAAGAGGTGGCTCAGATTTAAAAGAGAGGGCATAGATGCACATCAAGATTGTTCAAGTTAGAAACCTCTGCTGCACGGACACAGATACGACAAGTTTAGGACACTGCAAGATGGATACGGCACCTATTTTGGTGTGTCCTAGTGTATTGCGGAGAGTCCATCGTATGCCTGATACATATCCAATGTAATTCCGGTAAGATTGGCCAAGTTTTTTGGAGGGTCCATGCTTCCTAGTCTGAAAGTTTAAGCCTCTCTAGGCCTTCATTCATTATACCATAGTCTCTTGTCCTTTAGGAATCCAATATCAGGCACTTACAATATCATGTGATTCTAATGCATCAACAGGTAATACATTCTTGCAAATGCTGGCTCATGAGGATAGGTCAAGTGTTGGTTCATGCACATATACCAAATAGAAGAACTATGGTATGCCATTTTTTCCTAGAATTATATGAGAATGATTGATAATGGTGACAGTGAAGATTGAAATAAATGTAGTAATACTCTTTATTGGGAGGGGCCTCAAAGTGTTTGGAAATGTCTTGAAATTATCAGCGGCATTTAGCCTATATAAGGCTATGCTTCAGAGACGAGGCATGATAGCTCCTCATGCATCATGAATCATGAATAATGATGGCCCTTCTGAAGGTGTGTACCTCAAAAACCTAGACTCCATTAGCTGAAAACAGTATAGAGGCCATTTGGTCAATAGTCCAAGGTATGCAGGTGAAACATAATTGGCCAAAACTACCACCTACATGAAACATACTGCGCCTAGGATTTTTCAAGAGAATCCTGTCTTAGCTTCCTTCATTTCTATTGTGGCTTCCCATTGTTAAAAGTTCACAAATGGCTTTGGTCCAAGGTTCACAGTATCGGTATCAGACCATCCTCTGAGTATCAGTATCGACGTTATCGATAGTATCGGCAGTTTCGGACCGGAGTATCGGATTTTTTTGTATCGGAAAACAAATAGTTATTAATAAATTATTAACATTTAAAAAAAATATTTTATACATTTAGGCATAATATTAAGTATTTACAGTGTTATTTATTAGTAGTTTTGAAATTAAATGAAATAGTAGTCACCTTTACCAATTGGTTTACATGCAATAGATTTTTTTTTACATACTTTTACAACCTTATTACGCTTTAAACCTCTGCTGATTTGTCTTTTTCGTTCAATTTTTTTGCCGAATTGACTGAAAAAGAGATCCCCAATGTCTTTATCGGTCAGTATCAGGTATCGGACGGTATCGGATCGGGACATGCCAAACCGTATCAGTATCGGCCGTATCGGATCGGTATCGGCCGATACTTTAAACCTTGCTTTGGTCATATGGTTTCTCTCGAGGAAATCTGTTTCATAAAAGCTTTCAATGAAGAAAAACATGCCATATATGAACTTATCATGATCCTGAAGTATATATTCATAATACTTAAAAGTTGGCATGGACGATCAGTAAGAGAGTGATGGTTTATAACTAACACCATCCATGTATGTATTCATGAAAAAAAAACTCTTGGCACAGAAGAACTTTCGGTAGAAAATCCTAACACATTACTCTTAAGGGATGAAATGGTAACAGTAAAAGGTTGATGAAAGGATGAAACCTGAAGATTTTCAAACAACAACAAAGTCTTCTTAGAATTTTGAGAATCAGCTAGTTGATTTCTTCCATTTAGCTGAGATGTCCTATTTAAAGAATTTTATATTATTCTAAGAAATGGTGCACATAGTGTTATTATCAGCTTGCTTCTTCAGATTAATTAGTGAATTTCCACCAAATCATCCCTGTATTTATCAAAGAGAACGTAAAGGTTAAATTTAAAGATTTTTTCATTTTTAAAGTTTACATCTTGTTGACACATAGGGTGTATCAGTTTTCTAGATGCACTTTAGTCATTATAAGCAATCAATTTCATCTTTATGGAATAGATGAGTGATCATATGACATTATATATATATATATTTCACATATGCACCAATAGATGAGTCGCCATATTTTAGCAGCAACATAAATTTAATCTTCGTTTATATTAATATGTGTGGATATATCGATTTATGATGATTACACTAAGTGCATAAAAAGCAATAACAACTTCAATCAACACTTCATGTTGTAACGATGAACTACTGAGTTGATGGCAATTAGTATCCTTATTAGTGAAGTCCATTATTTGAGATTGCATTGGAAAATTTGTATTGGACTTTTAGTTTCAAGGCCTTTGGATTTTTGAATCCTATAACAGTAAACGTGGAATATGCTTCAATCATGTTCAAGGAAGAGAGGCTTATAGTTTTACTTTCAAAATCCTGCAAAAGAAGAAGTATATGTTCTAAAGTCCGTCCATGACAAAGGCATTATCCTTGTCGAGGATGCATTTGGCCTCAAATTCCTATACCCTAATCCTCCAGCAATCCTCCCCTCACCAAGATCAAGAAACAAAAACAAAACAAAAAAGAAAATGGAACAAAATATATTACATCATGCAAGCTTTAGAACACAGAAAAATTATGCATAATACCCAGGTTCGTTGATTGTGCCTTTTGTATCATTTGTATGTTCAAATTATGATGACATAATGTGCTAGTTTATCTTCCTCAAACATATGCATCACTTTAATGATATGATGTAGTTGTAAATAAAGGGATCAGCATGATTTAAACTCTCTTAGATTAGCTACCATATAGAGTGATTTGACTTTTTGTATATACATTGATAAATCGGCACTTTAGACACTTTTCTGAAGTAAGTTGTGATCATGTGTAAAAAGGTGCGATCTCATAAGAATAAACTGCAGAATAAGATGCACTAGGTCATCATATTTATAAGGATACTATTGTTTTCTACTATATCTTATCGTAGCAAATCAGACTTTTTATCCTATTTCCAAAATTTGTCAAAAGGAAAAAGTGTCTAAAACATTTCAAAGACAAATAAATATTATCAAACTAAACAACATTGAGGACATCAATTAAAGTGTCAAATATCTTAGCCAAAAAACAGAGAAATAATGTGATAAGTAATGACGTTGAAGTCACGAGGACCTAATCTTGATGATTTAAAAACAATTTAGCGAAGTTAGAAAGTGGGTAATGGAAGTGGAAAGACGGAGGTAATTCTCATATGAGAAGGGGAAGCGGTGGAGTCGAGAACAAAGAAACTAGCACAATTCTGAGACTGACAATCATGCATGAAATTCCCAGACATGCGAAGCCAATGGATACTATCATACTAACCCTGTTTAGTAAAGCAATTTCTTCAAATTGATAGAACTCTGTAATTCATGTGCACTATACCACTTATGGCCTGGAGAAATGTATAAAACATGACCTAATAAAGACACAGTGACATTGATAGGGCCTGGTTTTAGGCATGCCCTAGTTTACTGTGAAGCATGTGTGTCATGTCTGGAACGAATGCAACACCGAGTTTGGATTGTCCATGTTTCCTAGTAAACCAATCAATAAGAGGAAGATAAAATTGGCAATCAGTGACAATCACAAAGGTTATTTGGTTGAAACATCAAAACCTACCAAACCAGTTGATCCATGATTGATCGGGCCTAACATAGATGCAGCTTATTATTCATCAACAACAACATAGAAAAGAATAAGGTTTACGTACAGATAATAACTCAATTCATTATCATGTGGACTAAACTAACTGTATCGTCTTTACACCATGCCCCGCATAGCTTATAATTAACGTAAAAGCGTATATTAATGAAGAAGATACAGGGGAAATTTACAAGTGGGCGAAAAATCCAATAACAATTCCACGACCATCTAGAGCTCTAGTCATTCACCTAATTTTTTGCATCTCCAAAATACACTTATCCTGTTAGGGTTCTGCGAAAAGATTACCAACTTAAACTCTATAAAGAAGATTTTGAAACAAGAATATTCACAAAATGAGGCAAGTGAACCTAATATATAATATTTGGAAAAAAAAAAAAAAAAAAAATTGGCCCGCAGGGGGTGACAGCAATTTGGCCCGCACGCCACGTGTCAGCAGCCCATTGGCCCATCCTGGTAGCTTGGGCCTCCCACCAAAAAATTTGGGCCAATTGGGTGCTGACATGTGGCTTGCGGGCCAAAGGGCGGTCAGAAACTGCGGGCCAAATAGCAGTGTCATAATATTTCTACCAGATGTTGGGATTTTAAGACTTGGGTATTTCAATTTAGCCTCAAAATTGTGTGCGATAGTTCACTATGTATGTTCGGACCTAGGAAGCACAGGCACTCCAGAGATCGGTGTTGTGTCCGTGTCACGTCATGTATTTGACAAGGAACTGGCGCTCCAGAATAAAGCAGGACGTGAGAATATCGGTTTCGTCTCCGTACCGACGTGTCCGAATAGTATAGTGTCGTATTTGTGTCCGTGCAGCATAGGTTCAGACACACATACTACAGATTGGGCTACCAAAAGAACAGTCATTATGCTATACTAAACAAAAGCATCTAAAATTCTGAGGCCACAGAACATAATATCTGATGAATCCATCTACAATTTGAGACTTTTAAACATAACTAATAGGTCTAAGAACGTAAGCTGTGTCCTTCTTAAGAGAGCATATATGATGATTTTGGAACATAGAGAGTGACCTCAAGCATAAATTTCAAAATTTGAGACATGGGTATTTCAAATCAAGCCAAACTGAACACAATATACCATTAATTCCGATTTTAAACAAATTTAATAAATAAAAAAATAAGGGAAAAAAATTCGAAAATTTTACCAGAAGGAAGTGTAGCTGTAGAACTCGACGCCGACGGACATGAAGAAGAGCGAAGCGGAGGAGAAGAGCGCCTGGCCCACCCTCAGCGACAGGCTGGCGGTGGTCCCCACCGACCCCTCCGCCGGCCTCGCTGTCTCGTCGTCATCCATAGAACGGCTGCCGCGTGTTCCCCCCGGCGACGATCGGCGGCCACGATTGGTTCCCGCTCCCCTTTTCTCATCTCCCCATGTGAAAATTGAAAAAAAAAAATGATGACGACAGTAACAACGATAAGAAAAAACGAGAGTAAGCATGCTTATGTTCTTTTATGGTATTGTCAAAGCACACGTGGCACATGTTATGTGGGGCCCGGAAATGACGTCGATGAAGGCGTCCGTCTCCCTATTTGACTGTCTTAGCGCCGACTATAATATTTTGTCGTAACGTCACCTAAGGTGACTAGGTGAGTGTTTTGTCACGTAGATCGGCCTAAAATCAACATCATCGAGTGATTTTCACTCCGACGCTGCTACATGCACCGTGGTCCGATTTTCACAACGACACTGCTGTATGGACTGCGGTCGTGGCTAGCAGTTATGTGTCGATCATCCATTGGAGGGGGACGTGGATCCGATATGTTGAGGAGGGTGAATGGGAGGACACGCCGGCAAGAACACAACTACCCCTCGCAGTTCAAATATCATCAATCTCGTCCTCACTAAAAAAAAAGGAAAAAAATAATATTTATTTATAAATATTTGATAAAGAATCAAATCTAAATTAGAACTAGTATGTACATTGGTCTCTTTTAACAAAAAATAATTGTAGTGTAGTAGTTTTTATTATATTTGTACATTAGAGGTCCTTAGTTCAATTAACATTTTTTAATTTACTTTCATTTTAGTTTGTTATATAAACGGGTCTCGTTTTGAAAGTTCGTCTAAGGCATCCATGAACTTAGGGCCGATCTTGAGAGAGAGAGAGTTACATGCGAAAAGACCGTCATGGGATCGAGTCTGAAACAACAAAATTAAGTGAAAAGATTGGATGTCTTTATCTGGAAATTCGGATGCCGACGGAGACTAAGAAGTGGTATACAAGCCAATAATTAATAAAGTTCTCTCATAGAAAAAAGAAACGAAAATTTTCACTGAAAGCATAATAAATTTATAAAATTCTACGTAAATCACAATATTTTCAATAATTACATACAAAGCATAAGAACGCACATCCGAATGGCGTTCTCATTTAAATATGAATTGATTTTAACGTCCGTTAGCGAGATAACGAGGAGGAGGAATCATGAAAAAAATTAAAAATAAAGAAAACGCCCATCCGAAGGGCGTTTCCTTGCCTCGGCTGCCGCGCTGCTCTACCGCGCTCTGCCACGTGCCGCGCTGCTCTACCGCTTGTACGTCGTCTCCGCCCCTTCTAGTTTTGAGCATCCCGGACTCATATGCGCGACCAACAGCGCGCCAAGACTGGCGTTTCCCCGCCATTGTACTGTCGGCGTCCCTCCAGCGCGCCCTGCAGCGATCTCTCCGCCGGCCGCTCCTTCAGAGCCGCCGAGACCCTACCGCCGGTGAGCCCTCCTCTTTCTTTTCCCCCTTTCGTTCGTTTGGGAGTTGATTTGGAGGAATGAATTAATGGATGGTTGGGTTTCAACACCCTTTACTTATAATTCAGTAGAGGTTTGTAATTTCGACCCCACTTTTTAAATTATTTTTTTGAAGTTAAAGTCAGCAAAACCCCTGTCACGACCCGCTACCCAAATTGTTGGGCCAGGCCGAGCCATGTCCAGCCTACGCTTGGTAAAAGCGTAGTAAGCTGTTCTAGAAGATAGTCAAGATAGTACTAAGTGTGCTAATGATTATATTTAAAGCATTTTAAGATGTTCGTCACAACACAACATTTATAGATGAAAGCAAATATGTTTTAAAGTTTAATACACTTCCAAAGTAATAACTGGAGACAAGGTCCAGTAACTAAATAAAAGTTGTAATAACTCTAAGTCTAAAGTCGACTAACAAGTCTAAGCAAGGTTCCCCGCTAGGACCTCTTCTGGAGCAAAGGCCGGGTCCTCAAAAGCAGCTCCATAAAAAGTATCGCAAAGCATTTCCTCCTCGAAAAGTACACCTATAACGTTATCCTGTCAGGACGGGAGCTAGTACTTGTACTACAAACATATAATATTGATCATGACATGGTAAGAGATGAAATAATTGTAATCCTGACATGGCACAATCTATCATATAAAATCACAGCTATCATGGCAAGGATGCATTTGTCACGGCGACACATGCATATATATAGTTTAAAACTGGAGCAGGTACGTGATCGTCAATAGGTGTACAATGTACTTTGGCACATGTAAATAAAATGTACATACGTACAAGTGTACAAGCATAGGTGTACATCCGTACAGAAATACGGGGTAATAGCCTACGACAAGGTATGCATATAAAATGCGACCTTGCTCGGTACATACGTACGGAAGAAGGGGACATGATCACGTACTCAACTATCAGTTTCCCCCATGTCCCAGTAACCATCATGTGAGATATGTAAAAACTCTTCTAAGTATGTGAAGATACCGAGAATCCGTATAAAGCATGTAATGATATGACTTGCAGTTTCCATAAAGCAGTATTTTAACATGGTTCATTTACAGTTCATTATCATATACAGTAAATAAGTTTGTAGGGGTACTTGCCTCGAGCAAAGCAAGAATAAGAATATGAAGGTACAGATGTCCGATGTCCTGTCAAAATGATATACAAACTCAGCCTCTAAGTTATGATTAAGATTAAACTAGTGTTGTGACACGGCTCCTAATAGGACACTAGCTAGGTGAAGCTCTAGTAGTCCAAAGTGAGGTGTTACAATATCTAGACTAACAAGTAGGTCTCTACACTAAAGTAGGGTAAGGTTCCGATACTAAAATATCCTAAAAATACACAAAAACACACAAGTCAATATTAATTAATTAATTAATCAGTATGTACATTATGTTTCAATAATTATTAAGATAGTTATACAGTTCTATTTTATGTGAAATAATATAATAAATTGATCCTTGTTAATTATAGTAATTTAATATAAATTTTCTGGAATTTATGATCCAGTGTAAGTATTTATTAAAAATCAGAATACAAGTGTGCATTGAAAATGAGTTCTGGTTTACTATATTTAAACAGTGTCAAAACAGTAAATTAAATCATGGAAAAATTATATTAAATTAGATTAATTAACATAGTATTTTATAGTAATTTTTCTAGAATTTATTCAGCATTAAAAAGTTGTCTGAAAATTCAAAGTTCATAAATCACAGATTCTGAAATTAAATAAATAATTATTTAATGTATTTGTCCGCGTATTTGAAATTGAACCGAAGTCCAGATACGGGACCCGAAGCCGTGAATTGAGTCCAACATGACTCGACTAGACCCCGAATATGTGTAGGCTCACCTAAGTCCGATCAACCCATGCTAGGTTTGGACTTAGTGTGGTCGTTTGCACAAAGTACGTAAATTCGTAAATAAATGCGTAATTTAAATACATATAATTTAAATTGTAGAAATTGAAAGCGTACATATTACAGTATAGATACTGTATTTATAAATACGTATTACAGTATAGGCACTGTATTTATTTACATATTACAGTATAGGCACTGTATATATAATGACGTAATTTAAATGACATAATTAAATGACAAAATTTAAAATACATATTACAGTATAGGCACTGTATTTATATTGACATGAATTTAAAAGACATAAATTTAAATGACAAGAATTTAAATGACAGAAGTTAAATATATATATAATTTTATATAATATATTCCTCAAAAAATACAAAAGAAATGAAAGCAAGAATTAATATTAATTAACTTCAATATTTCATTACTTATACCTATATATATACACACACATATATTATATATATATATATATATATATATATATATATATATATATATATATATATATATATATATATATATATATATATATATATATATATGTGTGTGTGTGTGTGTGTGTGTGTGAAATATATAGTTTATAATATATATTAGAGAAAAGTGTTTTAAATAATTTAATATTAACATTATATACCTATTTTACTGTTTTACAAAATTATATAATCATATATACATACATATATATGAATATACACATATATATAAAAAGAAAACATTATTATACAAAAGAAACAAAAATACCCCAGCAACTGCGAAGGGGGGGGGGGGGGGGGTTCGAACTTGGTTCAAATAGGGCTAAGTCTAAGCTCCACTCTGCTAGCCAGAAGGCCAGTGTCACGACCCGTTACCCAAATTGTTGGGCCGGGCCGAGCCATGTCCAGCCTACGCTTGGTCAAAGCGTAGTAAGCTGTTCTAAGAATAGACAATAAAGAATCTAAGCAGCTAACAGTTCTAAAACCATATTTAAAGTTCATCACAACACAGCATCTATAAGCGAAGGTAACATAAGCACAGACTTAATAATACATAACCAAAGTATCTAACTGGAGACAAAGTCCAGTATCCAATTATAAAAACATACCAAAGTCTCAGTCTCAAAACACAAGAAAGATAACTAAGCAAGGTTCCCCGCTGGGGCCTCTTCTGGAGCTAAGGCCAGGTCCTCAATGCAGTACCGTAACATGTAACACACAGCGTTTCCTTCTCGAAAAGTAAACCAACAACGTTATCCTGTCAGGACGGGAGCAAGTACAACCTCTACAACTAAAGTACTGAACATATAATGAAAGAGATGTACAACAAGAAACATGGTGTGATAAGTCTATAAAACAGGAAATACTGGAAAACATGGCCTCATGGTACAACTGGGATCACAGTATCAATAGTAACACAGGAAACGTGGCATATCTGGAATCATGGTATATCTCATAATCTATCATGGCAAGGACACATATGTCATAGAGACAGATGCGTATGTAATGTTTAAAACTGTAGCAGGTACGTGATCGGTCAATAGATGTACAATGTGCCGAGGCACAATGTAAATAAAATGTACATACGTACAAGTGCACAAGCATAGGTGTACATCCGTACAGAAATGCGGGATAATAGCCTACGGCGCAGATTCATATAAAATGAACTTTGCTCGGTACGATAATAGGGGCATGATCACGTACTCAGCTACTAGTTTCCCCATAACCCATATTCTATCATATGAGAGATACGAGAATAGTAAAAACATGTGAGAGATACTGGGATCGGTATAAAGCATGACAGGCACTGGGAGCAGTACAAAACATGTGAATACTCAGAGCCGTATAAAGCATAGTAAATCATGTGCTGAGAACCAGTAAGAAGCATGTGAAGATATGATAACTGTCCTAAGCATGGTAGGGACCATTTTAATGTAACATGTGAAGATATAGCTTGCTACCTCAAGAATCAATATTTTAACAGGGTTAATACATGTTCTAGCATTAAAAGACAGTAAATGAGTGTGTAGATGTACTTGCCTCGAGCAAAGCAAGAATACTAGTACGAAGTTATAGATGTCCGGTGTCCTGTCAATAATGATATACAAACTCAGTTCTAAGCTATGTTCAATAATACACTAGTGGTGAGATACGACTCCTAACTGGACACTAAACTAAGTGGAGACCTAGCATAAAAGTCTAATGTGGAGTGCCACTCTATCCAATACTAATTTTATAGAGTCTTTACACTAGTGCAGGGTGAGGTCCAATACGCCTATAACTCAAAACAACACAAAATGTTGAAAGTCGTAATTATTTAATAAATAAATCTACTGTACACTATGTTCCGATAATTTTAGAGATAGACAAAAAGCTTAAATATATATAAAATAAAGTACCAAAATAATCCTTGTTAATTATAGAAATTTATACTAATTTTTCTGGAATTTATAAACCTTCATAAATATTTATTAAAAATCAGCAAACATAAATATACTAAAAATGAGTTCTGTTTTCCTATTTTTATAAAATACCAAAAGCACTTAATAAATGCTAGAAAAATTATAATAAATTAGCTAAATTAACATAATATTTAAATACCATTTTTCCAAGATTTTTACAGCAATTAAAATATATATAAAAATTTAAAACCAGAAAGTAACAATATCTAGAAAAATAATTAATTATAAATTAAGGATAATACATAATCAAAATCTACAGATGTTGGCGGATGATAAAATAAATATCACCAACGTGTCCAGAACGGTCAAATCAGCTAGGATAGCCTACCCATAAGTCCAATTTGGACACAGGGGCAAAACCGTAATTTCGGGTCAAAATGATGTCCGCCGTTGGACACACTTTGCACCGAAAAGCGTGTCGGGATAGGAGTCTACAAAACCTAGCAAATTATATGTCCACGCATCCAGAATGATGATACGAACCCAACGGTATGTCCAAAATGGAATTCCGATGTGCCGATCTCAAAATGATACATTGACGCGACACTTGGTATCCGGTTTGCACGGAAATGCGTGCCGGAGCAAATGTCTTCAAAACTCAGCAAATTATATGTCAACGAGTCCAGAATGACGATACGAACTCAACGGTATATCCGGAATTGGATTCCGATGAGCTGAACTCAAAGTGACCCGTTGACTCAGAAAGTGGGACCCACTTTGCACCGAAATGCGTGTCAGGGCCCACGTTCTCCAAATCAAGCAAACTTTATATGAAAACATGCCAGAACGACGCCACGAGTCTACTGGTGGTGTCAGAAATTGAATCCGGAGTCCCGGGTTCAAAAATGGAATTTTACAAGTGTAAATTAAAGAATTCAGACGGTCAACTTTGGCGTCGAATTCGACCAACCGAACGTGCTTAAAATGAAACGAAATCTAAAGGAGACAGGGAGATGGTTATACCAGCTGTGCACCGGAACTGACGGTGCGCAAAACGGAGCTGCGACGGCGAAGTTACGAGCTGACGAAGTCGGCTCCACGAAACTGTCCAAAAACAGTTCAATTTAAAACGTCAACTTGGTGGCCAGTTTTGAGGTATCAAACGACAAAAATTAACGGACAAAAATTGAGGGGAGTGAAGGTGGTTATACCGAGATTGAGGCGGAGCAGACGGGACGAAGATCCGACGGTCGGATCTCCGGAAAATTGCGTGCAAAGTTGCTGCGACGGGGCACGAAATCTGAACTTTCGACGCGCGCGTCACGACGGAACTTCGGGAAAATGCGCGAATCGCCTTGACGGCGCGTCCTGGTGGACGGTGGCCGCCATGTGGGGCTACCAGGGGGTGCGCCTAGGCGAAGGGGCCACGCGGGGGTGGTTGACGGTCGGCCACGGCGCCGGCGGCGGCGCCTGAACGCGCGTGGCTGCGCGGGGCGGAGCCGCCGTCACAGCAGCTACTGCTGCCGCTGCTGTGAGCAGCTGCTGCTGCTGCCTCGTCGCCGGCCAGGGGGAGGCCAAGGAGGAGGAGGCCGCGAGGGTGGTGGAGTTGTCGGGTTAGGGAGGAGGAGATGGAGAGAATGGAGTGATGATGATGATGTAAATGAAGAGGAGGGTGGTGTTGGCTGCAAAAATAGAGGAAGAGAGTGACATATATGTTTAGGTGTGTGTGTGTATATAAGAAGTGAGAGAGTTATAATAGATATTATAGAGAGAGGGAAGAGTGGGATTGATGTCGGTCCAAGGGGGGGGAGAGTGCTGTGAGGTGGAGGTGAGGGGTGAGGTGGTGATGTGTGAGTTTGAATAATAGTAGAGAGAGAGAGAGATTTATATATATAATATATATGTGTATATATTATATAAAGAATAGAAAGAAGTAGATATTAATGAGGGGGAGAGAGAAAGTGAGAGAAAGTAGAGAGGGTGAGGTCGGCTGGCATTGGGGGAGGGATGTTGTGTGGGAGTTATTTTAGGAAGAGAGAGAAAAGAGAGTTATACATGTTTATATATATATATATATATATATATATATATATATATATATATATATATATATATATATATATATATATATGTATATATATATATAAGATATTTAAGATATTAATAAAATAGAGAGAGAGGAAGAGATATTTCCAAAATAGAAAAAAAGAGAAATATTGTGTAGGGTATTTGGGCAGTCATGAGAGTATAACATGGGGCTTGGGTTCGGGTTCGGTAGAGCCGGGTCGGGTCAAAATCGGACCGGGTACAATAATAGAATTAAAATAGGGATTTATAATCATGGGAAAATAAATAATATGCGGGGACTCCAATAAATGGGACACAAGTTTCATGTGGGTAGTAGGCTTCGTATGGGCCACGTCCATACTTTGGGTCGGCTAGGTTGGATCGATGTCGGGTCCCGAAATAAATTGAAAATTAAATCAGGTTTTACGGCAGATAATTAATTGGCCTAAATTGAACCGAAAGTTTTGCGAAGGAAATGGAGCACAAAATGGAGTGTCTGAGTGGGACACGAAGGTCATGGGTGGAGAGCGTCTCGAGTAGATCATTTATGAGAAATTGGTTTCGAGAAAATGGCTGATCTGGTGCTCCTAAATTAAAAGCAACGGCAACGTGCAAACGATGATCAAAAATAAAAGTGGAAATAATATTCAACGATTAATCGGTCTAAGTTGACCCGAACTTGCGCGATACAAAAAGAGCACAAGGGAACGAATTCAAGTGGGACAGGATATATCAAAACGAAGATAATCTTGTCTACTTCAAAACTCGTGAAGAGAGTTTATAGAGATTGGTATCCCTGACGCTCCAGAAGTCAAAGTCATGGAAAGGTACATTAATGATCTAAACAATTAAATAATAATATATTTATCGATAATAATTCATTTAGAAAAAATTTAAAATAGCCCTGAAATTCAGGGGGCTTACATCCTACCCACCTTACAAAAATTTCGTCCTCGAAATTAAAAATCATCCAACCGGTCAAACTATAACATGTAGCTACTCTGGCTACGATACTCAATCTGCTATCCTTGTAATCATCTGTTCTGTCTCTTCTTACAAACTTTTTGGTTTCGGTTCAACTAAGTCCTTCTATCATAAACTTCGTTATACATCCTGTAGAATCTTCCACACTAACATGAAATATTTATGTATACCCTAAACTATAGGTCATTCTCTGGGTATGTTTATAAACCTATAATGCTTAATCAACCATATTTCCAACCTCAATTGTAAATTCTGGATTTCCTTATCATATCCTAAGTATCCTTATTTCATCAATCCATAGTTCCTTGGCATCATTTTTCGTCAATCCTTTCCTACAGCTTCTCCTTGAAATCATACTTTCAATTCTTATTCTTGGCGTAGAGCCTTCTTCTTTTTACTCAACAAGTCCTCCGAATATAAATCCTCGATTTCAAACTCCCGATTTATTAATTATCAATGTACATATGTCTTTGTCTCGTTCTGATATCTTCCCGATCTCGTACGCAATACGATAACTCATTCTAATTTATTCCATATCAATCCACGTATCGATCTACCCTCTAATCACATGTAATTAGCTATAGATAACCCATAATCACTTGGTCATCAAAGTCATTTAATGCTCAATCTTCAAATTCTAAGCACAAGATTCTAATCCTCAATCTATAGTCACAACAATATACTATCTCATTTCTCCATCTTAGATACCCTATCATCAAGTCATAACACCAATACAATCGTTCTTAATGGTTTCCAAGTCTACTACAGTCAGTCACCTATACTTGTCCCATAAGCTTAATCTAACCAATCCCTAGGAAAAGTACTTATCACAAACACACAATACATTTATAGTTATACTACAGGATCAATCAACAAGGTTTGGCTATTTCGGTCGTCTATCAAGTTGAAGGTGACAAGGCCTAAGACTGGGTCAAGCAATCCATAACAGTGTCCAAACAAGTTTAAAGGGTCAAGCAAGACATAAAAGTTTATTGGAATATCTCGAAGAATGGTACAAAGACAATGAGATTTATAACGAGAAGAATTATCCAAGAGGTTAACGAAGAAAAGTTTAGTCAAGTCATAGGAAAGATGGAACACAAAAATAATTATGTCCAAAAGATAACATGAAAGCAATCATGTTGGAGAGTCCTAGAGAGCCTATAATCCTAGTTGCAGATGTGGATAGAACGGAGTTAATCAAGACGGGAAGGAATAATAATAAGAAGAATTTATTCTTGCTCAATCGATCATAACGAAGTGAACCAAGCTGAGATATGATCTGATAACCATATACGTCTTCCTGAAATCATGTTGCCAGAATTTTCGCCCCACCAGTAAGCTTAGATGCAATAAACGATAGAGTCATAACTAAGGTACACTCCCTAAAATCATATTATCTAGAATCCTCGCCACGCCAACCGGTATGGCTGCGAGAAAATCTAAATTCTATGAATAGGGTAATATATCCGAAATCAGGCTCTATGTTTTTGTCATACCAGCTAATATGGCTGCGATAAATTCTAAACTCCATAACTAAAGCAGACATTTACCCTATCAGGATATATAACAACTCAATCCACAAAATTTATCACGATGCAAGATCAAAGTTAACAACGAAAATCAGAAATTAAATTCAACAACGAATTTAAGGAAAAGCAAATGGAATTAAGCGAAAACAGATTTCTAGGTAAGATTAGAGTGAGATTAGAGTGAGATCCTCAGGGGTCATCCCAAGGGTACAAACTTGGTCTAAATTGACCCACTGAAATACAAACAAGAGGCTAATTATAGCTAACGGTCCTATGCTGTGATGAGTTCTCCTATGTTGCAATCCTAGTAATCCTCTAGGTGTTCTAAATGCTATTCCTAGTGTTAACAAGTTGTCCTAGATCCTAATTGCAGGCATGCTTGGTACAATAACGTAACCAAACAATTTAGTCAGGACCTGCATGGGCCGCCAAAAAAAACATGTCACGACCCGTTACCCAAATTGTTGGGCCGGGCCGAGCCATGTCCAGCCTACGCTTGGTCAAAGCGTAGTAAGCTGTTCTAAGAATAGACAATAAAGAATCTAAGCAGCTAACAGTTCTAAAACCATATTTAAAGTTCATCACAACACAGCATCTATAAGCGAAGGTAACATAAGCACAGACTTAATAATACATAACCAAAGTATCTAACTGGAGACAAAGTCCAGTATCCAATTATAAAAACATACCAAAGTCTCAGTCTCAAAACACAAGAAAGATAACTAAGCAAGGTTCCCCGCTGGGGCCTCTTCTGGAGCTAAGGCCAGGTCCTCAATGCAGTACCGTAACATGTAACACACAGCGTTTCCTTCTCGAAAAGTAAACCTACAACGTTATCCTGTCAGGACGGGAGCAAGTACAACCTCTACAACTAAAGTACTGAACATATAATGAAAGAGATGTACAACAAGAAACATGGTGTGATAAGTCTATAAAACAGGAAATACTGGAAAACATGGCCTCATGGTACAACTGGGATCACAGTATCAATAGTAACACAGGAAACGTGGCATATCTGGAATCATGGTATATCTTATAATCTATCATGGCAAGGACACATATGTCATAGAGACAGATGCGTATGTAATGTTTAAAACTGTAGCAGGTACGTGATCGGTCAATAGATGTACAATGTGCCGAGGCACAATGTAAATAAAATGTACATACGTACAAGTGCACAAGCATAGGTGTACATCCGTACAGAAATGCGGGATAATAGCCTACGGCGCAGATTCATATAAAATGAACTTTGCTCGGTACGATAATAGGGGCATGATCACGTACTCAGCTACTAGTTTCCCCATAACCCATATTCTATCATGTGAGAGATACGAGAATAGTAAAAACATGTGAGAGATACTGGGATCGGTATAAAGCATGACAGGCACTGGGAGCAGTACAAAACATGTGAATACTCAGAGCCGTATAAAGCATAGTAAATCATGTGCTGAGAACCAGTAAGAAGCATGTGAAGATATGATAACTGTCCTAAGCATGGTAGGGACCATTTTAATGTAACATGTGAAGATATAGCTTGCTACCTCAAGAATCAATATTTTAACAGGGTTAATACATGTTCTAGCATTAAAAGACAGTAAATGAGTGTGTAGATGTACTTGCCTCGAGCAAAGCAAGAATACTAGTACGAAGCTATAGATGTCCGGTGTCCTGTCAATAATGATATACAAACTCAGTTCTAAGCTATGTTCAATAATACACTAGTGGTGAGACACGACTCCTAACTGGACACTAAACTAAGTGGAGACCTAGCATAAAAGTCTAATGTGGAGTGCCACTCTATCCAATACTAATTTTATAGAGTCTTTACACTAGTGCAGGGTGAGGTCCAATACGCCTATAACTCAAAACAACACAAAATGTTGAAAGTCGTAATTATTTAATAAATAAATCTACTGTACACTATGTTCCGATAATTTTAGAGATAGACAAAAAGCTTAAATATATATAAAATAAAGTACCAAAATAATCCTTGTTAATTATAGAAATTTATACTAATTTTTCTGGAATTTATAAACCTTCATAAATATTTATTAAAAATCAGCAAACATAAATATACTAAAAATGAGTTCTGTTTTCCTATTTTTATAAAATACCAAAAGCACTTAATAAATGCTAGAAAAATTATAATAAATTAGCTAAATTAACATAATATTTAAATACCATTTTTCTAAGATTTTTATAGCAATTAAAATATATATAAAAATTTAAAACCAGAAAGTAACAATATCTAGAAAAATAATTAATTATAAATTAAGGATAATACATAATCAAAATCTACAGATGTTGGCGGATGATAAAATAAATATCACCAACGTGTCCAGAACGGTCAAATCAGCTAGAATAGCCTACCCATAAGTCCAATTTGGACACAGGGGCAAAACCGTAGTTTCGGGTCAAAATGATGTCCGCCGTTGGACACACTTTGCACCGAAAAGCGTGTCGGGATAGGAGTCTACAAAACCTAGCAAATTATATGTCCACGCATCCAGAATGATGATACGAACCCAACGGTATGTCCAAAATGGAATTCCGATGTGCCGATCTCAAAATGATACATTGACGCGACACTTGGTATCCGGTTTGCACGGAAATGCGTGCCGGAGCAAATGTCTTCAAAACTCAGCAAATTATATGTCAACGAGTCCAGAATGACGATACGAACTCAACGGTATATCCGGAATTGGATTCCGATGAGCTGAACTCAAAGTGACCCGTTGACTCAGAAAGTGGGACCCGCTTTGCACCGAAATGCGTGTCAGGGCCCACGTTCTCCAAATCAAGCAAACTTTATATGAAAACATGCCAGAACGACGCCACAAGTCTACTGGTGGTGTCAGAAATTGAATCCGGAGTCCCGGGTTCAAAAATGGAATTTTACAAGTGTAAATTAAAGAATTCAGACGGCCAACTTTGGCGTCGAATTCGACCAACCGAACGTGCTTAAAATGAAACGAAATCTAAAGGAGGCAGGGAGATGGTTATACCAGCTGTGCACCGGAACTGACGGTGCACAAAACGGAGCTGCGACGGCGAAGTTACGAGCTGACGAAGTCGGCTCCACGAAACTGTCCAAAAATAGTTCAATTTAAAACGTCAACTTGGTGGCCAGTTTTGAGGTATCAAACGACAAAAATTAACGGACGAAAATTGAGGGGAGTGAAGGTGGTTATACCGAGATTGAGGCGGAGCAGACGGGACGAAGATCCAACGGTCGGATCTCCGGAAAATTGCGTGCAAAGTTGCTGCGACGGGGCGCGAAATCTGAACTTTCGACGCGCGCGTCACGACGGAACTTCGGGAAAATGCGCGAATCGCCTTGACGGCGCGTCCTGGTGGACGGTGGCCGCCATGTGGGGCTACCAGGGGGTGCGCCCAGGCGAAGGGGCCACGCGGGGGTGGTTGACGGTCGGCCACGGCGCCGACGGCGGCGCCTGAACGCGCGCGGCTGCGCGGGGCGGAGCCGCCGTCACAGCAGCTACTGCTGCCGCTGCTGTGAGCAGCTGCTGCTGCTGCCTCGTCGCCGGCCAGGGGGAGGCCAAGGAGGAGGAGGCCGCGAGGGTGGTGGAGTTGTCGGGTTAGGGAGGAGGAGATGGAGAGAATGGAGTGATGATGATGATGTAAATGAAGAGGAGGGTGGTGTTGGCTGCAAAAATAGAGGGAGAGAGTGACATATATGTTTAGGTGTGTGTGTGTATATAAGAAGAGAGAGAGTTATAATAGATATTATAGAGAGAGGGAAGAGTGGGATTGATGTCGGTCCAAGGGGGGGAGAGTGCTGTGAGGTGGAGGTGAGGGGTGAGGTGGTGATGTGTGAGTTTGAATAATAGTAGAGAGAGAGAGATTTATATATATAATATATATGTGTATATATTATATAAAGAATAGAAAGAAGTAGATATTAATGAGGGGGAGAGAGAAAGTGAGAGAAAGTAGAGAGGGTGAGGTCGGCTGGCATTGGGGGAGGGATGTTGTGTGGGAGTTATTTTAGGAAGAGAGAGAAAAGAGAGTTATACATGTTTATATATATATATATATATATATATATATATATATATATATATATATATATATATATATATATATATATATATATATATATATAAGATATTTAAGATATTAATAAAATAGAGAGAGAGGAAGAGATATTTCCAAAATAGAAAAAAAGAGAAATATTGTGTAGGGTATTTGGGCAGTCATGAGAGTATAACATGGGGCTTGGGTTCGGGTTCGGTAGAGCCGGGTCGGGTCAAAATCGGACCGGGTGCAATAATGGAATTAAAATAGGGATTTATAATCATGGGAAAATAAATAATATGCGGGAACTCCAATAAATGGGACACAAGTTTCATGTGGGTAGTAGGCTTCGTATGGGCCACGTCCATACTTTGGGTCGGCTAGGTTGGATCGATGTCGGGTCCCGAAATAAATTGAAAATTAAATCAGGTTTTACGGCAGATAATTAATTGGCCTAAATTGAACCGAAAGTTTTGCGAAGGAAATGGAGCACAAAATGGAGTGTCTGAGTGGGACACGAAGGTCATGGGTGGAGAGCGTCTCGAGTAGATCATTTATGAGAAATTGGTTTCGAGAAAATGGCTGATCTGGTGCTCCTAAATTAAAAGCAACGACAACGTGCAAACGATGATCAAAAATAAAAGTGGAAATAATATTCAACGATTAATCGGTCTAAGTTGACCCGAACTTGCGCGATACAAAAAGAGCACAAGGGAACGAATTCAAGTGGGACAGGATATATCAAAACGAAGATAATCTTGTCTACTTCAAAACTCGTGAAGAGAGTTTACAGAGATTGGTATCCCTGACGCTCCAGAAGTCAAAGTCATGGAAAGGTACATTAATGATCTAAACAATTAAATAATAATATATTTATCGATAATAATTCATTTAGAAAAAATTTAAAATAGCCCTGAAATTCAGGGGGCTTACAGCCAGCACGAGCTTGCTGATAGAGTAGGGCTTATAATAAATTTTATACTAAAACAAATGACATATAAGCCCAAATCCGTTAACAGTGAATACCCATTAACCCAATAACACAACTCGTGTCCTGACAGTTTAGGACACGAGAGTCTGTACTAGACACGAGTCTTGTGTCTCTGTCCAGCAAGACACGCACGACACAATTACTGTGTGTCCGAACTTACCTACGCATTGCTCGTGTCTAGGCGAGTCTAGGGTCGTGTTTTCGAGACACAGGGCGACACAGGGATCAAGGTGACACGTACGTGTCCAGTCGAGCGTGCTGTTGATGCTGCGACAAGGCGGAGGAAGCGTCGGGGTCGGCGGAGAAGGGCGGCGCTGTGCTCGTCTCGACGCGACGATCACGATGGTGGTGGTGGATTGCGACGGCGGCATCTGGATTGGCGGCGTTGGCAAGTCGCTGGCTCCGGCGACTCGTCAGGGAAGACGACAGTAACACGGCGGCTATAGTGATCGGACTAAGGGTCTAGGTTAGGATTTCGAGTGTGGGGAGTTTTATAGGCTAGGTCAGGGGGTCAATTTGGGGTTTCGACGAAGAAATAGGAATTAGGGTTAGGGTCTCGACGTCGGCGAGCGGCGCTCGGCCAATGCTCGGGCCGAGTCGTGGGGTCAATTAGCAAATAAGCCCCCCGACTAATTCCTATTTGCACTATAACCCAACCGCCTTAGCAAATGCAAAATAGAAAATTGCGAAACCCCTCCAGCAGCAGTTTATGCAATTTCTAATTTGTACTGAACAATTGTTATTTGCAGATTGATTTAAAAACAATTTGTTTAATTGCAAAGTACTATTAAAACATTTTATTTTATTGCAAAGTGATATTTTGTGTTTTAAAAATCATTTGAAAATCTTCTAAATATTATTTAAAAATTCTAGAAAATTATAATAAATAATTTTAAGGCTAAATTGGTCATTTGATATGTATATTTTCAATTTTAAAAATATTTTAAATTTCAGGAGTTGACAAGTCTTCCCTCCTTGAAAAATTTCGTCCTCGAAATTGCAAAGGAGAGAAACACAAACGAGCAACATTAAAGACAACATCTAAAGCTAACCTCTAAAGTATCAAGTAGAAGACGACGGCTCCCTCCCGGCTGGTGGATCGAACAGATAAGGGTACTTCTTCCTCATGTCCGACTTCCGCTCCTAAGTGGACTCTCCTGGCGAGTGTCTGCTCCATGCTACTCTGACTAAGGGGATGACTTTATTCCTCAGCCTCTTCTCTCTGCGGTCCAATATCTCCACGGGCTGCTCTGTGACTCCAAGGCTCGGTCCAATCTCCAGCTCTGAATGATCCAGTACATGGCTGGGGTCGGGAACGTATCTCCTCAGCTGAGACACGTGAAAGACGTTGTGAATGTAGTGCCCCGTCCCGCTCAGTCAATCGGAGGAATCGAAACGCCGACGGCGTTCGGACTTAGCCTTGCAACGGCTACTCGGAGACATCGTTCGGTCGAGGCGACCGCTCGCTCAGGTGGGGTAGTTTCGGTGAACTCGCCTCATCTTTGCCTTCACATAATAAATTGCATGTTTTCAACTTGCACAAGTAGGCTTGATAATAAAAGTGACGAATCCACATAACAAAAGGGAATAATCTCGACAGGTCGAATTGAGTTAGAATATGAAAAGGTCCAACGGTCGGCTTAGAGTTGGTGCACGGCGTGCTTTGAAAATGACACTCGATCCTTCGTCTTGTGGCTTGGGAGAAGGAATGTTGGTATTTGCCGCAAAGCTAAGAGTTAGCCAAATTCATAGGCGTCGCCCGCATAAATGCTTCATAAAGCATGTACGATCTCATCGCCCAAGGCGTAGCATAGCCTCTGCTCGCCCGACGGGTTAAGTTGTATTGCATGGCTTGCGGCATAAGTCTAGGCACCCCAAATAACTTGGTTGTTTAAGTCGATCGTGTGCACGACATGTTCCCACGATGCAAGGCTTGATGCAGCCTTTACTCGACAAGTTGTTGCAAAAGTAAGTCAGGCAAGTTACGTTGAGCTATCAGGAGTAGTAGCAAGCACGACCCTACAAGTTCTACGGTTGGGTGCATCCTCATAGTCTTATAGTCTCAAGGCCCGTCATATAGAGTATGACTTGGGCGGTGGTGTCGCATAGGCTTAAGGCACGATGCACGGACTTAGTGTTTAAGGCATAAACCACGGTTGATTCGATGAGTTTTGGAGAAAGGACTATCAAATAGGCATTGAGTTGAATGAAATAATATGGTAACATGGAAAGACGCTCATGGCTACAGGTCGGCGAGGCGGTCTAAGAAGAAAGAAGAACGCTCGCGGCTACAGGTCGACGAGACGATCTAAGAAAGAAAGGAAGTATGCTCGCGGCTACAGGTCGGCGAGGCCTCGCGGCTATAGGTCGGCGAGGCGGTCTCAGAAGAAAGAAGTAGCATGACTATGTGAGACGTCAGTTTGAGTCGAGTCTTGCATGGTCATGGACAACTTGTCGACAAGGTGGGTCGTTTCCCTGTACGGCAACCCGGCGGCTACGGGACCGTTGCGGCCGTCGATTGGAAACGAGTAATTAGCTGTGCTTTGTACGGGTTAGGCGGGGACTTACAGTGGGGCTAGATACCTTGCGCTGAAAGGGCACCCGTCTAACAAAAGCTAGAGGAGTCCACGATGGCTCTGGGAGTCAGTGACCAAATCATATAGATGAGTCAGCATGGCGGCAATTCGCGTGTGTGCCTTTGGATTGAGTTGAGTTGTTGAATGTGTGTACAGTTAGAATATAAATGTTTGGGCTTAAGAATGGCTACAGCATAGGCGACGTGCTTCGGCACGAGATGTGACGTCGAGTCTTGAGTTGTCAGCATATAAGTTGTATAAGTTGGTTGAGTTGTTTGAGTTTAAGTCGGAAAACTGCCGTAAGGCAAAGTTGGTTGAGTAACACTAACATTCACAAGTCTTGATTGGGTCAGTTGGTGATCAAAGTAGCAAGGGCCGCGAGGCGGCGATATGGTTTAGTCACCCCGAGTTGCGAGGCACGACACGATGGATTCTTAGCACGATCACATGAAAATGGAGCCTCATCGCGTAGTTGCGTCTCTGATTAAGTGTCGTAAGGCAAATATGACTTGATAGGTTAACGTCGATGTTGCAAGCACGGGATGGTCTTAAAACACGAAATAGGCCAAGGCGTCTGTCCTAAAAATGATCCTAAGGCAAGAGTAGAAAGACAATTGATAAGAAGGGACTATGTTGCACAAAGTAAATGAACGTGTTGGTTTTGTATGGGTGAGCGAGGAGCTCACTCCACCAGTACAGTTGAGTACTGACACCCACACAGTGTTTCATGTGCAGGCACAGGTAGAAGCTCGTGGCGCGGAGCTCGCTTGGATGCGTCGAGGCACGGAGTTCCTTGGCGAGTCGAAGCGTCCGGCCGTATGGACTCGAAGACTTATACAGGACATAATATATGGACATCGCTTTCTGAAGCTTCCGCTGGATTCAAGTATTGTATCGAGAGATGAGAGAGAGCAGAGGGAATTGTAAAATGAGAGAAAAGTGAGCACGAGCGACTTGTAATTTGGCCTTGTGCCCACAAATGTAACTTGTGTTCAATATCAATAAAAGAGCTCTTTTAAATAACTTGTGTTTTGTTCTAAATTTCTGCTGTAATGTTCAATATTTTTGCTTGGGACTTCTGTGCGACGACCCCGTCGCCGTCGATGTAATCGACCGTTATGAAACTGTCTTGCAGGAGCGCAATTTAGGCTCGTACGGCATCACGCCTTAGCGAGGACGATCGCTCCTACGGGAGCGAGGCGTGACATAATGGTATCAGAGCACGGCTTTACGTTCTTGGACTATCGATTTAATTCTTTAACTCCGTTGTTTCCGCAAACTCTAAATTGTTGCTTCCGTAAAGTTGAAGTCATTGGTGCGCTCTCTCTTAAATATCCACGGGATGTCCATACAATAAGTCTAACTATTTTGCAAAACATAGGAGAACAATTTTTGCCAAAATAAAAAGATGGTTCGCGTAAGCACGGTTGGCTAAGTCGGGCTGGGCATATACACCAAGTTGCGTCGACCTTAGAAATGTCGAGTGCGGGATTCGTAATGTTGCGAGCATGAAACGGGTTGAACTTGATTGAGTAAGCGGGATGACTATCAATAGGGGTGCTATCGAACGACGATATCGTCGATGCGATATAGATGAGCATGCTTGGAAATTGAGGAATGGTTTGAACGGGATTCGAAGAAGTCAATTTTGATTCGAATGATAGTTTTGAGGATTTGTTGAATGACATCATTCCTGAGTGGTGTATACAATAGTCTCAGGAATGTCGATCGATTGATTGAGGATTTGGGGTATCGATGAGTCTATCAGCAAGCGTCGCACATATGCAAAGCCTTAGATTGAGTGAGTTGTTGTCATGAAGTTTGATAAGTGGATTCGAACAACCTAGAGATTGACGCGCACGAAACGTGCATGGGATTGAGGATGGTGCGAGTATGAAACGCGAAGATGATTGAGTAGATAAATCAAATCGAGAAAAAGCTAAGGTGTAGCGAACGGATGACTTGATCGAGGAAATTGATATGGATTACATACGAAAAGTTAGCACGACAAGAAGATAGCGTGCATGAAAAGTTTGATTCGAATGTTTAAAAATAACTCTAAGGATTGGATTGAATGTTGCTCGATGATTTGACTTAGCAAATGGACGATGCGAATTAAGAAATTTGATGTTGTGAATGATTCGAGGGATAATGATCAAACTTGAATTGAATGTCGAGGAGATTATCCGGTCGGACGATAGCATCATTCGCACGACTCAAAATTGTTGCAAAGGAAGATCGTCAGGTTACGCATATCGTCGATGGTATTGAGGCGTATCAAAGATCGATATGCGATAACTCGGGGGTACTCTGACTCGGCAAATGATGATCGTACAAGTGTTATTGTTCGGTTGGATGCAATACTTAGGATTTTGATTGAGATGAATGTTGGATGAAAATGATCGTGTCTTGATGGTTACGTTGATAACCACAACGTCGACGATCTTGTCTTGTGCGAGCGCAGCTCCAGCCACGTATATACCTAGCGTCGGATTTGGGGCGATTGTTCTGCGTAAGCGCTGACATGGTGATTCATGTCGCGGGAATGATCGAACTCAGAAAAATCAGGATACGACAACGTTGATTGTCTCGACTTGTCGGTTTGATGCGAAGGAGAATTCGAGGATGTTAGGACTTACGATCGATGAATGAATGAAACTTGAGGATTGAGTAGGTCCAATCCGCGCATCGAGAATGAATTAGTCTAAGACACAAAACAAGAGTTATGTCCCGATGAGGATGATTATCCCGCGGGAGCGTGCATGGTGATTCATGTCCACCGTAGATAATCAGAATCGCGTGAGATCGGGGCACAACATATTGTTAAGTTAGACGACCTCGTGATCGATTACGTGAATTAGGATGAACAACTTAGGAAATATGAAATATGAATTATGGTTTAGTAACAAATTGTGTCGTAGCGTGCTTAACTTGAAAAGGATTGATAGGTAGATTATGCCGAACGTGTTCGAAGAGATAGACTATACGAAATGGTTTGATGAACGAGCGATATATTCTTGTCGAGGATTAGTTGAACGTGAATTATCGTAGGATGGCTTTGCTGAACAACTCGGACCCTGTGCGACAAACGTTGGGATATGTGTAGGAAATCGATGCTCGATGTTTAGAAATCGAAATGATGCGAGCTTGGATAGAAAACCCCGTACTATCAACCTGGTTTGACCTTAGGATGGGGTCAGTGTTGATATTGTTGTTTGGGAACTATGATTCCAATACTGACGAATGATCTTAGTCTAAAGACAGCCTAGCGGTTAGACAAGACGTCCATGTTGCGAGAGTTAGTATCGGTGCGAGTGATCTCGAGGATTGATTGGTTGGGATATTGGTATTGATGAATAGAATGATTCAGGGATATAAAAATACCACTCATGAGCCTCGGCTGACATGCATGTATATCAAGGACGCTTGAATGCGTGCACGATCCGACTCGAGTGGTAATGGCAGAATTCGCTATCACGAGGCTTAGCTGAAATACATGTATTTTGGGGACGCCTAAAATATGTGCACGATCCATACTAAGTGATACGTTAAATTCAAGTGAGACTTGAGGAATAAGAAGTGTCGAGGATTTTGAGATCGTTAGTTTTGAAGAACGGATTGAGGGTAGCACGAGCGTGGCTCGAATTTGAGAAACGCATAGGTGTAGTGTGTGCGAGAGTTCTTGAATATTGAGTAAAGTGATAAGTCGATAAGTGTACTCAGTTAGTTTCGAGGACGAAACTTTTTCTGAGTAGTGTATGATGTAGTGCCCCGTTCCGCTCAGTCAATCGGAGGAATCGAAACGCCGACGGCGTTCGGACTTAGCCTTGCAACGGCTACTCGGAGACATCGCTCGGTTGAGACGACCGCTCGCTCAGGTGGGGTAGTTTCGGTGAACTCGTCTCATCTTTGCCTTCACATAATAAATCGCATGTTTTTAACTTGCACAAGTAGGCTTAATAATAAAAGAGACGAATCCACATAGCAAAAGAGAATAATTTTGACAGGTCGAATTGAGTTAGAATATGGAAAGGTCCAACGGTCGGCTTAGAGTTGGTGCACGGTGTGCTTTGAAAATGACACTCGATCCTTCGTTCCGTGGCTTAGGAGAAGGAAAGTTGGTATTTGCCGCAATGCTAAGAGTTAGCCAAATTCATAGGCGTCGTCCGCACAAATGCTTCATAAAGCATGCACGATCTCATCGCCCTAGGCGTAGCATAGCCTCTGCTCGCCCGACGGGTTAAGTTGTATTGTACGGCTTGCGGCATAAGTCTAGGCACCCCAAATAACTTGGTTGTTTAAGTCGATCGCGTGCACGGCACGTTCCTACGATGCAAGGCTTGACGCAGCCTTTACTCGTCAAGTTGTTGCAAAAGTAAGTTAGGCAAGTTACGTTGAGCTATCAGGAGTAGTAGCTAGCACGACCCTACGAGTTCTACGGCTGGGTGTATCTTCATAGTCTTACAGTCTCAAGGCCCGTCATATAGAGTATGACTTGGGCGGTGGTGTCGCATAGACTTAAGGCACGATGCACGGACTTAGTGTTTAAGGCATAAACCACGGTTGATTCGATGAGTTTTGGAGGAAGGACTATCAAATAGGCATTGAGTTGAATGAAATGATATGGTAACATGAAAAGACGCTCGTGGCTACAGGTCGGCGAGGCGGTCTAAGAAGAAAGAAGAACGCTCGCGGCTACAGGTCGGCGAGGCGGTCTAAGAAAGAAAAGAAGTATGCTCGCGGCTACAGGTCGGCGAGGCCTCACGGCTATAGGTCGGCGAGGCGGTCTCAGAAGAAAGAAGTAGCATGACTGTATGAGACGTCAGTTTGAGTCGAGTCTTGCATGGTCATGGACAACTTGTCGACAAGGTGGGTCGTTTCCCCGTACGGCAACCCGGCGGCCACGGGACCATTGCGGCCATCGATTGGAAATGAATAATTAGCTGTACTTTGCACGGGTTAGGCGGGGACTTGTAGTGGGGCTAGCTACCTTGCGTTGAAAGGGCACCCGTCTAACAAAAGCTAGAGGAGTCCACGATGGCTCTGGGAGTCAGTGACCAAATCATATAGATGAGTCGGCAGGGCGGCAATCTGCGTGTGTGCCTTTGGATTGAGTTGAGTTGTTGAATGTGTGTACAGTTAGAATACAAATGTTTGGGCTTAAGAATGGCTATAGCATAGGCGACGTGCTTCAGCACGAGATGTGACGTCGAGTCTTGAGTTGTCAGCATATAAGTTGCATAAGTTGGTTGAGTTGTTTGAGTTTAAGTCGAGAAACCACCACAAGGCAAAGTTGGTTAAATGACACTAACATTCACAAGTCTTGATTGGGTCAGTTGGTGATCAAAGTAGCAAGGGCCGCAAGACGGCGATATGGTTTAGTCAACCCGAGTTGTGAGGCACGACACGATAGATTCTTAGCACGATCACATGAAAATGGATCCTCATCGCGTAGTTGCGTCTCTGATTAAGTGTCGTAAGGCAAATACGACTTGATAGGTTAACGTCGATGTTGCAAGCACGGGATGGTCTTGAAACACGAAATAGGCCAAGGCGTCTGTCCTAAAAATGATCCTAAGGCAAGAGTAGAAAGACAATTGATAAGAAGGGACTATGTTGCACAAAGTAAATGAACGTGTTGGTTTTGTATGGGTGAGCGAGGAGCTCACTCCACCAGTACAGTTGAGTACTGACACCCACACAGTGTTTCATGTGCAGGCACAGGTAGAAGCTCGTGATACGGAGCTCGCTTGGATGCGTCGAGGCACGAAGTTCCTTGGCGAGTCGAAGCGTGCGGCCGCGTGGACTCGAAGACATATACAGGACATAATGTATGGACATCGCCTTCCGAAGCTTCCGCTGGATTCAATTATTGTATCGAGAGATAAGAGAGAGCAGAGGGAATTATAAAATGAGAGAAAAGTGAGCACGAGCGACTTATAATTTGGCCTTGTGCCCACAAATGTAATCTTGTGTTCAATATCAATAAAAGAGCTCTTTTGAATAACTTGTGTTTTGTTCTAAATTTCTGATGCAGTGTTCAATATTTTTTGCTTGGGACTTCTGTGCGACGACCCCGTCGCCGCCGATGTAATCGGTCGTTATGAAACTGCCTTGTACGAGCACAATTTAGGCTCGTGCGGTATCACGCCTTAGCGAGGACGATCGCTCCTACGGGAGCGGGGCGTGACAGTGAACGCCCTCCAAGTTGGGTGGTAGATCAACTCTGTAGGCTACCTCTCCAATCCTGTCAAGTATCTCGAATGGACCAATGTACCTAGGGCTCAACTTGCCCCATCGTCCTAATCGGATCGTCCCTCTGGTAGGTGATATCTTCACCAACACCATGTCTCCATCGACGAACTCCAATGGTCTGCGACTAGCGTCTGCCCAGTACTTCTGCCTGTCCTGAGCAACTCTGCGTCTATCTCTGATCATCCGGACCTTCTCTGCCGCCTCTGCGATCATCTCTGGTTCGAGCATAACTCTGTCTCCGACGTCATCCCAAAAGAGTGGTGTGCGACATCGCCGTCCATACAATGCCTCAAAGGATGACATGTCGATACTGGCTTGGTAGCTATTGTTGTATGAAAACTCTACCAAGTGAAGATGACTCTCCCATGATCCTCCGAAGTCTAATACGCAAGTCCTCAGTATGTCCTCGAGCGTCTGGATCGTCCTCTCCGACTGTCCGTCAGTCTGCGGGTGGTATGCCGTGCTGAATTTGAGTCGGCTACCCAACTCCTCATGCAAGCTCCGCCAGTAGTAGGATATGAATCTGCTGTCTCGATCTGACACAATGCTCACTGGCACTCTATGCAAACGAACTATCTGCTGCACATATAGCTCTACCAACTTCTCGGTGGACAGCCCCACCTTGAAGGGTATAAAGTGAGCATACTTCGTCAATCTGTCGACGATCACCCAAATGGCATCCTTCCCTCCTTGGAAACGAGGAAGCCCTGAAACAAAGTCTATAGTAATGTGTTCCCATTTTTACTCGGGAATGGGTAAAGGCTGCAATAAATCGGCTAGTTGGTCTCTGTCGCTCTGTCTTTATATGCTGACACACTAGGTACCTCGAGACAAAACGTGCTACGTCCCTCTTCATCCCGTGCCACCAGAGATGGTCCCGTAAGTCACGGTATATCTTGTTGGCACCGGGGTGAATAGAATATCGCGACTGATGCGCCTACTTTAAGATCGTCTCAGTCAGCTCGCCCTTCGGCATGCATAACCGACTGCCGTGCCTCAAAGATCCATCCTCTACAAGGGTGAAGTCATCAAGCAGTCCAGCTAAAGCCTGAACTCTAAGTCGACGGAGGCTCTTATCTATAAACTGAGTCTCATTGATCTGATCTATCAGACCCGACTGAATATCCAGCGCCATCATCTGCATCATAGCTCCTGGTAGAATCATCTCGATACTAAGCTTCTCTAGATCCGCCCGCAAATGTCGGTCCATTCTCATGTACCATGCCATTGGATGCCTGTTCAGCGCATCCGCTACTACGTTCGCCTTCCCGGGATAGTACTGCAGATCAATGTCGAAGTCTTTCATCAACTCCAACCATCTACGTTGTCTCATGTTCAGCTCTTTCTGTGTGAATACGTACTTCAAGCTCTTGTGGTCTGTAAAGATCTCCACTCGCTCTCCGTACAGATAATGCTTCCACAATTTGAGAGCAAAAATTACTGCAGCTAACTCCATGTCATGAGTAGGATAGTTCCGCTCATGAGTCCGCAGTTGCCTAGATGCATAGGCAATTACTTTCCCATGCTGCTGTAGAACGCATCCTAGCCCCTTTTTTGAAGCGTCGCTGTAAATAATGAAGCCTCCTGGTCCTGATGGTAGTGCAAGAATCGGTGCAGTCGTCAGTCTTCTCTTCAGCTCATCAAATGTTGTCTGGCAGGCCTCCGTCCAGATGTACTCTGCGTCCTTCCGTGTCAGCTTCGTCATGGGTTCGGTTATCCTGGCAAAGTCTTGGACAAACTTTCTGTAATAGCTTGCTAAACCCAAGAAACTCCTGATCTCTGCTACTGATGTCGGAGCCTTCCACGTCTCGATGGCAGCAATCTTCTTGGGGTCCACTGAGATACCATCTCCGGTAACCACATGACCGAGAAACTCCACTCGGTCAAGATAGAACTCGTACTTTGACAGCTTTGCATACAGCCTCTCCTTCCGCAGAATCCCGAGAACTGTCCGTAAGTGCTCCTCGTGCTCCTCTGGCGTCTTCGAGTATATCAAGATATCGTCGATAAATACTATAACAAATTTGTCCAGATACTGGTAAAATGTCTTATTCATAAAGTTCATAAAGACAGCTGGCGCATTTGTGAGACCAAATGGCATCACCAAAAACTTGTACTGCCCATACTTCGTGTTGAACGCCGTCTTCTGGACGTCTTCAGCTCTGAACTTCACTTGGTGGTAGCCTGACCTCAAGTCTATCCTGGAGAATACCTTCGCTCCACTCAACTGGTCAAACAAATCGTCTATCCGAGGCAACGGATATTTGTTCTTGATAGTAATGGAGTTCTATAACACCCAGTTTTCCAGATAAGGGTAATTTTGAAATTTTGTAATTATAATTATTATTTATTGATATTTATTTCATATTATAATTTTTTGTGATTTTTAATCATTTTTAAACTATTTAAAATCATGACTTGTGATTTGGTGTTTTGCTAGTGTAACCCTAGAGATAGTGACCTAGAGCCTTGCCATGTGATTAGGGTATTTTATTTATCATTTTTAGTTTGAGGGTATTTTTATCATTTTTGAATTATTTGAATTTAATATATATTATTTGGAATTTAAAATGATTATTTAGAATGGTGTGATTTAAATATGATTTAATTTATTGCCTTATTTTGTGTTTAGCCCTAACCTAGATTAGGTATAGCTAGACGTAGCTAACCATGGTTAGTGTTAGTTAGTATTGTTTAGCCTTGGTTCGGTCATGATTATATAGAACAATTAGGTTGCAACTTGACTAGAATGCAAACCTAGGCTTGTGAACCATTGATTTAGCTAGGTTGATTGATAGCCATTGATTTATTCCCCAAAACCCTAACCCTAGCATTTATGGCCAGCCACCTAGGGATCCACCCCTATAAAATCCCTCCCAAAAGTATTGCCTGTTTTGTTCATTCTCTCCATTGGCAAGAGCAAGGTTTGTCCCTTTAGAAACCCTTCCCTATTTCGATCAATATAATTCCTTTTTCATTCAAACTTCTTCCATAGTAATCTAAATTTTATTCCCCTAGTGTTCATGGAGGTTATTCTCAAATTTGGGACAATTTGGAGCTTTGGGGCTAGCAAGAAGGATCCCCCATTTTGAAGCTTTCTTTGGAGAAGAACACCAATAGGTAACTTCTCATTCTCTCCATGAAATTTCAGTTTCTAGGCATGGATAGGAAGCCCTAGGTGTCCTCTAACTGTAGGAATAGGTTTTGCTAGGTTTCGTGTCCTTTACGTGTCCATATCGTACACGTACCAATGTGCATTCGTAGGTGTTCGACGAAATACCACAGTGGGCATTTCGATCTTATTTTTCGATTTGGTTTGAATAGGAAATTAGGGTTTTGTGTCACTTATGCGTTTCTAATGTTCTGAACACATTTTGTATCGTGTCGGGGTCGTACTGGACCCGTAGACATGCCCCATGCGCACGCGGTTGGCTGCCCTGCTACCCGACCCTAAAATCTCTCTGTGAAGGAAACGTGGACACGTACAATTTGACACAGAGGTGGGGACCATCACTGACAGACCCCCTCTCGAGTTTTACGATATGTCGTATCATGTCGGACACGAAAACACGATCGCACCGACTTTACACTGTACTGTACATGCAGAAAATCAGCACTGACACGCACTTCGTGTCATGTCCTGTCACCACGTGGACACGATACAGGGTATCGATCGTGTAGCCCTACATGTGGGCTACACGTGTGAACGGCCACGTAGCTCCACGTAGCCTGTGTCGAGTGCACAAGTCCATGGACTCGCTGCACGATGCTGTGTGCACGCGTGTGTGTCTACGTGTGTGCGTGAGTATTTAGACACGTTTGTGTCCAAATTTTGACACATTATGGTTCGACTGACACAAGCACATGTAGTACTCTGATTACCAACCATAAATTTAGAATGTTATCAAGATTTGATTTCGAATTTGCATTTCCCCAAAAATCACTGATACGTGCTTCCTGTTTTTGAATTTTCTGAAATTAGATTCTAATTTAAACTGAATTTTTGATGTTATAAGTACCATATTAATTCAATAAACATGTACTAGATTACTGTAATGTATGGTTTATGATTAGTGTTAGGTTTTGGTTTTCGAATTTGATTCTTGGATGTTGAATAGATACATGTGTTAACTGTGATATTTCACTGAATTTCCTAAATTTGTACAGGACTTAAAACCCGAGATTAAGCCACACATGTATTAGCTTAATGTAAAGGATTAATTCATATTTTGGTTTGATGTCAACAACCTATATAACACATACACACATAGGTACACTGTTTTGAGTTTGACATGTTGTTCCATCCACACACACACATCACATATACACACACAACTGAAAAACTGAAATGAGATTTGAATGTAGAAAAGAAAACTAAGACTTTGATATGAACCTTGGGTTTCATTTGATCCTGGGATTAGAATTCGTATTGAGTATGTTTATACATTGTGTGAAATTGGTTGAAGGAACTAGGGGTAATGGGATTTGAAGGTTGGAATGAAAACTGAGTTTTCCCCCAAACTGAAATTCCTGAGATTCAACTGGAACCTGTGAACTGAGCACCTGAAAATCTGAGTTTGGTCTTGCTGAAAACCTGAGATTAAATGTACATATGATTTCTGAGATGGGATTTAGTAATCTAAATGCAAGTATGTTGTGTGACTTGGTGAAAACTGAGATTGAACCTTTCAATTCAGCCCTTTCCTTCACTCTTCTTCCCTCTTCTCTACCTCTATATAATATTAATATCCTAAACTCTCACCTAAACACACACTCACCCTCTCATCACTCATACACTCTCATGTATGCCTACACTCTATGTCATTCATGTCCACACACACACATAATTTTATATGTCTTCCCTCTCACTCTATATGCATATATAAATATTAACTATATTCTTGAAAATAATGATATGGTATATATATGTGTATGTTATTTATATTAATTTAGTATATAATGTATGAAATATGTGTGATGTAGGCTATATGGCATATAGCCTGTGGCATGTGGAGTGTGCACACTTGAGTTTAGTGTATTGTTGGACTAGTGAGACTTGTGTATGGTATGTGGGTGCTAGCCTAGGCTTGGTTAGGCCTAGTGAGACTTATTAGACTTGTTTGGATTGAGTTTGACCTTGTTGACCTAGTTTGACCTAGACAGTTGACCAATGGTTGACTTTAGCCTAGAATGACTGGTTAAACCTAGATTTGACTAACTTAGACTAGATTGACCTAGTTTGACTGTTAAGAGTTGACCAGGGTTGACTAAGAGTTGACTTTGGCCTAGTTTGACCTAGATTCATGTAGAATGCATCATAGGGCTTTATATTTCCATTCTGGACATGTTGTGACTTGTGCTGTTTTAAATAGGAGCCAGACACCACTCCTCGGACAGTATATTTATCTTGGATATTCAGTTATCAGGCGAGTACATTCTCTGACCGTTTCATACTTGTCTGGATTTACATTCTTGCTCTAGATTACTATACTTGATGCTAACACGATTGTTATCACGGATTGGTACTATATGGATCTTCTTTTAAGATTTATTCCCTTGTATTCACTAAATACATATTGTGATGTGCGTTTCACTTACATATTGTATTTATTGAATACCCTTATCCTTGTATACTCATTGTACCTATTTTACTCTCATTATCACATGAGTCCCATGGATAGACTATTGTACAACTATTGTATAATATTGTACATCTATTGTATAACATTGTACACTATTGTATAAGATAACGTAACTGGAGTGGATCCTTGTGTATTGATTGAAAAGGGGGAGTAGAATTGGTTATGTAATCAAATCCTATTGTACAATATTGTATACCTATTGTATATATCTATTGTGCACTCACGTATAATGGAGTTACCATTGTATTGTCCTAAACCGTTTACATAACCATACTGTACTCTAAATCATATGTTGCTTACAGTTCATACTTATCAAATATAGATATTTCCTATTATCAAATCTCTGCTGTTTTTCATATACATTCTTCTTTCAGCGTTTTCTGTATCTTACTCTATTGCATGCTTTATATTTCCTAACTTGATATGAACTGCGTGAGATGTTTTGTGCTCGCTCTTGTCCTGACTGGACCTGTTGAAAATATTACAGAGGATGAGGATGAGGCCTTATGTACCACCTATTACGGAGCAGGCTTAGACGACACCTGCGACCTGGTTCCTCTGGAGGACCCAGCTGCAGTACAGGATGCTACTCCCATTGTCTAGGCTAGATAGCTAGGCTTTATCTTTTCTTTCAACATTGTTATTTGACTTTCAGTTGTTGTTCTGAGGTGTTGTATATATATTTAGAGACTTGTATTGGGCTTGATGTTCTTGAGTTGTTATCTTAGACACTTAGATTCTCTCTCTCTCTTATTTGTATGACATTGTGGTTTTGATCTATCTATCTACCTTTACTATTCTGTATCTGCCTTAGATGTGATTGAGACTGTTCTGTTATGTCACCTCCATTCGGAGTGTATATACTGTTCAGGTACCTTATATTGTTAGATGTTGTGACATAGGACAACATTCTACCGCCGACACTGCGGCGTAGGCTGGGCGTTGTTACGTTCTTGTACCCTCACAGTGGATGCGGATCGTGACACATTTTTAGTGGTGGCCCATGCAGGTTGAGTTTATGTAGTGGTATTCGAACTAGAGTATCACTACAGCCTGCAGTAGGATTATGATATTTTGAAGGTACTCAATCACATTAGGAAAAACTCTTATCTAATTCATACCATCTCAGTTCTTGCTGATATTGTTCTCCTTTGAATATAACTGTCCTCCTTTGCTATTTTGACTCATTCTCAGCAATTATTTCTTTTGATCTGTCTCCAGGATGGTTGAGACAAGATCACATTGCCAGGGCCAGGAGGACGCCGATGAGAGGTCTGCCACCTCTCATACCCAGCAGCCAGCCCCTGGTACCGCAGCCCAGTTACGCCAGCTGGTGTAGGCGTTTCAGCTGCGTTCGGAGGAGTCCCTCCAGCAGCAGCAGGGGGTATGCCTCCACCAGCTCGGAGGCAGGACCCAGTCATCCCAGAGGTGTCTTTCCAGCAGCCGTCGCCTCCAGGATACGTGGATGCGGCATAGATGTTCGCCTACTTTCAGCAGTTTATGGAGCAGCAGCAGGCCCGACAGGACAGAGGCATAGAGTTGGCCCTTACGACAGTCGCAGCTCGACCAGCAGTCCAGCAGCCGAAGACATCTGGGATAGAACAGTTCCAGAAGATGAGCCCCAGAGACTTTCTGGGGACGGAGGGGATTTTATATGCTGATGAGTGGATCGAGCATATAGAGGAGATCTTTCGCCTGGCTCGGATACCGGCAGATCTCCAGATAGAGACAGCAACTAGCCGGATGCGAGATCTTGCTCGCACCTGGTATCAGTCAGACCCCAGGGTGGGGGTAGCTGGACAGATCTGGGAGGAGTTCAAGGGCTTCTTCAAGAAGAAGTTCTTTCCAGATGCAGCGCTCCGAGCCTTGGAGTCACAGTTTGAGAGCTTAGTTCAGGGGAGCCTGTCAGTAGAGGAGTACGCTGGGGAGTTCGGCCGTCTCGGCAGATTCGTAGAGGGCTTGAGCGAGACGGCGAAGGCCCAGAGGTTCCGAAAGGGTCTGGTCAAGGAAGTCAAGTCCTTGACCAAGGGCAACAGGGATGCCACTTTCGAAGAGATTTTGACGGGAGATTTATTGGCTGAGGACGATCTTGAGCTGAAGCTCAAGAGGGGGCGAGACACTGTCGGAGCCAGTAGCAGCGGAGGCCAGGCCAGGAGGCCTCACATACAGATTCAGCAGCAGTATCAGCAGTCGATGGTCCACTTCCAGCAACAGCAGCAGAGGCCTGTTCAGCATCAGGGACGGAGACAGGTACTGTATCAGCAGGCACCCAGGCAGCAGCATAACACTATGTGCAACTTCTGCAAGAAGCAAGGCTATGGGTGGGACGACTGTAGGAATAGGCTGGGCATGTGTTTACTTTACGGTTCAGCGGAGCATCAGTGTAGAGAGTGTCCCGAGAATCCGACACCATTGGCTCAGGTAGCACCAGGAGCTAGGGCTCCGACAGGGCAGCAGAGGGGGCCACCATTGCAGACTCAGCAGTAGAGGTTCTTACAGCATCTGCAGCAGGCCAGGGGAGGCCAGCCAGGGTGAGCTTTTGCCATGACAGCCGAGGATACTCAAGCCGTTGGAGATCTAGTTGCAGGTTCCGTTCTTTTGATTCAAATTTTGTAATTACTGCCTTAAAAATTCGATTCCCTCTGTTCCTGGTTAATTTATCAACTTTGTTCTGTTGTTCATGTGTTATGTTTGATTTTCTTCTGAGATGAATCATATGGGCTAGTTCACCTCAGTTATGGGATCTAGAATCTTCGATGGTCCTGTTTAGCTGGCATAGTGAGGACATATAGTCAGATTCAGGACGTATTTCTCGGGTGTAGGAATTTAAGGTTTTCGCTGCCAAGCATGCGACAATGCGAAAATTTTAAATACCATGATTCTAGAGGTATGTGCCTTAGTCAAGGTCTCTGTGATTATCGTAGCCTTGCTCACTAGCACGACGAAGATTCTGAGTATCATGATTTTGGACAGAGCATATGATTATCTGACGGTATATTTGAGACTTTGATTGTGGGGTGTTTGACCTAGAAGGACTACTACCATTTTAATTTCGAGGACGAAATTTTTCTAAGGTGGGTAGGATTGTAACACCCAATTTTCCAGATGAGGGTAATTTTAAAATTTTGTAATTATAATTATTATTTATTGATATTTATTTCATATTATGATTTTTGGTGATTTTTAATCATTTTTAAACTATTTAAAATCATGACTTGTGATTTGGTGTTTTGCTAGTGTAACCCTAGAGATAGTGACCTAGAGCCTAGCCATGTGATTAGGGTATTTTATTTATCATTTTTAGTTTGAGGGTATTTTTGTCATTTTTGAATTATTTGAATTTAATATATATTATTTGGAATTTAAAATAATTATTTAGAATGGTGTGATTTAAATATGATTTAATTCATTGCCTTGTTTTGTGTTTAGCCCTAACCTAGATTAGGCATAGCTAGACGTAGCTAACCATGGTTAGTGTTAGTTAGTATTGTTTACCCTGGTTAGGTCATGATTATATAGAACAATTAGGTTGCAACTTGACTAGAATGCAAACCTAGGCTTGTGAACCATTGATTTAGCTAGGTTGATTGATAGCCATTGATTTATTCCCCAAAACCCTAACCCTAGCATTTATGGCCAGCCACCTAGGGATCCACCCCTATAAAATCCCTCCCAAAAATATTGCCTCTTTTGTTCATTCTCTCCATTGGCAAGAGCAAGGTTTGTCCCTTTAGAATTCCTTCCCTATTTTGATCAATATAATTCCTTTTTCATTCAAACTTCTTCCATAGTAATCTAAATTTTATTCCCCTACTGTTCATGGAGGTTATTCTCAAATTTGGGACAATTTGGAGCTTTGGGGCTAGCAAGAAGGATCCCTCATTTTGAAGCTTTCTTTGGAGAAGAACACCAATAGGTAACTTCTCATTCTCTCCATGAAATTTCAGTTTCTAGGCATGGATAGGAAGCCTTAGGTGTCCTCTAACTGTAAGAATAGGTTTTGCTAGGTTTCATGTCCTTTACGTGTCCGTATCGGACACGTACCAGTGTGCATTCGTAGGTGTTCGACGAAATGCCACAGTGGGCATTTCGATCTTATTTTCCGATTTGGTTTGAATAGGAAATTAGGGTTTTGTGTCGCTTATGCGTTTCAAATGTTCTGAACATGTTTCGTGTCGTGTCGAGGTCGTATTGGACCCGTGGACACGCCCCGTGCGTACGCGGTTGGCTGCCCTGTTATCCGACCCTAAAATCTCTCTGTGAAGGATACGTGGACACGTACAATTTGACACAGAGGTGGAGGCCATCACTGATAGACCCCCCTCGAGTTTCATGATACGTCGTGTCGTATCGGATACGAAAACACGATCGCACCGACTTTACACTGTACTGTGCACGCGGAAAATCAGCACTGACACGCACTTCGTGTCCTGTCCTGTCACCACGTGGACATGATACAGGGTGTCGATCGTGTAGCCCTACATGTGGGCTACACGTGTGCACGGCCACGTGGCTCCACGTGGCCTGTGTCGAGTGCACGAGTCCATGGACTCGCTGCACGACGCTGTGTGCACGCGTGTGTGTCTACGTGTGTGCGTGAGTATTTCGACACATTTGTGTCCAGATTTTTAACATATTATGGTTCGACTGACACAAGCACATGTAGTACTCTGATTACCAACCATAAATTTAGAATGTTATCAAGATTTGATTTCGAATTTGCATTTCCCCAAAAATCACTGATACGTGCTCCCTGTTTTTGAATTTTTTTGAAATTAGATTCTAATTTAAACTGAATTTTTGATGTTATAAGTACCATATTAATTCAATAAACATGTACAAGATTACTGTAATGTATGGTTTATGATTAGTGTTAGGTTTTGGTTTTCGAATTTGATTCTTGGATGTTGAATAGATACATGTGTTAACTGTGATATTTCACTGAATTTCCTAAATTTGCATAGGACTTAAAACCTGAGATTAAGCCACACATGTATTAGCTTAATGTAAAGGATTAATTCATATTTTGGTTTGATGTCAACAACCTATATAACATATACACACATAGGTACACTGTTTTGAGTTTGACATGTTGTTCCATCCACACACACACATCACATATACACACACAACTGAAAAACTGAAATAAGATTTGAATGTAGAAAAGAAAACTGAGACCTTGATATGAAGCTTGGGTTTCATTTGATCCTGGGATTAGAATTCGTATTGAGTATGTTTATACATTGTGTGAAATTGGTTGAAGGAACTAGGGGTAATGGGATTTGAAGGTTGGAATGAAAACTGAGTTTTTCCCCAAACTGAAATTCCTGAGATTCAACTGGAACCTGTGAACTGAGCACCTGAAAATCTGAGTTTGGTTTTGCTGAAAACTTGAGATTAAATGTACATATGATTTCTGAGATGGGATTTAGTAATCTAAATGCATGTATGTTGTGTGACTTGGTGAAAACTGAGATTGAACCTTTCAATTCAGCCCTTTCCTTCACTCTTCTTCCCTCTTCTCTACCTCTATATAATATTAATATCCTAAACTCACCTAAACACACACTCACCCTCTCATCACTCACACACTCTCATGTATGCCTACACTCTATGGCATTCATGTCCACACACACATAATTTTATATGTCTTCCCTCTCACTCTATATGCATATATAAATATTAACTATATTCTTAAAAATAATGATATGGTATATATATGTGTATGTTATTTATATTAATTTAGTATATAATGTATGAAATATGTGTGATGTAGGCTATATGGCATATAGCCTGTGGCATGTGGAGTGTGCACACTTGAGTTTAGTGTATTGTTGGACTAGTGTGACTTGTGTATGGTATGTGGGTGCTAGCCTAGGCTTGGTTAGGCCTAGTGAGACTTATT
Source organism: Iris pallida (assembly GCA_029216955.1). Taxonomy (NCBI): domain Eukaryota; kingdom Viridiplantae; phylum Streptophyta; class Magnoliopsida; order Asparagales; family Iridaceae; genus Iris; species Iris pallida. The sequence continues at coordinate 22,439,173 of JANAVB010028196.1, read as the reverse complement.
AGACTTGTTTGGGTTGAGTTTGACCTTGTTGACCTAGTTTGACCTAGACAGTTGACCAATGGTTGACTTTAGCCTAGAATGACTGGTTAAACCTAGATTTGACTAACTTAGACTAGATTGACCTAGTTTGACTGTTAAGAGTTGACCAGGGTTGACCAAGAGTTGACTTTGGCCTAGTTTGACCTAGATTCATGTAGAATGCATCATAGGGCTTTATATTTCTATTCTGGACATGTTGTGACTTGTGCTGTTCTAAATAGGAGCCAGACACCACTCATCGGACAGTATATTTATCTTGGACATTCAGTTATCAGGCGAGTACATTCTCTGACCGTTTTATACTTGTCTGGATTTACATTCTTGCTCTAGATTACTATACTTGATGCTGACACGATTGTTATCACGGATTGGTACTATATGGATCTTCTTTTGAGATGTTACCCTCTTGTATTCACTAAATACATATTGTGATGTACGTTTCACTTACATATTATATTTATTGAATACCCTTATCCTTGTATACTCATTGTGCCTATTGTACTCTCATTATCACATGAGTCCCCTGGATAGACTATTGTACAACTATTGTATAACATTGTACATCTATTGTATAACATTGTACACTATTGTATAAGATAACGTAACTGGAGTGGATCCTTGTGTATTGATTGGGGAGGGAGAGTAGAATTGGTTATGTAATCAAATCCTATTATACAACATTGTATAACTGTTGTATATGTCTATTGTGCACTCACGTACAATGGAGTTACCATTGCATTGTCCTAAACCGTTTATATAACCATATTGTACTCTAAATCACATGTTGCTTACAGTTCTTACTTATCATATATAGATATTTCCTATTATCAAATCTCTGTAGTTTTTCATATACATTCTTCTTTCAGCGTTTCCTGTATCTTACTCTATTGCATGCTTTATATTTTCTAACTTGATATGAACTGCGTGAGATGTTTTGTGCTCGCTCCTGTCCTGACTGAACCTGTTGAAAATATTACAGAAGATGAGGATGAGGCCCTATGTACCACCTATTACGGAGCAGGCTTAAACGACACCTGCGACCTGGTTCATCTGGAGGACCCAGCTGCAGTACAGGATGCTACTCCCATAGTCTAAGGCTAGATAGCTAGGCTTTATCTTTTCTTTCAGCATTGTTATTTGACTTTCAATTGTTGTTCTGAGGTGTTGTATATATATTTAGAGACTTGTATTGAGCTTGATGTTCTTGAGTTGTTATCTTAGACACTTAGATTCTCTCTCTCTTATTTGTATGACATTGTGGTTTTGATCTATCTATCTACCTTTACTATTCTGTATCTGCCTTAGATGTGATTGAGACTGTTCTGTTATGTCACCTCCATTCGGAGTGTATATACTGTTCAGGTACCTTATATTGTTAGATGTTGTGACCTAGGACAGTGTTCTACCGCCGACACTGCGGCATAGGCTGGGCGTTGTTACGTTCTCATACCCTCACAGTGGGTGCGGGTCGTGACAAGTTCAACGCCCGGTAGTCAATGCACAACCGGACCGTACCATCCTTCTTCGGCACAAAGAGCACTGGTGCTCCCCATGGTGAAGCGCTGGATCGGATGAAATCCTTGCTCAACAGGTCGTCAATCTGCTCCTTCATCTCTATGGCCTCCTTGGGGTTCACCCTATAGCAAGCCCGGGACACTGGTGATGAGCCCGGTACCAAGTCTATAGCGAACTCCACGTCTCTGTCGGGTGGAAGTCCTGGAAGATCCTCAGGGAACACATCCATAAACTCCACTACAACGGGATGCGGCGGTGCTTGCTCTCTAACTGCAGCACTATAGCTCATCTCCAAGCTGATCTCTGGCCCGGATCTCTCGATGCTGAATGGTGCTGCTCCCATGGGACTAAACTGAATACTACCTTCGTGACAGTCTATAACTGCATAAGCGTAGCTAAGACAATCCATTCCCAATACTATGTCGTATCCGGGAAGTGGCATCACAAAGAAGCGTCCTCGAAATTCCCTTCCTGCTACTGTGATCGAGCATCTATAAATAGATCTAATGGGTACTGGCCCGCCCCCTGTCATCACTCTACTCATTCCTTCGATGGGTGTGGCTTTTAAATGATGTTTTTGCAAAAATTCTAATGACAAGAAACTATGAGAAGCAACAGAATCAAATAAGCATATGGCGGGAAAAGTATGTAAATGAATTCGACCTGTGATAACATCGGCCAAATAATCCGGCTCTGGCTCTGGGCCCTGCTCCGGCTCCGCTGGCTCCATGGCAAGAGCGTAGGCCCTCCCCTGGGGCCCTCTCTGCTGCTGCTGATGCTGTCCGAACCTCTGCTGCTGAGTCGGAAGCGGTGGTCCTCTAGGTGGTCCAGTACCTGGTGTCTTCACTGCCGGGCAATCTCGAAGTTGATGGGTGGTAGACCCACAAGCTAAATACTGCCCCAACCTCTTCCTGCAGATGGCGAAGTTATGCCCTAGCCTCCTACAGAATGAACACACAGCTCCCCTCTGCTGCTGGTGCTGGATGGGGGTCCTCGCCGGTGGTGCCCGCTGCTGCTGATGCTGAACTGAAGGACGGTAAGCCTGCTGATGCTGAGCAGGTGCCTTCGGCTGGAAAGCCAGGCGCTTGGATGGCCCGTCATGGTGTCCGGTAGCTGGCCTCTTGTAAGACTGAAGGCGCTCCTCTACACCTCGGACTAGCTCGAGAATCTGATAGTAGTCGGTGATCCCGTTTGCCACCAGTAGTATGCCGATGTCCAGGATCAGACCATGGCAGAATCTGCGTGCCATCTCCTCAGGATCTGCTACTAAGCTGGTGGCAAAACGGCTCAACTGGCTGAATTCTCCAGCATACTCGTCTACCGAGCGGTTCCCCTGCTGCAGGTTCTGAAACTGCAATCCCATAGCAACTCTGACGGTAGTCGAGAAAAACTTCTTCTTGAAATGGGTCTTGAACTACTCCCAGGTCCCTCTGCCCCTCGCAAACATTGGCTTATTCATGAACCAGATCCCTGCTAAGTCTGCAAGCAGGAACCCCACTGCCTCGACCTGAAGGTCACTAGCAGTCTAGCTCCGAGGAGCTTCCTCTCTATCGAGTCTAGCTAGTCGTCTGCAACTACAATGCCCTCGGTCCCTATAAACTCCTTGGGGTTCAATCCCATGAAGTCCTTGATGCTCCCAATCCTCTGCTGTGGTGCTGCCGGTGGTGTGGTCAAAGTCCGCTCTACAGAGCGCTCCATGCTCTGGCAAATGAGGGCAGACTGCTCCTGCTGGGTTGTCAGAAACCCCTGAAGTAATGCAAGAAGATGGTTTCCGTCGAGAGTGACGGAAGACTGGGCTGGTATGATGGTAGGTGGGGGTGGTAACACCTGGGCTGACTGGAGGTGTGGTGTGGGAGGAGGAGGTGGTGGTATTACGGTCTGCTGAGTAGGAGGTGGTGGAGGTATCTGGGTCTGCTGGGTAGGCGGTAGAATATGAGTTTGGAGAATAGTGGCGTAGGGAGGCATAGGTGGAGGTGGTGGAAGTGCTACCGTGACTGCCATCGGGTCCGTAGGTAGAGTAGAAGATGCACCGTCATCAGAGGCGATGGTCTGGGAGGAACGGGTGATAACCATCTATTAGTGTCACGCCCCAGAACCAGAATACTGGAGAGCGGGGGCAGACATAGCCAGCTACGTATATTGAAGTGCAACCTACCTCGCTATACGGTCACGGCTGTCTAGATATATGAGGGTTTAACTATAAGCCATCAGTCTCTTATGGTCATGAACAAGCCTAGTGTGTCAATCACAAGCAAGTAAGTAAGTGTTACAAGATGTAAGATCACCAAATATACAATAGTAAGGCGTCCCAAACATTACATATTCAGCTGATCATGAAGGTAGTCGTTACAAAATGTCAGGACTAGCAAGAGTTTAGTCATATATGATCAACCCTAGGATATGTTAATCATGTTACAGCCCGTAGACAGATAGTAAATAAGGTACAATACGAGCTAACACGTGCTCGTCGGCTAAATGCCTCAAAAGAATATTTTTTACAATAAAGTGGAAGAACAAAAGAAACCCACTCATTGCCAGGGCTACGCCTGGTGGTCACCATCTGGCTGGAAGATAGGTAGATCCTCTGGTGCTGCTCCGATATCTGGCCACACAAAACCAGCTGGGTCAGACCCCAGAAAGAGCAAGTGCCACAAAGGAGGCTTCACTTAGGAACTAAAACCAGCATATCATAATAGAATATTAACGATAATAAATAAAGAACTGATAATAATAGAGATAACAATAGTAAACTGAGTACGAGAAAACCATTCAAGTAGCCAGGTCACAACCCTTAAACCAAACAAGGACCGGGGTTGTAACCCTTCACCTGAATAGAAACCCGTCTCAATTACTATTGGTACAGTAGAGACAATAAACGAAGAGAGGACACAGAACTGCTCCAGGAGCCAGGTTACAACCCTTAAACCAAACAAGGATCGGGGTTGTAACCCTTCGCCTGAACAGAACTGGACCCCTGATCTTTATTGCTAAGTCCAGCATAAGTAATTAATTATATTGTTGAAGTGAAGTAAAATATGACGAGCATGGCATGGGGTGCAATAAGAAATAAACGAAGAGAGGACACAGAATTGCTCCGGGAGCCAGGTTACAACCCTTAAACCAAATAAGGATCGGGGTTGTAACCCTTCGCCTGAACAGAACTGGACCCCTGATCGTTTATTGTTGAGACAGGCACAATCAATCATGTCATGTTACAGTCTTGTACAGGATCAGGATAAGACTAAGCTGGAATAAACTCTATCTAATCAATCCCAGCCAATCAAGAAGTACGACTTGATACTCTTAACTAACTAGGGTTATCATGTAGTGCCCCGTCCCGCTCAGTCAATCGAAGGAATCAAAACACCGACGGCGTTCGGACTTAGCCTTGCAACAGCTACTCGAAGACATCGCTCGATCGAGACGACCGTTCGCTCAGGTAGGGTAGTTTCGGTAAACTTGCTTCATCTTAGCCTTCACATAATAAATCGTATGTTTTCAACTTGCACAAGTAGGCTTGATAATAAAAGAGACGAATCCACATAGCAAAAGGGAATAATCCCGAAAGGTCGAATTGAGTTAGAATATGGAAAGGTCCAACGGTCGGCTTTGAGTTGGTGCACGGCGTGCTTTGAAAATGACACTCGGTCCTTCGTCCCGCGGCTTGGGAGAAGGAAAGTTGGTTGAGTAGACGAAGTCATGAATCGTAGCCTAAGTCGTAGGCGTCGCCCGTATGAATGCTTCATAAAGCATGCACGGTCCAATCGTCTAAGGCTTGGCATAGCCTTGACCTACCCTATGAGTTAAGTTGCGTCGCACGGCTGCTGGCGTAAGTCTAGGCGCCCAAATGACTTGGTCGTTCAGAAGTCGAACGCATGCGCAACACGTTTCTGCAATACGAGGCTTGCGTAGCCTTTGCTCTTCGAGTCGTTGTGCGTTTAATCTAGGCAAGTTGTGTTAGGCTATCAGAGTGGTAGCAAGCACGGTCCGACAAGTTCTACGGTTGGGTATAACCATATAGTCTTACGGTCTCAAGGCCCGTCGACTTGGGCAGAAGTGTCGCGTAGAGCACGATTGGCTTAAGTCACGATGCACGGACTTAGTATTTAAGGTATGAACCCCGGTTGATCTAATGAGTTTTGGAGGAAGGACTATCGAATAGGTATTGAGTTGAATGAAATGATATGGTAACAGGGAGAAGGCTCGCGGCCGTGGGTCGTCGAGGGATCTCAAGGAGCATCAACGGAGAAGGCTCGCGACCGTGGGTCGTTGAGGGATCTCAAGGATAGAAGTCTTGATATTGGTTTGAAAGAGATGGTAACATTGGAAGAGGAATGACTGTGTGAGACGTCAGTTTTTGTCGAGTCTTGCATGGTCATTGCACTACCAAAATACAGTAAAGTAGCGACGGACAATCAGCGACGGAAATTTTCAGTCGGCGTTAGCGACGGCTTCGTGGCCGCTCGCCGACGGATTACCGACCACACGCCTTTACATTTTTTTATTTTAATTTTAGGGGGGGAAGGTCGCACATCCGTCGGTAGGGTGTCGAAAAAATAACGACGGAAGGACAGTCGTCGCTACTCAGTCGATTATTTGGCGGGAATTGTGTAGAGAATTGGCGGGACATTTATTTCGACTACGTAGCGACGGATATTCAGTCGGCAAGTATCAAATAGTTACGACTACCTGGAGACGGGCTATACGCCGTCGCTAGTCCGTCGCTAAATATACGTTCCAGACTTTAAATGAAACGGTAGGGGAAACTTTTTGCATTTCCCCCAAATTCACTCTCTCTCCTCTCTCTCTCTCTCTCTCTCTCCCGCGGCTTCGGTGATCGGCGTCGGTGTCGGCATCGGCGTCGTCGTCCTCTCCTCTCTCTCTCCCGAAGGTAATTCCCTCTCTCTCTCTCTTTCTCTCTCTCTCTCTCTCTCTTGCGGTGTCGTATAGGGGCAGCGGGGGCGGCGGGCTTGGGACGGGGGCGTCGGAGGCTGGGCGGCGGGCTTGGGGCGGGGGCGTCGGGGGCTGGGCGACGGGCTTGGGGCTGGGGCGTCGGGGGCTGGGCTGCTGGCTTGGGTCGGGGGCTGGGCGGTGGGCTTGGGGCGGAGGCGTCGGGGGCTGGACGGCGGGCTTGGGGCTGGGGCGTCGTGGGCTGGGCGGCTGGCTTGGGTCGGGGGCTGGGCGGTGGGCTGGGGGCGGGGGCGTCGGAGGCTGGGCGGCGGGCTTGGGACTGGGGCGTCGGGGGCTGGGCGGCGGGCTTGGGGCGGGGGCGTTGTCACGACCCGCACCCGGATATACGAGTACGAATACGTAGGCCACGCCCAGCCTACGCCGCGGTATCGACGGTAGAACGCTGTCAAGTGTACTATACTAACTACAACATCTAAGAATCCATAACTAGAAATGTACTCATGTCACATCACGAAACTAAGGAAGATAAGACAAGAAATAATAACAATATCACTAGAACAACTAGAATCTACAATGATCATAAGACAGGAAGATAATGAAGGAACAACAAGACTAACTAAGAAATAACTACCAGGCAACTCACATAGAGGAACAGTGTGAACCACCTCAGCTAGAATTATCCTGCAGTCCAACAAATGTGGCACAACTACTCCTAAAATTTTGTCAACATATCCAGTCAGGATGGAATGAGCACAAATCTCAAATAACAGTTCTAATTAGACGATATTGAAAATGTAGCAGTAAATAGAGAGAATATACAAGAAATCATGAAATGTACATGTGAGTATCATGGCAAGGTAAGCTGTAAATCTAGAGCTAGAACAAGGCAAGTAAAACTGATCATGGCATGTACAAGAATCAAGAATCATCTGTCAAAGTGTGTGAGTACTAGCTACAACATGTGGCCGGCTTGGGTCATGCACAAGGTCTACTGGCCTGGTTAATCATACGTGGGGTGTATGATTAACACTCACAAGATCTACAAGAATAACAAGGTGGATAATGACCACACATCTACACTAATAGTCTCCATCTCCGACTAGTATAGTGGATCCAACCATGACACATCATGACACGCGATTCTCCGAGAGGGTAGCTAGCCTTCGCAGGAATCGTGTCTATACAATGCACAAGGAACAAGAAAGACTTGCACAAGATATACCAAGGAGAGCGAGGAATAATATCTCATGACGGGATCCAGGGAAATACCAATCCGTGTGAACAATGTGTCAAGAGAACAAGGGTATCTACACTAAATACAAGAAACATAAACGATATCATAAAACAGAAATATTATCAGAGAATGTACTCGCCTGGGGTTCTGCTGTCAATATGAATTAGGGTTCAGAGTAAAGCCACAGACCTAAAGATGAAATAATACAAGAGCTGATCAGGGTCAAAAGACATACTAACATCTAGGTCAAACTAAGTCAAACTAAGACAAACTGGGTCAAGGTTGACGTACAGTTGACTCTGGGTCAACTGGTCAACTCTGGTCCAATTCTAGTCAATTTTTAGGCTACGGTTGACTTTCGATTGACTTTTGGTCAAAATAGTCAACTGTGGTCAACCAAGGTCAAAACTAGTCTAACCAAGGTCAAATGTTGACTCTACTTCGATATTCAATCAAAGTAGTCAACCATGGTCAAACTGGGTCAAAGCTAGTCTCTATAAATATCTATAAGGTCAACTTATGAATTTCAGTGATTTAGAAATTACTGAAATCGACGGGTCTCTAAAACAACCAAAAGGAAAAAATATTATAATAATAGGGTGACACAAAAAGGAAAGAAATATACAGATGTTGTCGGATGATGAAACTAACATCACCAACGTGTCCAAAATGGTCAAATCAGCTAGGATAGCCTGTCAAAAAGTTCAATTTGGACACAGGAGCAAAACGGTAATTTCGGGCCAAAATGATGTCCGCCGTTGGACACACTTTGCACCGAAAAATGTGCCAAAATAAAAGTGCACAAAATTTAACAAATTATATGTCCACGAATCCAGAATGACGATACGAACCCAACGGTATATCCAGAATTAGATTCCGTTGACCCGATCTCAAATTGGTCCGTTGACCCGGACATTGGAAACCGATTTGCACGAAAAAGCGTGTCGAAGCCAATGTCCTCAAAACTCAGCAAATTATATGTCAACGAGTCCAGAATGACGATACGAACTCAACGGTATATCCAGAATTGGATTCCGATGAGCCGGCGTCAAAAAGTCCCGTTGACTCAGAAAGTGGGACCCGTTTTGCACCGAAATACGTGCCAGGGCCCACGTTCTCCAAATCAAGCAAACTTTATTTGAAAACATACCAGAACGATGCCACGAGTCTACTGGTGGTGTCAGAATTTGAATCCGGAGTCCCGGGTTCAAAAATGGAATTTTACAAGTGCAACACTAAGAATTCGAACGGCCAACTTTGGCGTCGAATTCGACCGACCTAACAAGCTCAAACTGAAATAAAATCTAAAGGGGGGCAGGAAGAGGGTTATACCAGCTGTGCACCGGAATAGACGGCACGCAAAACGGAGCTGCGACGAAGAAGATACGAACCCGCGAAATTGGCGTCACGAAACTGTCCAAAAACAGTTCAATTTAAAACGTCAACTTGGTGGCCAGTTTTGATGTATCAAATGACGAAATTAACGGACGAAAATTGACAGGAGTGAAGGTGGATATACCCAGATTGTGACGGAGCGAAGAAATCACCGATCCAACGGTCGGATTTCCCGAAAAATGTGTACGAAGTTGCTGTCCCGAAACGTAAATTCTGAAATTCGTCCGCGCGCGCGTCGATGGGATTCCGTGCAAAACGCACGAATCGTCTAGACGGCGCGTCCCGGAGGACGTTGGCCGCCACAGGGTGGTTCCTGGGGGTCGCCCGGCCGGGGGGGGGCCGGCCACGGCGGCCACAGCCGACGGCGGCGGCGCTGTACCGCGCGGCCTGCCGGTGCGCGCGTGCGGCTGTGCGCATGCTGCCGCATCTGCTGTTGCGTGGCTGCGCAGCTGGCCACGGGGGAGGGGCTCGCCAGCCTGGCGCAGCAGCGCAGCCAGGGGCGCACGGCGGTTGCGGTGGTTGAAGGTGGTGGTGGCGTGCTCATGGTGGTGGGAGTGTTAGATGGAATGGTGGTGATGGTGAAATGGTGACGAAGATGAAGGAAGAGGAGGAGAATGAAGATGATGGTGGTGGTGGCGCTCAGCTGCTGTGGGGAGGAGCTGAAGAAGAATGAGAAGGAGTTCGGCATGGGGGAGCTGGGTTCGGCATGGAGGAGCTGGTATGTGGAGGAAGAAGAGAGAGAGAGAGATGAGTATGTATGTGTGTGTGTGTGTTATAATATAGAAGAGAGTGAGAGGGTGAGAATAGTGAGATAGAGATGGGGAGGGTGATGGGGTTGCTGTCCAGTACGGGCAGGGGTGTGGTGATGTGAGAGGAAAGGAGAGAGAGTGGGGTGATGGGTGAGAGGAGAGAGAGAGAGTGTATATATATATATATATATATATATATATATATATATATATATATATATATATATATATTTTTTGAGTGTATATATATATATATATATATATATATGTGTGTGTGTGTGTGTGTGTGTATGTGTGTGTGTGTGTATATATTATATATAGAAGTGAGTGATAGATATTATTATTAGAGGGAGAGTAGAGAGAAAGTAGAGAGAGAGAATAGGTCGGCTGGCATGGGAGAGTTAGGAGAGAGAGTAAGGTGAGCATGAGAGAGAGATTATATATATGTATATATATATATACTATGTATATATATATATATATATATATATATATATATATATATATATATATATATATGTGTATATATACACATGGAGAGAGAGAAATAGATATTTTCAAAATAGAAAAAATAGGAAAAATTATGTGGGATATTTAGGCGTCACGAGAAAACAATATGGAGCTTGGGTTCGGGTTCGGTCGAGCCGGGTCGGGCCAAAATCGGACAGGAGGCAATATTCGAATTAAAAAATGGGTGTTTATAATCATGAGCAAATAAATAACATGCGGGGACTCAAATAAATAGGACACAAGTGGCAGGCGGGTAGTAGGCTTCGTGTGGACCATGTCCATATTTGGGGTCGACTAGGTTGGGTCGATGTCCGGTCCCGAAATTAAATTAGAAATTAAATCAGGTTTCACGGTAGATAATTAATTGGCCTAAATTGAACTGAAAGTTGTGCGAAGGAAATGGAGCACAAAATGGAGTGTCTGAGTGGGACACAAAGGTCATGGGTGAAGAGCGTCTCGAGTAGATCAAACATGACAAGTTGGTTTCGAGAAAATGACTAGTCCGGTGCTCCTAAATTAAAAGTCATGGTAACGCGCATATGATGATCAAGGAAAAGAGTGGGAATTCAATTAATAATTAAATGGTCTAATATTGACCCGAACTTGCATGAAGCAAAAAGAGCACAAGGGAACGAGTTCAAGTGGGACAGGATATATCAAAATGAAGATAATCTCGTCTACTATAAACTCCAAGAAGGAAGTTTCCAGAGACTGGCATCCCTGATGCTCTAGAATTCCAAGTCACGGTAAAGAGCATTAAATTAAATAATAATCAAATAATAATATTTATTCAAAATAATTGATTTATAAAAATTGAAAAAAAAAATAAGCCCAAAATTCAGGGGCTTACAATCCTACCCACCTTATAAAAATTTCGTCCTCGAAATTAAAGGTTGGTAGTGGGGTTAAAACATGATAGAAGATTTAGGCAATATTTTAGGCACGATCCAAGAATGACGAGTTTGCACGATCAAGAAAATCGATTTACAATTGTTCAGGCACGATGAGGGATTTGGCACGATAGAATCATGATATGAACAAAATTATATGTGCATGATTTCAGAAATAAGCCAAGTCATTGGGGCACAATTTTGGAGACGATTAGAGGAATCGACGATATAAATGAAGTTCAAGTACGGGGTGACCCGTAGGACTTAGGTTGATGGAAATCAACCTGAAAGTCGCACATGCTTGATCAAGATGAAAAGCTAACCATGACCAAAACAAGGTTTGGCATAGTTGAGATAAAATTTCAGACACAAACAAAAATCGAAGTCAATGTCTTATAGGCCCGATCAAAGATTAAGGAGGATGATTGATAAAATCATGAAATACGATCCAAGTTCGAACGCGAATAAAATCAAAAATAGTCTAAGTTCACTTGGCACGATTTGAGGATTAAGATTATCAAGATCATGAAAATCAAAGTTGGATAGTCAAGATCTAAAACAGGGCTAAGAGAAGCAAATGGAGAGAAAATTTTGAGAATAGCACAATTGAGAGATAGATTGGATAGAAATTAGATTATAGGTTACATAAGCACGATCAAGATCCAAGTTCAGCTATGAAAGACGGTAAAATCATGAATTCGAAATCAAGGTCCTAAAAGCACAATTTAGAAAGGAACCCAAGTCACAAGGAATTCGAAGTCATCTAGAGTCTAGTCAGCAACCAAGACTCTTTGGCACGATAAACTAGACGACCAAAATTGATTGGTCATGGACAGAAGGGAATCAAAATCTTAATAGTATCAAATTTTAAGAAACAGTCGAGATATAAACATTTCGAAATTTTCAGAGTTTTCAAGTGTAGATGACAGATGTAGATATGAGATAGGTGATTGGTGAGATCAAGACATAGCTAAACGAGTCAAAGGAAATGATGGCAAGATGAGGAAATCATCATGCGATGGGAGAGAAAATAATAATAAACGAGAAATAATGGTAGGAATTATCTTGCTCAATTGGTAAAAGAAGTGAATCAACTTAAGATATGACCTGATAACCATACACGTCTATCCAAAATCATGTTGCCAGAATTTACGCCAAGCCAGTAAACATAGCTACAATAAATGATAGAGTCCATAACCAAGGTATACACCCTATAATCATGTCATCTAGATTCCTTACCACGCCAACCGGTATGGCTGCAAGAGAATCTAAATTCCATAACTAGGATAGTATATCCAAAATCAGGCTCCATGTCCCTGTCAGGCTAGCTAATATGACTGCGATAAATTCCAAACTCCATGAGTAAAGTAGACATTTATCGTTCCCATCGTCTTCGTCCAAAGTATGTTTATCAGGATATCTTAACTCAATTCTTAAAAGAATTATCCAAAACAAAATCAAAGGTCAACAACGAATATTAAGATTTAAAATTTCAACAACAAGTCAAGGGTAAGTTAATAGAAACAACGGAAACAACTTCCGAGATAGGGTTCAGAGGAAAATCTCAGGGAAAGTCCCGAGGGTACTACCTAGGTCAAGATAGAAAATGGTAGAATATAATATAAAACAAATCTCGACCATGATACGAGGTTGGTAAATCATATTCTCTCCCCAACCTAGATGATATACAAGTCCAACTTATACCTCCCCTCTGGGGTCCACAAATTCATCCCAAAGAATAATAAAGTACGATAACTGAGAGATATCTCAGGAATCAGGACGGATAGAAACGAATGGGAATAGATTCGAAGAGTTTCGAAATAAGATTCCCAGGGGTCATCCCTAGAATCTACCAAGAGTTCCTAATATGTGACTGAGTACCAAAATCCTAAAATATTCCATTAGTCAATCTTAATCCTAGGGCAGGCTCGCAGTAGTACAGATAAGCTCAAGTACTACCACGACTTCACATTAATTGCAAAGACTGACCTGCATGGGCCACCACTAAAAATGTGTCACGACCCGCACCCGGATATACGAGTACGAATACGTAGGCCACGCCCAGCCTACGCCGCGGTATCGGCGGTAGAACGCTGTCAAGTGTACTATACTAACTACAACATCTAAGAATTCATAACTAGAAATGTACTCATGTCACATCACGAAACTAAGGAAGATGAGACAAGAAATAATAACAATATCACTAGAACAACTAGAATCTACAATGATCATAAGACAGGAAGATAATGAAGGAACAACAAGACTAACTAAGAAATAACTACCAGGCAACTCACATAGAGGAACAGTGTGAACCACCTCAGCTAGAATCATCCTGCAGTCCAACAAATGTGGCACAACTACTCCTAAAATTTTGTCAACATATCCAGTCAGGATGGAACGAGCACAAATCTCAAATAACAGTTCTAATTAGACGATATTGAAAATATAGCAGTAAATAGAGAGAATATACAAGAAATCATGAAATGTACATGTGAGTATCATGGCAAGGTAAGCTGTAAATCTAGAGCTAGAACAAGACAAGTAAAACTGATCATGGCATGTACAAGAATCAAGAATAATCTGTCTAAGTGTGTGAGTACTAGCTACAACATGTGGCCGGCTTGGGTCTTGCATAAGGTCTACTGGCCTGGTTAATCATACGTGGGGTGTATGATTAACACTCACAAGATCTACAAGAATAACAAGGTGGATAATGACCACACATCTACACTAATACTCTCCATCCCTGACTAGTATAGTGGATCCAACCATGACACATCATGACACGCGATTCTCCGAGAGGGTAGCTAGCCTTCGCAGGAATCGTTCTATACAATGCACAAGGAACAAGAAAGACTTGCACAAGATATACCAAGGAGAGCGAGGAATAATATCTCATGACGGGATCCAGGGAAATACCAATCCGTGTGAACAATGTGTCAAGAGAACAAGGGTATCTACACTAAATACAAGAAACATAAACGATATCATAAAACAGAAATATTATCAGAGAATGTACTCGCCTGGGGTCCTGCTGTCAATATGAATCAGGGTTCAGAGTAAAGCCACAGACCTAAAGATGAAATAATACAAGAGCTGATCAGGGTCAAAAGACATACTAACATCTAGGTCAAACTAAGTCAAACTAAGACAAACTGGGTCAAGGTTGACGTACAGTTGACTCTGGGTCAACTGGTCAACTCTGGTCCAGTTCTAGTCAATTTTTAGGCTACGGTTGACTTCCGGTTGACTTTTGGTCAAAATAGTCAACTGTGGTCAACCAAGGTCAAAACTAGTCTGACCAAGGTCAAATGTTGACTCTACTTCGATATTCAGTCAAAGTAGTCAACCATGGTCAAACTGGGTCAAAGCTAGTCTCTATAAACATCTACAAGGTCAACTTATGAATTTCAGTGATTTAGAAATTACTGAAATCGACGGGTCTCTAAAACAACCAAAAGGAAAAAATATTATAATAATAGGGTGACACAAAAAGGAAAGAAATATACAGATGTTGTCGGATGATGAAACTAAAATCACCAACGTGTCCAGAATGGTCAAATCAGCTAGGATAGCCTGTCCAAAAGTCCAATTTGGACACAGGGGCAAAACGGTAATTTCGGGCCAAAATGATGTCCGCCGTTGGACACACTTTGCACCGAAAAACGTGCCAAAATAAAAGTGCATAAAATCTAACAAATTATATGTCCACGAATCCAGAATGACGATACGAACCCAACGGTATATCCAGAATTGGATTCCGTTGACCCGATCTCAAATTGGTCCGTTGACCCGGACATTGGAAACCGATTTGCACGGAAAAGCGTGTCGGAGCCAATGTCCTCAAAACTCAGCAAATTATATGTCAACGAGTCCAGAATGACGATACGAACTCAACGGTATATCCAGAATTGGATTACGATGAGCCAGCGTCAAAAAGTCCTGTTGACTCAGAAAGTGGGACCCGCTTTGCACCGAAATACGTGCCAGGGCCCACGTTCTCCAAATCAAGCAAACTTTATATGAAAACATACCAGAACGACGCCACGAGTCTACTGGTGGTGTCAGAATTTGAATCCGGAGTCCCGGGTTCAAAAATGGAATTTTACAAGTGCAACACTAAGAATTCGAACGGCCAACTTTGGCGTCGAATTCGACCGACCTAACAAGCTCAAACTGAAATGAAATCTAAAGGGGGCAGGAAGAGGGTTATACCAGATGTGCATCGGAATGGACGGCGCGCAAAACGGAGCTGCGACGAAGAAGATACGAACCCGCGAAATTGGCGTCACGAAACTGTCCAAAAATAGTTCAATTTAAAACGTCAACTTGGTGGCCAGTTTTGATGTATCAAATGACAAAATTAACGGACGAAAATTGACAGGAGTGAAGGTGGATATACCGAGAATGTGACGGAGCAAAGAAATCGCCGATCCAACGGTCGGATTTTTTGAAAAATGCACGCGAAGTTGCTGTCCCGAAACGCAAATTCTGAAATTCGTCCGCGCGCGCGTCGACGGGATTCCGTGCAAAATGCACGAATCGTCTAGACGGCGCGTCCCGAAGGACGTTGGCCGCCACAGGTGGTTCCTGGGGGTCGCCCGGCCGGGGGGGGCCGTCCACGGCGGCCACAGCCGACCGCGGCGGCGCTGCACCGCGCGGCCTATCGGTGCACGCGTGCGGCTGTGCGCATGCTGCCGCATCTGCTGTTGCGTGGCTGCGCAGCTGACCACGAGGGATGGGCTCGCCAGCCTGGTGTGGCGGCACAGCCAGGGGCGCACCGCGGTTGCGGTGGTTGAAGGTGGGGTGGCGTGCTCATGGTGGTGGAAGTGTTAGATGGAATGATGGTGATGGTGAAACGGTGATGAAGATGAAAGAAGAGGAGGAGAATGAAGATGATGATGGTGGTGGCGCTCAGCTGCTGTGGGGAGGAGCTGAAGAAGAATAAGAAGGAGTTCGGCATGGGGGAGCTGGGCTCGGCATGGGGGAGCTGGTGTGTAGAGGGAGAAGAGAGAGAGAGAGAGATGAGTATGTATGTGTGTGTGTGTGTTATAATATAGAAGAGATTGAGAGGGTGAGAATAGTGAGATAGAGATGGGGAGGGTGATGGGGTTGCTGTCCAGTACGGGCAGGGGTATGGTGATGTGAGAGGGAAGGAGAGAGAGTGGGGTGATGGGTGAGAGGAGAGAGAGAAAGAGTGTATATATATATATATGTGTGTATATATATTATATATAGAAGTGAGTGATAGATATTATTATTAGAGGGAGAGTAGAGAGAAAATAGAGAGAGAGAATAGGTCAGCTGGCATGGGAGAGTTAGGAGAGAGAGTAAGGTGAGCATGAGAGAGAGATTATATATATGTATATATATATACTATGTATATATATATGTGTATATATACCCATGGAGAGAGAGAAATAGATATTTTCAAAATAGAAAAAATAGGAAAAATTATGTGGGATATTTAGGCGTCACGAGAAAACAATATGGAGCTTGGGTTCGGGTTCGGTCGAGCCGGGTCGGGCCAAAATCGGACAGGAGGCAATATTCGAATTAAAAAATGGGTGTTTATAATTATGGGCAAATAAATAACATGCGGGGACTCAAATAAATAGGACACAAGTGGCAGGCGGATAGTAGGTTTCGTGTGGGCCATGTCCATATTTGGGGTCGACTAGGTTGGGTCGATGTCGGGTCCCAAAATTAAATTAGAAATTAAATCAGGTTTCACGGTAGATAATTAATTGGCCTAAATTGAACCGAAAGTTGTGCAAAGGAAATGGAGCATAAAATGGAGTGTCTGAGTGGGACACAAAGGTCATGGATAAAGAGCGTCTCGAGTAGATCAAACATGACAAGTTGGTTTCGAGAAAATGACTAGTCCGGTGCTCCTAAATTAAAAGTCATGGTAACGCGCATATGATGATCAAGGAAAAGAGTGGGAATTCAATTAATAATTAAATGGTCTAATATTGACCCGAACTTACGCGAAGCAAAAAGAGCACAAGGGAACGAGTTCAAGTGGGACAGGATATATCAAAATGAAGATAATCTCGTCTACTATAAACTCCAAGAAGGAAGTTTCCAGAGACTGGCATCCCTGATGCTCTAGAATTCCAAGTCACGGTAAAGAGCATTAAATTAAATAATAATCAAATAATAATATTTATTCAAAATAATTGATTTATAAAAATTGAAAAAAATAAGCCCAAAATTTAGGGGCTTACAAGCGTCGGGGGCAGGGCGGCTGGCTTGGGACGGGGGCGTCGGGGGCTGGGCGGCGGGCATGGGGCTGGGGCGTCGGTGGCTGGGCGGCGGGCTTGGGGCGGGGGCATCGGGGGCTGGGCGGCGGGCTTGGGGCGGCGGGCTTTGGTCGGGGGCGGCGGGTGGCTTTGCTTCTCAAATTCATCTGAGTTTATATATTGGCTAAATAATGTGTTATCCATATTGGGTGTTATCCATTAGTTTGGTGGTGTTTGGATTAGTAAATGTGAATATGGGGTTTGGATTCATGGTGTATATGTTCACTGTCTCAAGGACAGTACGAGTTCTATCAGTTGTGTTCTTCTATATAGATGTATATATCTATACATCTAGCTGTGATATACATATGTGTATGTGACAATCTCAGTTAGCGACGGACTAGTGACCGGTTAGCGACGGATATTTCCAGCTCCATTTGTTTTAATCTATGGTACGACATGGTGATCAGGACATAGTCCCTGCAGCCATTCGACTGGCGAGGCAGAAACTATGTAGCCGTAGATAAAGTTGACTGTCCTCCGACCCTCATCCCTCGGCAATGATGATACGACAACCTATCACTATATCTTATATAGTAGTAGATGATGTCTTAGTATTACATTATGTGAGTTCATCTTGATTCTGTTATATCCTTCAGATACTAGATACGATAAGAACATATACTACACGATATGTATACAGAATATAGATGATTCACACTAATGTATGCTAGAATGAATTTTGGGTTGTGTTCTGAGCCATCCGTTCTCACACTTAAAACACATAGGAATTAGTAGTGTGAGAGCGCCGGAGAGAGTGAGAGCGCCGGAGGGGGGAAAGGAGAGAGAGAGAGTAAAATGGTACGACATGGTGAAGTAGTACTATATTTTGGCTCCAGTTCCAGCTCCATTTGCATTAATCTACGGTACGACATGGTGATTAGGACATAGTCCCTGCAGCCATTCGACTGGCGAGGCAGAAACTATGTAGCCGTAGATAAAGTTGACTGTCCTCCGACCCTCATCCCTCGGCAATGATGATACGACAACCGATCACTATATCTTATATAGTAGTAGATGATGTCTTAGTATTACATTATGTGAGTTCATCTTGATTCTGTTACATTCTTCAGATACTAGATATGATAAGAACATATACTACACCAGATGTACAGAACATAGATGATTTACACTAATGTATGCTAGAATGAATCTTGGGTTGTGTTCTGAGCCATCCGTTCTCACACTTGGCAAAAAATCGAATTTTTTATACTTTATCGGCTTTCGAAAATGTACTCAAATTACATGATGGTTCCTTTAGTTAGCTTGCTTATGTTACAATTATATTATTTGTGACTATCGATCTTACCAGATGGCACCCATGACCCGAGGAGCGGCACGTCGTTTGAGGGAAACAGTGAATGCTGAGGTGGCTCCTCCTACAGTTAAGGAGGAAGTGGCACCGGTTGCTAGTGAGACCGGGAGTTCTATTCATCCATCACCGGTAGCTAGTGAGACCGGGAGTTCTATTCATGTAGCACTTGCAAGGGACGACATCTCTCCTCACGCCAAAAATCTCGCTTTTTCGAGGTGGTTGCGTGATCGTATCACTGAGCGTTTGCGTGAGCTGCGTGGTTCTCATTAGCTATTAGTACTTATTTGTATTGGACTATTTGTATTTGGTTGTTTTTGTATTAGACTATTTGTATTGGACTACATATATGAATTAGTACTGTGTCAATCTCTGGATTGTATTGGACTACGACATGGTGATCAGGACATAGTCCCTGCAGCCATTCGACTGGCGAGGCAGAAACTATGTATTCGTAGATAAAGTTGACTGTCCTCCGACCGTCATCACTCGGCAATGATGATACGACAACCCATCACTATATCTTATATAGTAGTAGATGATGTCTTAGTTTATATTATGTGAGTTCATCTTGATTCTGTTATATCCTTCAGATACTAGATACGATAAGAACATATACTACACCATATGTACAGAACATAGATGATTCACACTAATGTATGCTAGAATGAATTTTGGGTTGTGTTCTTAGCCATTCGTTCCCATACTTGGCAATTAAGCCATTCGACTGGCGAGGCAGAAACTATGTATCCGTAGATAAAGTTGACTGTCCTCCGACCCTTATCCCTCGGCATTGATGATACGACAACCTATCACTATATCTTATATAGTAGTAGATGATGTCTTAGTATTACATTATGTGAGTTCATCTTGATTCTGTTATATCCTTCAGATACTAGATACGATAAGAACATATACTACACCATATGTACAGAACATAGATGATTCACACTAATGTATGCTAGAATGAATTTTGGGTTGTGTTCTGAGCCATTCGTTTCCATACTTGGCAATTAAGCCATTCGACTGGCGAGGCAGAAACTATGTATCCGTAGATAAAGTTGACTGTCCTCCGACCCTCATCCCTCGGTAATGATGATACGACAACATATCACTATATCTTATATAGTAGTAGATGATGTCTTAGTATTACATGTGAGTTCATCTTGATTCTGTTATATCCTTCAGATACTAGATACGATAAGAACATATACAACACCATATGTACAGAACATAGATGATTCATACTAATGTAGGCTAGAATAAATTTTGGGTTGTGTTCTGAGCCATTCGTTCCCATACTTGGCAATTAAGCATGTGAAATATAACTGATTATGTTTAGTTTGTCTTACGATACAGATTTTTACATCCAAATTGAAATGGATCGTTACTTCGTTGATCGTACATGGATGTACTAGCGGATCAACCTCCTAGACCATAGGTACTTATAAGTATTGACCGTATCAGATTAGTATCGATCTATCATTTTGGTATGGGCCGTATCGGTTGGTATTGGTCTTAGCGAATTGGTATCGTCCTATCCGATATGTATCGGCCGTATAGCTAGGATTCATATTGGCCTTATCGATTTGGTATCGGTCATATCCGATAGGTATCGGCCGTGTTGGATTATTATATACCATTTCGGATTAGTATCGTGGAAGGTTTAGTAACAACTGTACTTGGATTTCTCTCTTCTAGAGCTAGATTACCTTGGATTTCTCTCTTCTAGCTGTACAGTTGTTACTAAACCTTCCACGATACTAATCCGAAATGGTCTATACTAATCCAACACGGCCGATACCTATCGGATATGACCGATACCAAATCGATAAGGCCAATATGAATCCTAGCTATTCGGTCGATACATGTACATATCGGATATAGGACGATACCAATTTGTTAAGGCCAATACCAATATGATACGTCCTATACCAAACCGATAGACCGATACTAATCTGATACACTAGATACTAAGTACATTCGGCCTATACCAGCGGATCCACCAATTACTGCATGATAGGCCCAACGACTCCAGTTACATCCGGTTATTGGTGAGTACATGATTACATAGTAATTCTGTTAGTCTTGTGATACAGATTTTTACTCTCTCATGCTACCAACGTCACAACTTTTCCAGTGCTGCTCCCTCTAATGATGATGAACGCAAAAAACCAACGTCACAACTTTTATAATTTGAGTAAATTTCTTTACCCTATATGAAAATTTATGTTGTCAAAAAGATGGCTCCTAGGACTCGTCGAGGTGGTGCTGCTAGTCGAGGAAGGGGTCAAGGCAAGAAACCCTTGGAGGTCGACACGGAGGAAGTCCCCGTCGTCAAACAAGAGCCGGTGACTGTTAAGGAGAAGGTGTTACCAAAGATCGAGGTCAAGGAAGAACCGGTGACCATCAGGGAAGAGATTGCTCCCAAGCTTGAAGTTAAGGAGGAGCCACCGTCAGAGAGTAGTAGCATCGGGACCGACCCTCCTGTCCCTACAGAAGACCTCAACCAGATTGAGCCTTCGTATGCAAAGTGGCTGATAGAATGGTACATGTCTCAACGCAACTATGATCCCTGGCTGTGAGGATTCATCGTCTGACTTGTGGTCTTTGTTGAGGCCAAAGTCGATTTTCCTATGTGTTTTGGAATATTTGTGGAAATTTTGGAATATTTGTGAGAATTTTGGAATATTTGTGGGAATTTTGGAATATTTGTGCTATGATCGAATTATAACGACAGATATTAGGTTACTCTTCAGTCTATTTTATATTAATTTGGTTTGGTCTATATGATTCTTGGATAATTGGTGTGCATTAAATTCGTATGTGCATATTTGGTCTATGTAATTCTTGGATAATTGGTGTGCATTATATATTTGGTCTATGTGATTGTTGGATAATTGGTATGTATTACATATTGGTTTGGTTTATGCATATTTTTTGCGAACAGGGAAAGCTCTGTAATTTTTTTTTTAAAATATTCTCAGTTAGCGACGGACTAGTGACCGTTGCGCGACGGATATTACCAGTTTCTGACTACTATTCGACGGATTATCCGTCGCTAACTGGCACTACCAGAATAAGTCATTTTAGCGACGCATAAAGACGTCGCTAAAATGACAAAATTCGTCGCTAAAGATATTTAGCGACGGAATTACCGACGTTTCGTAATAGTCGCTGAAATATAGGTCGCTAATCTTCTAAACGTCGCCAAACGTCGCAATTATCGACGTTTGCCGACGTATATATACGTCGGTATATTGCCGACGTCTACCGTCGTAACGTCGGTGGATTAGCGACGTATTACTACGTATCGCTACGCGTCGATAATTTACCGACGTATTACCGACGAGTCGTCGGTGGTTTAGTGACATGTTCAATGTCGCTAAACGTCGGTACATCCTGGAAATATTACCGACGTGCACCGACGTTTACCGACGTTTTTCGACATATTATAACGTCGCTAAAACGTCGGTAAACTGAATAATATCGCATATTTACCGACGTTTACCGACGTAAAAGTACGTCGGTGTACGTCGGTAAACGTCGGTAAACGTCGCTAATTCTGAAAAAAAATAAAAAAATAAAATACAGAATGTCCATTTCTTCCTGCAGTTTAAAACAATCACAGAACGTCCATTTCTCACTGTAGAATAGGATCCAAACAATCACAGAATGTCCATTTCTCGCTGTACACAACTAACCAAGTTTGTATACTTGACGTCGATAATTGCGAATAACCAAATATCCAAATAACCAAGTTTACAACAATCACACAACAACTAACCAAATAACAAAATATCCAAATATCCAAATAACCAAATATCCAAATAACCAAGTATCCAAATAACCAAATATCCAAATAACCAAGTATCCAAACAACCAAGTATCCAAATCTACACAACCAACAAATGAAAAAAGTCACAAACAAAGAATGAAACAAACACAGAAACAGTCCTAACTAGGACTACTAAGAATCTGGTGCAGAAGGGGCACCGCCGCGACGAAGGGATAAGAACAACTCATACTCCTCACGTGAAATCGATACCGATGGAGGCAGTGACGTCGGTGGAGTCGGTGTCGAAGAAGATGAAGGCGCACCCGGAAGACCAGCACGCTCCAACGCTGTAAGTCGCTGGTGGTATGAATCCATGATAGATAACATTCTATCACTGCTCTCGACCATCGACTCCTGCGCCAATCTCATCCTCTCGGCCATGGTCACCTGTCCTGTCTGCAGCTCCGTGACCGTGCGCTCTAACCCTCCAACGGTGCGCTCTGTCCTCTCAGTCGTCTCCCTGAGGTCCATAATACCGCGGTCGAGCGCATCCAATCGTGCTAGCAACGCAGGATCGTCGTGCTGAGACTGCTTCTCGATCCGTTGTAGCAGGTCGTCACGGAGAGACTCCATCATCTGGTAGACTCGGGCAGACTCCTGGGACGGCTGTGGACCATGCACACTAGCAGGAGATGTCCTAGAGGACTGGGTCGCAACTAGGGTGCCATAGGATCCCGTCCCGTAGTACGTACCCCTACGGAGTCTACCAGCGACGGCCATCCACAGCTCGTCCGCCGACGGAGCCTGAGTGGGCTGCGAGGAAGTACCGGCCTCGCCTGCATCAGGTGCACTAGCAGCCGCCCGTTCCCGCAGCCTCTGATACTCGGCCTAGAAAGTACTTATTATTACTAACTTCTAATTTCTAATTAATGTACTTATTATTACTAATTTCTAATTAATGTACTTATTATTTCTAATTTCTAATTAATGTACTTATTATTACTAACTATATGAATATTTATTTGCATCATATTTACTAAGTTATATTAAAATTGACACGAAGTATTAAATTAAGATAACGTATTGTAATACTTACATAAGTCTGCTCGGCCCTCTCGTCAATAAGGTCAGCGCCGCGACGATGGGTGGCCAGGAAGACGGTCACCATGTCGGTGTTACCGACCTTCCTTACCTGTAATTAAATATATTATCTTAGTAATAATTTATCGGTTTTGCATTAAAATAATATTTCTAAAAGAGGAAGACATACCAGACGACGGAAATGTTCTGTCATCGGAATCGACCCACCGCACCACTTCGAGGCATGTTGCCTAGCCGCCTTGGCCTTCTCCGACTTCTCCTTGTACTTTGGCTCCTCGAATCGAGCCTTCATCGCATTCCATTGATCAGGGGTGATCCAACCTTGGATCGGCTTTCCGGCACGATCACGATCCTTCTGATCATTGATAGAGTCACGGATCAGCTTGGCAGCGACGGAAGGAAACATCCCCTCGATAAGCTCGGCCCAGTGCGGTGGATAAAAAAACATATCCTAGAAGAGCGCAAACCAAATATTTATCAGTTATATATAATATACAAAAATTATATGATTCACGTTAAAAGCAAATATATTTTAACCTTGAAGCGCGCAAACCAGAAGGCCTTTCTCTCGTCCGGAGCCTCAGAGTAGTTAATCCAAGGACCACCATAATTATGCCTCAGCATGTGGCCTAGACGTCTCTGTACCTCTGGGGGACGATATCTATACAAACATAAAGAATTCATGAAAAAAGTTAAATTATGATAAAAACAGAAAGAAAAAAATTATAAACCAAAACACCTACTTTGTACCGTCGGCCTAGATCTCCATCCTCCTCTCCTCCGGAGGTGCGCACGCATCATCTGCATGATGCTGGTTGGCCGTCGGTGCCGCCGCCTCGGCCGTCGCCGCAGCCTCCGCTATCTGCTCATCCGTCTCCATCATCGTATGAGCAGTAGGATAGCTAGACGGGCGATCACTCTCAACAGGCCTGGAACTACTCGTCCCAGGAGATATGCCACGTGACGTCGTCCCACCAGGCCCACCTACTGTCCGATATAGAGGAGTAATCGGCGACGAGGATCCAGAGCCGGTACCAGAATGAGGTACCGAAGGAAAACTCCGTCCTCTAGCAGTACCTGTAGGAAGTACCGGAGGAGAGTGACCTCGTTGTCCCCTTCGGTACGCTCCGCGACGACCTGCCATACCTGATAACAGCATATAATAATACAACAAATAATAGAGACTAGAAATATGAAAGTACAACAAATAATAGAGACTAGAAATATGAAAGTACAACAAATATTAGAGACTAGAAATATGAAAGTGCAATAAAGACAAGATAATAACCAAGACAACATATGATGATACATTCTACAATAAACATCTAAGTCCAGATAATGTATTCTAGAAGAAACATCTAAGTTCAGATAAGTATAACTCTATCAATCATCTTCAGAATAATCATCTTATTCGTCTTCCTCGTCCTCATCTTCATCTTCCTCCTCATCTTCACTTTTATCTTCGCCTTCGTCGGCTTCGTCTTCCTCTTCGGATAATTCTACATCTTCTACATTATGTGTCGTGTAATGCGTAACTTTCGTAGAGTCCACATCGACAATATTGGTTACAAGAGGTAGCTCGTCCTCCTGGTAAGCTTTTTCGTCAACATCAAAAGTATCTCTGGCTTTAGTCTTGCATACTGCCCACCAGTCAGACTTCGTTGCTCTCCGTCTCGGATAAGCTGTGAAGTACACGAGCTGAGCCTGAGTTGCTAGGACAAACGGTTCGTAGCCTTGATATCTACGCTTGTAGTTTATATCCAGAAGACCATGCTTGTCCATTTTCCAACCTTGATTTTCAATCGGATCGAACCATTCACACTTGAACAACACGATCTTTGCAGGTTCTCTGCCATTATTATATGACAACTCCACAATCTCTCGCAAGATGCCAAAAAAATCATTTCCTGGATCGACGTCTTTGTATTTCGAAGACTTGATACACAAACAACTGTTTTTCGTGGAATCAAGATCCAGGAAGCTGTCTCTGATCGGAGCATTTGTCGACTTGAACCGAAAGCCATTGACACAGTAACTTGGCCATATTTTAACAAAAGTAATTGGTCCCTTGGCAAGAGTTCTAATTAATTCAATCTCGGATAAAATTAGACGAACGACCTGAATATCAAAGAAGCGATAATAAGTTATTTATTGCGCAGTTGCATTAGAAGAGGCCAGTAATTACCGAGCTACTTACATATTCGCTCAACTAAGAAGGAAAATGACGTCTCATTTCTTGTTCTAATGCTTCGTCTGTTAGGTAGGGTCTAACCAGCCTCGACTCATCATTATATGTGCTGGAAAACAACGAAGAAACCGCCGATTAGTACAATAATATTAGCTTATACTATTATATTGAGATGACGTAAACTCATCATCCTGAGTTACTTACCCCTCTAGCTTCTCCACTTCATCCGCGTCGCAATTGAGTAATACATACAACTGAGCAGCCCTTAGCTCTTCGTCATTCAAATATCTCTTCTTCATTTTCTCCGAAGGCTTTCCGGACGCATTGAATACTTTCAGTATTCCATCATTAAATTCTTGATATCTGTCGTCGTTTCTCAGAGCCCTCGTTCTATTCGTAGCAACATGAGATTTGAAATAGGAGGAGCAGAAATTTGTAATCTCCTCGAGAATATAGGCTTCACAAATAGAACCCTCGACCCGAGCCTTTTTTTCACCTTTCTTTTTAGGTGATTCAAATATCGCTCGAACGGGTACATCCATCGATATTCGACGGGTCCACCAACACGTGCCTCGTAGAAAAGATGAATCGACAAATGCTCCATAGAGTCAAAGAATCCAGGAGGGAACACCCTCTCTAGCTTGCACAGTGTAACCGTAATGTCCTTCTCTTGCTTTTCTAGACGTTCAACGAGCAATTTCTTAGAACAAAGGTCCCTGAAGAATATGCTAAGCTCCGTCAATGAATCCCAAACTGCCTGCGGTAAGAATTCCCGAAATGCAATCGGAATTAACCGCTCCATGAATACGTGACAATCATGGCTCTTCATACCTGTCAGTTTGTTCTCTTTGAGGTCGACGCATCTTCTCAAGTTCGAAACTTACCCATCTAGAAATTTTAGACCTTGAATCCACCTACAAAGCCTCACTTTATCCTCCTTCTCCAGTGAGAAAATTGCCTTAGGCTGCTTCAACTTCCCATTCCCGTCCTCTATCAAATGCAATGCAGGACGTCTACATATTTCTTCCAAGTCCAATCTAGCCTTTGGATTGTCTTTCGTCTTCCCCTTTACGTCTATTACAGTATTAATTATGTTGTCAAACACATTCTTCTCGATATGCATGACATCAAGGTTATGTCTAATCAGATTGGTGCTGCAATATGGAAGATCCCAGAATATACTCCTCTTCGTCCAGTTATGAGTGCGACCAAATCCGTCACACTTGTAGCCCGTAGCAGGCTGCTCAATAGCTCTTGGTAAATCTTTTACCTCTTTCCATATCGTGTATCCGGTCCACCTTGGCGGGGGATTAGCCTTCTCCACAACGCCAGCACGAAAAGCATTCATGTTCCTCCGGTACGGATGATCCTTCGGCAGGAATTATCGATGACAATCGAAGAAGCACGGTTTGCCTCCGTGTTTCAAACGGAAAGCCTTAGTACTGTCCATGCAATACGGACATGAAAGACGACCATGCGTGCTCCATCCAGATAACATTCCATAGGCCGAAAAGTCGTTGATGGTCCACATAAGTGCTGTTCGCATCCGAAAATTTTGTTTTCTAGATACATCGTACGTGTTGGAACCTACTTCCCACAGCTGATTCAACTCATCAATCAACGACTGTAAATACACATCGATGTTCCTTTTCGCATTGTTCGGACCTGGGATAATAACGGTGAGAAACATATACGGAGTCTTCATGCACATCCAAGGCGGTAGATTGTACGGGGTGACGATCACAGGCCAACACGAATACTGGGATCCCGAAAGTCCGAATGGGGTAAAACCGTCGGAGCAGAGACCCAATCTAACATTACGAGGATCAGAAGCAAAATCTGGATACTCTCGATCAAAGTGCTTCCATGCTTCTCCATCAGATGGGTGATCCAACACTCCTTCGGTATGTTCCCGCTTATGCCAACTCATGTTTTCTACAGTTTCCTTCACCATAAACAACCGCTGCAACCGCGGCGTCAACGGCAAGTAGTGCATCGAAGAGGTAGGCTTCCTGGCACCGGCAGACTTTCCTCTACCACATGCCTTGTAGCGATCGACACCGCAAAATCTGCAGGCGTCTTCATCCTTGTCGTCTTTGTAGTACAACATGCACCCGTTGCGACAGGTATCGATTTTTTCGTATCCCATCCAGAATGATCTAACCATCCTCTTAGACCGGTAGAAGTCTTTAGGCAACTTCGCACCCTCAGACAATATTTCTATAAGCAACTCCATAAGACAGTTGTAGCAATCTTGCGACATGTTAAAATCGGACTTGATGCTGAACAATCTTGTAACCACCTCAAATGGTGAATGATCCTCACAACTAGGATATAATGGAGTCCTTGCATTCTCCAGCAACTCCATGAACTGTGCAGCATCGGGGTTCGGTGCCTCCTCAGGTGCATCATGATCATCCGGATCGAAACTAGGCCCGACCGCGTCGAAAACCATGTTCACCAACCCATCGTCGTAAGGAGCGTTGTTGTGGACATCCACATAAGGCTCGTACTCCGATGCTAAAGATACAAGTTCTCCGTGCTCGCTCCACTGATAGTAATTCGGCGTGAAACCCTTCGAGTATAAATGATACGTGACATCCACTTCTGGATGATATTTCAAGTTGTGACATCTCACACACGGATACTTAATTTTGGTACCGTCCATGTACTGAGGGAACGCCTTGGCAAACTGCAGGAACTGGTGTACACCCTCTATGAATTCATCCCGCACACCGCACATGTCATCAGGATAACAGTTGTACATCCAAGTACGATTCCGCAGATAGTAATTCAGCTCCATAATTCTGTAAGATAGATACATCAAGGTAGTGAATGATATGCAATTGTCAGTTCATGCGGTCTACACTTTCTGCAGTATATGTACACATGACATTTTACGTTAAATGGTCAGAGATTATCTGTCATCTTCTTTTCGTATTGCTAACTTTTCTTTCGCGTGTTTGTGCGTGCGGTGGTCAGAGATTATCACGGCGGTATATCACTCGTGTCTACAATATTTCATATAGGCTGAGATGTAGAAGTAAAGTTTTAGGATATTAATCTATATATTATGTATAGTCCAACCGAGCCAACTCTAAGCTAAACTAGTCCAACTTGGTCAAACTAGCCATTTCTAAGTTGTATAAGTCAAGTTTTAGGATATTAGTCTATATATACTGGTATAAACTCTCCCTCCTCTCCAAATACCTGGTACTAGTTAACCCTCCCCCTTTCTCCTACTAGACACACACATACATATACATGATGTATACAACCAAACCATAGTTCCCAGGTTCTTTTAACCTAACTTGCCAGTTGGTACTAACCTCAATAGAACAAACGCTCTCACAGCTCAAAATACTAACACATGCTCACGCCTTACTCTTGTGACACTCACTTTCAAATACAAACACACACCTATATGTTCCCTTACACATGTTGCCATGTTACCTATAAAAATAGGAAACCCTTGTCTAAAATAAGACACAATTGTACAAAGAGAACCATACTGTAGAACTCACACTTTAAGACAATAGATGAAGGAAGACTTGTATGGAGGATCGATAGGGTTGAGCAATGTCATTTTATTCTACAAAGAGAACCATACTGTAGAACTCATACTGTAGAACTCACACTTTAACACAATTCTACAAAGAGTTGTCATAGGGTGTTGAGCGATGTCATTTTATTCCTTTTTTCTTCTTCTTCTTAGGATTTTCGAGTATTGGATCTTGAGACATATATAGCTAGAACTTACAAAGAATGGAGTACCATACTTCAACAAATAGATGTTGACTAATTGGTTCATATACTTGTTGTCTAAAATAAGTGTAGGAATGTTGCAAGGTGAAACAATGTATCAAACACTATATCGAAACCCAAACCCAATATGCAAATCCAAATTAATACGAAAATACACAAGTGTATGTAGGGGATTAAGTGTACAGAGGTAAAATACATATATATGCAAGCTTGGGGGTGTCCACGTGTAATGTCCCGCTCCGCCCTAGCGGAACGCCGATTCAAACGGCAAGTGCAACAACTCAAACGAGCCGTCGACCCGAAGAGTTGGCATCGACCGGATGAAGAATCGATGCAAGGCTTACATTGGCCCGTCAAGATGAATCCAGACTTAGACTTTCAAAGACGCGCTCGGAGTATCGCTCGGCCGATGCGAACATCGCTAAGGTGGGTGGCTCCGATGAACCCGTCTTTGCTTAGCCTAGACACATAACAATGCGGACACTATCATAAAAATTGCTAGGCGATAACCCCGTGCATGCTAATAAATGACTCAACGCACCTAGCTAAGGGAATAATCCCATCTTGTATGCTTGTATAGAATATGGAAAGAAATATGAAAAATATGAGAACTCTCGTACCGCGCTCCACGCTCGTGCTACGGCACAAGCTTACGTTCAAGTTCCCTATGCGTTCAACAATCAAACAATGAATAGGTTACAACAATGAAACGGAAAGACTATTGACATAGTCATTCCGAGTAGAGTTAACAACATTGGAAGACTATAGGACCGATGGGTCGCCAAGGCGACTCCCGCACGAGGAGTTGCAAAATGTATGAATGAATGAATGAACGAATAAGTGAATGAATGAATCAACGAATGAAAGAATGAAAACGTGAATGAATCGATGAACAAACGGACAAGTGAAAGAAAGAAAAGAAAGAATAAATGAAAGATAAGAAAAGAAAGAATGGTTAGCGACAGGTGTGACGGGCACGTGCAACGAGACTCGCTACTCGCGCTGCACGGACGCCAACCTGGTCGATAACGCATTATGGCTAAGGGTTAGCCTACGGCTCGGAGATAGCCGTTAAGTTAAATGACAAGATAATACGAAATGGTCGTGGATAAACGGCACGGGCGTTGTGTGGAGTATCCGTGGCCGTGGTAGTGGAAGGATTCTGCGGCACGGGCGTTGGGTGGAGTATACCGTGGCCGGCCTAGGCGGAATCAAAAGTCGGGGCTTACGGGCTGCCTGGTGCGGGCTTGGGCACCGGGAGACGTAAGTGCAGGGTATTTCAAGAGACTTAACAGGGTGTACCAGCCATCACCCTACGCTAAGTTGAGAAATACCAAGAGGAAATATCCAAAATGGCTTGTCATGCCAGCGACCGGTGCATATAGATTAAGTGGACTTTGCTGGTGGCTATCCACGTGCAAGTCCTTGCATTGAAATCAAAGTAGTCTAAGTTAATTGAACAAGCGCCTACCGAACGGCTGGAAATGTATCACACCAAACAACAAAGAGTGCTTCATGCAAACGAATTAAAAGAACACACGCCTACGACGCGCTAGAACCCGAGGCAGGGACACGCTCTTGATATTGAAAGTTTACATGAGACACGTGAAGTTATTCCTTATGAATTGTTGACTAACTTGGTTTACTTTGGACAGGGAAGGCCGGACGGTAAGTATAGGTAAGTCGTGCATGTATTTTCATGCGACACTTGAATTCGGCAACACGAGATAGGTTATGGAATATGCCATGAAACTGATCCTAAGGCAAGATTAGAAAGACAATGAATGATAGACGGGCACAAAAGTAAATATAACGTGTTCGGTAATGATAGCATTGTGGGCGAGCTAGCCTCCCCACCAGTGCATAACAATGTACTGATAACCCCACAGTCTGCTTGCAGGAAGCAGAAAAAGTCGGCGGGTGCGGAGCTTCCCTCGAACGTGCTAAGGCGCAGAGCTATCTCTCGAGCCTTAGAGCGTTGCAAGGAGCTGGAGCACCATATACAGGACATAATGTATTGGAACATCGCCATGAATCATTCCATCTTGTAAGCCACTTGGCACGCCTTTTATGTTTCAGAGAGAGAGCTTGAGCGACTTGTAAACTCGGCCTAGCGCCGCTTGTAAACTTCTTGAATATCAATAAAGAGTTTGAATTCGCTTCTACTTGTGTTCATTTACTTTCCGCTGCAAATGGGGACACTCTGTGCGACTCTGTGGCCTAGCTCAAATTGGCCGTTTCTGGACTTGGCCTTGCACGGGCGCAACCTAGGCCCGTGCGGCATCACGCCTTAGCGAGGACGATCGCTAAATACGGGAGCGGGGCGTGACAGATTGGTATCAGAGCACGGCTTTACGTCCTTGGACTTTATTTCGATTCTCTCAGTTTTGAAAGCTCGTTGAAACAAAAGAAGTGTATGCTCTCTCTCTCGTTGTGCCTTGGGATGTTCCATACAATAAGTCTAATATTTTCAAAAGCTCGTACAAGTACTCGGTTGAATGGATCGATAGGCGAAGGCCTTTGTGCCGAACCACGACGTACTTGAGTTGGAAGGAACCGATGCTAAGAAGTTAGCAAACGCAGTGCATACTTGAATGAGCTTACGCTGACAGCAAACGAGTACACGAGACCAAAGTATAGTTCGAACGGGATGGTTATGCACGCAGCCTTTTGGCTAAGTTGTGCAGAGTATCGCGCACCTAGACCTTCTGGTGCAAACGAGTTGCGAGTGAGATCGATTATCGCTCGAACGATAATAAGTGAGCATGCGAACTCGAATATAGTCCGCACGGGATAGCTATGCACACGACCTTGGGTTATGTTGTGCCGCATGTCGTACACCTCGACTTCTGGTACAATTGAGTTGCGAGCGATATCAAGTACCGCTCGGTCGGGAACGGAGATACACTTAGAGTGTATATCGATAGGAATGCTATCAAACTAACGCTTAGGCGTACGCGAAAGATTGGCTTGGATTTTGAGGATTAGTGCGAACGACTTAGTACGTCGAGGCGACGTGAGCGATTACGCTAGAGATTCGTCGAACGAATCTGAAGGATGTCTTAGCGCATGACACGAACGTGATTGAGGACTAGATCGTATGGCTTGAATCCGAGTGGTGTATGCGATAGGTTCGAAGAAGAATAAGAATGAGTGTCGACGACTAGTCGAGTGGCTCGAACCCTGAGTGGTGTATGGACGTCATAGAAATTGTTCGAGCGAGACTAAAGGATTTACGGATCGTACGAGTATGTCGGCGAGGCGATACGATCGCGCAAAGCCTTAGAACGCGTCACGCTTAGTTGGTCGTGACTTCAAAAGTCCCGAACGAGATGTCGCTGGACAACTTGTCATTGGGCAACGCGAGTTAGAAAATGGTTCGGAACGATGAATGAAAATGAATGGTCTTAATCGAGGAAACTTAGATGATCGCGCGTACGATTTCGGATTGATTCAAATGAAATGTGACTTGAGTTTTGAACAATGATCTTGAAACGAGCTTGAGGAATAGCGATCGAACTTGATCTTGAATATCGAAAAAATCGTAGAATATCCAACTCGGACAACAGCATCAACGCACGACTCGAAATTGGTTGCAAAGGAAGATCGTCAGGTTACGCATATCGTCGATGGTATTGAGGCGTATCAAAAATCGATATGCGATAACTCGGGGGTCCTCTGACTCGGCGAATGACGATCGTACAAATGCCATTGTTCCGTTGGATGCTATACTTGGGATATTGAAACGTG
Source organism: Iris pallida (assembly GCA_029216955.1). NCBI lineage: Eukaryota > Viridiplantae > Streptophyta > Magnoliopsida > Asparagales > Iridaceae > Iris > Iris pallida. The sequence continues at coordinate 22,405,731 of JANAVB010028196.1, read as the reverse complement.
TCGAGGAAAATATAGACGTGGCTCGAGGATTTTCTAGTTGAACGAAATGATGAATGGACTATCGATCTTGGCTTGGATAGAAAATGAAATATTGGATTTGCTTCGACGATAACCCCAACGTCGACATTCTTGTCTTATGCGAGCGCAACTCCAGCCTCGCACATGCGTCGCGCCGGATTAGGACGATCCCTCCGCGTGAGCGCTGATATGATGATTCATACAGCGGGAGTGATTGAACTTGGATGGCGTGGCAATTTGATTGTTTCGACTTGTGGTTTGACGCGAAGGTAAACTTGAGAATGACTTGGTGTGCTTAATGATTAAACTTGAGGATTGAGTAGGTCCAATCCACGTATCGAGAATGAGTTAGTCTAAACTCAAACAAGAGTTACACCCCGATGAGAATGATTATTCCACGGGAGCGTTGCATGGTGATTCATGAACCACCGTGGATAATCGGACTCGCGTGAGATTAGGACGCAATGTATTGTCGAGCTGGATGACCTCGTGATCGAATATATGAATTGGTTAGAATAGATATGTGAAGTATGTCGATTGGGTGATTTGAATGGATTCGAATATGCGCAACGAATACATTGATGCAAATAGGTGATCGTGCTCGATGTTTAGAAATCTGAGTGACACGAGCTTGGGTAGGAAACTCCCATACTACCGACTTTGGTTTGACCCTAGGATTGGGGTCAGAGTTGGCATTATTGTTGGGGAACTATGATTTCAATCCTGACATTGACTTAGCCTCGAAAAGAAATAGCCTAGCGGTTAGGCGAGACACCCTGTTGAAATTTTTAGCACTCGAAACATTGATCTTGAGGATTGGCATGGATGGATAGCATGAATCACGAATATAAGAAACCCTGCTCACGAGATTCGGCTGACATGCATATATTTTAGGGACGCTTGAGTATGTGCACGATGCGACTCGAGTGAGAATGACAAATTTCTAGATCATGCGGCTTGGCTGAATGCATGTATTTTGGGGACGCTTGGAATACGTACACGATCCAGCCAAGTGATACATTGAGTTCAAGCAAGACTTGAGGAATGGGAGAGTGTCAAAGATCTTGAAATTGCGTTAAGTAAGGGATCGATACTAGTACGAGCGTGGCTCGGAATCGAAGAAACATGTGAGCGGAGTGTGCGTGAACGACACTAAGATTGGCCCTAAACAAGCGAGTGATATGGAATCGATATCGTGAAAGTAAAAGTTGGTATAACGAATTGAACCATTGATAGGAAGATATGCTCGACGATAGTGCAATACTTAGTCTTGAATTGGACGGAAATTACTTAGACCTGGTCGACCCCGCTAAGAAGAAATCATACTGATTTCGTGGACAAGAACGCTTGAGAAGCGAATCGGGTCATTTCAATGACCGAGATAAACGAAAGTAAGTTTGCCTCAGCCTACGACCCGCGCATTTGGCAAATTTTAACGTGCCTTGTGAGAATATTTCAGTCCCATGACACGAAGAAATAGCAACCAAGACGAAGAAATACTTGAATTGAATAAGTACCATCAACTCTAACATGAGTGAAAAAGTCATAAATTCACCAAACACATGCGACATAAAACTTGAAAGGATAAGCGAGCGTGGTTCGATGCCATCGAACGATAGAGCCGTTCGTTAGAATTGTCTAAGAAATACGACGCCACGGGTTAAGGAATGGTAGGATGACCTGCACTCAGGAAGTCTCGAGGACGAGACTTATTTTGAGTGGTGTATTATGTAATGTCCCGCTCCGCCCTAGCGGAACGCCGATTCAAACGGCAAGTGCAACGACTCAAACGATCCATCGACCCGAAGAGTTGGCATCGACCGGATGAAGAATCGATACAAGGCTTACATTGGCCCGTCAAGATGAATCCAGACTTAGACTTTCGAAGGCGCGCTCGGAGTATCGTTCGGCCGATGCGAACATCGCTAAGGTGGGTGGCTCCTATGAACCCATCTTTGCTTAGCTTAGACACATAACAATGCGGACACTATCATAAAAATCGCTAGGCGATAACCCCGTGCATGCTAATAAATGACTCAACGCACCAAGCTAAGGGAATAATCCCATCTTGTATGCTTGTATAGAATATGGAAAGAAATATGAAAAATATGAGAACTCTCGTACCGCGCTCCATGCTCGTGCTACGGCACAAGCTTATGTTCAAGTTTCCTATGCGTTCAACAATCAAACAATGAATGGGTTACAACAATGAAACGGAAAGACTATCGACATAGTCGTTCCGAGTATAGTTAGCAACATTGGAAGACTATGGGACCGATGGGTCGCCAAGGCGACTCCCGCACGAGGAGTTGCAAAATGTATGAATGAATGAATGAACGAATAAGTGAATGAATGAATCAACGAATGAAAGAATGAATACGTGAATGAATCGATGAACAAACGGACAAGTGAAAGAAAGAAAAGAAAGAATGAATGAAAGATAAGAAAAGAAATGGTTAGCGACAGGTGTGACGGGCACGTGCAACGGGGCTCGCTACCCGCGCTGCACGGACGCCAACCTGGTCGATAATGCATTATGGCTAAGGGTTAGCCTACGGCTCGGAGATAGCCGTTAAGTTAAATGACAAGATAATACGAAATGGTCGTAGACAAACGGTACGGGCGTTGTGTGGAGTATATCGTGGCCGTGGTAGTGGAAGGATTCTGCGGCACGGGCGTTGTGTGGAGTATACCATGGCCGGCCTAGGCGGAATCAAAAGTCGGGGCTTATGGGCTGCCTGGTGCGGGCTTGGGCACCGGGAGACGTAAGTGCAGGATATTTCAAGAGACTTAACAGGGTGTACCAGCCATCACCCTACGCTAAGTTGAGAAATACCAAGGGAAAATGTCCAAAATGGCTTGTCATGCCAGCGACCGGTGCATATAGATTAAGTGGACTTTGCTGGTGGCTATCCACCTGCAAGTCCTTGCATTGAAATCAAAGTAGTCTAAGTTAATTGAACAAGCGCCTACCGAACGGCTGGAAATGTATCACACCAAACAACAAAGAGTGCTTCATGCAAACGAGTTAAAAGAACACACGCCTACGACGCGCTAGAACCCGAGGCAGGGACACGCTCTTGATATTGAAAGTTTACATGAGACACGTGAAGTTATTCCTTATGAATTGTTGACTAACTTGGTTTACTTTGGACAAGAAAGGCCGGACGGTAAGTATGGGTAAGTCGTGCATGTATTTTCATGCGACACTTGAATTCGGCAACACGAGATAGGTTATGGAATATGCCATGAAACTGATCCTAAGGCAAGATTAGAAAGACAATGAATGATAGACGGGCACAAAAGTAAATATAACGTGTTCGGTAATGATAGCATTGTGGGCGAGCTATGTCACGCCCCAGAACCAGAATACTGGAGAGCGGGGGCAGACATAGCCAGCTACGTATAATAAAATGGAATCCATCTCACCATACGGTCACGGCTGTCTAGATATATGAGGGTTTATCTACAAGCCATCAGTCTCTTAAGGTCATAAAGTATCCTATTGTCTCAATCTCAACCAACTAATAATAATCACAAGATATCATATCACCAAATATACAATTGTAAGGCGTCCCAAACATTACATATCCAGATGATCATGAAGCTAGTCGTACAAAATGTAAGGACTAGCAAGAGTTAAGTCATACATGATCAACCTCGAGTTGCCAATCATGATTACAGCCCGTAGACAGACAGTAAATAAAGTTGCAAACAAGCTAACACTTGCTCGGCGGCTAAACGCCTCAAAAGAATAATTTTACAATAAAGCGGAAGAGCCAAAAATAACCCACTCGTTGCCCTGGTTACGCCTGGTGGTCACCATCGGGCTGGAAGACAGGTAGATCCTCTGGAGCTGCTCTGGTATCTGGCCATACAAAACCAGCTGGGTCAGACCCCAGAAAGAGCAAGTGCCACAAAGGAGGCTTCACTTAAGAGCTAAAACCAGCAATTAGCACAAGAGTATAATTACATAATAAAAGGCAGTAGTTTAAGAAAAAGCATGATGGATAATTATAAAAGACAATCTTGTATAGAATCACTAAAAGACAGGACATATGGAAAAGCATGACAGGATGATATACGATAAGATAACCATGGGACTATTCAGATAGCCAGGTTACAACCCGTAAACCAAACAAGGACCGGGGTTGTAACCCTTCGTCTGAACTGAACTTGGTTTCTCTCACCATTTATCGGCAAGATAAATATAAGAAATCAGGTCAAGTAACAATCTTGTACATGATCAAGACAAGGCTAGACTGATTGAACTTCATCCAACATTTCACAGCCAAGCAATAAGTACGACTTGATACTTTAACTAACTAGGGTTATCACAAGCCTAATTACTAACAAGATGCAATGAGATGTTCCTCCAGCCACAAGCCCTGCAGCTAATCCAAGTTATCCAGGCGATTTGGATTCATTAAACAGTTATCAATAATTATGTGCCCCACACGACGGTGGACTGGAAATGTGCCCTACTCGACGGCAGGCTACAAGTCCAAACAATTGCGGCCAGGATAACGGGATTGTCTGTAACTGGGGAAATCTCTCATGACTACTGAATTATTCTAGTTATTAGCCTTAGTAAATTTTAGTGGGTACCCATGACCGTGGTACTCAGGGGTCCCTATCCTAGACATGATGCAAGACAAGACGGGTTCATTTGTACAAACATAATCGTCCACGGTGTCCAAGCCATTTATTCTTGTCAAGTCGTGTTAGCCGTCGCAACAGCATCAAGTCAAGTCAAGTCATGTTACAAGTCAGGAGTGCGCCGCCACGGGCCACTATCAAGTTATCAAGTCACAAGGATTAGTTACAAGTTACAAGTCAGGTGTGCACCCCACTGGGTCATTTAGCAAGGAGATCAGAGAATACCAGGATCATAATTCACAGAAAAGCCCGAAAATCGTACTAATCATAAACAATTACTTGCAAATCGTGTTAGGCCGTGTCGAGTCAAGATAGTCGTGCTGTGTTGAACAGATCTCAGGAAAATCCAATCCATAAAAGAGAAACCAAGTCGAGAAATAAAACCAATACTCCAAGAGCCAATGGGTTAAGCAAGGGGTCAGGGGGGTTGGGCGTATGCGCAAAAGCACGCACGCAGGGGAGCATACACACAAAAGCACGCACGCAGGGGGAGCAGCGTACGCACAAAAGCACGCACGCAGGAGAGCTGCGTACGTACAAAAGCACGCACGCAGGAGAGCTGCGTACGCACAAAAGCACGCACGCAGGGGAAAATATACGCTCAGGTCATGCGTACGCTCAAGTCTGCGTACCAAGGCACACTCAAGTCTGCGTACCAGGGCACGCTCAAGTCTGCGTACCAGGGCACGCTCAAGTCTGCGTACCAGGGCACGCTCAAGTCTGCGTACCAAGGCACGCTCAAGTCTGCGTACCAAGGCACGCTCAAGCCTGCGTACCAGGGCACGCTCAAGCCTGCGTACGCAAAGAGACACGCTTCCAACAGGAAGCATACTCAAGTTTGCGTATGCTACGCTAAAGAGCGCATGCAGCTCAGTGGCGTAAGCTAAGAAGCTCTGCACACTGCTCACTGTCTTCTCCAAACAGTAAGAACTCCATGGTTGAACCCAAGCTTCAAAAGTTCATAACTTGGCCATCCGAACTCCAAATCCGAATTTCCAAAGTTCCAACTTGGGTGAAATTGAATTCTCTCCCACATAGAAACATCAAAACCCATAAAAATCCAACTTAAATAGATCAAAACCATGCAAATCCGAAAATAGAGAAAACTTAGATCTAGAACAATGGAGACTCCAAATCACAAAATACCAAGTTCTAATGTTGATCACCATGTCCTAATCTAGCAAATGGACAAATAAAATGAGCTCTCTTGTAGAAGCAAGTTGCACTTACCTATGGGTGTGGAGAGTTGTGTGGAGGAAGAAGAAGAAATTAATGGAGGTTGTAATGAAGAAAGAGAGAGTTAGGTGGGGATTATAAAGAGGGTGGTTGTGGTGGAAATGAGAGAGGAGCATAGGCTAAGGTGTTCCAATCATATAGAACCAAACCAAACCAACCCAAACCAATTAAAATCGAGCCAAGTCAAAACCCAAAATACGAGAAATACCGAAATTCCACAAGTTGAGAAAAATAAAAATACATGCCAAAATCTAGATACGAGTATAAATACGAAATACGGAAAATACGGGAAATGAGGGTGACAACTCTACCCTCCTTAAAAGAATTCCGTTCTCGAAATTTAATCAAGGAGCTAGAGATTGTCACGACAAGCTATACTAAGCACAGGCAACTACACTAAGCAGTTCAATCATACAATCATACAATGCAAGCAAGGAAGGGAAAACGTAAGGTATAAGAAAGACATTGTACCTTACGAGTCAAACAAGTAGGGATAACGTGATCGGATATCATCCTCACACTCCCACGTTTGACTCTTCCAAGGAGCGATGAACTCAAGCAATATGAACTAAAATGATAGTCTTGCGCTTGAGGTCTCTTTCTTTTGTTAAACAGGGATACGGGCCTTTCTTCATACGAAAAGGTTGGTACCAATAACCGTTTTCGAATGATCTAGGACATGGCTCAGACCCGGGATATACCGTTGTAATTAGGACACATAAAATATGACACGTGTCCCACATAACAATGGCGGAAAGCAAGACAATAGGACACAGATACCTCTCTGTCGATTCTGGATCTGGGCCTGGGCCAGGGCGAACTGCTGAGGCCTCTTCTGCTAGAAGGCCTGGGCCTGAGTCGGCAATGGCCTCGGAGGCTGGTACTGCTGCTGAAACACTTGGGCCTGACGCGGCAATGGCCTCGGCAATGGATACTATTGCTGCTGCTGGACTGGTACTGGAGCTGGTACTGGTCCCCTAACCGAGGGACTAGATACTGTTGATGCTGAATCGACTCTGAATGGGCAGGACCCCACCCTATGGTCCGGTGCCCCACACAACAAGCATAATCCCAGCGCCTTACGACACTCTGACACAACGTGTCCAGGCTTCCCACAATAAGAACAGCCCACGACGGAAGGCTGTGCTTGCTTCTGTTTCTGCTGAGGGTACGTCGGGGTAGAGTACTGGACCGACGTAACTGAGGTTGCTTGCCTCGAAGTTCCAATAGTCAAAGTCCTAGCTGCCGGGGCTGGTGCTGAAGACTGATTCATTTGACTGTGGGACCGCTTCCGTCCTCCGGTCCTATCCACAATCCTCTGGGAGGTATACTCGTGCCTCCTAGCTGCTCTCAATACTGCATCAAACGTCTGGTGCTCAAACTGTTCTACTGCCAACAAGATCTCCAAGTGGAGCCTCTGCTGGAACCGCTGGGCCCTATCAAACTCGGTCGCCCCCAAGGTGGGAGCAAACCGACTAAGTCTGGAAAACTCGGCCGCATATCCGTCGACCGACCTACCTCCTTGCTTCAGGTTGCTAAACTTGGTCTGCAAGTCAGATCGGGCCACCGCGTCAAAATACTTAGTCTGGAACTTTTCGCTAAACACTGCCCAGGGAACAGGTGCTGTCAATTCCACCGCTTGCATGGCCCACCAGTTGCAGGCTAAATCTAATAACTGCAGACGCACCACTGCCACCATCTCGTCTTCTGGAGTCTTCGCGGCCTCTAGAATAACTTCTGTATCCTGGAGCCAAGCATCTGCGGTAATAGCATCCTCGGTGCCGTCGAAGAATGGAGGGTTCAGGCGTTTGAAACTGTTGGCTGTACTATTTCCCGGATGACCGCCTCTGTTCAGAGCATCTTGTACTGCCTGGTGCAATGCATCACCTCGGCGATCTTGAGAAGCTAACAATGATCTGATGAGACCTACCAAAGTACCATCATCAGGCTCTGTAGGCTGAACTGGCTGGACTGGTGGCACTGGTTCTTCAGAAGGCATGGCTCGAGAGGCTGCTGCTGAGGACTGAGCTTGATCTTCTTGCTGTGGCTGGGCTGCTAGCTGAGCTCCTTCCGGCTGATCAACAGGAACGATGTCACTGAAGCAATAACATCAGGGATATTAAGGAAGGACCAGGATAGATCAATGATTACAAGCATGTGATCAGGACAAGAATTTCAGGGATCAAGAGGATACGAGCAGAGATCAAGGACGAGTGTTGATTGAGACATCTATTCGATAAACCCTCACATTTCTTGATTGACAAGACCTGCATGGGCCACCACTTAAACCATGTCACGCCCCAGAACCATAATACTGGAGAGCGGGGGCAGACATAGCCAGCTACGTATAATGAAATAGAATCTATCTCACCATACGGTCACGGCTGTCTAGATATGTGAGGGTTTATCTACAAGCCATCAGTCTCTTAAGGTCATAAAGTATCCTATTGTCTCAATCTCAACCAACTAATAATAATCACAAGATATCATATCACCAAATATACAATTGTAAGGCGTCCCAAACATTACATATCCAGATGATCATGAAGCTAGTCGTACAAAATGTAAGGACTAGCAAGAGTTAAGTCATACATGATCAACCTCGAATTGCCAATCATGATTACAGCCCATAGGCAGACAGTAAATAAAGTTGCAAACGAGCTAACACTTGCTCGGCGGCTAAATGCCTCAAAAGAATAATTTTACAATAAAGCGGAAGAGCCAAAAATAACCCACTCGTTGCCCTGGTTACGCCTGGTGGTCACCATCGGGCTGGAAGATAGGTAGATCCTCTGGAGCTGCTCTGGTATCTGGCCATACAAAACCAGCTGGGTCAGACCCCAGAAAGAGCAAGTGCCACAAAGGAGGCTTCACTTAAGAGCTAAAACCAGCAATTAGCACAAGAGTATAATTACATAATAAAAGGCAGTAGTTTAAGAAAAAGCATGATGGATAATTATAAAAGACAATCTTGTATAGAATCACTAAAAGACAGGACATATGGAAAAGTATGACAGGATGATATACGATGAGATAACCATGGGACTATTCAGATAGCCAGGTTACAACCCATAAACCAAACAAAGACCGGGGTTGTAACCCTTCGTCTGAACGAAACTTGGTTTCTCTCACCATTTATCGGCAAGATAAATATAAGAAATCAGGTCAAGTAACAATCTTGTACATGATCAAGACAAGGCTAGACTGATTGAACTTTATCCAACATTTCACGGCCAAGCAATAAGTACGGCTTGATACTTTAACTAACTAGGGTTATCACAAGCCTAATTACTAACAAGATGCAATGAGATGTTCCGCCAGCCACAAGCCCTGCAGCTAATCCAAGTTATCCAGGCAATTTGGATTCATTAAACAGTTATCAATAATTATGTGCCCCATACGACGGTGGGCTGGAAATGTGCCCTACTCGACGGCAGGCTACAAGTCCAAACAATTGCGGCCGGGATAACGGGATTGCCTGTAACTGGGGAAATCTCTCAGGACTACTAAATTATTCTAGTTATTAACCTTAGTAAATTTTAGTGGGTACCCCTGACCGTGGTACTCAGGGGTCCCTGTCCTAGACATGATGCAAGACAAGACGGGTTCATTTGTACAAACATAATCGTCCACGGTGTCCAAGCCATTTATTCTTGTCAAGTCGTGTTAGCCGTCGCAACAGCATCAAGTCAAGTCAAGTCATGTTACAAGTCAGGAGTGTGCCGCCACGGGCCACTATCAAGTTATCAAGTCACAAGGATTAGTTACAAGTTACAAGTCAGGTGTGCACCCCACTGGGTCATTTAGCAAGGAGATCAGAGAATACCAGGATCATAATTCACAGAAAAGCCCGAAAACCGTACTAGTCATAAACAATTACTTGTAAATCCTGTTAGGCAGTGTCGAGTCAAGATAGTCGTGCTGTGTTGAAAAGACCTCAGGAAAACCTAATCCACAAAAGAGAAACCAAATCGAGAAATAAAACCAATACTCCAAGAGCCAATGGGTTAAGCAAGGGGTCAGGGGGGTTGGGCGTATGCACAAAAGCACGCACGCAGGGGAGCATACACGCAAAAGCACGCACGCAGGGGGAGCAGCGTACGCACAAAAGCACGCACGCAGGAGAGCTGCGTACGCACAAAAGCACGCACACATGAGAGCTGCGTACGCACAAAAGCACGCACACAGGAGAGCTGCGTACGCACAAAAGCACGCACGCAGGGGAAAACGTACGCTCAGGTCATGCGTACGCTCAAGTCTGCGTACCAAGTGTCACCCCCATTTCCTGTATTTCGTATTTGTACTCGTAATTGATTTTGGCACGTATTTTATTTTCTCGACTTGTGGATTGGGTTTTCTCGTAAAGTGGGTTTTGACTTGGCTTGATTTTATTTTGTGGAGAGGGTTTGGTTTGGTTTGGTTTATCATGAGAGGAGCACTTTAACCTACACTCCACCCTCAACACAACACAACCCACCTCCATTAAATCCTACCTAACTTTTCTCTATCCTCTTCATTTTTTATTTACTTCTCCATCTCCTTCTTCTTCCTTCCTCTACACAACTCACCAACACCCATAGGCAAGTGCATATTGCCACCACATGAGAACCACTTTTTATTTGTCCATTAGCTAGATTAGGCCATGGAGATTAACTTTAGAACTTGGCATTTTGTGATTTGGAGTCTCCATTGTTCTAGATCTAAGTTTCTCTATTTTCGGATTTACATGGTTTTGATCTATTTTAGTTGAGATTTTGTGGGTTTTGATGCTTCCATGTGGAAGAGAATTCAATTTTACTCAAGTTAGAACTTTGAAAATCTAGATTTGGCTTTGATTTGACAAGAATATGAGAATTAGAATTTTTGGTGTTCTTGGTGTTCTTCTCGGCCTGGAGTAGCAGCCTGCAGCCTGCGCTCTTTAGCGCAGTGCTGGACTGCGCATCCCCTCTCCGGCCTGCGCACATTAGCGCATCGCCGACCGCGCAGCTTGCCCCTTGGCGAACTGCGCTCAACCCGACTACGCATGGATTTATGCGCAGTCTGCACATACGCAGTCCGTTCATACGCAGTCTGTTCATGCGCAGTCTGCTCATGCGCAGTCCGTTCATGCGCAGTCGGCTCATGCGCAGTCCACTTCTGCGCAATCCATCCATGCGCCATCCATTCCTGCACAACCTGATCCAGCACAATCCATCTGCTGCGCCATCCACTCCTGTGCAGTTGATATCCTGCGCAGCTCACCCCTGCGCAGTTGGCTCCTGGCGCACTTGACTCCTGCGTAACCCGACCCCAGAGACCCTTGTGCAATTTGTCCAATCATGGATATTTGGTTTAAGCTTGGCTCTTCTATAGTCCTGTATATTGATATTTTATTAGATATTTTACGCTCATTTTATATCCTTACGCCTTTTGTCATGAACTTGATTTTACTTATATGTTTGGAATGACTATCGTACATGGCATGGTATGACAAGGCACTAGCTTAACACGACAGTGACCCATAGTGGTGTACTCCTGACATGACCAACCTGACTTGATAGTGGCCCGTCGTGGCGCGCTCCTGACAAGTACCCTGACATGATTAATCTTGATACTTGATAACTTGATAGTGGCCCGTGGCGGCGCACTCTTGACATGTACCTGACCTAACTTGACTTGACTTGTACTTGACTTGACTTGTAACTTGTAACCTGACTTGACTTGATGCTGTTGCGACGGCTAGCTTGACTCGTATAATCTACTTGACACCGTGGGTGTTCCTGCTTGCTTGCTTGTGCAATCCGCTTGTCTTGTCTTGCATCATGTCTAGGACGTGACTCCCTGGTTCCCACGGTCAGGGATTCATACTGAATATGGATTAGGCTAATGACTAGATCTAACTAGTTCATGGAGAATTTCCAGTCACAGGCAATCTCGTTATCTGGGCGCTTTAATTGGACTTGTAGCTTGCCGACGAGTAGAGCACATTTCCAGCACACCGTCGTGTGTTGCACCCTCTAAGTCACCTAAGGGTACATTTGTCTCCCGGGCGATGTACCCACCTATACTCTCAACCCGCGAAAGGATAACTGGATAGTCTGCAGGGCTTGGGACTGGGAAATTCTCACTTGCATCTTGTTAGTAATTAGGCTTGTGATAACCCTAGTTAGTTAAGTAGTAAGCCGTAGTACTTGCTTGGCCGTGATTGATTGGATGGAGTCTATTCCCGCTTGTCTTGCCCTGATCCTGTACAAGGTTATGACATGACATGATTACTCGTGCATTACCTTAATCATGATTAATTACAGATCCTGATTTCTTGTATTTTTATCTTGTCGATAAATGGTGGGAGAAACCAAGTTCCGTTCAGACGAAGGGTTACAACCCTGGTCCTTGTTTGGTTTACGGGTTGTAACCTGGTTATCTGAATAGTCCCATGGTTATCTCATCGTATATCACCTGCCAGGTTTCTCCTTAATAATTGTCTTTATTATGTAATTATTTTCTTATATTCTGATATGCTGGCTTTTGTTCTTATTTTGTGGCCTCCTTTGTGGCACTTGCTCTTTCTGGGGTTTGACCCAGCTGGTTTTGTGTGGCCAGATTTCGGAGCAGCACCCGAGGATCTACCGAACCTCCAGTCCGATGGTGGCGACTAGAAGAAACCCGGGCTACGAGTGGGTTTTCTATTTTGTTTCGCTCACTCTATTGTAAAGTTATTCTTTTGAGGCGTTTAGCCGACGAGCACCTGTTAGCTCGATGCACTTTACTTACTGTCTGCCTACGGGCTGTAAACATGATTGACAGATCCTAGGGTTAATCATGTATGACTAAACTCTTGCTAGTCCTAACATTTTGTAACGACTAGCTTCATGATCAGCTGAATATGTAATATATGGGACGCCTTATTATTGTATATTTAATGATCATACATCTTGCGACTTTACTTACTTGTGGTGATTGAGACACTAGGCTTGTTCATGACCATAAGAGACTGTTGGCTTGTAGAAAACCCTCACATATCTAGACAGCCGTGACCGTATAGCGAGGTGGATGCCATTTCGATATACGTAGCTGGCTATGTGCACCCCCGCCTCTTCAGTATTCTGGTTCTGGGGCGTGACACCAAGGCACGCTCAAGTCTGCGTACCAGGGCACGCTCAAGTCTGCGTACCAGGGCACGCTCAAGTCTGCGTACCAGGGCACGCTCAAGTCTGCGTACCAGGGCACGCTCAAGTCTGCGTACCAAGGCACGCTCAAGCCTGCGTACCAGGGCACGCTCAAGCCTGCGTACGCAAAGAGACACGCTTCCAACAGGAAGCGTACTCAAGTCTGCGTACGCTACGCTAAAGAGCGCGCGCAGCTCAGTGGCGTAAGCTAAGAAGCTCTGCACACTGCTCACTGTCTTCTCCAAACAGCAAGAACTCCATGGTTGAACCCAAGCTTCAAAAGTTCATAACTTGGCCATCCGAACTCCAAATCCGGATTTCCAAAGTTTCAACTTGGGTGAAATTGAATTCTCTTCCACATAGAAACATCAAAACCCATAAAAATCCAACTTAAATAGATCAAAACCATGCAAATCCGAAAATAGAGAAAACTTAGATTTAGAACAATGGAGACTCCAAATCACAAAATGCCCAAGTTCTAATATTGATCACCATGTCCTAATCTAGCAAATGGATAAATAAAATGAGCTCTCTTGTAGAAGCAAGTTGTACTTGCCTATGGGTGTGGAGAGTTGTGTGGAGGAAGAAGAAGAAATTAATGGAGGTTGTAATGAAGAGAGAGAGAGAGTTAGGTGGGGATTATAAAGAGGGTGGTTGTGGTAGAAATGAGGGAGGAGCATAGGCTAAGGTGTTCCAATCATATAGAACCAAACCAAACCAACCCAAACCAATTAAAACTGAGCCAAGTCAAAACCCAAAATACGAGAAATACCGAAATTCCACAAGTTGAGAAAAATAAAAATACATGCCAAAATCCAGATACGAGTATAAATACGAAATACAGGAAATACGAGAAATGAGGGTGACAAGCTAGCCTCCCCACCAGTGCATAACAATGTACTGATAACCCCACAGTCTGCTTGCAGGAAGCAGGAAAAGTCGGCGGGTGCGGAGCTTCCCTCGAACGTGCTAAGGCGCGGAGCTATCTCTCGAGCCTTAGAGCGTTGCAAGGAGCTGGAGCACCATATACAGGACATAATGTATTGGAACATCGCCATGAATCATTCCATCTTGTAAGCCACTTGGCACGCCTTTTATGTTTCAGAGAGAGAGAGCTTGAACGACTTGTAAACTCGGCCTAGCGCCGTTTGTAAACTTCTTGAATATCAATAAAGAGTTTGAATTCGCTTCTACTTGTGTTCATTTACTTTCCGCTGCAAATGGGGACACTCTGTACGACTTGTGGCTTAGCTCAAATCGGCCGTTTCTGGACTTGGCCTTGCACGGGCACAATCTAGGCCCGTGCGGCATCACGCCTTAGCGAGGACGATCGCTCAATACGGGAGCGGGGCGTGACACCACGTGTCCAACAAATGGACACAAAGTGTCCAAAACCTCACGAACATACTATATCAGTGAACACATGGTCGTAACGTGTCTCAGTGTCCATTTTGGACACAAAAAACACCTCAATTAGGGTTAGGGTTTACCTTCAGTCTCCTCACGATGGTGGAAGAGGAGGAGGAGGACAAGTTCGGTGGTGGAGGAGGAGGGGATTAAGTGTACAGAGGTGAAATACATATATATGCATGCTTGCGGGTGTCCACGTGTCCAACAAATGGACACAAAGTGTCCAAAACCTCACGAACACACTATATCAGTGAACACATGGTCGTAATGTGCCTCCGTGTCCATTTTGGAAACGAAAAATACCTCAATTAGGGTTAGGGTTTACCTTCAGTCTCCTCGCGGTGGTGGAGGAGGAGGATCTCGCGGTGGAGGAAGAGAAGGGGCTCGCGGTGGAGGAGGAGGAGGAGAAGGGGCTCGTCGGAGGGAGGAGAAGGAGCTCGCGGTAGAGGAGGAGGATGAGCGGCGCCGGAGGGAAGGGGTCGGGCTGTCGTCGAGGTCAGGGGAAGAGGGGCGGAAACAAAAAATTTGGGGAGAGAGAGAAATAAAAAGTGGAACCGAGGAAACCCTATTTAGCAGAAATTAGCGACGCCCGAAATACGTCGCAAAGCGTCGGTATTGGTTTAATATTCGACGACGTTATAACCTTTGCGACGCTAAACGTCGCTGAAATGATAAAACTAGCGACGTTTTTCGACAAATCAACGACGTTGATTTTTATTAGACTATAGGTAGTCGTAATATGTCGCTGTATGTCGCTACCAGCGACGTATTGTGACGCTTAAATCCGGCGTCGCTAAAACCAAAAATATTGGCGACGTTTTAAGTTGGCATCGCTAATTATGTCGCTGATATGACTTATTTTGGTAGTGTGGAGATTTGAAAATGTTTCCAGATAGCGACGAGTGGACGACGGACTATCCGTCGGCACAGTTCTGATGGTATATAGTTCGACGGAATAGCGACGAGTTTTCCGTCGCCCTTGTTCTGGAAATGCCAAGAAGTTCCAGAACATGGTCGACAAAAAGTCGTCCTTATTCCGTCGCTAAACCGTACAGTTTTCGACGGAATAGCGACGACTGATCCGTCGCCATGGTGCTGGAAATGCCTGCCTCTTCCAGAACCTGGTCGACGGATTTTCTGTCAGCAAACCGTCGCTACGTAGTCGACGGCGTTCGACGGATTAGCGACGGAACGATACACTCTGATACGCTATTACGACGGTTTACCGACGGAACTTTACGTCGCTATTGTCTAAATAGTTCAGTATTTAATACTTGAAATGGACGACAGTCCGTCGGAATGTAGTCGTTTATGCTTCGTATTGTGAAGTTGAAATGTCGTCGCAAGTCCGTCGCCTGACGACTACGTAGCGACGGACCGTTATTAGCGACGAGCTGATTGCCAACGGATTTTTTGGCCAAAACCCGTCAGTGATCGGTCGCTAATTGAATTTCCCGTTGGACAACTTGTATGATGTAGTGCCCCGTCCCGCTCAGTCAATCGGAGGAATCGAAACGCCGACGACGTTCGGACTTAGCCTTGCAACAGCTACTCGAAGACATCGTTCGGTCGAGACGATCGCTCGCTCAGGTGGGGCAGTTTCGGTGAACTTGCCTTATCTTAGCATTCACATAATAAATTGTATGTTTTCAACTTGCACAAGTAGGCTTGATAATAAAAGAGACGAATCCACATAGCAAAAGGGAATAATCCCGACAGGTCGAATTGAGTTAGAATATGGAAAGGTCCAACGGTCAGCTTAGAGTTGGTGCACGGCGTACTTTGAAAATGACACTCGATTCTTCGTCCCGTGGCTTGGGAGAAGGAAAGTTGGTTGAGTAGGCGAAGTCATGAATCGTAGCCTAAGTCGTTGGCGTCGCCCGCATGAATGCTTCATAAAGCATGTACGGTCCAATCGTCTAAGGCTTGGCATAGCCTTGACTTGTCCTATGAGTTAAGTTGCATCGCACGGCAACTGGCGTAAGTCTAGGCGCCCAAATGACTTGGTCGTTCAGAAGTCGAACGCATGCACAACACGTTTCCGCAATGCGAGGCTTGATATAGCCTTTGCTCGTCGAGTCGTTGTGCGTTTAAGTTAGACAAGTTGTGTTAGGCTATCAGAGTGGTAGCAAGCACGGTCCTACAAGTTCTACAGTTGGGTATAACCATATAGTCTTACGGTCTCAAGGCCCGTCGACTTGGGCAGAAGTGTCGCGTAGAGCACGATTGGCTTAAGGCACGATGCACGGACTTAGTGTTTAAGGCATGAACCCCGGTTGATCTAATGAGTTTTGGAGGAAGGACTATCCAATAAGCATTGAGTTGAATGAAATGATATGGTAACAGGGAGAAGGCTCGCGGCCGTGGGTCGTCGAGGGATCTCAAGGAGCATCAACGGAGAAGGCTCGCGACCGTGGGTCGTCGAGGGATCTCAAGGATAGAAGTCTTGATATTGGTTTGAAAGAGATGGTAACATTGGAAGAGGAATGACTGTGTGAGACGTCAGTTTGTGTCGAGTCTTGCATGGTCATTGGACAACTTGTCGACAAGGAGAAAGTTTTCACGAGCGGCAACCCTGGGCGCCGAGGGACCGCGTCGTTCCGGAGGAAAACACGGTATAGCCGTAGCTGGACGAACCGCTCGGGTTATTCGGAAACTTTCTTCGGGGCTAGCTACTTGCGATGAAAGGGTCTTCGAATAATAAGGCTATAAGTCCACGATAGCTTGTGGTGTTAGTGACCAATTCATATAGATGAGTCGGCTTGGGCGGCGATCCGCGTGTATGCCTTTGGATTGAGTCGAGTATTGAGTATAGTATATCAAGGAAGTCATGTTGAATGCGTGAGTATAGTTGGAACACTAAATGTTAGGCCTAAGATTTGGTTGCAACGTAGGCGACGTGCTTCGGCACGAGAGGGTGGCGTCGAGTCTTAAGTTGTCGGCATATAAGTTTGCATAAGTTAGAATTGAGTTGTCTTGAGTTAAGTCAGGAAATGTCGCAAGGCAAAGTCGGTCGAGTGACACTTAGCCCTCAAGTCTTGATTGGGTCAGTTGGTGATCAAAGTAGCAAAGGGCCACGAGGCGGCAAGGGCCGCGAGGCGGTGATATGATTGAGTCTCATTGAGTTGCGAGGTGCGGCCTCAAAAAGGACTTATAGCACGGTCACACGGGAATGAAGTCTCATCGCGTAGTTGCGTCTCTGATTTTAAGCCGTAAGGCAAACACGACTCGATAGGTTAACGTTGTTGGCACGAGAAGGGTCTTGAGGCAAGGTATGAAGTTAACGTTCTACTTGCAAGCACGAGATGGTCTAAAGACACAAAACAGGCAAGACGTCGGTCATAAAACTGATCCTAAGGCAAGACTAGAAAGACAATCGATAAGAAGTGACTATGTTGCACAAAGTAAATCAACGTGTTGGATTTGTATGGGTGGGCGAGGAGCTCATTCCACCAGTACAGTTGAGTACTGACACCCACATAGTTTACATGTGCAGGCACAGGTAGAAGCTCGTGGCGCAGAGCTCGCTTGGATGCGTCGAGGCACGGAGTTTCTTGGGGATTTGAAGCGTGCGGCCGTATAGAGAAAAGACTTATACGGGACATAATGTATGGACGTCGCCTTCCGAAGCTTCCGCTGGATCAAGACTGGTATTTGAGAGATAAGAGAGAGCTGAGTGACTTTTAATGTGAGCTTGAGTGAGCTTGAGAGACTTGTAATATTGTCCTTGCGCCCATTGTAATCTTTATATCAATATCAATAAAGAGCTTCTTTTGAAATGACTTGTGTTTTGTTCTAATTTTCGCTACAATTATTCAATGTCTCTGCAGGGGACTTCTGTGCGACGACCCCGTCGCAGCCGCTGAAATCGGCCGTTATGGAACCCGCCTTGCACGAGCGCAATCTAGGCTCGTGCGGCATCACGCCTTAGCGAGGACGATCGCTCCTACAGGAGCGGGGCGTGACATATCACAGGCCTAGTTACTAGCAAGATGTAATGAGATTATTCCAACAGCCACAAGCCCTGCAGACCATCCGGTTATCCGGGTCGAATGTCCATTTATGAAGGGTGCACCACATGACTGTGTGCTGGAAATGTGCCCTACTCGTCGGTGGGCTACAAGTCCACTGAATGCGTCCAGATAACGGAATTGCCTGTAGCTGGAAATCTCTTCATGACTACTGAATCATTCTAGTTAATTAGCCTTAGTTAATTTCTGTAGGTATCCCTGACCGTGGTACTCAGGGATCCCTATCCTAGACATGATACAAGACAGTACTGGTTTATTTGTACAAACAAAATCGTCCATGGTGTCCAGGTCTTTCATACTTGTCATGTCAGGCTAGCTGTCGTAACAGCAGGTAATGATATATCATGTCAGTTTACTTGTTAAGAGTGTGCCATGACGGGCCACTATCGTGTTCAGGAATATGTGCAAATCTTTATAGTACGAGCCTTCAAACCAGAGACCCAAGTTATATAAGCATTATGTAACATTCTAACTTAAGAACAAGAATAGTAATAATAATAATAATAATAATAATAATAATAGAGGAGAAGACTGTGGAGGGAGCCATGCAGCTAAGGGAATAGAGCTCATGCGGCCAGGGATAATAGAGCTTATGCGGCTCGGGATTTAGGAGTCCATGCGGCTCGAATAATGCAAGTCCATGCGGCTGGGTAGGGCAGGGGCGCATGCGGCTGGGGAGTGCAGGGCGCACACGGCTAAGGGTTCGGGTCATATGCGGCTGAGCAAGGGAACAACTCATGCGGCTGGGTAAGGAGTGATTCCCATGTGGCTGAGACGAAAGGTCTTATGTGGCTGGGGGAGCAAGGCCTTATGCGGCTGGAAAGGAATCAGTCCATACGGCTGGGTAGGACAGGGGAGCATGCGGCTGGGGAGTGCAAGGGCGCATGCTGCGGGATGAAAATAGAACTCATGCGGCTTGGGGGTGGCAACCCTATGCGGCTGAGAATGAAGGCGGCTTATGCGGCTAGAGATGCAAGTGCTCATGCGGCTGCGGACATGCAAGCGCATTATGCGGCTGAGTTCAAGTGGGATTTCATGCGGCTGAGAATTGCCAAATCTTATACGGCTGCAGTGAGTTGTCTTCATGCGGCTGAGTAAGGTTAATACGCCATGCAGCTAAGTGAAGTCAAGGCCACATGCGGCTGGAAAGAGACTTGCCGCATGAATGTTCATGCGGTCAAATACTCCATGCGGCTGAGAGACTGTGCTTCTTCTCTACTGATCCGAGAAGAATGGCCATGAAATCCATGACTTCAAAGCTCCATAATTTCTTCATTCTAAGCCCAAATCTGGACTTCCATGGGTCAAAATAGGGCAGAATAAAATTCTCTACAACATGGAACCAACAAAACTTGGAAATAACAATGTTAACTAGATCAATATCTAAGAAATTCGAAAATACTATAAACTTAGATCTACACAAATTGAACCATGGAAATTAGAAATGCCAAATATTAAAGTGTGTTAGAATCTCGAGAGGAAGAGAATGGAACAATAAAAATGAAGTTCCTCCATGAAGCAAGCTACACTTGCCTAAGCTCTCTCTCTCTCTCTCTCTCCTGGTGGGTGAAGAAGTAATGGTGGAGAAGAAGAAGTAATGGAGAAAATTAATGAGAAGAGAGAGAAGGGAGTGGTTTAATAAATGGTGAGGAGGTGGTAGGTGGGGGGGTTCACCTTTGGTTTATGATGAACCAAAGCAAACCAAGCCAGCCGAACCAACCCAAGAATAAACCAGTTAATGAAATGCTAGAATAAATCAAGCAGGGAGACATACAATACGGGTCAAATTACGTATATGTATACCAAGATACGCAATACGAACCACATGCATTACAATTAGAAGACAAGGAGACTATAAGGATTTTAAGCAAACAATCATAAACTAAATCTAATTACGATTAACGGGCCTATGCTGTGATGAGTTTTTCTATGTTGCAATCCTAGTAATCCTCTAGGTGTTCTAAATGTTATTCCTGGTGTTATCTAGTTATCTTAAGTTTCTAATTGCAGGCATGCTTGGTACAATAACGTAACCAAACAACTTAGTCAAAGACCTGCATGGGCCACCACTAAACACATGTCACGACCCGCTACCCAAATTGTTGGGCTAGGCCGAGCCATGTCCAGCCTACGCTTGGTAAAAGTGTAGTAAGCTATTCTAGGAGATAGTCAAGATAGTACTAAGTGTGCTAATGATTATATTTAAAGCATTTTAAGATGTTCGTCACAACACAACATTTATAGATGAAAGCAAATATGTTTTAAAGTTTAATACACTTCCAAAGTAATAACTTGAGACAAGGTCCAGTAACTAAATAAAAGTTGTAATAACTCTAAGTCTAAAGTCGACTGGCAAGTCTAAGCAAGGTTCCCCGCTGGGGCCTCTTCTAGAGCAAAGGCCAGGTCCTCAAAAGTAGCTCCATAAAAAGTATCGCAAAGCATTTCATCCTCGGAAAGTATGTAATGCCCCGCTCCGCTCGGTGCATTACGATGAGTCGTTGACTCGAAGAGTTGCGTTGACCCGATGAGGTATCGATGCGAATCGATGCAAGAGTTATGTTGGCCAAAGGTAAGCTTTGAGTCGATTGTCTATGAATCGAATCGATGCAAAAGATAAGTCCCGTTTGAGTAAGTGCTGATGTTAGTTGATCTGGTGTGCAGGCTATGCCTTTATGCTGGATTACAGATTGTCGTATGGGCGCGATAGGACAAATCAACCGAGTAGTTCAAAGAAATGGCTAAGTCCGAGAGTTAGCTATGCGACCAAGTTATGGAAGCGAGCCGCTTCAACTCGGTAAAACGGCAAGGCGTATCGACTTAAGGTGGGCGGGTTCTTGACTCTCTCTCTCTATTCCTTCACGTCTAATAAAATCTATCAATGTATGCTTAGATATTATCGAGTTAGTGAGCGTGGCTCGACAACGAAAGGTCCAAGTATGTGTCGAACACTAAGATAGAAAATTGAACAATCGAACAATTGAAGCGACGTGCATCAAGTATACGAGTCGCGGTAGGGCAATGATGGTAGAACATTGAAAGACGATATTGAGATGTGCATCATGTGCACGGCTCCGAGAATATTGAACACTAGGCGTAGAACATGGATTACGGTACTGAGCGTGCCCTCGTACACGGAAGCTACGAAATGACTATGTGATTACGGAACTAGGTTATGAGAATAACTTACGAATGGTACGCGTTGAATATGAGTATGAGACGACTAAGCCGTTGGGCGTCGTGCATCAATATGGATGTGTTGGGGCATAACGCCGACGGAGCTCCCCATATGGATGGTGGATTATGTTCATGAGACGCGAATATATTTATGGTGCGAGACTATGTTTATGGAACACGAGATTGGTTGGACGATATGACTGGTATGCTATGGTACATATTGCATGGTCAATGGACTCGGATGGCCCGTGCACGGGTGCGGCTTCCCTCGGACGGTTACGCCGGGGCACCGGGACAGTTCGGCTTAGGAGAAAATTATGTGTGGTATTTATGGTGCACATCATTCGGACGGATTGTGACCGTCCAGTGCTGTGATAAGCTATGATATCCGTAAGTTTGGGATCCTTCGGATACTGGGCTAGCAACCCGTATCGAAGTGATTGTAGGCTTACACATAAGAGATGCCAAGTCCATTACGGTACGAAACACCGTGACCTTCATATAGATAGGGCCGGTGGGCTGAGATGAGAGTTGGGTGCAGGCACAGGGCCTGCGACCCTTATGCATTGTCTAAGTTTATGGTCGGAATATTGCGTGACTTATATGGTTTCTTACGTAAGTTCTAACCAGTGCAGGCTAAGGAAAATAGGACGAGAAGAGCATGAATTCACTATGTTTATGTTTCAGATTATGTCTAACTGTATCTGCTGCAGGAACACGGTGTGGGACACATTTACGATATGTTGCTATGCATCGAATATTATCATGAAACTGATCCTAAGGCTAAATAGAAAGATCATAAATTAAGATGCATGTTCACTAAAGATATTTAGTATTTGGTTTGGGTGCGAGCGGGTCTTGATCAGTGCGAAGCGAGGACGAAAGTACTAATCCCCCACTAGTTTATGTGCAGGTTCAGGTATGTTCGGCTCGGAGCGGAGCTTGGCTTGGACGTGCCGAGGCATGGAGTCCTTGGCGTTCAAGAGGAGCTACCGCATAAGCGTTCGGACTTGCGACATTGAGATGTTCGGCCGAAGACTACTTGGTGGCTATAAAGAGGCATAATGTATAGAACAGTGTAATCCTTTGTGAGCTAGAGAGATCATGAGCGTTGTAGCCAATTGGCATATATGTTGGGCTATTCAGAGCCTTTGTAACCTTCAGTTCATTATGAATAAAAGAGATTCTTGTTGTATACTATGTTTTCCTTCCGCTGCTTATGTTATCAAATTAAGATAGTTCTATGTGAACCTGTTATCTTGCCTTGCACGAGCGCAACTCCAGGCTCGTGCGGCATCACGCCCCAGCGAGGACGATGATTCGGATAAAATCTAGCGAGGACAAGCGATTTCCCGGATCGGGGCGTGACAAGGTACACCTACAACGTTATCCTGTCAGGACGGGAGCAAGTACTTGTACTACAAACATATAATACTTATCATGACATGGTAAGAGATAAAATGACTGTAATCCTGACATGGCACAATCTACCATATAAAATCACAGCTATCATGGCAATGATGCATTTGTCATGGCGACACATGCATATATATAGTTTAAAACTGGAGCAGGTACGTGATCGTCAATAGGTGTACAATGTACTATGGCACATGTAAATAAAATATACATACGTACAAGTGTACAAGCATAGATGTACATCCATACAGAAATGCGGAGTAATAGCCTACGACAAGGTATGCATATAAAATACGACCTTGTTCGGTACATACGTACGGAAGAAGGGGGTATGATCACGTACTCAACTATCAGTTTTTCCCATGTCCCAGTAACCATCATGTGAGATATGTAAAAACTCTTCTAAGCATGTGAAGATACCAAGAATCCGTATAAAGCATGTAATGATATGACTTGCAGTTTCTATAAAACAGTATTTTAACATGGTTCATTTACAGTTCATTATCATATGCAGTAAATAAATTTGTAGGGGTACTTGCATCGAGCAAAGCAAGAATAAGAATATGAAGGTACAGATGTTTGGTGTCTTGTCAAAATTATATACAAACTCAGCCTCTAAGTTATGATTAAGATTAAACTAGTGTTGTGACACGGCTCCTAATAGGACACTAGCTAGGTGAAGCTCTAGTAGTCCAAAGTGAGGTGTTACAACATCTAGACTAACAAGTAGGTCTCTACAGTAAGGTAGGGTAAGGTCCCGATACTAAAATATCCCAAAAATACACAAAAACACACAAGTCAATATTAATTAATTAATTAATCAGACTATACATTATGTTCCAATAATTATTAAGATAGTTATACAGTTCTATTTTATATGAAATAATATACTAAATTGATCCTTGTTAATTATAGTAATTTAATATAAATTTTTTGGAATTTATGATCCAGTGTAATTATTTATTAAAAATCAGAATACAAGTGTGCATTGAAAATGAGTTCTGGTTTACTATTTTTAAACAGTGTCAAAACAGTAAACTAAATCATGGAAAAATTATATTAAATTAGATTAATTAACATAGTATTTTATAGTAATTTTTCTAGAATTTATTCAGAATTAAAAAGTTGTCAGAAAATTCAAAGTTCATAAATCACAGATTTTGAAATTAAATAAATAATTATTTAATGTATTTGTCCGCGTATTTGAAATTGAACCGAAGTCCAGATACGGGACCCGAAGCCGTGAATCGAGTCCAACATGACTCGACTAGACCCCGAATATGTGTAGGCTCACCTAAGTCCGATCAACCCATGCTAGGCTTGGACTTAGTGTGGTCGTTTGCACAAAGTACGTAAATAAATGCGTAATTTAAATACATATAATTTAAATTGTAGAAATTGAAAGCGTACATATTACAGTATAGGCACTGTATTTATAAATACGTATTACAGTATAGGCACTGTATTTATTTACATATTACAGTATAGGCACTGTATTTATAATGACGTAATTTAAATGACATAATTAAATGACAGAATTTAAAATACATATTACAGTATAGGCACTGTATTTATATTGACATAAATTTAAAAGACATAAATTTAAATGACAAGAATTTAAATGACAGAAGTTAAATATATATATAATTTTATATAATATATTCCTCAAAAAATACAAAAGAAATGAAAGCAAGAATTAATATTAATTAACTTCAATATTTCATTACTTATACCTATATATATACACATATATATATATATATATATATATATATATATATATATATATATATATATATATATATATATATATATATATATATATATATATATATATATATATATAATATATATGTGAAATATATAGTTTATAATATATATTAGAGAAAAATGTTTTAAACAGTTTAATATTAACATTATATACCTATTTTACTGTTTTACAAAATTATATAATCATATATACATACATATATATGAATATACACATATATATAAAAAGAAAACATTATTATACAAAAGAAACAAAAATACCCCAGCAACTGCGAAGGGGGGGTTCAAACTTGGTTCACAATAGGGCTAAGTCTGAGCTCCACTCGGCTAGCCAGAAGGCCAGCACGAGCTTGCTGATAGAGTAGGGCTTACAATAAATTTTATACTAAAACAAATGACATATAAGCCCAAACCCGTTAACAGTGAATACCCATTAACCCAATAACACAACTCGTGTCCTGACAGTTTAGGACACGAGAGTCTGTACTAGACACGAGTCTTGTGTCTCTGTCCAGCACGACACGCACGACATAATTACTGCGTGTCCGAACTTACCTACGCATTGCTCGTGTCTAGGCGAGTCTAGGGTCGTGTTTTCAAGACACAAGGCGACACAGGGATCAAGGTGACACGTACGTGTCCAGTCGAGCGTGCTGTTGATGCTGCGACAGGGCAAAGGAAGCGTCGAGGTCGGCGGAGAAGGGCGGCGCTGTTGTAAGCCCCTGAATTTAGGGCTTATTTTTTTCAATTTTATAAATCAATGATTTTGAATAAATATTATTATTTGATTATTATTTGATTTAATGCTCTTTACCGTGACTTGGAATTCTAGAGCGTCAGGGATGCCAGTCTCTGGAAATCTCCTTCTTGGAGTTTGTAGTAGACGAGATTATCTTCACATTGATATATCGTGTCCCACTCGAACTTGTTCCCTTGTATTCTTTTTGCCTCGCGCAAGTTCGGGTCAATTTAGACCAATTTATCGTCTGCCGTAATTCCTGATTTAATTTCCAATTTAAATTCCGGGCCTGACATCGGTCCAATCCAGTCGACCCAATTTATGGCCCTGGCCTGTTTTGAGTAAACTATGCAGGTGCCACTTGCGTGCCAAAATTTCGATCTCCTTTGTGCTCCTATTTCATCCGTGATTTAAATTGCTTAATTTATTAGTTAATTAAATCTTGGCCTCGACCTTGTCCAACTTGGCCCAACGCCCAACCCAGTTTAGTGTGGGCCCTGTCATGACTGCCCATACATCCCACTAGTGTTCTCCTATTTTTGCCTACTCGAAAATATAATTCTTTTATTTTATATTATTATCTCTTTCTCTCTCTATGTATATATACCTACATGTATACATGTGTTACATCTCTCCTTTCACTCATGTACACTTCCCACACAAAGAGAAACCCCCTCACCCCACACTCAGCCGAACCCCCCTCTCTTTTTTCTTCTTCATGAAGTAAACCCATCTCTCTCTTTCTCTCTCTTCTATATTTAATATATATACACACACACACATATATATTAAATATCTCTCTCCTCTCCCATCACTCTCTCTCTACCTACACACTTAAACCCCTCCCCTCTCCCATCAGGACACCCCCCCCCCCATGTGGACCGACTACACTCCCTTTCTCTCACAAATATCTCCTCTCTCTCTCTCATTATATAATATATATACATATACATACTCTCTCTCTCTCCAACCCATCATCACACTCTCCCCCTCTCTCTCTCTCACAGCCGACAAGCCCCCTCCCCTTGCTGTACAAGACCGACACCCCCACCATTCTTCTTCTTCACTTCTTCTTCTTCATTTTTTTCATTCTTCTTCATATTAACACCAACACCATTATCACCATCAACTACACAACCACCTCCACTCTCCTCCTCTTCTCCTCCAACACCTCACCCCCGCCGTCGTCGCCCCGCTGCGTGCAGCCTCGCCGCCGCGCCACGCCGCCGCCGGCCTGGCCGCGCGCACAGCTGCGCGCACTGCGCTGCAGCAGCAGCCAGCAGTAATGGCAGCAGCAGTGGCAGCGCAACAGCAGCCACAGTCGCAGCATGGCGCCGCCGGCCACGCGCCGCCGCGGCCGCCGCCACCGCCGGGGTCGGCCCCCCCTTGGCCGGGCGCACCCCGGGCAGGCCCCCGTGGCGCGTCCCCTCTTCCCCGGCGCGAGAAACACCCTATTCGTGCGTTTTGCACGGAATCCCGGCGTGACGCGCGCGGGATCAAGGATGAAAGTTCGCTCCGGGACAGCAACTTCGTGCACGTTTTTCGAGAAATCCGACCGTTGGATCGGCGATCTCTTTCCTCCGTCGCAATCTCGGTATATAGCTCTTCACTCCCCTAAAATTTCACCCGTTAATTCTGTCGTTTGCCGTGTGAAAATTGGCCACCAAGTTGACGATTTAATTGCGTTATTTTTGGACAGTTTCGCGACGCCAACTTCGCGGGTTCGTATCTCCTCCATCGCAGCTCCGTTTTGTGCGCCACCAGTTCCGGTGCACAGCTGGTATAACCCTCTTCCTGTCCCCTTTAGATTTCATTTCAGTTTGAGTTTGTTAGGTCGGTCGAATTCGACGCCAAAGTTGGCCGTTCGAATTCTTTAATTTGCACTAGTTAAATTCCATTTTTGAACCCGGGACTCCGGATTCAAATTCTGACACTACCAGTAGACTCGTGGCGTCGTTCTGGCCTGTTTTCATATAAAGTTTGCCTGATTTGGAGAACGTGGGCCCGGACACGCATTTCGGTGCAAAACGGGTCCCACTTTCTGAGTCAACGGGACTTTTTGACGCCGGCTCATCGGAATCCAATTCCGGATATACCGTTGAGTTCGTATCGTCATTCTGGACTCGTTGACATATAATTTGCTGAGTTTTGAGGATATTGGCTCCGACACGCTTTTCCGTGCAAATCGGTTTCCAATGTCCGGGTCAACGGACCAATTTGAGATCGGGTCAACGGAATCCAATTCTGGATATACCGTTGGGTTCGTATCTTCATTCTGGACTCGTGGACATATAATTTGTTAGGTTTTGAGCACTTTTATTTCGGCACGTTTTTCGGTGCAAAGTGTGTCCAACGGCGGACATGATTTTGGCCCGAAATTACCGTTTTGCCCCTGTGTCCAAATTAGACTTTTGGACAGGCAATCCTAGCTGATTTGACCATTCTGGACACGTTGGTGATGTTAGTTTCATCATCCGACAACATCTGTAGATTTCTTTCCTTTTCGTGTCACCCTATTATTATAATATTTTCTCCTTTTGGTTGTTTTAGAGACCCGTCGATTTCAGTGATTTCTAAATCACTGAAATTCATAAGTTGACCTTGTAGATGTTTATAGAGACTAGCTTGACCATGGTTGACTACTTTGACTAGACGTCGAAGTAGAGTCAACAGTTGACCTAGGTTTGATCAGACTTGACCAACGTTGACTTTTGACCAAAGTCAACTGTAGGTCAACCATTGACCTATTTAACCTAGATTAGACTTAGGGTTGACCAGAGTTGACCAGTTGACCAAAGTCAACTGTACGTCAACCTTGACCCAGTTTGTCTTAGTTGACCTAGATGTTAGTATATCTTTTGACCCTGATCAGCTCCTGTATTATTTCATCTTTAGGTCTGTGGCTTTACTCTGAACCATGATTCATATTGACAGCAGGACCCCAGGCGAGTACATTCTCTGATAATATTTCTGTTTTATGATATCGTTTATGTTTCTTGTATTTAGTGTAGATATGCTTGTTCTCGACACATTGGTCACACGGATTGGTATTCATGGATCCCGACGAGAGATGTCTCTCCTTCTTAGGTTGGGATGTATTGTGCAAGCACCCTTGTAGCTCTTGCTCGATATATGGTCACTGATTCTAGAGCAGGTTCGCGACCTTCTCATTAGAATCCCGTGCAGTGACGTGTCCTGTTTGGATCCACTCTACCAGTCGGGGACGGGGAGTACTAGTGTAGATGTGTGATCAATACCCCACAGATATTGTATCATCATTGTATAGTGTTAATCATACACTCACGTATGATTAGCCAGGCCAAACATTGTATCAAGTTCTAAGCCGGTCACATGTTGAAACTAGTGCTAAACTCACATAGATATAGTTCCAGATTCTTGTACATGATTTATACTATTTTCCCTGTTCTTACATTCAGTTACAGTCTTGACATGCCTTACCATGATTCATGTACACATTATTTACCTCGTATATTCTCTCTATTTACTGCTACATTTTCAATATCGTCTAATTAGAACTGTTATTTGAGATTTGTGCTCGTTCCATCCTGACTGGATATGTTGACAAAATTTTAGGAGTAGTTGTGCCACATTTGTTGGACTGCAGGATGATTCTAGCTGAGGTGGTTCACACTGTTCCTCTATGTGAGTTGCCTGGTAGTTATTCCTTAGTTAGTCTTGTTGTTCCTTCATTATCTTCCTGTCTTATGATCATTGTAGATTCTAGTTGTTCTAGTGATATTGTTATTAATTCTTGTCTTATCTTCCTTAGTTTTTGTGATGTGACATGAGTACATTTCTAGTTATGGATTCTTAGATGTTGTAGTTAGTATAGTATACTTGACAGCGTTCTACCGCCGATACCGCGGCGTAGGCTGGACGTGGCCCACGTATTCGTACCCGTATATCCGGGTGCGGGTCGTGACAGCTGTGCTCGTCTCGATGCGACGATCACGATGGTGGTGGTGGATTGCGACGGCGACGTCTGGATTGGCGGCGATGGGAAGTCGCTAGTTCCGACGACTCGTCGGGGAAGACGACAGTAACACGGCGGCTATGGTGATCGGACTAAGGGTCTAGGTTAGGGTTTCGAGTGTGGGGAGTTTTATAGGCTAGGTCAGGGGGTCAATTTGGGGTTTCGACGAAGAAATAGGAATTAGGGTTAGGGTATCGACGTCGGCGAGCGGCGCTCGGCCAATGCTCGGGCCGAGTCGTGGGGTCAATTAGCAAATAAGCCCCCCGACTAACTCCTATTTGCACTATAACCCAACCGCCTTAGCAAATGCAAAATAGGAAATTGCAAAACCCCTGCCGCGGCAGTTTATGCAATTTCTAATTTGCACTAAACAATTGTTATTTGCAGATTGATTTAAAAACAATTTGTTTAATTGCAAAGAGCTATTAAAATATTTTGTTTTATTGCAAAGTGATCTTTTATGTTTTAAAAATCATTTGAAAATCTTCTAAATATTATTTAAAAATTCTAGAAAATTATAATAAATAATTTTAAGGCTAAATTGGTCATTTGATATGTATATTTTCAATTTTAAAAATATTTTAAATTTCAAGGGTTGACAAGTCTTCCCTCCTTGAAAAATTTCGTCCTCGAAATTGCAAAGGAGAAAAACAAAAACGAGCAACATTAAAGACGACATCTAAAGCTAACCTCTAAAGTATCAAGTAGAAGACGACGGCTCCCTCCCGGCTGGTGGATCGAACAGATAAGGGTACTTCTCCCTCATGTCCAACTCCCGCTCCCAAGTGGACTCTCCCGGCGAGTGTCTGCTCCATGCTACTCTGACTAAGGGGATGACTTTGTTCCTCAGCCTCTTCTCTCTGCGGTCCAATATCTCCACGGGCTGCTCTGCGACTCAAAGGCTCGGTCCAATCTCCAGCTCTGAATGATCCAGTACATGGCTGGGGTCGAAAACGTATCTCCTCAGCTGAGACATGTGAAAGACGTTGTGAACGCCCTCCAAGTTGGGTGGTAGATCAACTCTGTAGGCTACCTCTCCAATCCTGCCGAGTATCTCGAATGGACCAATGTACCTAGGGCTCAACTTGCCCCCTCGTCCTAATCGGATCGTCCCTCTGGTAGGTGATATCTTCACCAACACCATGTCTCCATCGGCGAACTCCAATGGTCTGCGACTAGCGTCTGCCCAGTGCTTCTGCCTGTCCTGAGCAACTCTGAGTCTATCTTTTGAGAATTTTTTTGCATCATCTATATCGATTGGACAGTTTAATATTTCTCTTGCAAGACAAATAAAAGCAAAATTGAAACATTATTAATTCCAGTTTTATTTGATATGTTTCAAAATAAACATTTGGTTCAATGAAAGGAAAGGAAAGGAAATCAATTGCTTGATATTTTCCTTTAGAAAATTATAATTTTTATCTATTTTGTTATATTTAAAAATGTCAAAAAAATTGAAAGAAAAAGTGAATACTTAAAGGTAGAAAATCGAATCTTGTTTGAATGGATGGAACCATTTTTTTTTCAAGTTTTCTTTCAGTTGGAAATTACTTTTCCTTTCCTCAATTACTTTGATACCAAAACATAAAAAACGTAAAGACTTTCCTTTTCCAATTCCATGAATCCGCGAAAACCAAATGAGGCCTTATAAGATATCTGTCTACTGCTTGGCCCACCTTGAAATGAAGTGCAACCAAACACTTTTTCTGCACAAATAATGTTGTACATGCCAACAATTTTGGGAGCATAACTGCTATTCCCAACTTATGATTTTCTAAAAAAAAAAATTATCTCCTACAAAAGTACAGTTCTACTAATTTTATTAAAAAAAAAAAAAAACTAGCAAAATTTATATCTATACAGAAGAGTTGATATATTCGAGACACTATTTGAAGACAAATGATCCATCTGGACAATTTAACTGTGTGCAATCGAATTCAAGCAACTCTTATGATTATAAAAAAAAAATGACTGAATGCAAAAAGATTAGTGAATCAAACTACGAGAACGTAAAGTTCTATACGTAATTTAAAAAAACCGTGTACAACGAAAGTTGATGAAAACCCCTTTTGTACAACTGGTGGCTCATTTTCTTGTCCAACCATAGTGGAACAGCTACTTTCCAAGTAGGTCCCAAATAGAACTTGAAATGGAAGGTGCAAAGAGTTTGGAGATCTGATTTTGGGTCCCACCAACATGCCTTATTTTTTTAGTAGGCTTGGTGATCCCTGTGTTTGATCTGTGTCCATTGGAAGTGAGAGAAAAATATAAGATTCAATAGAGAAGTTTGTGCATAATAGTTTCCAATCTTTAGACAAATGTGTTGATACGGCATCTTCTTTGTCCACTTTCGGTGGATTGGATTGGATGATATCTCCTCTATACATTATTATATTAGTTTATGGCAAGTTAGTGTTGTTGTAAGGTTGATGTTAATTACAGAAGGTTTTGACCGTTTAGTATGACCCTTTTTTTTTAATTTTGTTAGCTTAATTTTAACTTGATATATTTTCAACTATTCCATATTTTAAAAAAATTTAACTTTATATATATATATATATATATATATATATATATATATATATATATATATATATATATATATATACATTATTATTATTATTTTCATTTTTCGAACTTTTCTCCACCACAGTTTCTCCCCTCCCTCTCGTCCGCCTTCAACCCTCCCCCACCCACCCACCCACACGCTCGGGTGGCCGGAATGGGAGACATGTATAGTTATGGATTTTTTTTTAAGTTCAAAATATTTAATAGTTGATCGTATTAAATTGTTGAGTAAAAAATTTAGAATATTAAATTAAAAAATAAAAATAGTTAAGAGTATCAGAATACAAATAAACTTTTTTTTAAAATTCTTCGAAAAACACAAAAGTTGCTTCCGTTTTAAAGTAAGCCACTTTGTCAACTTTTAAAAGCACATGAAAGGGACACGTTTTTAAAAGTTGTTTTTTATTTAAACTTTTGTCTATGAAAAAAAAAAATCTACTCTTAGAAGTGGCTTGGTGGTGATCGTGTTGCTGATGTGTGCGGAAAAAAAAATCTACTTTTAGGCATCCGAAAAACTAAAGTTGAAGCAGAAGCGAAAGTAGTTTTTAAAACATAAATCCTAAGGGAACTTGGTTCCTAATTTTTAAAACCTAGCTTACATTCATTTTATTCTTCAATTTTAAAAGGACTAAAAAAAAGCGAGTACATTTTTAATTTTAATGAAATTCATGTCATATATATATATATATATATATATATATATATATATATATATATATATATATATATATATATATATATATATAAACCTCTCATTTTATTATATATATATATATAAACCTCTCATTTTATTCCGTAAAGGTTCAAAATGTCGAAACATGTACAATATAACCTTAGGCACAAAATGCCGACGCCTATATAAGTATACCAACAAAATCCAAAATCAGAAGCTTAGTAGAGGAGAGAAACCCAGAAGTCAGTTTGACCATGCAAACAGATGTTCCTAATCTTACGGCACTGCCGGAGCACCTCCCGAACGAGCATTTCAGCATTGTACTGGTGGCCCTCGTATCTCGTTTTGTTACGATTCTTCCATAAGACCCACGTCGCAGCGGCCGCTACGATCTGGTGTCTGTGGGAAGCGGAGGCCCACCCCACCAAGAGATCGAGGAAGCTCCCGCTACCCTGAGTCTGTCTGCAGCGCTGGGACAGCACTCTCCAGACCTGAACGGGTAATTCCTCCTGGCAGAAGATGTGGTCAACGGTTTTCGTCTGACGCTCTGAGCAGCAATTACAAGCAGAGGCTAAGTTGAATTCAATAGAGTACATAATGTCGTCAGTCGGTAACTTCTTTCTAAAGGCTCTCCAAATAAGGATGAACCACTTCTTGGAAATGAAAATTTGCCAGAAGGCGGCGATGATCGGGAAGGCGCCCCACGCCCACGTGCCACTTGTCTGGCCGAGCAACTGAGAAACCGCCTGCGGGGTCAGCCGACCACCGTAGCTCATCTGCTTCGGGACCGATCTTCAGACCTCGTCGACGGATGCACACTTCCGCTTCATCTCTGGCCCGTTAACGTATCTTTCCCCAATTCCAGTCGTTTCCGGAGGCGTCCCACACGTTTTATATATATATATATATATATATATATATATATATATATATATATATATATATATATATATATATTATTTTTGAGTTTATACAGTCAAACCCTTTTTAAAAGCCCTCTCTTTTGTTTGCAAAAAAAAATTCAAATATGATCTAGTTATAGAAAAAGAAAACATAATTTGTGGACTTGCACTTACCAAACAAGTTTGTGCTTGCTTTTAAAAAATATAAGTAAAAATAAGCAACCCACCAAATTCTCTCTCCCCCCTTCTATCTTGCAGCCCTCCTCTCTTCTGCGGCAGCGGCTGCGACAACGGTTGTGGTGGCCGTGCAAACGGGGGCGGGTCGCCTGCGGCAGGGGGATCACGTACAGCAGGGACGAAGAAACTTGCGACAGTAGAGAGCATGTACAACAGGAACATGACACGTACAGCCGAAAGCGTAGGGAGGGGGGCGGCGGGAGGCGGAGGGGGGAGAGGGGGCGCAAGAGACTGTGGAGTATGGGGCTTGGGGTAGAAGAGGGAGTGGTAATTAAGGATTTTTTTTTAAAAAAAATTGACTCTAGCTGATGGAGGGTACCGAGTTGAAAATATTCAATAGTTGACGGTATTAAGTTGTCGAGTAAAAAATTTTAGGATATCAAGTTAAAAAACTGGAATAGTTGAGGGTACAAAGTTAAAATTTGTCATTATTTTTAAATACCAACTATCATACTTTGCAATTTAATATCTATAATAATATAAGAAAAATATTAATGGGAGATCATTTTAATAAACACACAATTATTAGAGGATGTTTTCGAACATAATTCAAATTATAGTATTTTTATTAGCACGTTGTTCCTCTTGACTATAAAAAAGTTCAACAATACATCTGTTTTGATTTCTCATCAAAATCAACATAAAAACCATTAAATGTTGCCTCTCTAACACCCAAGTAAAATGATTTACAATAAAGTCGTTAAATATATTTTTAATTTACAATCAACTCTTGATCAATTAATCGTAATGTTATTAGTTATATTGACCAACTCCGTCGACCCTTATCTTTTTGTCTCCATCGATGCCATATCCACAAGAACACCCCTTGCCACTGAACTCATATCGCTTTTGTGGTCGGTGAGAAAATGTATAACTTTTTTGGCTAGGCGGACGGTCTTGAAATTGAACTGCGGATAGGTGTGTGAATATATGTAAAAAATTTGAAAACAGTGGACCCAACTGACATGTAACGCAACGTGCACAACGTGCGCGCGCGCGCGCACACACACACACACATATATATACACACATAAAATTATATATATATATATATATATATATATATATATATATATATATATATATATATAATTTTATTTTTTTGAGGTGTCCAAATTTTTTGGGCGAGCAATGCCAAGAGGGATTCGAACTGTGCTCTCTCCACGGGGGCCCCCGGTGTACCCAACGGACGATGGGGGCGGAGAGGGAAGTGGGAGGGGAGAAAGACAGGCGGATTTTATTTTTTTGAGGTGTCCATCTTTTTTCTGAACGAGCAACGCAAAGAGGGATTCGAACTGTGCTCTCTCCACGGGCCCCCCCGGTGTACTGGACGGACAATGCAGGCGGAGAGGGAGGTGGGAGGGGAGGAAGACAGGCTGAGAGAGTCGATGGCGAGGGTATGCTGGAGTGTGGGGAAGGGGAGAGAGGGGAAGAGGGGAGGAGGGGAGTTTTAGGTATTTTGGAGAAGAAGAAGAAAATGGGATGGAGAAGAGGAAGCAGAAGAGAATGAAGCATTGTGAGTGAAGTGAGGAAATTCACCAAACAGCAACAGGCCCCACCATTTGCTCCGTCAAAGAGAAAAATATTTTTATTATTATTTTACAAGAAACGTACTTAGGATAGGCGTTTCCATATTTTCTTCATAATATTTTAGAAAATTGTGCTTTGAGTATAATTTACGTAAATTATAATGCTTTGAGAAAAAATTCATTTATTATTTGCACGAGTCACCGCAAATAGGGATGGACCTTCAGCCACAAAGTGAAACTATGTCTTTTGTATGTAAAATTTTATACCATCTTAGAGTTTAAGCTTTGACATTTCAATTAAAAAAATTCGACCCTAATTTTTTTATTACTTGTTCATTTTTTTTTCATTGTTAAAGGGGATCGAGGATCAATGATCAATGACGAGGTCTACATCTGCGTGTGACTTTGGTCCATCTTTTAAGAAAATAATACATGCATGAACACTTATTATTCAGAAAATATTGCTCCATTTTAATTTTTGTAATCAGATGCATGTACTTATATAACTTATATAAGTAGGAAATTGTAATTGCCAAGGAACCCTTTACAATATTCAAGAATTTTCAAGATAGATTATCAATGCTGTCCTCAATTTATTACAAATACAAGGGAATTGTAATTGCCAAGGAACCCTTTACAATATCCAAGAATTTTCAAGATAGATTACCAATGCTATCCTCAATTTATTACAATTTTTAAAAATAAAATTTATAATTTCCCTTATGAATCAAGGATAATTTTGGTTAGGGAATTGTAATTGTCAAGGAACCATTTACAATATCCAAAGATTTCCAAGATAGATTACCAATGCTATCCTCAATTTATTACAATTTTTAAAAATAAAATTTATAATTTTCCTTATGAATCAAGGATAATTTTGGTAATCCATCTTATAATTAACAATGCTATCCCACGATATCTATTCTACTGTATAACGTCAAAAGTAACCTTTACCGTAAAGATTTTCTTTCTAAATATACCATTTATTATATTTACTAATTAAAAGGTTAATTAAAATTAAATTGGGGTATCTAGGTAAATACGAAATTTGTCATTTGATATTTTTAATTACAACAGCTCTTAAATGCAATGTGTATCTAAAAATGATGTATTGAAAAATGGACTTTATTTAACATCATTCATTCATTAAAAATGAACATATTTTGACTACATTTAAACTTTCTAATAATAAATACGTGCAACGCACGTGCATATATACTAGTTTTTTTTTAATTAAAATATCACAATACAAGAAACTATTAGAGTTATCGGTGTACGGGAAAATCGTGTACTAAGCACTGTCCTAAAAGATTATTTGAGGTCTATGTGTAGATTTATTATCAAATTCTCCTAAGTTAAAATCTCTTACTACCGGCTTCCTATCACTGTACACAACTCCGAGAAAATGGCCGAACTTAGGTTGTCCAGAAATCCAGAACAAACAACAACAGAGAAATAAAGATAGTTTTAGGCATATAGGAGAAAGAAAGACATACTTGTTCTACCCTAAAACTGTGTAGGACACAAGAAATGAACTGTATATATAGCCATGTCCTAACCCAACAGATAAATGGCCCTTTAATAGAATTTAGCGAAAATTAAAGGCTAATTAAGTAGTCGGATATTAACAGGTAACAAGTACTGCCCATTGGGATAGTAACATATAACAAAAGAAGAAAATTCTTTGCATCGGTCATAAGGGAAAACAAAGGAATAACAAAGTGCAAAATTTTCTTTTGGGTCTCAACCCAGTAGGAGGATTCGGATCGACAACAGATGCAGACACATATCTGCACACTTTACGCACATCAAACCGATCCGAGTTAGATCGGAAGGCATGCACATGTGGCCTATAGGTCTAGCTCACAACAACTAACAAGTGAGCAAGGAAAAGTAATTACTATAAAGACTATAAAAGATGTTTGTCTATATACAATGTGGGACTATGTTTGGAAGTTGATTTTTTTTCATACAACTAGACAACGTATACCTCTACCAACCTTCCTTAGCATTTTTCCTTTATTAAATGAGTACCTATCTAATAATAAAACCCCTAGGCTGAGTAGGCTCTACCCAAACCCAATATTTGCAAGGAAAAAAAAAAGTATGCAAAACATCAACCAAGCCATCAAACATCCCAAACTCCACATCTACACTCCAACCCCTGAAAAACCTTATTTTGAAAAAAATCACATGCTTCCCATAACACCCTCCAAACCCCAGCTCACTCTCACCCCTCAACTCCTGAAACTCTACCTAAACTCCAACAAGCTCTCCCTCGCCCGCCAACTGTTCGACAAATCCCCCCACCCAGACCTCTACTCCCTAACCACACTCATCTCCGCCTACAACCACCGCAACCTTCCCCATGAGTCCGTAACCCTCTACCGCAACCTCCGCAACGACATGAACATCCGGCCCGACAAGCTCGTCCTCCGCTCCGTTGCCAAGGCCCTCTCCCTCTCCCCGGACCTCGCCAAGGCCAAGGACCTCCATCGCGACGTCCTCACCTTCGGGTTCGGATCGGACGTCTTGATAGCCAACATGCTCATCAACATGTACGGGAAATGCGGGTTCGTCGACGGAGCGAAGAGGGTGTTCGACGAGCTGCCCGGGAAGGACGTCGTCAGTTGGACTTCGCTCATATCGGCTTACACCGGGTGCGGGATGAGGGGTGAAGGGTTTCGGGTTTTTCGTGAGATGATATCGTCCGGGCCGAGACCGAACACCGTCACGCTGTCGACGGTGCTTCCGATATGTTCGGAGATGAAGGTTTTGGATTTCGGTAGGGAGGTCCATTGCTTCGCGGTGAGGAACGGGTTGGACGACAATGTGTTTGTGAGTAGTGGGTTGGTGGATATGTACTCCAAGTGCTCGAGCATGCGGCAGGCGAGGGTGGTTTTCGATCGCATGCCGCGGAAGGATGTCGTGGCGTGGAATGTGATTCTGGCGTCATATTTTGCAAATGGGGACTCGGAGGAGGCTCTCAAGGTGTTTGAACGAATGAAGTCTGAGAAAGTTGGGATGGATGTTGCGTCATGGAATTCGATGATCGGTGGGTGTGCTGAGAATGGGAGAATTGAGCAGGCATTCTGGTTCTTGGCTCAAATGCAGGGTTCCGGCATGAAGCCGAATCACATAACGATAGCCTCGATCTTGCCGGCTTGTACCAGTGTGGAGAGCATCAGGGGAGGGAAAGAAATCCATGGCTTCATGTATAGGCACAGGTTCATCGAGGATCCCGTGATCGCAACCGCACTGGTTCTGATGTACGCAAAGTGCGGCGACCTGGTCAGGTCTAGGGCGGTCTTCGACCGGATTGCAAGGAAGGACAATGTCACCTGGAATACGATGATTCTGGCCACCTCCATGCACGGATGCGGCGAGGAATCCTTGTCGTTGTTCAATCAAATGGTTGCTTCTGGCATCCGACCTAATTCCGTGTCCTTCGTTGGGGTATTGTCTGGTTGCAGCCACTCGCACCTCGTCGGCGAGGCACGTGCGGTCTTCGATTCGATGAGCCGGGAACACGGGCTCGAACCCGAAGCGGAGCACTATGGTTGCGTGGTTGACGTGCTGAGCCGTGCGGGTCATCTCGACGAGGCCTATGGGTTCATCCGAGATGCTCCGATGAAGCTGGCGGCTAGTGCTTGGGGAGCAATTCTCAGTGGCTGTAAAGTGTACAAGAATGCGGAATTAGGGAAGGTTGCAGCTAGAGTCTTGTTTGAGATCGAACCGGAGAACTCAGGAAACTATGTTTTGCTCTCCAACATATTGGTTGGTAGTAAAATGTGGGACGAGGCTTCGAAGGTCAGGATGCTGATGAGGGACAAAGGAGTTACGAAGGAGCCGGGGCGCAGTTGGGTTCAGGTGAAGAACAAGGTGTACACATTTGTGAAAGGGGATGGAAAGATGGAAAGAAGAGAGGAAGTGTATGGTTTTCTTGAAGAGATGAGGGAGAAGATGAGGGCAGAGGGTTATAAGCCCGATACGGATTTCGTCCTGCAGGATGTGCAGGACGCAGAGGAGAAGGAGAAGAGTTTGTGCGACCACAGCGAGAAACTTGCGGTGGCGTTCGGACTCCTGAATCTGGGTGGTGCGTCGGTGGTTCGGGTTTTCAAGAACTTGAGGATATGCGGGGATTGCCACAATGCCATCAAGTTCATGGCCAAGATTGCCGGAGCTCAGATCACAGTGAGGGATAATGTCAGGTTTCACCACTTCAAGAACGGTTATTGTTCGTGTCATGATCTATGGTGAAATCGATAAGTGAGAGTTTGCAAACTAATACAGTCGAGATGGCAGGGTCTGAGGAGGGTCAAGATGTACGCAGTACGCACCCCCACCCCCGAACGCACCCCCACCCCCACCCGGGAACGCCATTTTTATTAAGAGACCTTTGCGGCAAAAGAAACGCAGGGTTTGTTCTGAAACAGGTTTTGGAAATGCCCACAGGCAGCTCAAGGAAACTCTTCAGGAGGTTGCGATTACAGTAATGTTAAGGTTCCCTTCGGTAAAAGCTATTGACTTGTGTGGTGGCATATCGGTCTTACATGCATGCTCGCTGAGCACTCAGCAATTTGAGTCTGCAATTTTGAGTATTGTGCATTCGTAATGTAAGCTTATTCTTTGTGTTTATGTTTATTGTACTTGAGAAAAAAGAATCAACAAACTTAATCCACTTCTCTCGCAAGCAGGATAAGCTCTTTTCCATAGAAGATGATTTATGCCATAACCCGTCAACATAAGTTATTTTGAGTATCATGTTGGAGTTTGGTCTTTTTTCAAAGAGAATTTTAGTCCCACATCGGCTAGACCAAAGGAGTTGTATCTCTATATATTAGCTTTGCTAGTTTAGAGATGCACATGTGGTGTGGAGGTGCACATGGATGTGCCATGTGGGGTTATTTTTCTAAAGGAAAAAAAAGGCTAAATCAACAATTGAAAGCATTCATGCTTTTTGCTCTTGGAAATTTATTTCCATGGGAGCTAAGCGACTCGGACTCGGGCTCATGGGCTCATGAGGCGTAATGTGGCGTTTTGTTGGCGCACTCGCCAGATTGCGCACAGGTTGCGTCGGGTGCGTCGGTTGCGCACATTGCGTACATTGCGCAAGTTGCGCACGTGGCGCACGTTGTGCGAGTGGCGCAAGGTGGCGCAGGTTGTGCAGGTTGCGCAGTGCGCGCAGTGGCGCAGGTTGGCGCAAGTGGCTCAGTGCGCAGAGTGCAAGGAGCGCAGGGTGCGCGCAGTTGGCGCAACTTGCAGCAGAACGTGCGTATGCATGTTTTGGACGGTTGCTACATGTTCGGGGTAGTTTTTACCACATCCCTAACTTTGTGGCAACCGAACAGTTGCTGCAGGGCTTATATAAGGCATCCCCTCTCTCTCAAGGCTAATTACATAATAGAAAGAGAAGCCATCACAGATAGTTTACGAAGTATTTTTTAGCACAAGTAAACAGAGAATTCAGAAGTGTTCTTTAACACAGTTATGTTCGGAATTTGCCTGCGAATTCCAGCAGCCTTCGAGAGAGAGAGGAAAGGCGCCGCACCAACGTTGCTTTTGCACGGGAGTTCGTGTCCATCCGAGGAGTCATAAGAGCAGGAGTGTTCCAAGTTCTCCGACGAACTTGCTGGTTTCTGGAAGCTGTTCGTGTAGGGCGAATAAAGCTTTGAGCAATGGTGATTATTCACCCCAGCAGGAGTTCTTCCATCTTTCGCCAGTCACCTTCTTCGTTACTGTCAGTAATTCTGATTGTATCTTCTTTTTAGAAGTACTACGATCGATTGCTGTTGATTACGAAATCTTTTTAGATTCTCGTAATTCAGAATCACCTTCCTTGAAGTGTTGATTTAAAACATTGTTTTTACAATTGTTTCATTTTCTCAGTTTTCCATCGAAAAATTGTGCCCCGGCACTAACAATCTCAAAGCTTTATTGTTACGATGGAAAACATTAATGCTTCACTCCTCAATACTGACTTTTGTAAGTTAGAAAAGTTTGATGGAGAGCATTATCAAGTCTGGAAGAGGAAGGTTTATCTCACTCTTCAACTCAGAGACGTTGATCACGTACTTCTTGAAGAGGAACCTACCGTTCCAGATACTGGGTCTGCTGTCGCAATCACTGCGGCTACTAAACTTCAGGCCAAATAGAGAAGGAAGAATAGCATTTGCAGGTTGCTTATCCTGAATGCTATGGAGGATTCCCTAGCAGAATCCTACAGTAAGAAACCAATTGCCAGAGGCATATGGGAGTCTCTGGAGAAACTGTACGAAGAAGACAAAAACATG
Source organism: Iris pallida (assembly GCA_029216955.1). NCBI lineage: Eukaryota > Viridiplantae > Streptophyta > Magnoliopsida > Asparagales > Iridaceae > Iris > Iris pallida. The sequence goes on along the minus strand of JANAVB010028196.1, from coordinate 22,363,934 downwards.
AGCAAAATATTTGTGGTTGAAAAATATCACAAATGGCTCTTTGAGGACGAGAAGTCCATGCTGCCGCAGGTAAAAGAATTTTTGAAGCTGCGACAGAAGTTGGAAGACGAGGCGATGCCCCTCCCCGACAAGTTTGTTGTTGGAGGGATTGTCTCAAAGCTCCCCGCTGGGTGGAGTAAGTTCTATGCAAACATGCATAGGAAGAAGCTTGAGATCAGCCTTGAAGATCTCTTGCAGGAAATCTATGTTGAGGACCAGATGCGGGTTCAACTGAAGGTGGACGCACTGTCCAAGCAATTGGCTAACGCCAATCTGGTTCATACCAAGAAACCAAGGGGAAATCTGGCGGCTTCCCACAGCAAGAAGAAGGACCCTAACAATCTGAACGTGAAGGGGACTTCCTTCAAGCGAAAGAAGGCAAAGTCTCAGATGCCTTGTTTCAAGTGTGGCAAGAAGGGCCACTTCAAGAACGAATGCAAAGCAAAGACCAAGCAATCAGAACAAGGAGAGCCTAGTAAGGTATCTATGATCACTGACGTTGTTGCTATGATTGCGCAGGTTGATGCGGTAAGGACTGACTCTGACTGGTGGGTAAACACTGGAGCCTCCTGCCATGTCTGCTCCAGTAAGGAGTGGTTCACCACCTACACACCTACTTCTGAAGTGGTTATGATGGCGAACCAGGCACAAGCTGAAGTGCTCGGGATCGGGACGGTGGTGTTGAAGCTGACTTCTGGGAAGTCTCTGACGCTTCAAGGCGTGAAGCACGTATCTGCTATCGCCAAGAACCTGATCTCAGGAGGCCTACTCTGTAACGCAGGCCTCAGGATGGACATCAATGCTGGCCAGATGGTGATGTCTATCAAGGGAACATATTTCGGGAAAGCTTTTTATACCGAAGGAATGTTCAAAATTCAGCTTGTAAATCAGTCCAATGTAATTAATATGATTAATGAAATCACTCCTTCTGCTTATACTCTTGAGTTGTGGCATAATAGGCTAGGACATGTTCATTGTAAACGAATAAACAGAATGTCTAGTCTAGGACTTATCTCCAAGTGTGGGGATAAGGTAGAGAAATGTGAAGTTTGTGCTCAAACAAAGATCACAAGGAAACCCTTTCCTCGGGTTAATCGAAGTACATATCTTCTGGAGTTGGTACACTCCGATATCTGTGATTTCAAACAGTTCTCTACAAAGGCCGGGATGAAGTATTTCATAACCTTCATTGATGACTTCTCAAAGTATGCGTTCGTCTACTTGCTGAAGGCTAAAGACGAAGCATTCGAGAAGTTCAAGGAGTTCAGAGCCGAAGCTGAGCGGCAGACTGGACAACAACTCAAAAGGATAAGAAGTGATCGAGGTGGGGAGTACAGGTCTTATGAATTTGCATCGTTCTGCAAAGAACATGGAATTGTCAATGAGACTACGGCTCCGTACTCTCCTCAATCAAACAGAGTAGCAGAGAGGAAGAACAGAACGTTAACAGAAATGATTAACTCAATGTTGTTGACTGCTGACCTTCCTAAGTGCTACTGGGGAGAAGCTGCATTGACGGCCACTTTTATTCTAAATAGAGTGACTCATGCAACTTCAGACGTTACTCCTCATGAACTCTGGTTCAAGGTCAGACCTAACTTGAATGTCATTCGAGTGTGGTGGTGTCTGGCGTATGTCAAGCTTCCAGATCTGAAGATTCAGAAGCTTGGGACAAGGACTACTAAGACGATCTTCTTGGGGTATATCGAGAAGAGTGATGCTCGGAGATTTCTTGATATTGAGTCAAATCATATCATTGAATCTCGCGACGCAGAATATTTTGAAGACAAATTTACAAGGCACAAGAATATTGTTCTTGCGGACATACCGGAGAACAATGAGGGTGCGCAGGAAACTGAAGTCTTCAATGAAGATGTGGTCCAAGAAGATATTGTTGTTGAAACAATGATTGAACCAGAACAAGCTGAGCCGTCAGCTAAGCGTATGAGGAGGCCGAAGGATTTCGGAAGTGACTTTGTCACCTATCATGTGGAAGCTGATCCGCTTACCTATGATGAGGCGATGAAGACCAGAGACGCGGTTTTCTGGAAGGAGGTGATTGACAATGAAATTGATTCTATCACCTCAAATAACACTTGGGTGTTGGTTGATCTTCCTGAAGGAGCGAAACCCATCGGATGCAAATGGATCTTTAAGAAGAAGATGAAAGCAGACAGAACTATTGACAAGTTCAAGGCTAGGTTGGTAGCCAAGGGGTTTTCTCAGAAGCAGGGGATTGACTATTTTGACACGTATGCTCCAGTAGCCCGGATGACCACCATCAGAATGTTGATTGCTCTCGCAGCAATACATAAGATGGTGATACATCAGATGAATGTGAAAACGGCTTTCCTAAATGGTGAGCTGACCGAAGAGATTTACATGCAACAGCCAGAGGGATTTGTCATCAGGGGTCTTGAAGACAAAGTCTGCAAGTTGGTGAAATCTTTGTACGGTCTTAAACAGGCTCCCAAGATGTGGCATGAGAAATTTGACAAAGTTATAAGGTCAAATGACTACATGGTCAGCGAGACGGACAAGTGTGTTTACACGAAGTTCGCTGATGGAAGAGGTGTGATCGTTTGTCTGTACGTGGACGACATGCTTATCCTAGGTACGGATATTAGCTGTGTCACGGAGACAAAGAAATTCATCTCAAGCAAGTTCAGTATGAAGGACTTGGGGGAAGCTGATGTGATCTTAGGAATCAAGATCATCCGGACAGACACTGGACTAGCGCTGTCACAGTCTCATTATATTGAGAATATGATCACTCATTATGGGTATCGGGATCTTCCAGGGATCGATACGCCGTACAGGTGTGATATGAAGCTGAAGCCTAATTCAGGGGAAAGTGTCAGACAGCTGGAGTATTCAAGCGTAATCGGGAGTTCGTTGTATGCTACTACTGCCACAAGGCCTGACATAGCTTTCGCCGTGGGAATGCTGAGTCGTTTTACGAGCAACCCAGGTGTTGAACACTGAAAATCTGTGAAACGGGTTATGAGATATCTCAAGAAGACTCAGACATATGTACTGTACTACAGCGGAGATCCGCCGGTAGTGGAAGGCTTCAGTGATGCCAGCTGGTGCTCAGAGGTGGAGAGCGAGAGGTCCACAGGTGGATTCATTTTCACAATGGGTAGAGCTGCTATATCGTGGAAGTCGAAGAAGCAGACTATGCTCTCGCGGTCATCCATGGAATCTGAGTTCTTTGCACTTGATACCGCAGCCGAGGAAGCAGAATGGCTTCGGGAGCTCATGTATGATCTTTCAGTAGTTGGGGCGCAAATACCGGCGATACCGATATACTGTAACAACCAGACGACTGCGGCGGTGGCATCAAATGACCTCTTCAACGGGAAGAAGAGGACTGTGCGGTTGAAGCACAGGACAGTACACGATCTTATCAAGAGAGGTGTTATTGCAGTAATTTATGTTCGGAGTCAGGAGAACCTGGCGGATCCGTTCACCAAGGGCCTCAAGCGCCAGCTGGTCGATGATCCAGCTTGTAGAATGGGCTTGAAGGCATTCTGATATTGTATTATGTATTCATACCATAAAGTTTTATGCTATTAGTTCAAAGATTTATCTACTAGGCATCTAGCTTTTGGTTCAAGGGAGGACCACTAATCGGAAGAATATCAGGAATGGTGGGTACATGTTCTATTGGGCATGGAGAGGTTACGGACCTATAACCACTTTTGTCTACTGTTGTTTTCTGCGGAAAACGGTTCCTGTGGGAAGGTTGGCTTAATTGCCTTAATGAGTTCTCAGGCAGAGTGAATGCCTGGTGTGCTTTACAGGAAGCACGGTAAAACAGCACTACAAGGAGTGAAACTCCATGCTACAGTGGGGTGACTCCACGAAGAGGTTCCTATATGTGGGGTGCTGCCCAGGAATAGGATAAAGCCTCGGCTTTGCAGGCAAAGTCACAGCGGCGTAGCACCGCAAATAGGCAGTTAGCCTAATGTTGTATATATTAAAATAAAGAGGGGTGTAGTCAGCACTACAAAGAGGAGGAGTTCCTCATGTTATAGTAGCACGACACCACGATGAGGTACCCGGTTAGGGATAAAGCCTCGGCCTTGCAAGCCATGTCGTTGCGGCGTAACACCGCAAGGGAGCCTAAGGCTTCATGCTGGATAGTTTGGCACTACAAAGAGGCAGTTGCCTCATGCTACAGTAGTATGACACTATAAAGGTTCCCAGATATGGGGTGATTCCCAGGGAGGGGTAATGCCTTGGCTTTAAGCCATGTCATATCGGCGTAGCACCGCAAGGGAAGTACAAAGCTCTTCATGCCATGTCTCTTTATAATGAACTCACCTATAGTGTATGGACAAAGAGATCTCAGGCCGTCTCTTGAGGGTAAACTTGTAGATGCCCAAAATTATACACTGAAACCAGGCTGGCACAGGGCCTTTAATGTGTAGCCAGAAGCACATGTAACTACATTATGTGAGTGGAAAGAATTTCAGCTATGATGCAGAATTCAAGGCTTAGTCCATTCTTGTATTATAGTCTGTTGTTTGAACCATGCGGGAAGATTCAAGTCGTCAGCGACATCTCTCATAATGCATGATGGACAGTTAGTGTGGGGAACACTTATACTCATATATAGAGATATGTGGGAGATTGTTGGAGTTTGGTCTTTTTTCAAAGAGAATTTTAGTCCCACATCGGCTAGACCAAAGGAGTTGTATCTCTATATATTAGCTTTGCTAGTTTAGAGATGCACATGTGGTGTGGAGGTGCACATGGGTGTGCCATGTGGGGTTATTTTTCTAAAGGGAAAAAGGCTAAATCAACAATTGAAAGCATTCATGCTTTTTACTCTTGGAAAATTTATTTCCATGGGAGCTAAGTCCCGTAGGGGCTTAGCGACTCGGACTCGGGCTCATAGGCTCATGAGACGTAATGTGGTATTTTGTTGGCGCACTTTGCACTTAGCACGTCAGCATCGTCGCTAGGCGCATAGTGCGCTTTAGTTGCGCGAGCCACTTGCGCTGCCACGTTGCGCGCCACAGTTTGCACGACCAGGGTGCGCGCCAGGATGCGTGCCAGGTTGCGCGCCAGGTTGCGCGCCAGATTGCGCACAGGTTGCGCCGGTTGCGCACGTTGCGTACGTTGCGCAATTTTCGCACGTGGCGCACGTTGCGCGAGTGGCGCAAGGTTGCGCAGTGCGCGCAGTGGCGCAGGTTAGCGCAAGTGGCTCAGTGCGCGGAGTGCAAGGAGCGCAGGGTGCGCGCAGTTGGCGCAACTTGCAGCAGAACGTGCGTATGCATGTTCTGGGCGGTTGCTACATGTTCGGGGTGGTTTTTACCACGTCCCTAACTTTGTAGCAACCGAACAGTTGCTGCAGGGCCTATATAAGGCAACCCCTCTCTCTCAAGGCTAATTACAGAATAGAAAGAGAAGCCACCACAGAAAGTTTACGAAGTGTTTTTTAGCACAAGTAAACAGAGAATTCAGAAGTGTTCTTTAACACAGTTCTGTTCGGAATTTTCCTGCAAATTCCAGCAGCCTTCGAGAGAGAGAGGAAAGGCGCCGCACCAGCGTTGCTTTTGCTCGGGAGTTCGTGTCCATTCGAGAAGTCAGAAGAGCAGGAGTGTTCCAAGTTCTCCGACGAACTTGCTGGTTCCTGGAAGCTGTTCGTGTAGGGCGAATAAAGCTTTGAGCAACTGTGATTATTCACCCCAGCAGGAGTTCTTCCATCTTTCGCCAGTCACCTTCTTCGTTAGTGCCAGTAATTCTGATTGTATCTTCTTTTTAGAAGTACTACGATCGATTGCTGTTGATTACGAAATCTTTTTAGATTCTCGTAATTCAGAATCACCTTCCTTGAAGTGTTGATTTGAAACATTGTTTTTACAATTGTTTCATTTTTTCAGTTTTCCATCGAAAAATTGTACCCGGCACTAACATATCATACATGTATTTATTTTATTTTATTGAGAATAATCATACATGTATATTTCACTGCATGACAAGTGCATATATTCCTATTTCTCGTGCATCAGAGAACGTTACCAAGACAAGATCCCCTGCACTGCAGGAGGAAAACAACACTTTTGATTAACAGAACTAACTCAAAGGTGTATGAATAAGTGAAAGAACAAAGCAGATAACCACATAACTTATAAATGTCAAGAAACATTCAAATTGCCGGTATGCGCTTCGAGCCTTTACATATCAACTATCTGTCCTTCTTACTTAGGAATCAACCAACAAATGTTTTAGAACGTCACAATATATATATATATATATATATATATATATATATATATATATATATATATATATATATATATATATGTAAAGGCACAAGTAAACAGAGAATTCAGAAGTGTTCTTTAACACAGTTCATTTCGGAATTTGCCTGCAAATTCCAGCAGCCTTCGAGAGAGAGAGGAAAGGAGCCGCACCAGCGTTGCTTTTGCACGGGAGTTCGTGTCCATTCGAGAAGTCAGAAGAGCAGGAGTGTTCCAAGTTCTCCGACGAACTTGCTGGTTCCTGGAAGCTGTTCGTGTAGGGCGAATAAAGCTTTGAGCAACTGTGATTATTCCCCCCAGCAGGAGTTCTTCCATCTTTCGCCAGTCACCTTCTTCGTTAGTGCCAGTAATTCTGATTGTATCTTCTTTTTAGAAGTACTACGATCGATTGATGTATATATATATATATATATATATATATATATATATATATATATATATATATATATAAATTTTTTTTTTTTTTTTTTTTTTTTTTTTTTTGAAGCATTGGGTGCTTGTGGCGAACTCGCCTCCACTGAGGCTCGAACTCCCGACCACTTGGGCCGCATGCATCTCTCTTAATCACTAGGCTAGAGGTCATTTGCTATATATATATATATATATATATATATATATATATATATATATATATATATATATATATATATATATATATGAGGAGGGATCCACTTTCCCTCACTTTTGCATCCGCTCTCCAAAAGTGAGGGGATGTGGATCCCTTCTCTCTCTCTCTATATATATACACACACATACACACACACACACCAAGGTTTATATAGAGATCAACTTTTTCTTATTTTCCATACTTGCATCCTATATATGCTAGTTGGTGATCCGTACCGTTGGCCTTGCGACTCGTGTCTTACACTCCTCCGAATATTTTATTTTACCCTATAAATAGCAATAAACAAAATATCAAAGTAAAGTGCATTTCAAATGAATTAAATCTATAAATGGTAATAAGCAAAAACAACATATGCAATACAATAAAAAAATACTTATGATTTTTTAATATGATTTAAAGTTGTAAGATTAGTAAGTTAAAAAATATAGAATCAATCAATTAATCAACTTAATAATGGATTTATCTTCCAGTTATTAATTAATTACCAAAATAATTAAGTAGAAAGATAAGTGTTAATTAAGCAGAGAGGGCTGTGACCAACTATTAATCAATTGTCAGAGTAATTAAACAGTGAGGGAGTGAGTGAGAATTAAGTAGAGAGAGAGAAAGAGAGTTCTAAATCATTGGATATGCTTATGTGTTTTAATCTGGATCATCATTTGTCTTCATCGTTTTGGCCAAAATACCTTTATTATTATTTGACTCCGATGATCACTTTCGGAACAAGATCATTTTTGGCTTTGGACACTGCACAACTATTATTTGCAAAAATCTGGATGCATTGGTACCTTCAGATTGGTATTTGGACTTCGGGATTCTTCTGCGTTCGACATGATCACGTCCGATACGTTGATTCTTCCTCATATGCTAATTAGTCAAATATACATTACCAAATGTATTTAAATTCAGAGAAAATAGTAAATCTATATTTGTGATTGTGAATTTTGATTCGGCATACAGAATTTTGAGTCAAACTCGGGTGTAATCAGTTGTTGGTGTCTATATGGGTCGATACTAGCATATATATTGTTGATGTTTATAGAATTTGTATTAGTGCTATTTTTTGTATCTTAATAGTGTATATATTGGATACAAACACAACGGTATGACACGATTTCATATTTGTATTTATAACATATACTCATGTATTTGATTTGTCATCGAGACGACAAGAACGTACATCGGTGATAATGTTTATTTGAGTATAATTTTTTTATTTCAATGTTATTCATAGACTTACGGACAACTCTTGGATTATTATTGATCTTGGCTAGACGTGCCATAGATGTGTCTAATATAGTATCATTAGGGTATGGAGGACAATTACTAGACGTCTGGATTACTATGCTCTTTATTTTTCATGTAGACGGTTAGCCTCACATATAAGTTACAGTTGTTGTAATATGTATATATGCAGGCCGATAGTGTATCAGATGAGCACCACCGGTTATCCTTTAGCCTAACAACTAATGCATGTGAACGTTGTCCTCAACTTATATCACTTATTTGGTTAGTTATAGTCGTACCTCGTGTGGTGTGTATCTATTTATTGTTTTACGTTTTGGCATGTTAATATGCATATTTATAGTCTCTATGAGGACATGCTTACCTTCCACGTTAGGTGAGCATAATTATCCGGAGGCATATCGGCCCCTGACGCAAGCTATAGGATACTCCCTTGGATTATGTCTCGTTCGATTCTATACTTGGATCTAGTTATTTCTCGCATTTCATGTTACATATCTGCATTTACTATAATCGTGTACTCTAGTATTTATAAACTCATATTATTCTTTACCAAGCTTAACCAGACATATGAATTGTTGGGATTGCGACTTTACTACATTACATTTATTTTTGTGGGTTGAGATTTAAAATTAATAGGCCATTCATAGGATATGCGTGCTATAACCCAACTAGTGACAATGTATACGTATTGAGTTGGATGGAAGGTCTTAAATTAAGATAGCTGGAAACAAGTGGATATATATACATATTGGACTCTTAAATACATTTTCTGTTCACTTCAACACTTTTATTTTTCTAGCATTCTTGGCCATTCTTTTGCATTATTCTCCATTGCAAATATCTATTCATCAAACTTCTTCTACCAAGCAAAATCTTTTTAGAAATATAATAACATGTTTCCTTCTCTACAATTTGCTTAGTCTTTGGATTTGGATCAGCTTAATCCTTTATTTATATTAATTTTGTTTTATCTAAGCAAAATTCAATATCTTATTTGCAACAGTCCAAGCCTGTATTAATTCATAGACAGTTATAAAATCTGGACTCTAGACCAGCCATCTTTCCCCCTCTCCTACCCCTTCTCCGATGGCGGCGCCGGCGAGATCAACGCCGTTCGAGTTCGAGTGGGCCCCTACCCCGCTGCCGACAGCGACGGTATCTGGACCATCGCCGAGGACCTCAACCCAGTTCAGTCCTCCGCTCATCGCGATGGTCGCCGTGATCGGCACCGCGGCCATCATCGTCCTCTACGCACGCCTCCTCCACCGCCGCTTCCGCCGGTGGCGCCGCCGCCGCCTCCTCCTACTCCTCTCCGACGACCCCGGCTCCCCTCCGCCCAACTTCTCCTCGGACGACGACCACTACTTCTTCTCCCCCTACTACGGGCTCGACGACCTCTCCATCTCCTCCCTCCCCCTCTCGATCTACTCGTCGAGGGTTCTAGAACCCTCTGGAAAGCTCCGCGAGTGCGCGGTCTGTCTATTGGAGTTCGCCGACGGCGACCGGCTACGCTCGCTCCCGCTCTGCTCGCACCACTTCCACGTCGGCTGCATCGACGTATGGCTCCGGTCGCACGCCACGTGCCCGCTCTGCCGCTCCGGGGTCTTCGTCCCGATGCGCGCGTCGCGCATCCGTCCGAGCCTCGACGACATGATCCTCCCGGACGTGTCAGCGGCGGAGCCGGAGATATCCGCGGCGACGGCTTCGCCGGCGCCGCCGTACCGGGACTTCTTGCTGAAGCGTTCCTACTCGTTCGGGTTCGAGCGGGACGTGTCCGTGTCCGCGTCGGCGACGTCCCCGTGGAGGTACCGACACGGGGGGAGGGGGTTCTGGAGCAAGAGGTTCCCGTCGCCGTTCGTCGGAGGCATCGGCGGTGGATCTAGGGTTTTCTCGTTCCGAGCGAACCGCGGGAAGAGAAGGGGGTTCTTCGCGCTGGGCGGCGGGTCGGCGGCGACGGTGGGGCCGTCGTGGAGGCGGAGCCGGGCGATGACAAGCCCGTCGGCGGTGTTCCTCCGGTCGGTAGCGGCGGTGGGGCCGGCGGTGGGGGGGTTCGGGTCGAGCCGGATGAGGTGCGGGGACCCGGAGGCGCTTCTGTCGCCGGAGAGGCTACAGCGGCGGTGAGCTACCGAGGACGGTGACGGGATCCATGATTGGGAAGGGTGGTGGGGAATTAAATGGCGAATTAAATGCGAATTTAATTCTGGGGCAGAGGAGCAATTAATGCGTGCTTTTATTGACGCTAGTGGCGAGTTGCGAGTAGCGGGAAGAACCGGAAAATCGGTTGCGGGCACGTGGTGGGCACGTGCGACTGGAGGGTGTGATGTATGTGAGGTCGACTCGGCCGATACGAGAATGTTATGTAATGTGGCAGTGGCATGTGGTTCATTATATATTTGGTGTGTGAATGTATATTATTACTACAGAATGTTGTGTAAGAAAATCATCATCATTTTTTTAAGAATCTTTTGATAAGCTGTTCAACGTCCAAATAACTTTCTTGTTGATTACCATCGTTGTTGTTGGTTTTTTCTTTCCTTCTTATTGTGTTTCCATGCTGTATTTTTTTGGCATGACATTGGTATGAACAATGTTTTTACATGAGAGTAAATCAATGATGAACATGTTGTCCCTTTTCGACAGCTAGCTCTCGGGTGTTTGACAGTGGTATAATACAAATATTAACTAGATTAACTCTAGTTTAAAGTATTAAATAACCTTTTAGAGCATCCAGTGAGACATTTTAAATGCTACATTTTGACTTTAATCAAATTTTATAGTACTTGAAGACTACATTAATTTTTTGCATCCATCAATATTAACTAATTTTATCAAACGTGGAAGGAAAAAAAGGAAAGAAAAATCTTACCAAACATGGAAGAAAAAGAAAAAGAAAAAAAGATGGAATATGTTAATTTAGAGTATTTGCTTGGAGTGTACAATTGTGTGCCAATATCAATGAGACAATCCAAAAGTAATCATTTGTACAATTTTTAATTATTTGGAGTACGTATTTGGATTATCTCTACTATATAATATCCTCAATATTTTGAATGTACAATTTCGTCTTAACCACCAACCTTAGAAAAGTAGAGTTCGACTACATGAACTCAAATATGAACAAAATAACTTACAATATAGATATGACACGTAAAATTTACTAACATTAAAATTTTACTTCTTTTTCTTTTTTAAGGTTGCGTTTGATTGAAGGTGAAAAATATATGGAAAAGAAATTAATTCCATGGAATTATTTTACTAGGAAAAGATTCCATGGAATTTTAAAATTTTACCATGGAAAATTTAATTTGGGTGTTTGATTATCATTATTTTCCACGAAAAATAATTATTTTCTATGGAAAATTATATTTTCCTATGGGTTGGATAAGTTTCATTTTCCACCATTTTAGAAGAAAATATAAAAAATGATAGTTTTTTGGAAAATAAATTCATAGAAAATATAAGCTATCAAATACTACAATTGATGGAAAATTTGTGATGAAAATATTTTTCATGAAAAAAAAAAGGTCCAATCAAACACAGCCTTAGTTCATTGAAAAAAAAAAACTTGAGGAATGAGAATGAGATGCATGCAGCGATTTTGATGGTCTAAGTTTTAAAAATTAAAAACCCATGAGTCATTCTAGGATTTTTGAGTGGAGTATTAGTAAGCCAATAGCAAAGTCAAACACTACTTCAGTACCTCGTCTATTTCTAGGTATATATTATGAGCACTACAAAGATTACTAGGGGGACATAATAAATGTTATATATTTTTAATATCCAAATGTTCATTGTTAGGGAATAACACAATTTTAAGTATATATATAAAGTGGCTTCTTCTTTTTTTTCTTTCCAAATTTCTAAACGTTAATCCATATTTATTTTATGAGTAATATTATTCGTAGCTCCAAATCATTCTTTTTTAAGTGGCAGCTAACGTAGTAATTGAAATGTTAAATATCATTATGTGGCAGCTGACATGACAAATTTTAACAAAAGATTAATTACCCAAAAAAATTAACGTTAATATTAGTATTAATACTAATATTAATATTATATTTATGCTCATATTAATATTGATATTAATGTTAATTTTAAAGTTAATTTTAATGTTGTTTTTAATTTTAATATTAATGTTTTTATTTTTTGAAATCCCACTCACACACAATTGGAGGACTCGAACCTTGCCGGTCCCTCCTGGTGTCCGCTCTAATACCACTAGGCTAGAGAGCTCGGACATATTAATATTAATGTTAATTTTAAAATTTATCATGTCATCTGTCACGTTAACCGCTACGTCAGCTGTCATATAAGGAAGGAGGATTTTGAGGAATAATTTAGAGGTACGAACATCATTATTATTTTTTTAGTTTTTTAGTAAATAATCTCATTTGAAACTATTTCTGAAGTTTTGAACTCCATTAATGAAATTTCGAAGCTTTAGAATTGAAACAATACCCATTTTAGACGAAAAGTACTACCAAAATTTTGAGACTTGGATATACACAGGACTGTCAAAATTTTGGCAGTCCTACCACTATATTAGTTCTTTTAAAATTTAGCAGTCATGCGTCGTCCCAACGAGACTGGGTCAATTTTTGCATTTTAGAACCATATAACGAGTTCAAAACTTCATCTAATAAGATACTAAAGTCTCATTTTTTGAGTATCTACTATAAGATTAGGGTTGGAGGAGAAAAAGAAAAAGAAAAAGAAAAAAAGAAGATGGATGTTGTGTTAGGATATGTTTGGTAAACAGAAAGTGATCATGGATTTGAAGATTTCATAGGTTTGAAGCCAAATTCTTAGGATTATATGTTCTGTTGGGCCGAATTTGGATTTGGAAAGTGGTAGTGATTACTTTTTAAATCCAAAATCAGAATTTGGAGGCTATCTCACATCCTCATCTTCAATCCAAATTTGGGACGGAGAAAATTGGATTTGGTTTTTTTAATAATTTTATTGTCCTATTAAATATTTTGTTTACACTAATCAACAATTCATTAAATAATAACTTAATTAATTATTAATTATTAATATATATATATAATTTTTATTCTAATATAAATAATTAATATAAATAAGTTTTAAGGTATTTAAATAATACATATAAATAATATAAATGAAAATATTTAAATATATAAGTTTCGAAGACAACATTTGGCAGCCCCCAACTCCAAAACCTACACACAAAATTTGTTTTCGTAGATGAGCATTTAAACTGAGTTTTCAGAAAAAAGAACTCAAAAGTTGTTTTTCCAAAGTCTGCGCCCCCAGGCCCAACTCTCTCTCTCTCTCTCTCTCTCTCTCTCCTCATTTTCTCTCCTCCAGAGGAAAAGGGAGTCGTCCTCTCTTTCTTAACGACTTGACCATTTCCAGGATTCTCTCTCTCTCTCTCTCTCTCTCTCTCTCTCTCTGTGAACAACCTCCAAGGCGTGAACGACCTCTTCCAGGACGACGACGTAATGCAGCATGATAGCGGAACGGACTTACATTCGTGTTTGGTAATGGCCAAGTCGATCGGTGATGACGATAACTGGACCACCGTTCTTGGTGAGAGCGAAGCGGTGCCGCAAAAACTCCGACGGATAGCCTTGTGAGAGGTCCGCACGAAGGTTGTTCGAAAACCTCAAGCGAGTAGTTTCCGAATCCATGGAACAGAAAAAGGAGAGAACAAATCTCAGAACTTAAAGAATAATTTTATTGATTAAAAGTTGTTCTTCAATTGCATACAGAAGGTGCCTATTTATAGAACTTTTATCGTAATCTAATCTTAATAAAAGATAAATTATAATCCGAATGAAATAAAGATAAAAATTCTAATCCTAATTAAATAAAGATAAAAATTTCAATCAAATAATAATAAAATCTATCCTAATAAAAGATAGAGTCAAAGTAAGAGTCCTAAAAGAAATATGATGCTTATCAACTCTATAAAAAAATAAAGCAAAAAAGTTCTAAAAGTATTCGGAGTTTGAACTACATTAGTCTTCCTTGCTTCAAAAGAATTCATCCCCGAGTTCTTCTAAGAGTAAAGTGGTTCACCAGGTGAAAAATATTCATAAAAATCGACGATATTGAAGGTTGGGAAGATCTGCATGCATTCTGTCACCGGCTTTACGATAGCGTTGAATTTGTGGATGAATCGTTTACAGAAGTTGGCGAGACCATGTAAGTTTTGAACTTCAGTCATTCTCTTTGGAGTAAGCCAGTTACGAATTGTTCGAATCTTCTCTTCATGAACATTGAGGCGATCTGCTAATCACAAGTTCCAAGGAGATGAGTTGTTTGGTAAGGAAGCTACACTTCTTAATTCAGAGAAGATTGAGAACTTCTCTGAGGTGCTTCAGATAATCAGTTTGACTCTTGCTATAAATCAGGATATCGTCAAAGTAGATGACTACAAACTTTCTTATTGATGGCTTCAAAATATGATCGCATGAAGGCTCTTGGCGCATTTGAAAGTCCAAAAGGCATAAAGAGTCATTCATATTGTCCTTCTTGAATTTTGAAAATAGTCTTACACTCATCATCAGGTCGGATCCGGGTCCGATGGTAGCTGATGGTGACGCGGTTGATAGCCCAACTGTCGATGCACATATGCTACGAGCCGTCTTTCTTTGGCACAAGCTCATGTCCATGAGCTTTCGTCTCTAAGAAAATATTTATGTAGATAACATGCAAAGAAGAAGGTGACCTTGAAGAAGTTTGAAAAAAATACATATATGTAGGATGATCACTGCAAGGCTTGTGACGAGGAGGGCTCCCACTGGCATTAGAAGCTTTCGATATTGGTGTATTCTTCCATGCTCCGTTGAAAGAGAATCTTTTGCTGAGTCATTTTAGTACACTCGAGAGAAAAGAAAGGTGAACATGACGATAATAAAAATGATGGCTTAGTTGACTCCATTGGAAAAAAAATTATTTGTCGTGTAAACTTTTGCCGATATTCCATTCCAGAATTATCTATGGAGACCTGCACCATATTCTTGAGCGTCGTCTTTGGAAATGACCTCTTCTTCTCTTGGATGGGCTGAAGAATTCATTTTACTAGTGGTAGCAATGATTCCACCGAATATAATCATGTCCTTCTCTTTAATTAATTTTGTTTCTTGATTAGAATCTGGCAACTTTATCTCTTCTTGAGAGGTTGAAGATTTTAGCTCAGCATCTGCAATGGGTTCATCCGACTTTGATATGTTCTTCTCAATCTCGCCGTCTTCATAGTCAACAACGACCACTGGTGCTCTAACGGAGAAGCTGTCATAGGAATGCTCGAGCTCCGGTTGTGGACTAGTTGTTGAAATATCGTCTGGTGCTAATGGATGGAGAGTGAGGCGTCGTCCAACTTGAAGGAAGGAATATGTGTCGTCTCTTTCCTGGTACGTGATATTTTTGTCGAATTGCCACGGTCGACCAAGGATGATGTGACAATAGTCCATTTCGACAATATCGAACGTGACTTCAATTGTGTAGGTCTTTCTGATGGAGAAGGATATGTGACAAACTTCAGAAACGATCATGTTGAGGCCCTGTTGAATTCAACCAATCTTATATGGAGCCGGATATGCTTCTTAATTTGGTCAGTCTCATCTTCTCTACCAATGTTCTTGAAACAATGTTCTTTGTACCCATTATCAATGATGATGTCGCATAGCTTGTCTTTGACCTTGCATCGGGTTCGAAAGACATTGTGGCGCTGTCGCGGTTCTTCAATCTTTGGGGATGATAGCAATAGCCGCCTAAAGATACACAATGGTTGTTCGAACTCCTTGTGCATTACTGGTTTTGCCATTGTTCTTTTTTAAAAGAAATATTTCCAAAAAAATTTAGAATCCTTGATTTGTAGGACTCTGATACCACATGACGTAGCGTGATAGCGGAACGAGCTTACCTTTGTGCTTGGCAATGGCCAAGTCTCGGTGATGACGATAACTGGACCACCATTGCTTGGTGAGATCGAAGCAATGCTGCAAAAACTTCGACGGGTGGCCTTGTAGGGTCCGCACGAAGGTTGCTTGAAAACCTTAAGCGAGGGGTTTCCGAATCCACGGAACAATCGAGTCTACGACTAAGAAAATGAGGGAGCAAATCTCAGAACTTAAAAAAATAATTTTATTGATTAAAAAATTGTTCTCCATTGCATACAGGATGTGCCTATTTATAGAACTTTTATGATAATCTAATCTTAATAAAAGTAAAATTCTAATCCTAATTAAAAAAAAAGATAAAATCATAATCAAATAATGATAAACCATATCCTAATAAAAGAGTCAAAATAAGAGTCCTAAAAGAAATATGAATCTTATCAACTCTATAAAAAAGATAAAGCAAAAAAAAAAATATATAAAATGATTCGGAGTTGGAATCTACGCTACATCACGATGACTCCGGCTATGAGGGAGGGACGCGGATGTGTCGGCTCGGAGGAGTCGAGTTTGGGGTGGACGGGTTCTTCGACGGTCAGATCTGTGGCGGCGTGAGCCTCCGTGAGACCTCGTCATCCGCAAACCTCGTCGGCCTCCGTGAGACCTCATTACCTACAGACGTCGTCGTCATCCACATACATCGTCGGCCTCCGTGAGACCTCGTCGTATAGATGGTGGACACATGAAACGTGACACATGGAACATGATACAGAAAACATGACAAAAATAATTTATTAAACAAATTATTTTCTAAAATTATTTTACCGAACATAATTTTAATTTTTTTTCCAGAAAATTATTTTTTAGATGAAAGTAACCAAACAAAAAATTAGAAACTCTATACTTAAAAAATAATTTTATAACTTACTTTTCGAAAATTGTTTTTAGAATAAAATTTTATAAAACATAACCAAACAGACCTCGTGTTGAAGGTAGGGACAAATGGATTTTTTTTTTTTTTTAACTTTTTCCACAAGTGCTCATTCTGTTAGATAAATGGGTCATGTGATGTTATGTCATCCAGTTGAATACATTGCAATACCCTTATTCAGTTATAAACTAATTATTATGCAATTGGAAGCTGAACAGTAAATACTTAACTAAAAGCTTTAAACCTCCTTCCCATTTATAGTCGATACACTACGTCACTACCACACCTCCGCCACCAACGAAAGCGTCACCACTTTAGACAACCCATTACTTGCACCACCACAATCATCCTCCACCAAGGGGCTGTTTGGATAGATGTAACTCTTTGGAAGTGTGAAAGTGGCACTTGCAGCAAGTTAAGTTTCCGTTGACTTGCGGCAAGTGCCACTTTCCAAAATCTGTTTGGATGGACTAATTTTTGTCTGCTGCAAGTGGAAAAAAAATTGGTTTGGTGTTTTGATAGTTATGTAAGTAGAAAGTGGAAGTTTTTTTGGAGATATGGTAAACCTAGGTATGGTTACCTCCCAAAATATAGTTACAATATAAATTATTATAAATTACTATTATTATTATTATTATTTTTATAAATTATTGTTAATATAGTTTATTATTAGTATTATTAATTATTATTGTTATTAATATTAGCACTATTATTATTAAAATTTAAATTAATTACCATAATTTAGCTACTCATTGTCTGGTTCTTAGACAAAAATTATGTGTTTAGAATCAAAATTTAAGCTTAATATTATTATTAAGCTAATTATCATAATTATCTATTAACTATTGACTATTTTATCAAATAATTACACGAGTGAGTGAGTTGATCACTATTTTATCACCTAATATTTAAGCTACTAGTTCACCTAACAAAAAATTTCACCTAAAATAGCTACTAGTTCCTTCCAGTCCCTCTCCTCTCTTTATTACTCTCTTCATCTTCCCCAATGTCACCGCCTCCTCCACCACCATCTCGTCTCTCCACCGCCGCCTCCTCCACCACCATCTCCTCTCTCTACCGCCTCCACCGCCTCCTCCACCACCGCCTCCTCTCTCCACCACCATCTCCTCTCTCCACCGCCTCCACCGCCTCCTCCACCACCGCCTCCTCTCTCCACCACCATCTCCTCTCTCCACCGCCTCCTCCAGCCCAGCATCGCCTCCGTCCGTCCGGCACCGCCTCCGTCCGGCACCGTCCACCCGCGTCAAGCACCCCACTCCACGCCCAGCACCGCCACCACCACCCAGTGTTCTAAATGGCGTCCGCCTAGGGCGCCTAGGTGGCGCCTAGGCGGTAGGCGGTCCCTCTCCGCACCGCTTTTCGGTAGGCGGTGGAGTAGGCGGCCAACGGAGGTTGGCGTCATAGGCGGAGGTGACGCGGCGTAGGCGGCGCCTAGACGGAGCAATACTTACCAAAATATTTTGGCCAAAAAGATTTTTTTTAAGTATTATGGGCCTATGGTTCACTTTTACAAAACTAAAACTTTATAAATCTTCGTTCTACAAATTAGTTATGTATGGAACACCCTTAAAATATGCATATTACGCAAAAAAAAGTGGCAAAATAGTAAAAAGTATTCAAAATGTATCGACCGCCTAGGCGGCGCCTAGGCACCGCCTAGACGGTAGGCAGACCCTCTCCGTCGCACACCCGCCTACCGCCGTTTATAACCTTGCCACCACCATTGCCACCACCCCCACTTTCATCCCACCTCCCTCACTTTTGTGAGGGAAGTGGAAATAAACAAAAAGGAGAGGGACAGCAACTGTACAGCAAGTGAGATGTAATACCCAGATCTCGTATTGCGTATCTTGGTAAACGTATACGTAATTTGACCCGTATTGTATGTCTTCCTGCTTGATTTATTCCAGCATTTCATTGATTGGTTTATTCTTGGGTTGGTTCGGCTTGGCTTGGTTTGCTTTGGTTCATCATGAACCAAGGGTGAACCCTCCTACCTACCACCACCCTCCTTATTTATAACCTCCTTCCTTTTCTCTCTCATCATTATTTCCTTCCTTCTTCATTTACTCTCCACCATTACTTCTTCAACCACCAGGAGGGAGAGAGAGAGAGAGAGAGGGAGAGCTTAGGCAAGTGCAACTTGCTTCATGATGGATCTCAAGTTTTATTGTTCCATTATCTTCCTTACTAGATTCTAAGCCTCTTTAGAACTGGAAGTTTTCGGTTTTGATGGTTATATTTTTGTAGATCTAAGTTTTAAATTCCTTCTTATTTAGTTTTCTTGGTTTTGATCTCTAAAACTTGGTATTTACAAAAACTAGTGGTTCTATGTTGTAGAGAATTTAATTTTATGCAGTTTTGGCTTTTGTTTCGCTTGATTTCGACTCCGGATGAGGAAGTTATGGCCATTTCAAGTTTTTGGAACTTTCATGGCTGAACTTGCTGTTTGGGGACGATGAACCTCATGCGCCCGGGAGGCCATGCGCCGTGAAGTCCCGGCAACGCATCCCTTAACTCCGAGCATGTCATGCGCGTAGGTTCCCTACGCGCATGTATTGAAGACGCAACGTAAGTTTCTCCGATTCGTGTAGGAATCCCATGCGCCGATTCGTGCAGGAATCCCATGCGCCGATTCGTGCAGGAATCTCATGCGCCGATTCGTGCAGGAATCCCATGCGTCGATTCGTACAGGAATCTCATACGCCGATTCGAGCAGGAATCTCATGCGTCGATTTGTGCAGGAATCTCATGCGCCGATTCGTGCAGGAATCTCATGCGCCGATTCGTGCAGGAATCTCATGCGCCGATTCATGCAGAAATTCCATGCGCCGATTTTGCTCTATTTTACTGTTTTTGCCTGTTTATGTTGTTTTGTAGCTAGAATCTTGAAAAACTCAAAACCTGAAAGTTGTAGATCTTTTTCTTGGCTTCAAGAATATGTACTAGTTATTTTATGCAAGTTTCTCTCATTCATGATAATGTAAGGATAGAACACGATAGTGGCCTGTTAAGGCGCACTCTTGACAAGTACCAAGTGGACATGATAATGCCTGATAGTGGCCCGCCGTGGCGCACTCCTGACAAGAAAATCTGACATGATATACCCTGATATGCTGTTACGACGGCTAACATGACATGACATGACTTGATAAGTATAAACAACCTGGACACCGTGGACGATTGTGCTTGTGCAATGAACCAGTCTTGTCTTGCATCATGCTTAGGATGGGACCCCTGAGTACCACGGTCAGGGGTACCTACTGAAATGGACTAAGGCTAATAACTAGATTAACACAGTAGTCATGAAGAGATTTTCCAGCTACAGGCAATTCCGTTACCTGGGCGCTCTTGGGATCTGTAGCCTGCCGTCGAGTAGGGCACATTTCCAGCACACTGTCATGTGGTGCACCCTCTAAGTCACTTAAGGGTACATGCATTTCCTGGACGATGTACCTACTTGAATCCAACCCCTAATATTTAACCTGGGTAACCTGGATGGTCTGCAGGGCTTGTGGCTGTGGAATAATCTCATTGCATCTTGCTAGTAATTAGGCATGTGATAACCCTAGTTAGTTAAAGTATGAAGCCGTACTTTTTGCTTGGCCGTGAATGATTGAATGGAGTCTAACCCTGTCTATTCTTGCCTCGATCCTGTACAAGATTGTTACATGACATGATTACTTGTGCTTGCTTTTTAACAATAAAGATCAGGGGACCAGTTCTGTTCAGGCGAAGGGTTACAACCCCGATCCTTGTTTGGTTTACGGGTTGTAACCTGGCTCCCGGAGCAGTTCTGTGTTCTCTCTTCGTTTATTGTCTTGTTGTACCCCATGACATGCTCGACATGCTTTACCTTACTTCGAGATCGTGATTATTTACACTGGCCTTATTGATAAATGGTGGGGATACCAAGTTCCGTTCAGACGAAGAGTTACAACCCCGGTCCTTATTTGGTTTACGGATTGTAACTTGGTTATCTGAATAGTCCCATGGTTACCTCATCGTAAATCACCTATCATGCTTTTCCTAATTAATTGCTGTCTTTTATTTGTAATTATATTCTTGTGCTAATTGCTGGTTTTAGTTCCTAAGTGAAGCCTCCTTTGTGGCACTTGCTCTTTCTGGGGTCTGACCCAGCTGGTTTTGTATGGCCAGATTCCGGAGCAACCCCAGGGGATCTACCGATTTTTCTGCCATATGGTGACCTCTAGAAGGAATCCTGGCAACGAGTGGGTTTATTTTGGCTCTCCCACTCTATTGTAAAATTATTCTTTTGAGGCGTTTAGCCGCCGAACAAGTGTTAGCTCGTGTACATTTTTACTTACTGTCTGCCTACGGGCTGTAACATGATTGGCAACCTAGGGTTGATCATGTATGACTAAAAACTCTTGCTAGTCCTCATATTTTGTAACGACTAGCTTCATGATCAGCTGAATATGTAATATTTGTGTCACGCCCCAGAACCAGAATACTGGAGAGCGGGGGCGGACATAGCCAGCTACGTATAATAAAATGGAATCCATCTCACCATACGGTCACGGCTGTCTAGATATGTGAGGGTTTATCTACAAGCCATCAGTCTCTTAAGGTCATAACTTATCATATTGTCTCAATCTCAACCAACTAATAATAATCACAAGATATCAGATCACCAAATATACAATTGTAAGGCGTCCCAAAAATTACATATCCAGATGATCATGAAGCTAGTCGTACAAAATGTAAGGACTAACAAGAGTTAAGTCATACATGATCAACCTCGAGTTGCCAATCATGATTACAGCCCGTAGGCAGACAGAACTAAAGTGCATCGAGCTAACAAGTGCTCGTCGGCTAAACGCCTCAAAAGAATAATGTACAATAGAGTGGAAAAGCCAAAAATAACCCACTCGTTGCCATGATTCCCTCTAGTGGTCACCATCTGGCTGGAAAGCAGGTAGATCCTTTGCTGCTGCTCCGGTATCTGGCCATACAAAACCAGCTGGGTCAGACCCCAGAAAGAGCAAGTGCCACAAAGGAGGCTTCACTTAAGAACTAAAATCAGCAATTAGCACAATAATATAATTACATAATAAGAGACAGTAATTAAGAAAAGCATGACAGGTGAATATAAAAGACAATCTTGTACAGAATCAATAAAAGACAGAACCTATGATAAAGCATGACAGGATGATATACGATAAGATAACCATGGGACTATTCAGATAACCAGGTTACAACCCGTAAACCAAATAAGGACCGGGGTTGTAACCCTTCGTCTGAACAGAACTTGGTTTCTCCCACCATTTATCGGCAAGGTAAATATAAGAAATCTGGTCATGCAATTATTCATGATATAGAATTAAGATAAAGCACGAGTAATCATGTCATGCCAGAAATTGTACAGGATCAGGACGAGACAAAGCTGGACTAGACACCATCCAATCAATCACGGCCAAACAATAATTACGGCTTGCTACTTTAACTAACTAGGGTTATCACAGGCCTAGTTACTAGCAAATGCAATGAGAATTCCAAGTCCGGTTACCTGTTTGTTACTACCTGAGTGATCCCAGCAAGAAAAGAAAAAGATAGCAGGATATAGCAGACACACTGTAGTAAGATACATGTGTCCTAAGGTACCACACTCGACGGCGGGCTGGAAGTGCGCTCATCTCGACGGATAGCAACAAATCCCATGTATATATATATATAAGGCCGAGACCAAAGGGGCAACAGGTAATTGGAAAATTCTCCATGAACTATTTAATCAATCTAGTCATTAACCTAGCCAGATTCAGTATGAATCCCTGACCGTGGTACTCAGGGATCATGCCCTAGACATGATGCAAGACACACAGGACTCGTAGTTTATACAAGCACAATCCATGCAAACAACCACGGTGTCCAGGCTAATGAATTAACTAGTCAAGAGTGCGCCACGACGGACCACTATCATTATCATTATTACTTATCAAGAGTGCGCCACTACGGGCCACTGTCAAGCATGTCAGGGTACTTGTCAAGAGTGCACCACTATGGGTCACTGTCGTGTCATGAATTAGCAGGTCAAGTTATCAAGTCAGGAGTGCACCACGGCGGACCACTATCAAGCATGTTCAATCATCATTCCAAACATAATAAATAAATTCGGGATTATCAAGTCATAAAAAAGGCGTAAGGATATAAAATGGACGTAAAATATCTAATAAAATATCAATATACAGGGATATAGAAGATCCAGGGTAATCAGGCTACGCTCAGGTCAAGCTACGCTCAGGTCAAGCTACGCTCAAGTCAAGCTACGCTCAGGTCAAGCCACGCTCAGGTCAGGGTACGCTCAGGTCAGCATACGCTTCCAAAAGGCAGCGTATGGGGTCCATACGACTCCTTATCAAGCAAGCGAGCGTATGCGAGTCATACGCTCCCAAAAGGCAGCGTATGGGGTCCATACGACTCCTTGTCAAGCAAGCGAGCGTATGCGAGTCATACGCTCCTAAAAGGCAGCGTATAGGGTCCATACGACTCCTTGTCAAGCAAGCGAGCGTATGCGAGTCATACGCTCCCAAAAGGCAGCGTATGGGGTCGACTGTGCTGCGCTAAAGAGCGCGCACAGCTCAGTGGCACAAGCTAAAAAGCTCGTGCACTTGCCTAAAGAACAGCAAGAACTCCATGGTTTGAACCTAAAACTTCAAAAGTCCATAACTTGGTCAAAACAAGTCCAAATCCAACTTTTCAAAGGTCAAAATTGGGTAGAATAAAATTCTCAACAACATGGAACCATCAAAACTCGAAATAACAAGGTTTAGTAGATCAAAACTCAAGATTTCCGAAAATAAAGTAAACTTAGATCTACTAGAATCTAGCCATAAAAGAAAAAATGTCAAGTACTAAAGTAAGTTAAAATGTTGCAAAGAAGAGAATGTAACAATAAAATTCGGGTTCCTCCATGAAGCAAGATGCACTTGCCTAAGGGGTGTTCTTGGTTGGTGGTGGGTTTAATGGAGAAGGAAGAAGAGATTAATGAAGAGAGAGAAAAAAAAGGTAATAAATATGAGTGGTGGTGGTAGGTAGGGGGTTCACCCCTTGGTTCATGATGAACCAAGAGCAATCCCAAACCGAACCAAGCCAACCCAACCAAGCCAGGCCAAACCGAGCCAACCCAATCCTCCTCCTATCCAAATGAAACCAAGCTCCACTAATCAGAATTAATCCATGAACGATAAATGACAATTAAACCACAATGCTAAATATGAAAATAAACCACAACTAACTAATCAAGGAAAAGAGAAATACGGGTCAGAAATACGAACACGTATAAAATACGTATCACGAATTTCGGGGCACTACAGTTTGGGACGCCTTACTATTGTATATTTGGTGATCTTACATCTTGTAACCCCTTTTACTTGCTTGTGATTGAGACACTAGGCTTGTTATTGACCATAAGAGACTGTTGGCTTGTAGATAAACCCTCATATATCTAGACAGCCGTGACCGTATAGTGGAGTGGATCCCATTTCACTATACGTAGCTGGCTATGTCTGCCCCCGCTCTCCAGTGTTCTGGTTCTGGGGCGTGACATGAGATTCCTCACTTGCTGCCTCCAGTTGCTGCCAACCAAACGCCGCAACTCCCTCGAAACCCAGCCACTTACCGCATCTCCTTCCACTTTCCGCGCACTCACCGCGAACCAAACAGCCCCCAAATGTTGTTGTTCTTTTGAGACTAAGGCCTGGTTCGCAGAATCAAAATATTGGGAAAAAAAATCACTATCTTATGCGTCTGAATGTGAATGAAAATGAGTATATGAAAGAAATTGATTCCCTAACAAAAAAATGGGAGAAAAATGGTTTCGCCATCCATCGAAGATTCATTTTCATCTTTTAAGGATTCATTTTTCTTTTCAATTTCTTTGACTTTTCAAACATCAAATTTTTTTTAATGAAAATTGTTATTTTCAAAAAAAAAAAAAATCTTTTTTTTTCAGTCATTCCGTTGCCACGTGACGTCATCCTATTGGCATGTCAACCGACGTGGGACCTATATATATATATATATATATATATATATATATATATATATATATATATATATATATATATATATATATATATATATATATATATATATATATAATTTAGTTTATATATATATATATAATTTAGTTTTTATATATATATATATAAACTAAATTATATATATATATATATATATATATATATATATATATATATATATATAAACTAAATTAAAATATATATATATATATATAAACTAAATTTTCTTATTCGGTTTTCGGTTTTGGACCGAAATCGAAACCCAAAATCGAAACTGAAACCGAATAAGAAAATTTAGTATTTTCAAAACCGAAATCAAACTGAATCTTTTTTTAATCAAACCGAATCTATTATTCGGTTCTGTTCGGTTTTTTCTTATTCGGCCCCACTCGACCGCCCCTCCTCCCTCTGTTAGCCGGCCCCCTCGACCCGTCCCCCACCTCCCTCCGCTAGCCAGCCCTCCCAACCCCCTCCTCCCTCCGCTGGTCGGCCATGCTCGACCTAAGGGTGAGCATTATTCGGTTTGGACCGAAAATCGAACCGAACCGAATAAGAGATTCGGCTTGGTTTAAAAAAGTTCTTATTCTGTTTCGGTTTTGAAAATACTAAATTTTCTTATTCTGTTTCGGTCTTAGGTTTCGGTTTCGGTCCAAACCAAAAGCAGAATAAGAAAATTTAGTTACTATATATATAAAATATATATATAAAAAATAAATTTATGTATATTTAAGTACTATATATATTAACAAAAAAGTGCAAATAAACCGCAAATCGAACCGATTTAATTCGTTTCCGTTTGATTCGGTTATGGGCCAATTCGGTTCGGTTTTGGTTGCTTATTCGATTTTCGGTTCAATTCGGTTTCCGGTTCGGTTTGAACCAAATTAACCGAATGCTCACCCCTAGCTCGACCCGCCCCCTCTTCCCTCCGCTGGCCGGCCACCCTCCCTCTCCTCTGATAGGTCCCGCTTGACAAACTCCCACCACCAAAGAGAGAGGGGGGAGGGATAAAATCGTATTTTTAGACGTATTTTAACGTATGTTAATGGCATGGATGCAAACTGAGAAAAAAAATAAAATGTGGGATCTTTTTTTTAAAACAAGGGGTCTTCAAATGCAAAAACGCAAATTTAAGGAGGGTTTATTTTTACTTTACCCAAAGATTGAAGGGTAACACTAATTAAAATAAAATTGGGGAAAAAGTCGAAATAGGATTAGCAAATGGGAGGATAAATACAAATAACTCTTAAATATACAACTTACATCTTTTACTCGAATATCCTTTTCACTAAGCAGCTAGGAGGTGGCCAAGTGGCTAGTGCCAAGTTTGGGCTTAAACAATTCCAATACTAGCAATAAATATAATACTAGAGAAATATAGTTAATGACATAAGGCACACTTGAGACGTAAATGTACTTAAGATATACGTCCGAACGAAACGAGGCACACAAATAAATAATAATAAAATATACATAAATAAAGAAATAAATTAGCCATCTAAAAAATAAAATCAAATAATATATTAAAACTAATAAAAATATGTTAAAAATAAACAAGTGAATTAGAAGAGCAGCAGTAGCAATCAACAGAGCTAAAAAGAATTTGTATTCTTCTCTACCGTATTTTTAGTAAATTTTAGTTGTTTTTTTTTCGATTCAGCTGTATGTAACTTTAGCAATTGTGGAAATGGCAACCTCCCTCCCACTTGTAAGAGTTAAGGACTATCTTTATATATTAAATTTGTTTGTAAAAAATAATAATAAGATATATATTTTTTGGTTGTATCTTGCTGAAAGGTATATCTTAGACGTGTCTTGGACGCATCCGGAAAAAATGCCTTGTCTAGTACTAGAGTATTTGGTTGCGAGGGTTTTATATCAAGTAATTAGATGGCCGGTTCTAGACAAATGAAAAGAACTATGTTGCAGTTTGCGCAATTGATTGTTTGGTTCTAGCGATCGTGGGGCCTAGGCAGATGCTTAGTACCCAAAACAAATCCCGCCAACCATGCCTGATAGCTCAGGCCACAGGCAACATGGATTTGTGCCCAAAGGGACCTAAGCATTTTTGGGCAGCCACTTTTGACTACACGCACTCCACCAGTAGCCAAAACTACAAATCACTGACACCATCACCACCATCACCATTGCTGACAGTGTACATGCATACATTTTCGTATCAATAACGGTTGACATGAAAAAGATGTACTATGCCGAATACATAGAATAATTTCTCGTCGATGTGCCACCATTACCTTCATCACCACAATCACCGGCACCATTGCTGATTGTTCACCTCCATCACCATCACCATCACCATCACCGACACAACACTATAACCTTCACCACCTCCACCACCTCCCAACACCTAGACCTAGTCGAAAATTCGAATCCGATTTGATTTCGTATTCGAATTTTCGAATATTTTTCAAAATTTTGGATATCGGATATCCGAATATTTTTCGGATATTATCTTTTTTCGGATACGAATTCGGATATTAAGGTATTCGAATCCGTTAATCTCCGACTTAAATGGCAAATTTCGAATATCGAATTCGAATATCGGACGAATTCGATAAACGAAATTATATATATATTATAGTATAATGTATATGTAATATATATTAATTAATAGAGAAGATTAAATAATTTTATTCTCAACTGACTTTTACATAAATCAATTATAATCTAATTTATATATAATAGTAATATATGGCTTAATTGCACTTTGATACCCTCAACTATTTCATTTTTTCAACTTAATACCCTAAACTTTTTTACTCAACAACTCGATACCCTCAACTATTTTAGTTTTTCAACTTAATACCTAAAACAAAAAAAATTCGAAACTACCTTTGGCTCTCTCTCTCTCCCCCCCCCCCCCCCCCCCCATGCACCCCTCCCCCCCTCTCCGGCAATACCCCCCCCCCCTCCGGCGATGCTCCCCCCCTCCCTCTCCGGCGGTCGATGTCTCCTCCCCCCTCTGGCGGTGCGCGAGGAGGGGGCACGGGTGGAGGAGGGGGTGGGAGGTGGGGGCGGCCGATGGCGAGAGGAGGGG
Source organism: Iris pallida (assembly GCA_029216955.1). Classification (NCBI taxonomy): domain Eukaryota; kingdom Viridiplantae; phylum Streptophyta; class Magnoliopsida; order Asparagales; family Iridaceae; genus Iris; species Iris pallida. The sequence continues at coordinate 22,335,824 of JANAVB010028196.1, read as the reverse complement.
ATGTGAGACCCGTCTCACTGTATCGATATTTTATACGGATACGTATTTATTTGAGCCGTATTTCGTATTTCTCGATTCGTGTGATATTTTAAAATTTCCTAAGTGTAGGATTTCATGACTTGGTTTAACTTGGATTTAGTTTTATTTGGTTCGGTTCCACTTTGACTTGGTTTGGTTTAGTTTGGTTCTTTATGAGAGAGGTGTATAGTTTAGATTGAGTGGAGAGGAATGAATGGTGGAGATTGCTTGGGCTTGTTATATAAGCCACTTGTCTCTCTCCCTCCTCATTCACCATCATTCATTTCTTTTCCACCAAACCCTAGCCATTAGAGAGAGGCAAGTACACCTTGCCGAATGTTGGACGATTACTATTTCGTTTGTTCCATTCTCTTCCTTGTTACATTCTAAGCATGTTTAGAACTTGAAGTTTTCGGTTTTACCGAGTGGATTGTTGTAGATCTAACTTTGTGGTATTTTCGGTTTTTATGGGTTTTGATCTGTTAGACTTACGTATTTTTGCTAGTTGATGGTTCCATGTTGTAGAGAATTTCGTTCTACCCCATTTTGACCTATAAAAGTTTAGATTAGGACTCTGGATGATGGAATTATGGAACTTGGAAGTATAACTTCATGGTGTTTTTCTTCTCGGAATTGGAGGAGAAGAACAGTACTTGACCGCATGACTATTTCATGCGGCAAGAGTTCTTCCCTGCCGCATGGATAATCCAGCCGCATGAGTATTTATTTATTGCCTTGGCCGCATGGCCATTTTTTTATCATTTGTTGGCATGCGTTAATTGCATGGCCATTTAATTAATTGTCTTGCATTGGCTAGCCGCATAGGCCAATGCCATGTATATTTTAATGCATAGCCTTAGCATTCACGTGCATGACCCTTTTCTTTCTTTTATTATTTATTGCATGCTTTAAAAAGGCAAGTTGCATGCATTCATGCATTAGTGAGCCGCATGTAAGCTGGCATGCTATATTGAAGGCCAGCCGCATAGCATTCTAGAGTGCATTAAAGAATGCATAGAATGACATTAATGTATTTTAGGCATTGTCCATGCATCAGCCGCATGGCACAACAAAATTGCATTTAATGCATTTGCATTAGGATGCTTGCATTTAATGCAATTGGAGCCGCATAGCCTTTAGGGAATGCAATGGGTTGCATTCTTTAATGCATTATAAGCATTAATTAATGCTTTTGGAGCCGCATAAGGTTTCTAAAGACTTAATATTTTATTGCAAATAAGTCCTTGTCTTTATTACTTAATGCAATTAAGTCTTTACCTTTATAACTTAATGCTTTATTGCATTTAAGTCCTTATACTTTATATTTTTGCCTTTAATGCATTCCAATGCATTATTAAAATGAGTCAGCCGCATAAGTACTCCAGGAAGGCACTTGTGCATTCTTAAATGCACTTTATGCATTATAACCCTTAATAAATGCACTTTTGTATTATAGCCCATATCCAATGTATATATATATTCTAATCTATATTTAATGCATTATAATCTATATTTTAATGCATATCTTCAATGCATTGTATTTAAATTGCATGCATGCAAGCATCAGCTTGCATGCTTATATATAAGCCGCATGTATTAAATAATTGGCCCCATGGAGCATTCTTTAGCCGCATATGTCTTAAATATTTGCTGGCCGCATAAGAAAAATATTTTGGCCGCATGTACTATTTTTGGCCGCATGGACATTGTACTTTGGACTTGCATTTAATATTGGCCGCAAGACTTTTATTGAGCTGCATGTACTTGCATGATATATTTTATTATATGTCATCATTGCTTGGTTCACGTGAACCTTTTCTTATTGCATTAATTGTGGGGGGTCCTACATAGCTTCCTTTAGTTGACTTGCTTGCTGAAGTGGGAGTTTGCATTTAATGAGGGTCCCACTGTCTTTTGTCTTATTTGATTTTATGGCTTATCTATTGTTTCCTGACCGCATGGATGGTCTTCTACTTTTGGACCGCATGGGTCCCACTCTGATTGTTTAAATGTTTTATTTGCTTGAGTTGTAGTCAGAATTTCTTCCCACTCCCAACATAAAAGTTGTAGAATTTCTCCTTGGCTTCAAGAATATATATATTATTAATATATTATTATTTAATTGTGCAAGTTTCTTCCTTCTTGATAAATGACATGACACGACGGTGACCCGTAGTGGTGCACTCTTGAAATGAACTTGACATGATATTCTTGACTTGATATTCTTGACATGATAACTTGACATGATAATGACTTGATAGTGGCCCGCCGTGGTGCACTCTTGATATGATAAACCTGACATGATATCTCTTGAAAGGTTGTTGCGACGGCTAGCATGACTTGATAAGATTGAATAACTTGGACACCATGGACGATTGTGCTTGTACAAATGAACCTGTCTTGTCTTGTATCATGTCTAGGATGAGACTCCTGAGTACCACGGTCAGGAGTACCTACTGTAAATGGCTAAGGCTAATAACTAGAATAATCCAGTAGTTCATGGAGAGACTTTCCCAGTTACCTGTTGCCCCTTTGATCCCGGCCTTATATATATATACATGGGATTTGTTGCTATCCGTCGAGATGAGCGTACTTCCAGCCCGCCGTCGAGTGTGGTACCTTAGGACACATGTATCTTACTACAGTGTGTCTGCTATATCATGCTATCTTTTCCTTTTCTTTGCTGGGGTCACTCAGGTAGTAACAAACGGGTAATTGGACTTGGAAGAATCTCGCTGCATCTTGCTAGTAACTAGGCCTGTGATAACCCTAGTTAGTTAAAGTATCAAGCCGTACTTATTGCTTGGCCGTGAATGTTGCATGGAGTTCAATCTGTCTAGTCTTGTCTTGATCTTGTACATGATTGTTACATGTCCAGATTTCTTATATTTATCTTGCCGATAAATGGTGGGAGAAACCAAGTTCTGTTCAGACGAAGGATTACAACCCCGGTCCTTGTTTGGTTTACGGGTTATAACCTGGTTATCTGAATAGTCCCATGGCTGTCTCATCATATATCACCTTCCCAGTTCTATTTATTTAACATGTTCTCCAGTTTACCTTATGCTCAATGATGATTTACTTACAGTCTCTCTATGGTCGAGATAAGTGCATTGGTACTGCACGAATCTCGATCCCCCTTTACTTATTTGCTTGTTGATTGCTAATGATTGCTGGTTTTAGTTCATAGTTCGGCCTTCTTTGTGGTACTTGCTATTTGGGGTCTGACCCCACTGGTTTTGCATGGCCAGGTTCTGATAGAAGAGCCCGAAGGATCTACCGCACCATCTACTCGACGGTGACCAGCCGGAGCACCAGAGTGCCTCAGTGGATTTTTTCTTCATCCTCCCACTGATATGTAAATTCTCTTCTTGTAACGTTTAGCCCCGAGCACGTGTTTAGCTCGTATTTTGGTATTTTCCTTGATATTATAGCCTATGGGCATAAACATGATATGTGTATTCTAGACTATAGCTAGTCCTTATCATGTACGACTAATACTCTAGCTAGTCCTCAGTTCTGTGGTACTGGCTTCATGATCAGTCATGTATATATGGTTCGGGATGCCTTACTATAGTATGTATGATGATCGTACTCTTTGCTCTTGTATAATTGCCTGTGATTGAGATACCTAGGATTGTTAAACCATAGGATTGACTGATGGCTTGTAGAGTAACCCCCATGTCTTGACAGCTTATACGTGATTTCAGAGTATTAACGTACTTTGGGATTACGTAGCTGGCTATGTCTGCCCCCGCTCTTCGGTATTCTGGTTCTGGGGCGTGACATGGTTTTAGTGGTTGCCCATACAGGTCTCGATTTTCAGATTTGTGGGGGTTACCATGTTTAGATATCTCAATCATGATTATCCTTATTGATCTCCTTCGGATTATTCTCTACCTCTGATACTTGACTTGATATCTGTTTTGATCATTGATCATTCCTGTTCCCATAATTTGATCTTGTGTCCTTCAACTTTCAAGGGCATTGTTCTTGATCCTTCAGATTATCTTGTTCGTGTTTTGCCGAGGGCAGCTCAGCATTCTTCAGCCAGGCCAGTTATGGAGGATTAGTCTCAGCATGCAGGCAGAGATGTCAGTCCATCCCAATCAGCCAGTCGCTTCTGTCTTCGTATCTTAAGACAGGTGATAGAGTTCATGCATCTGTTTTAACTACGATGACACGTCCTGGGTAGAGTCATGTCTTTAAGTAAGTCATTGGTACCGACTTACCTTGAGGCTTGACTTTTATCCATTTTGGGAGTCAGCTTAGGCCAGCGAGGACGTTGGTTTCTACACAACTGACTCAGGAGACATACTGATCCATATGCCTCCTGCCCTTCTTGATCATGATTGTATTTGTTCTTGTGCATTTATTTACTGCTTACGCGTTTATTTACATTACTGATTGTTTTACTTTACTATATGCCATGCTTGATTTATTGAGATTGTTGAGTTTCCTGGAGCTTTTGTTTTGTTATCTTGCTCGACTAGCCTCAGGAAATTTCGAGGACGGAATTTTTCTAAGGTGTGGAGAGTTGTGAGACCCGTCTCACTGTATCGGTATTTTATACGGATACGTATTTATTTGAGCCGTATTTCGTATTTTTCGATTCGTGTGATATTTTAAAATTTTCTAAGTGTAGGATTTCATGACTTGGTTTAACTTGGATTTGGTTTTATTTGGTTCGGTTCCACTTTGACTTGGTTTGGTTTAGTTTGGTTCTTTATGAGAGAGGTGTATGGTTTAGATTGAGTGGAGAGGAATGAATGGTGGAGATTGCTTGGGCTTGTTATATAAGCCACTTTTCTCTCTCCCTCCTCATTCACCATCATTCATTTCTTTTCCACCAAACCCTAGCCATTAGAGAGAGGCAAGTACACCTTGCCGAATGTTGGACGATTTCTATTTCGTTTGTTCCATTCTCTTCCTTGTTATATTCTAAGCATGTTTAGAACTTGGAGTTTTCGGTTTTACCGAGTGGATTGTTGTAGATCTAGCTTAATGGTATTTTCGGTTTTTATGGGTTTTGATCTGTTAGACTTGCGTAATTTTGCTAGTTGATGGTTCCATGTTGTAGAGAATTTCGTTCTATCCCATTTTGACCTATGAAAGTTTAGATTAGGACTCTGGATGATGGAATTATGGAACTTGGAAGTATAACTTCATGGTATTTTTCTTCTCGGAATTGGAGGAGAAGAACAGTACTTGACCGCATGACTATTTCATGCGGCAAGAGTTCTTCCCTGCCACATGGATAATCCAGCCGCATGAGCATTTATTTATTGCCTTGGCCGCATGGCCATTTTTTTTATCATTTGTTGGCATGCGTTAATTGCATGGCCATTTAATTAATTGTCTTGCATTGGCTAGCCGCATAGGCCAATGCCATGTATATTTTAATGCATAGCCTTAGCATTCACGTGCATGGCCCTTTTCTTTCTTTTATTATTTATTGCATGCTTTAAAAAGGCAAGTTGCATGCATTCATGCATTAGTGAGCCGCATGTAAGCTGGCATGCTATATTGAAGGCCAGCCGCATAGCATTCTAGAGTGCATTAAAGAATGCATAGAATGACATTAATGTATTTTAGGCATTGTCCATGCATCAGCCGCATGGCACAACAAAATTGCATTTAATGCATTTGCATTAGGATGCTTGCATTTAATGCAATTGGAGCCGCATAGCCTTTAGGGAATGCAATGGGTTGCATTCTTTAATGCATTATAAGCATTAATTAATGCTTTTGGAGCCGCATAAGGTTTCTAAAGACTTAATATTTTATTGCAAATAAGTCCTTGTCTTTATTACTTAATGCAATTAAGTCTTTACCTTTATAACTTAATGCTTTATTGCATTTAAGTCCTTATACTTTATATTTTTGCCTTTAATGCATTCCAATGCATTATTAAAATGAGTCAGCCGCATAAGTACTCCAGGAAGGCACTTGTGCATTCTTAAATGCACTTTATGCATTATAACCCTTAATAAATGCACTTTTGTATTATAGCCCATATCCAATGTATATATATATTCTAATCTATATTTAATGCATTATAATCTATATTTTAATGCATATCTTCAATGCATTGTATTTAAATTGCATGCATGCAAGCATCAGCTTGCATGCTTATATATAAGCCGCATGTATTAAATAATTGGCCCCATGGAGCATTCTTTAGCCGCATATGTCTTAAATATTTGCTGGCCGCATAAGAAAAATATTTTGGCCGCATGTACTATTTTTGGCCGCATGAACATTGTACTTTGGACTTGCATTTAATATTGGCCGCATGGCTTTTATTGAGCTGCATGTACTTGCATGATATATTTTATTATATGTCATCATTGCTTGGTTCACGCGAACCTTTTCTTATTGCATTAATTGTGGGGGGTCCTACATAGCTTCCTTTAGTTGACTTGCTTGCTGAAGTGGAAGTTTGCATTTAATGAGGGTCCCACTGTCTTTTGTCTTATTTGATTTTATGGCTTATCTATTGTTTCCTGGCCGCATGGATGGTCTTCTACTTTTGGACCGCATGGGTCCCACTCTGATTGTTTAAATGTTTTATTTGCTTGAGTTGTAGTCAGAATTTCTTCCCACTCCCAACATGAAAGTTGTAGAGTTTCTCCTTGGCTTCAAGAATATATATATTATTAATATATTATTATTTAATTGTGCAAGTTTCTTCCTTCTTGATAAATGACACGACACGACGGTGACCCGTAGTGGTGCACTCTTGAAATGAACTTGACATGATATTCTTGACTTGATATTCTTGACATGATAATGACTTGATAGTGGCCCGCCGTGGCGCACTCTTGATATGATAAACCTGACATGATATCTCTTGAAAGGCTGTTGCGACGGCTAGCATGACTTGATAAGATTGAATAACTTGGACACCGTGGACGATTGTGCTTGTACAAATGAACCTGTCTTGTCTTGCATCATGTCTAGGATGGGACTCCTGAGTACCACGGTCAGGAGTAGCTACTGTAAATGGCTAAGGCTAATAACTAGAATAATCCAGTAGTTCATGGAGAGACTTTCCCAGTTACCTGTTGCCCCTTTGATCCCGGCCTTATATATATATACATGGGATTTGTTGCTATCCGTCGAGATGAGCGCACTTCCAGCCCGCCGTCGAGTGTGGTACCTTAGGACACATGTATCTTACTACAGTGTGTCTGCTATATCATGCTATCTTTTCCTTTTCTTTGCTGGGGTCACTCAGGTAGTAACAAACGGGTAATTGGACTTGGAAGAATCTCGCTGCATCTTGCTAGTAACTAGGCCTGTGATAACCCTAGTTAGTTAAAGTATCAAGCCGTACTTATTGCTTGGCCGTGAATGTTGCATGGAGTTCAATCTGTCTAGTCTTGTCTTGATCTTGTACATGATTGTTACATGTCCAGATTTCTTATATTTATCTTGCCGATAAATGGTGGGAGAAACCAAGTTCTGTTCAGACGAAGGGTTACAACCCCGGTCCTTGTTTGGTTTACGGGTTGTAACCTGGTTATCTGAATAGTCCCATGGCTGTCTCATCGTATATCACCTTTCCAGTTCTATTTATTTAACATGTTCTCCAGTTTACCTTATGCTCAATGATGATTTACTTACAGTCTCTCTATGGTCGAGATAAGTGCATTGGTACTGCACGAATCTCGATCCCCCTTTACTTATTTGCTTGTTGATTGCTAATGATTGCTGGTTTTAGTTCATAGTTCGGCCTCCTTTGTGGTACTTGCTATTTGGGGTCTGACCCCACTGGTTTTGCATGGCCAGGTTCTGATAGAAGAGCCCGAAGGATCTACCGCACCATCTACTCGACGGTGACCAGCCGGAGCACCAGAGTGCCTCAGTGGATTTTTTCTTCATCCTCCCACTGATATGTAAATTCTCCTCTTGTAACGTTTAGTCCCGAGCACGTGTTTAGCTCGTGTTTTGGTATTTTCCTTGATATTGTAGCCTATGGGCATAAACATGATATGTGTATTCTAGACTATAGCTAGTCCTTATCATGTACGACTAATACTCTAGCTAGTCCTCAGTTCTGTGGTACTGGCTTCATGATCAGTCATGTATATATGGTTCGGGACGCCTTACTATCGTATGTATGATGATCGTACTCTTTGCTCTTGTATAATTGCCTGTGATTGAGATACCTAGGATTGTTAAACCATAGGATTGACTGATGGCTTGTAGAGTAACCCCCATGTCTTGACAGCTTATACGTGATTTCAGAGTATTAACGTACTTTGGGATTACGTAGTTGGCTATGTCTGCCCCCGCTCTCCGGTATTCTGGTTCTGGGGCGTGACAGGGGACGCGGGTGGAGGCGGAAAAGGAGGGCGGTGGGAGGAGGGGTAAGGCGCGTGGGTGGCCGGAGGAGGAGAGCGGGGGGTGCGGGTGGGGCGGAGGGGGGGAGGGAGCTGGGGGGTGGCTGGAAGGGGGGAGGGGCAGGGGGGAGCGGAGGGGGGGTGCGGGTTGGGGTGTAGTTTTAAATTTTGAGTAGGAACATTATTGTCCAAAAAAAAAATCAGGGTATCAAGTTGAAAAAAAAAATCAGGTATATAGTTGAAAAACGAAAATAGTTGAGGGTATCAAAGTGCAATTAAGCCTATATATTAATTACAATTTATGACAGAAGAACAAGGACTCAAATATGTAGATCGAACAATTGAATGGTTTTCGGATATTCGGATAATAACTAAATTTCTAATATTTCGGATTTCAAATATTCGAATAATAACATTCGAATTTTTTTAGTTAATCGGATCGGATATTATCCGATATCCATTAAACTATACGGATACGAATTCGAAGTGTGAAAAGAGATATCCGTTTGGATATCGGATCGGATTCGGATATTACAAAAAAAAATCGGATACAGATACGAATATTCTGTACCGATAAACATCTGTTGACAGCCCTACCAATACCATGACCACCTCCAACAAAACCATTTTTTTCTAGCTTGGACCCACCGGTTGCTGGGAAGGAGAGAAAGAGAGAGTATGTTCTTAAAAAAAGATTAATCAGTGATATTGGGACGAGCATTTGGTCGCTTAGTTTGATTAGTCAGAATTATAGATACCTAATGGTTGTTTAATTATGATTAATCGGCCAAGTAACCCGATTAATTGGTGGCCTACCATGGATAGATCGTCTGAATGAAAACCATTCGATAGAAAATAATCCAACTTGTTACTTAATAGTATTAAAAAAAAAGGCAGGTTGGGTTTGGCTCAAGTTAGACCCGACTCAAAGAAAACTTTTTTACTTGGAATCTGCGGATCCTTTACGAAAGAGTATCGATATCGGAGTCTTGAAGTTTTTAGTTTCTGAAAGCCAAAAAAAATAAAAGTTCCTATTTAAAAAAAATAGAAAAGAGTTTAATACATTTAGACATGACCTTATATTATTTGTCGTTCTTGTCGGTTTGAATATAATAATATTAAACATTGTTGGATGATTCACATTCATTGAATATTGTCATTTATTTTGCTTTCTTTTGATAAAGTAATGCGGAATAGATAGTTTCTGAATAAAATAATATAAAGATGAATAAATATTATGAATTCATAAACATACAACTTCAAAATTGGGTAATAGTTATAATGTGCTATCTAGAAATCTTATTGACACATTGTAACATATTGATCTTCTGTATGGCTGACATAAAGAGATACAATTATGGTATGGACTAGTATTGACATAAAGAGAGACAATTCTGGTATAGGCTAGTATTGGGCCAATATTGTTGTAGCTATTGCTACTAATTACAAAAAACAAATTTTCTCATCATTTATTTTCAACCGCTACAATTTATTTATTCTATAACTTTTGAATGTTTGAATCATGTCCAGATTCAATGTATCACATTTTTATCACGTGCTACAATTTTTGTAACGTTAAAATTTAATAGGCTATTTTAATATTCTCATTATTTCATCATTTGGCAATAGCCTATATAATGAGGTTTCCTCCTCTTTTTGATATGAAAAAAGATCATTGCGAAAGCTCTCTCTCTCTCAAATTCTCTTCCCTCTTGAAATACTGTTCTTCATTTGTTGCTCTGGACGGAGCTAAGTCGGGGTCATTCTCTCGACGTCGTGTGCGGCAACGAGATTCCGGTGGAGCGGGGATTTTACCACTAGGGGCGTTCGAATTCAGTCTGCACATAGATCCGAACTAACTTTTAGGGCAGTGCTTCGTGCGCGACTTTCCCGGAGGCCGGTAACTTTAATTTAATTTATTTTCTTGCAGATTTTAATCCGAAGTTTTGAAGAAAATTTCCAACAATCTAAGAGTTAACTTCCCTGTGCGAAATTTTTTTCTTACTGTCGGTTTATAATTGCTTCTGTTCTAAACATCATCCATTTTAAAATAACATATTTTTTCTGTCCTAAGCAACATATCGCTTGCTGGTACAAATATACATCTTCCTTAATAGTGTTGTTGTTACTTGCTGTAAACTTACAAAATATATTATTGGTCCCTCAAATTCGTGCTACTGTAGACATATAATAGATTGGAATAAATTAGCACTCAATCAACCAAACATTGCTTGCTAACATTTTTTGGAATAATACTGTTAGCAAACTTTCGTATATGCTAAGCATCCCTATCCTTTGATTGAAGTAACAATACTAAGTGTAACGCCCGTTCTTGGAAATTTGGGGAATGTTACGGAATCCCTATTAACAGAGCTGAATGGAAATGACCCAAAAAAAAAAAAAATGGAATGAAAGCTTTGTTGCTGGTTTAGCAAAAGGCTCTTGGTATGATATTGACCATGAACTGCTGGATCTCATTCATCAACATGAATGGATCATGTGATGGATCTGATTTTAAGGTTGGCAAAGCAAACAATTATCAAACTTTCGTACTGTTAGCAAATTGTTTTCAATAGTTGCACTTCTCTATTACCAAATTGTTAACATTTTATTTTGTTGGCCACATTTTACTTTGCTATCAATTGTTAACATTTCACATTACTTTGCTGGCCACATTTTTCGTATAGGAAAATTGTATTGTCCCTAAAAAAAACTATTTTATTAACAATTTGTACTGTCTCCAGAAAAATTGTTCAGAGAACAATTTTTATATATATTTATATTGGTAATATTTTTTACCTTTAACATTTAAGTCTTTACCGAACTCGTTAAGAAAATTGGTTTTTCAATTAACAAGATTAGTCTACCTTTTGCAATAAGTGGATTAATATTCAACAATAAATAAAATTTTGTCTTTGAGTAACTACGCCTATTTGTTGTTACCATTATTCTTGGAAAAGCAAAACGGTTACCATTTTGTTGTCATTCAATTCATTGTTACCATTTTGTTTTCACATATAATTGCTTAACAAGTATTCATTAAATTATTGCTAGACAATTTGTCTTATATCATTATTCACATTTAAGTAGCATATTATCATTAACATATATATTGTTATTAGCTACATAACAATTGTTGCTTCATAAGACTGATATTATCAATTGTCTTTTCTTTAAATTGACATCTTAGAAAATATTATTGTGTAATTACATTTTGTCAATACTAGTTTTTTTTTCCTACTCAATATTTTAATTTAGGCTAAAGTAAACAGTTTATTGATTTAGTAAATTCCTTTAATTTTAAAGTTCTAAAGTAGAGATTTGCTTGGGTACAAGCCGAAAGGGCCCTTCTGTCAAAAGGCAAAAAATCATCTAAGCGACCGGTACTTAAGTGTTCCTAGTGAACCTCCGCTTGCTGGGATCCGGCCCCTACAGCTAATCCAAACTTATCAAAACTTGAAAAAACTAAAATTTTAAAGGTAGATTACTAAAATCATTTGAATTGTTAATTTTAGCTTAAGCCATCTTATTGAGTAAATAAATTTCTGTATCCTTTTGGAGTCTATTCTCAAGTTCTAAAGAGACTTAGAACAGAAAACATATTAAGTTAAGTCCATAGCTGGATCTGATTTCAGAGCTAAGGTAAACCCGATAGAAATCCATGGCAAACCCAAGCCTTATCACCAAGGAGACCTCCTTCAAAGGGAAATGCCATAACAAGCCAGAGGCTAACATGATTCTGAATGGTTCTTCTAGCACCTTCAGGTCTGTAAGCTATCAACCTATGATAAACATTTCTTATCACTATGATAATTGGTGGTTGGATTCTGGAGCAAATGTTCATGTTTCTTTTGATCGCTCTAGTTTTTCAAACTATCAGGAATCGGGTGGAGGAGGTGTGACCCTAGGAGATGGCTCAATAGTACAGATTGTAGGAAGAGGAAGAATAGATCTGAAGATGATATCAGAAAAAATTCTACCTCTCTATGATATGCTTCATGTGCCATCTGTCAGGAGGAATCTTGTTAGTGGATCCCTCCTTGTAGCCTCAGGATACAAAATTGTAATGGAGGACAATAAAGTAGTTTTCTCTAAGAATGATCTGTTTGTTGGAAAAGGATTTGTGAAAGATGGATTTTTTGTTCTAAGTACCATGAATAAAATTTCCAATCCTTCTTTTATTGCAAATGTGGAATCATCAAATATTTGGCATGGTAGACTAGGTCATGTGAACTTAGGATCTATTAAAATGATGATGAACTTAGATCTTATCCCTAAGACTCCTATAGATGATGAACAAAAATGTGAGATTTGTGTTCAAGCCAAACACACTAGATTACCTTTCAAATCTGTCTATAGAGATTCTGAACTCCTAGAACTTATCCATAATGATGTTTGTGATTCCAATAGGGTCTTGACCCGAGGCGGTAGGAAATACTTTATTACTTTTATAGATGATCATTCAAAGTATTGTTACACCTACCTCCTTAAGACCAAAGATGAAGTCCTAGACAGATTCAAGGTCTATAAGTCTGAAGCTGAGAACCAGCTAGATAGAAAGATTAAGATCCTTAGATCAGATCGTGGTGGAGAGTACACCTCAAATGATATGACTAACTTCTGTGAAGAACATAAAATTATTCATGAGGTAACTGCTCCTTATTCACCACAGTCCAACGGAGTTGCTGAAAAAAAGAATCGCACTCTGTTAGACATGGTCAATGCCATGCTTCTCAGCTCAGGTGCTCCTGATAATCTTTGGGGAGAAGCCTTATTGTCAGCCTGTTATATCCTTAATAGGATACCCAGTAAGACTAATGATAAGACACCATATGAGTTATGGAAAGGTCGAACCCCTAGGATTAATTACCTCAAAGTTTGGGGATGTCTAGCTAAGGTAGGAATTCCTGAACCCAAAAAGAGAAAGATAGGACCTAAAATTGTAGATACTGTATTCATAGGATATGTCCTAGATAGTAATGCCAATAGATTTCTTGTAACCCATTCTGAAGTAAATAAAATCTCTAATAACACAATCATTGAAGCTAGAGATGCAGTTTACTTTGAAAATTTTTTTCTCTCCAAGGATAGAACCCCTTCATCTTCCTCTAACCCTTCTCTTATTCCATCTACTAGTTCTCATGATCCAGTACCCAGTTCTCAACCTGAACAAGTCATAGAACCTAGAAGGAGTAAAAGAGAAATGATTGAAAAGAATTTAGGAGAAGGATTCTTCACATTTTTGATAGAGGGTGATCCCTCAACTTATGAAGAAGCCATATCCTCTCCTGATGCCCCTTTCTGAAAAGAAGCTATTAACAATGAGTACAACTCCATCATGGAGAACAATACTTGATTTTTAGCAGACCTTCCTTTAGGCAGCAAACCAATAGGTTGTAAGTGGATCTTTAAGAAGAAACTTAGAGCCGATGGTACCATAGAAAAATATAAGACTAGATTAGTGGCCAAAGGATTTACCCAGAAGAAAGGATTAGATTATTTTGATACCTACTCTCCTGTAGCTAGAATATCTTCTATTAGAACCCTTCTAGCTTTAGCATCCATTCATGATATGCTGATCCATCAAATGGATGTAAAGACAGCATTTCTAAATGGAGATTTAGATGAAGAGATATATATGGAGCAACCTGAAGGTTTTATTGCTAAAGGTCAAGAAAACAATGTTTGTAGATTAGTAAAATCTCTTTATGGCCTAAAGCAAGCTCCCAAGCAATGGCACAACAAATTTGGCAAAGTCATTATAGAATTTGGTTTTGTACCAAATGAATATGACAAATGTTTGTATTCTAAAAATACAAATGAAAGTTGTATCATTTTATGCTTGTATGTTGATGATATCCTTATTCTAGGATCTTCACTGGAACTGATAAATAACACTAAGAATTATTTATCTAACCAGTTTGAATGAAAAGACCTAGGTGAAGCAAACCTGATCATAGGAATGCAAGTGTATCCAAATGTAAAGAGGGTTATACTCTATCTTTAGCACATTCGATTGAGAAAATGCTAAAGAAGTTTGAGTATTTTGACAGGAAACCTGTCCTTACTCCTTATGATAGTAATGTTGTTATCAAGAAGAATGAAGGATCTCCTATAGAACAACATAGATATTCACAAATGATTGGGTCCCTTATGTACATAACAAATAGGACCAGACCTGATATTGTATTTGCTATTGGGAGACTAAGTAGATATACTAGTAACCCAAATCAGTCACATTGGACTGCATCAGACAGAGTATTTAGATATCTTAAGGGTACTCTAGATTATAAACTTCATTATTCTAGACACCCTGATATCATAGAAGGTTACTCCGATGCAAATTGGGTAACTGATTCACATAATGTGAAATCCACTACTGGATATATTTTTATCCTAGCAGGAGCTGCAATCTCTTAGGGATCATGTAAACAAACTATCATAGCCAGAAGTACAATGGACTCTGAAATGATAGCTTTGGATATGTACAGAAGCCGAATGGCTCAGAAATCTTATTATGCATATACCTGTTTATGTTCATCCTATTCCTGCAATTTTTATAAACTGTGATAATAAATCTGTTATAGAACTACTAAAGCATGATTCTGTGAATGCTAAGATGAACAGGCACCTGCAGCTGCGCTTCAAGTCAATAAAGAGCCTATTGGGCAAATATGTGGTTCTTGACTATATAAAGTCAGAAAAGAACCTTGTAGACCACTTGACGAAGGGTCTGTCTAGAACATTGATCCTAGAATCATCGAGGGGGATGGGGTTAAGCCTATAGTGTCACGACCCGCTACCCAAATTGTTGGGCCAGGCCGAGCCATGCCCAGCCTACGCTTGAGATAAAACGTAGTAAGCTGTTCTAAAGATAACAGTATAAGACTAAATATGCTAACAGTTCTATAAGTGAATAAAAGTCATAAATGCTCCAAACACAAAAGTCGTCTCATATAGAAATAAGTCCAAAGTACAAGTGATCTGAAATGTAAAACTGGATACATGTCCAGTTACAAAATATGTAGCCTAATACATGACTACTCTCAAAAGTCTAAAGCAAAAAGATAACTAGACGAGGTTTCCTGCAGGAACATCCTCGTAAAGCAAAGCCGGGTCCTCGACAGTATCTCCATAATATGTATCGCAGAGTAACTCCTCCTCAGTAAGGATACCTACAACGTTATCCTGTCAGGACGGGAGCAAGTACTGATTCTAGCAAACTAAATATACGAAGCATGAACAGGAATGTAATAAACTGGAATCATGGCATATCATGGGTTAATTAGTTCTTTTTAGAATTAACAACATGTAGTTTAAAAGTTTAAAACCGTAGCATGTACGTGAATCGGTCAATAGGTGAATAGGATGTACAGCGGTACATATCAAGTTTTTCTGGCATGCACATACGTGCACGAACGGCATCGGTGTATATCCATACAGAAATGCGGGATCAGAACATACGGCAAGGTCACATATAGAATGTCACCGAGCACGGTAAATACATACGGAGAAGGGGGTCATGTTCACGTACAATACTAACAGTTTCCCCTTAACCCGTTATTTAAACATGTGAGAGATATGAGATACTGTCTAAACATGGTAGAGACTAAAAGTAATACAACATGTAAAGTTCTAACTTGCTACCCCAAGGATCAGCATTTAACATGGTTGATAAATCGCAGTTTATTGTTATAGCAGTATGTAAAGTTCGTAGAAAGTACTTGCCTCTAGCAAAGCAAAGCAAAACAGGCTGCGATAAAAGTGCTATAGATGTCCGGTAACTCGTCACTGTAGAAATAAATGCAATAACTTAGTTTTTACACTAAGCTAAAACGCTAAGACACTAATTGGTGAAATACGACTTGTGACTGGCACTACAAGAAAAAACCTATTTTACTACGTTCCATCTACAACACTTCCTGAAAATGTTGTAAATATGGGGGGTCTTCTACAACCTTTATTGTACAAACGTTATGAAATACATGTGCAAACAACGTTTTATATTAAAACGTTATGGCTTATACAATGGTCATTCTCAAAAGTTGTGTATTATTGTCTTCAACAACGTTTTATTAACATTATAGCATTTGTTAATTTTGACAACATTTATTTAATGTTGTCCAAGTTATTAATTTTGACAATGTATTAAAACATCGTAAAAATGTCATGTTCAACAACGTTTATCAACTGTTGTACATTATTCATGTTTTACAATATTCGTTCAAGGTTGCAAAATAAATTTTATTTTACCACTTTATATAAATGTTGTGTATGTAATGTCATTTTATAATGTTTAAGAATCATTGTAAAAGGGTTATATTCAACAACTTCTATAAAATGTTGTAAAAGATGTTTATTTCACAATGTTACAAATTTATTTTCAAAATATTTCTAGGAGATATTATTTGAAATGTTGGTCTTATTAGGTCGACATCTCACTTGATTGCTCATGATTAAATGGATATGTCACATGCTAAAACTCATCCCTTCCATGATTTCGAAAGACAAGTTTAATGTATTAGCTTCTTGCACCAATCCCTCCACGGCTTCTTGCTCATCCTAATATTTATTCTTGTAAAAATCATGATTCCTCTACCTCTATTTTACTCTTTAAAATGCTGCTTCAGTTTAGGTTATATATATATATATATATATATATATATATATATATATATATATATATATATATATATATATAAAGCAAAAAAATTTAATAATAATAATATTAAATTTGTTGTGATGCCCGACGTAACACACAGGGCTTTGTGGGGACGATTGCCCAATTATTACACAAACGCCCACACAGTGGCGTAGCCAGGATTTGGGTATAGCGGGCTCAAAATCGACTAGTAACTTTTTTCCTTAAATAAAAGAAGATTAAAAATATTTTATTTCCATCCACTAATTACTTGACTTCATATTTTTCATATTTTCTTAATCGAAGGATATTATACTAGCAAACAATTGCATTCCAATATAAGAGCAAATTAAATCTTGTCATCTAAGAACAAATAAGGACAAAATTAATAGGGGATTAAACTATTTTTTTAAAAAACTAGGACAAAAATTAAATATATTTAGAGGTGTTACATGATAGCTGGAGAGATAGGCGCGATAGGAGAGAGGTGTTGCACGACGGGAGAGAAGAGAGAGAGAGATAGATGCATGGTTGAGAGAGACTCAAAAAGAAACGACATGAAAAGAGAGATCCTCTTCTGACTGTCTATAACACACACACACAATATATATATATATATATATATATATATATATATATATATATATATATATATATATATATATATATATATATATATATATATATATATACACACACCCCCCCCCTTGATGATTGGTCTTTTTTGTTTAACTATCTTTGCTGAATTAACTAGAAAAAATATCCCCAACATCGACGTTGGTTAGTATCAGTAGCGACGGTATCGGATTAGGATTAGCCAAACAATATCGGTATCGGTTATATCGTATCCATACTGGCCGACACTGCAAACTATAGGTGTAAAATACTTCAAGTCTAAGGTTAGGGATGATCCCTTTTGACCAGCCTAAGCGTTGTTCGATCTTTGGCAAACACCAATATCCTTGATTGATATATATTCTCAACTTTCTTCTTAGAATAATAATTATTAAAGTAGATGATTGCTCTCTTGAATGCATGGGGACCAACCTGTTTCTGAGGAATTATATAGCGAAAGCAGTGTTGAGGCCCCTAAAACTTAAAAGTAGATTGGTGGACTATTTGCAAGTTAATCTATGTAAAGATTTTTCATCTTCTTTTAGGATATGTCTGTTAAAGAACATTCACTACAAGAATTTTTGGTTATAGTGATGGAAGTCAGTGACGGCATTAGTATTTGGTCAGTAATAACATATTATTTGGGCCAGATTAAGGAAAAAGTCGGTACTAATAAATAATATATTTTTATATTAAATAATTATTTTCATATAAAAATTATTTTCAATTTAGCTTTTATTATTTTAATATATTTTTATACTAAATCAGCAAAATACCTCTCCCTCCGGCGTACTAATTTTAGTTTTTATTCTCTCCCTCACTCATTTTCATCTCCCATCCATTCTCTTTCTCCAGTCCCCCTTTCTCTCTCTCCTTCTCATTTTTATTTTCCCTCTCCTTCTCCTCTCTCTCGAGCTCCCTCCAGTCCTCTCTCTCGCTTTCTTTCTTGAGCCTCCTTCAGTCTTAACATTCTCTCTTAAGGTCCCTCTAGCCCTCTCTTATTTTCATTTCCCTAATTCATCTCCTCTAGTCTTAAAGTTCAAAAAAGAGAACATCTCCATCATCTCCATTTAGAGTTAAAAAATAGGTAATATGTTTGGTAGAATGGTTAGTGTGGATTGGAATTCGATTGATTAATGAATTACTACAATAGAGAGGTGAAGTCAAAGCACTATGTTGTGAAGTTATTTAGCGTTGCTTTTTTCCAAAAAAAGATTTTTTTCCCCTATTTGTGGCATACACTACATCAAAACAAGCCATCTGTAACACATTTTTCTTTTCTTTCGTAACGGTTAATACCGTTACAATTTAGTAACGGTAATTACCGTAACAATAATAAATGAATAGTTAGAAAAATAATTTATTTTTATATTTTTTATTTAGTTTATTTTTTGTCATGGTTGTAAGTGTGATATAGAAAGAAAAAAAAGTATTCCAAACATTTCAGATTCCCTCCTTTAATTTCACATCGGCTCTATTTCCCCCCTCCTCTGATAAAAATGTGTTACAAAAATATAAAGTCATCCCGAGCCAGAGCTAGGGATACTTTCATTTCACTCCCACCAATATCCCTGCAGCCATCTCAAGCCAAGCCTCCTCTACCACCACACTCACCGGCGCCATCACCACTGTCACACCACCATCACCACTGCTATGGAAAAGAATCCGTCGGACGTGAAATGGTACAAAATTCTCTCTTTTACTCGTTTTCATTAGGGTTCTTGGTCGATTCGATCAATTTCTAGGGTTTCAGTGATCAAAACATTCTCTTCTTGTTTATTGATGTTTGTAGTTTGTGATTGATGGTTTCGAAGCAGATTTTGAAAGAATTGATGCAACGCGCACAGGTCTAAGCCTTTCAATCAAATTTATGAATCATTCATAATTCTATTTTTGTATATTGAGTTTTGTTGTTGTGATCTATGTTTGTGGATCTATACATCCTAAGGAAATGGTATAATTTCTTTATTTTTTCTTCTTCTGCTTGATTTTGTTTAGAAGGAACTTTTTTTTGGCTTGTATACAAGTCATTTGCTCCGAAGGTTCCGGAGAGGCAACTGAAGCCTTTGCAATTTTCAAATCTCCTTGATTTTATTAGGGTTCCTTGGTCGATTTGATCGACTTCTAGGATTTCAGTGAGTTTAATGTTATCATCTTTATCATAGTCACACAAACATTAGGCAGCTTATTTTCACCACCGAAGTTGAGAGAATGATAGACAACTACCAGCGAAAAATAACTTACATAATTCATAAAGTTATGCCTAATGTATCAGTTTTTTGGTTTTTAAAAATAATTTTTAGGTTTTGGCTTCCAAAACCAGAACCTCCTTATCTTTGATATGGAACCCCTGATTCAGTAACCCAGGAATTGACACTGAACCTTGGTTAGAAGTAATTTGGGGTTTTTAAGTACTTTAGGAGCTCAACATACATTAATCATTCCAGCATTAGATTGGTAACATTGACAGACTTTTCTTTTCTTTTAATTTTGTTGTTGAAATATGTATAAGGTTTTGTTCATCCATGTAATGCCAAGGACATAAAAAATGTAGTAGAGAAAAATGAGCCTGGCCAATCAAAGTATGTAGCATCTGGCTAGTTGAGGCTTGAGTTAAGCCATGCACATACACAAGGAAACAAAATCCTCCAATGAGTTTGTACAGTTCTGCGGTTACACGAGGATAGACTGTAGCAACTAGAGCAATTGATAACTCTTTTCTCTTATTTTTTGGTAAAATATGTGAACTTTAAACATAATTCTACACTTTTAATATCTGAGTTTCATTTGACTACCATTGATTTCATATAGACTGTAACCCCCATATTAAGGAATATCTTTCATAGCAAATGAGTCATAAAACTATTCTTCTCTTTGGTTCAAGGGTAAGGTTCGGTACTTGCATCTGGAGGATGCAACTCAAAAATTACGAAAACAACATAGTATCGTCTTTGGTTTAATGACTTATATGTTTGATTAAATCATTCACTTTTTGACTTTTTATACAAGCTCAAACTGTCGATGCTTATGTGCAGGTTGGTCTGTAACCATCCTTATTGCCATTCCCTTATGTTCTATTTCGTGTTCTCGTCCACATAACATAGTTGCATCCTTGCAACAAAGCAACCTTGTTTTCATGAGTGGTGATAATATATCTTAGGTGTTTCATTTTACTTCACCATTTCCATGTATACAAATTTGAATCCCTGATTTTGGTTAATCTGCTCATTAAGTTTTCAGCTTATTATGTGTTTGTCTCTAGGTCTAATTTCTCTTAATTGCACACTAATTTCTTTGATGCAGAAAATTATATCCCACAGAAGCATCGACGCAATGGCTTCTAGGAGAGTCATTCACCAGCTTTCGTGGGGAGGCTCCAAAGTAAAGTATCTGTAAGTTGTCTATCTGGTTTAGGCCCTTAACTATGTTTTCCTTTATTTTCATGTTTGGTTAAGGTATTGTCTGTTTATTGATTGTTAACAACGAATATAAGGATTTCTGCATGTAACTAAACATTGTCAGGCTAAAAAGCTTGAAGACAGTTATTCCTATCGGTGATGAAACAATGTTACCGAGTAAAGATTGATGGCTTCTCATAGTAATGAGTCTGTCTGCGGGAATATGTACTTTGGATAAGTAGATATTCCTGGTCCATATTTAAACTGAAAATGTTGATTGTACAATTATGTATATCATCTAAATAGAATGCAAGTATGCTCATCTCCCAACCCATAGAAAGCATAATTCTTCGATTACTGCTGAAAGACCTATCCCTAACTACATGAAAATAATGCAAATTAAAACTGTGTACTCCAGGACCAATTGTCTTAAAATAGAAATTTTGGGTTTTGTACTATCAGATCTGATCTAACCTTACAGCCAAACCACACAAAGAAGGCAAGGAAAGAGGGAAGTAGGAGAGAAAAGAAGGACCTACAATCACGGGGTGGGGAGGGGGGTTGAGACTACCAAATCCCTTGTTGAATGTTTATGGAGCATGAGGTAACAATGGTAAAAGATGGAAGTTGGTAGGTACTTACTATTTAAACTGTGTTGATCAACATTGTGTGAGACTACCAGATCTCTTTAGTATTCCACTTCATATCCAATGAAACATTCTTTGAATTCCCTCCATTTCTACGTACTTAAACTTAAAGTTGATAGGCTACACATGACACGATACTTTTCTCATAAATTTTATAATTCCTCCACTATTAAGGTAGTGGTAGTGCTCCTATTCTCAGGTCTTTTATTCTCTAAAGGACATTTCTATGTTGGATAGAGTGACTTTGAACATTTTATGATTTTTTATAATGACTCTTGGAGTAAATCTCTGCTTCATCCTTTAAATTTTTTTTTTTCATTCAGGCATTCTTGTTTATTATCTCTTCGTCGTTGTTATATGATGATAACAATCGGCATAAAAATGCGTTTGACAAGCTTATCTTGTTTGTTCAATTTCACATTAATTCCAAGGTTCGCAGTATAGACCGATACCAATACGTACCATGTCATGCTGGTTTTGGCAGGTTCTATCCAATAATGATCCTACCGATACCGGCCAACACCAAATTTGATGATCTCTTTCCTGGTCAGTCCAATTATCATGTATTTTAATTTTTTTTAAATAACACATTTTGTGCAACAGTTTGTGGAATTGTTGGAATTCTCGTACACAGAAAAAAAATCTGAAGAATATGTACTAATATTTTCAGATATGCAATTATGTCAACATAAAAAAGTTAGTACAACAACAAAAACAACAAATCCTTTATCCGCAATTTTGGAGTCGACTACATGAATCCCTAATGTTCCATTTAGCTCTGCTAAGGGCCATCTTCTCACGCACATTAGCAAAAGGCATATCCTTTTTCATGGCTTAATCCAATTCTGCTAAGGGCAGCTTATTATTTTTTACTTAATAACACTCTCCCAAAGTTGGATTGTATGGCTCATAAGCTTGACTCCCTGATAATTAGTACCACTTTGTATATCAGTAGGTACCAAAATTCTATTCCTACATGCATCTGCCGTTCTTCTAGAAATTAGAAGTTGTAAAAAGATATGAAACTAAAATGTGTCATGCAGCTCATGATTAGTACTTCCAGTATTTAATGCTGTTTTCTATAGATATTCAAACAAATACACAATTTAATTTATAAAGAACAAACCGGAGGGAACATCCTCAAGCTTCAGAGATGCTGCCTCTCTTACCTTATCCATGGAAATTCTTTGGTGCTTGTTTAATTTCTCAAAGAGTAAATATTGAGGTCATGTGGTGAAAGTGTGTTTAGTAGTACTCTGCTACGTAACTCGTGTCTTACAATACAAAGCAAATTCAATATGCACTAACGCAGCTTACAATTTATATACATGGTTCTCATTTGTTGTCACCTACTTTGTTTAAGCAAACTGTAGATAACGTTGATTCTGCTGGCATGAAGTCTCTAAGGATGTTGGCACTATTTGAAGCAGGTGTCTCTGGTATTTGAGCTTTGCTACTATAGCGTCTGTGATAAAGCTGAGCACGTCCCAGTTATACTTGGCCTCACAAAGGAATTCTTAATTCATATGATCATGCCTCGTGAGTGTGCTACTATATTTTATCTGACATTGTTTGGACACTTATATGCAACTGGTTTACATAGTTTATATGTGAGAGTGAGTGTGGCATCTGTAGGTTTCTTGGAGTATAATGTTTGAGCAGTTATTATTTATTGCTATTTTATCATCACCCGACTATCCTCAATATCCAGCTGCTGTATTTAAGAAAAATTTGAACAGTGTTATAGACTTTTTTTTGGGTTTAATTTTCTTATAATTTCTTGTTCTGGACAAAATTTATGGTATTTTAAACATTTAATTTGAGCAGAATTCGTTGTGGTCACCAAGTTTACCAACAAGTTTGTATTGCTTGCCATTCTCCGTCTCTTATTTCATATTGAGATCTTGCTGGTGTGTGGCATACACAGAAGAAGAGACCAAGGCTATGGCTGCTGAGATTGAGGTGGTTGACGGGCCTAATGATGAAGGTGAAATGTTTACTCGTCCAGGCAAACTTAGTGATTGTTTCCCAGCCATATGCAAATGAACAGGCTGCAAGGTTTGCCAATGGCGGGGCATATCTTCCGGACCTTAGGCTGATCACCAAGGTAATACTATTCTCTATGAGTTCATATTCTGAGTAGTATCTGGTTTTGGGCTTAGCTTATTCTATATATCCCCAGGCACGACCCAATGGCCAGAACTATGTTTTCGCTCTTCTCACTGGCTACTATGATCCTCCTGCGGGCATTTCGGTAATATCTAGTCTCTGATTCGAATATGCGTTCTCAGACCCTCTTGTGCATACACACCTTCTCTGAGTTCTAAAATGTATTATAACCACCTCCACAATGTTTTATCTCAAAATAATTATGTAGTTCTTCCAATAGACAGAAAAAAAAACAGTAGTGTATTAATGTTGTGTGTTCTTTTTCAGGGTTAGGTGGCAACTCCAACCTGTCCTCTAAGCCCTGCCCTATAAGTGGCAGAAGAACTTCCAACACAGCCTCTCACTCAAACCAATGGTCTCTTCTATCTCTTATCCATTCCAAATTCCTCTGCCACTTACATTATCCCTTTAGGATCTTTCAAGTCTTTGACTAAAAGTAGGGAAAATAGGGGGTCAGGTTATTGTAGCACGCTAGGTATATATGACCAGTAACTTGTGGCTACAGTTCACATAAATAGTACTCGTTGTTGATTTATTGACATTATTGTTCTCATTAGGGAAGGCTTCACTCTCTTGGATTTCAAGCCAGGGGTTGGGTCTGTACCGACTCTGCAAACAAATTTGTTAATACTTATAGGATATGATTGTCTTTTACAGTTGTGAACAATGATTTCGCTTGCTATTCCTTCATCTTCCATTCACCCTCTTCTTTGTTAAACTTTAAAAGTTTTATAATCTAGAAACCCTCGATCTGTGTTTCTTGTGTGCATCTTTTTCTACTATATGTTTTCCAATATCCCAGATAACCAAAGTTTCCATTGAACTTTTAAAAGTTCTTAATAAATCCTGAAATCCCTAATTTGGTAGCTAAAATTGGCACTTCAATTCGACATTCAACTGAAGTATCCTGAGGTTGCCAACTATTTCAACTAATGGAGGAATTGCGATCCAATGTTCGTTTCTCTATCATGTGCATATGGTTTAGTTATTATTTTTATGTGAAACTCAAATGTTTAGTTTAATGCATTCGATATTGTTATAGTTGTCAGTATTGCCACTTTAACCAGTACTAGGCATTTACTTTCATGCCTCTGTAGATTTGCATGTCAACTTATCAGCAACTTACCTTAAACCCCATAACCTGACTCTATTCTCACCTAATCTCACCGTGTATCAGCTTCCTTTATGCGTAGTTTAAATTGTGTTCGCCCATGTGGAAAGTTAGAGTGTTTCATAAATGTTGTGGGGTGCCTCTCATTTGCTTCATCATGCTGAGGATGTAATTGAAAATTCAGATTCGAGGGCCTGCCCTACAATCCTTTCTTCCCTGGTGGAGCAATTGCAATGCAGGAAATGCTCATTGATGGTGGCTATTGAGTATGAAGATGGCACTCCTGCCACTGAAGCACAGATATCATCCAACTTCCCTCCACCCCTTTTAGCATCCGCGTATCTCAAGTAATTCTCCGAGTTGTACAAAGAGTATATGCATTTGTACATCTTTATTCACATCATTAGATGGGAAAGGATGTTGTTTCATTTCTATCATGGGCAACAGAACCAGATATTAAAGAAAGGAAACTGGTAAGTGGCTCCCAAGTTTTCATTTATTGTTTGCTCCTCCCAATGAAGCTCGTCTAGTTATGACCTCTCTCCCTCATACAGATGGGATTCAAATGGATCTTTGTTTTGTCCCTTGCGCTTCTCCAAGTTGCCTATTATCGAAGCATGAAGTGGTCAGTCTTGAAGTCGCACAAACTGATTGTTGATGCTGTCAACTGATGAGCTCCTTCAATATTCAGAATCTTTTGCCAAATCATGGAGAAGAGAATGAAATTATTAAGGAGATGTACATTTTCCAATATTCAGAATCTTTTGCCAAATCATGGAGAAGAGAATGAAATTATTAAGGAGATGTACATTTTCCTATGTTAAAAATTTCTTAGGAGCAGAAATTAGAATAAAGTATTTGTATGTTGTGTATTTGTATTAGTATTATAATTGAAATCAATATATTTTTATTTATAAATTGTATATTTATTTTTTAAAATAGAGACATAATCAACAACGTTTCAAAATTGTTGTAAGATAACATTTTAACAACTTTTTAAACATTGTAAAATTTATTTACAATACTTCTAAATCATTGTTGATCTTATAATTACAACATACAAATATTTATTACAATGTTTGGCAAACATAATTGAATAAAATATACAATATTTTTTAAAAGTTGTAGAAACTTTTTTTTACAATATTTGTACAGTGTTGTATAAAATCTAAGTACATTGTTTATTAAACATGGTAGATATTGTTTTTTTACCATAGTTGTAGAACATTGTTGAAATTGTATTTACAACACTTGTAATATGTTCTAAAAAGTTTTTACAATACTTGAAAAAATGTCGTAGAAAAGTTTTGGTCAGATTTTATAAATTTTAACAATGTTTGTAAACTGTCATGGGGACGAACTTTTACAATATTTTTACAACGTTCAA
The DNA here is from genome assembly GCA_029216955.1 of Iris pallida. Taxonomy (NCBI): domain Eukaryota; kingdom Viridiplantae; phylum Streptophyta; class Magnoliopsida; order Asparagales; family Iridaceae; genus Iris; species Iris pallida. The sequence continues at coordinate 22,309,490 of JANAVB010028196.1, read as the reverse complement.
ACAAACATTGTAGAAGAAATTCCCCCTTTTACAACCCTGGATATAACAACGTTCTATTAAACATTGTAAAAGATCTTTTACAACATTTTTTCAACGTTGTAAAAGGTTCTTTTTCTTGTAGTGTGGGCACCTAGCCGAAATGATGACTCTGGCATAGGAGACCAATGTGGGGTGACACACTACTTTAACTAACTTTCCAGGGTCTTTACACTAGTGAGGGGTGAGGTCCAATACGGCTAAAACTCAAAATAACACAAAAAGTTACAAGTCGTAATTAATCAATAAATAAATCAAACGATCATTGTGTTTTAACAATTTTTAAGATGGACAAAAAGCTTAATTTACATAAAACAAAGTACCAAAATGATCCTTGCTAATTGTAGAAATTTATTATAATTTTCTGGAATTTATTAACCAGTACAAGTATTTTATAAAAATCAGTTTTCCTAAGTATACAGAAAATGAGTTTTGGTTTCATATGCCAAACTAGTGGCAAAACTGTAAATTAAATACTATAAAAAATATACTAAATTAGCTAAATTAACATAGTATCTAAATACTATTTTTTCCAGAATTTTAACAGTACTTTAAGTATTTTTAGAAATCCAAAAACAGCATTGCACACAATTGAAATTAAATAATTAATTATCTGCGTATTTTGTCCATGTATATAATTTGAACCAAAGTTCAAATACAGGACCCAAGGCCATGAATCAAGTCCAATATGACTTGTACAGGTCCTGAATGTGTAAAAACATATTTGGGCCCAAAAATCCATGCTAGGCTTGGACACCAAATGGTTGCAGTAATTTAAATATACTAAAATACAAATTGGTAAATAGTGCAAAATAAATATTAATATTTTAATAAGACAAATTTATACATAGTAGTTATAAAAATGTGATAAGTATATTTACATAGAAAAATAACTTACACTAAGTATAGTGAAATACATATATAAAATGGTATACATATATAATAATATATATACACATAAATATATAGATATTTACATAAAGGATATATATATGTTTAAAAATTACATATATACTTATGTATAAGAAAATACTTAACTATAAAATATATATATATATATATATATATATATATATATATATATATATATATATACAAATATTGTATACATATACATATAATAGTATATATATATATATATATATATATATATATATATATATATATATATATATATATATATATATATATATATATATATATATTTTTATATATATATATATATATATATATATATATATATATATATATATATATATATATATATATATACTTCATTTTTAGTACTTTATTATATTATGTATGTATATATATATATATATATATATATATATATATATATATATATATATATATATATATAATATATATATACAAGAAAGTATATACATATATACATATGTGTACATAATACATATATATATATATATATATATATATATATATATATATATATATATATATATATATATATATATATATATATATATATATATATATATATATATATATATATAATACATATATATATATACAAATATATGTATACATATATATATAAATATATATATAAAACAAAAAGAAAAAGAAAAAGGAAAAAGAAAAAGAAAAAGAATTAAACACAGCAGTAAGGGGCTCGAACCCGAGCCAGCGCTGGGGGGGGTGAGTTTAGGCTAGGTCGGGCTGGCCAGGGGGTCAGCCTGAGGGTTGTGATAGGATTAGGGTTTTGTTTAATTTATTTAGGTTAGGTTTAACATTAAACATAAAAAAAAAAAAATAAACTCGATCCTGTGTCCGGACAGTTAGGGACACAGGATTTCTACGTGTCCGGGTCGATTTCGACACGCACGACACGAGTTTCACGTGTCCAGTTGCACACACGTGCTTGCCAGGACACGGCGAACAACATATGTGGACACGAGTCTCACACGACACGATTTAACACTGCTACTCACGTGTCCGGTCGTCGAAGGGGGGATTTCGAAGGTGCTGACGGGCGGAGGAGCGGTCGGGACGACGGCGCTCGGGTGGCGACGCGTTCGCCTTGTCACGGCGAACGCTTTGGTGGTGGTGGTAGGGGGTGGCGTTCGTCGTAGGGGCGGCACTGGGGGTTTAGCCGGAGTTAGGGTTCCGGTGGGGAAAAAGTGGAGGAGACGGTGGCGTGGGCGATCGTGGTGGGGTTTTAGGGTTAGGGTCAGGACTGGGAAGAGGGAGGGGGTTTAAGTAGGGGCTTGAGGCGGTCGGGGGCAGCCGGAAAGGGCGGGGCTGTAGTGCCCCGCTCCTTGCGGTCCACTATGTAATACCTACGGCTTGTTGACTCAGTCTCGAACTGAGTCTTTGGTGAAACCTTTGCCGGTGTCGATTGATCACGGATGAAATGCAATGAATCTTTCCAATTGATGGATTGGCTTCTATTGAAATGAATCCAAGAGGTTTACTGAATGTTTTCTCTTCGCTGCTTGGTTTTGATGAATGCGTTTTCGTGTTGGTTTTCGATGATTGGTTTTCATTGTTCGCTTTCATCGCATTTCGCATTCATTCCGAATCTTGAGAGAAAGAGACGAAGTATGCTAATCAACTGTTGGTGCCATTGTAGGCCGCGTGAATTGTTCGTGAACGGCGCGTGAAGTCCCTCCTTCTCTCTACTAAGATTCATCTCGGTGAGTTGCTTGAACCGGGCTTGCATTTATTTGTACGCCCTAATAAAAATGATCTCTAGTCTACTCTGTTGCCTTGTCCCTGTGATCAACGATGCCTCAATAACAAAAGATAAGAGAAGATAATGAATGAATCATATGTAAAATGGAACTGTCGCTTGCTTGCTTTAATATGAACTGTATGCTCTTATGAATTGCCTAAAGAGATAGCCCGGTATGGAAATCACGGCTTGACCGTGCAAGAAGAAGAAGAGAATGGAAATGTTTACAAGTTGCTAGGCTCGTGCATAGTAGAATTATCTGATAGCTGCATTCGCATTGGTCTAGACAACTTGTGCACAAGGAGGTAATCTCTCGATCGATTCTGGGGGCACCTGGAGTCGATCGGCCTAGGAGAGAACAGGACACTTGGGGCTAGAAGTCCCCGCAGAAAAAGGGTGTTAGTCTATTAGTAGTTGGGCAAGAAGTTCCGATTGCTAATAATGGGAATACCCATGGACCACAATAGTTAGGTTCATGCATATAGATAGAGAATTATTGCAAGCCTAACATGCAGGGACGGAAATGAGAATGTTTAATATATGCAAATTGTGCTAACCTGTTTTGTGCAGGGATGACTGTCGGCGTTGGTAAGTTGGCTATGAATATTCTGCTGTCATGTTTCTTATGAATTGTTAAAAAGAACCTAGACAAGTAGAAAGAGCACTAGTAAATATGTAGCTTCACATTTAGTGCAGATATTTGTGAGTTTCGGCGAAGAGCCGCTCGCCAATACATGATGTGTGCTGACCCACGTTGTGGGCATCCTTTTCAGAAACAAAGGAGACAGGAGGATTTCAAGGAGGCACTAAAGCTCGTCTAGCCCAGTAGAGCTGCGGACCGCCTCAAAGCTTTCTTTTATTTCAAGTCAAGTTCAAGTTTCTTTTCCTTCTGAAGGTGTCTTTCAATTCCAGCTTGTAATAAAGGGATATCATGTATGGGCATTGTGGCTAATTTCAAAAGAGTATTTCAAAGAGAATCTTGTAGCCAAATTATATGGCAAATCTGAGTTGCAAAGCTTTGTACTTGTATTCCTATCAAGCTATGAATAAAATGAGTATTTCCATTTCAAATCTCTGTGTCCAACATTTAGTTTTCTGCAATGGGTGCGTGCGTGTGTTTTGCTTGACTAATGGGTGCGTGCGTGTGTTTTTGCTTGACTAGTTGTTTTTGTGCAGGTACATGGCCTTGTGCAAGCGCAACTTAGGCTTGCACGGCATCACGCCTTAGCGAGGACGATCGATCCCGCAGGGATCCAGGCAAGACGGACGACCCTAGCGGGATCGGGGCGTGACAAAGTGGTATCAGAGCCAGGTTTTACGTCCTTGGCCTCTTGCAAATATCGTTTTCAAAAAGTATATAAAGTACTTTGACGGCTTTCAAAAGTGTCCGGATTTTGAGTTATGAAAACCAATGCCCCATACAATAAGTCCATAATATTTTATGAGACTGACAGAAGTTACACTATTTTGTAGAGAAATGGCTCCTCCTCGTGCATCTAGCTCGACCGATCCGGTAGAACGGATCATGAGAATGTTAGAGCTGCAAAGGCAGGATAGTGATGAAAACAACCAAATACACCAGGCCCGAGCGGCTGCCCAACAAAAGCAGTTGGATGCCCTGACCCAGCTTGTCACGGTGCTTGCGGCAAATCGAGATGCCACCGTAGCGACGGAACAGACGGGAACGCCCGAGATCGAGCCCGTAGAGGGTGATGAGCCCCAGCCGGCGCAAAGGCACACTGTCTTTAGGCCAAAGGACTTCTTGGACGCGAAACCTCCGGAATATCAAGGCAGGACGTCACCCGACAAGGTGATGGACTGGATTGATAAAATAGAGACTCTGTTCGCGTTCATAGGAGTTCCAAGTAGCAAAAAGGTAGTTTGTGCCGTTATGCTCCTACGGCTGCGGGCGAAGGACTGGTGGAAGGCGAAGAAGCCGGCGCTACTTGCAACGGCTAGGAATGGGAAGATCTCATGGGCCTCGTTCAAGAAGGCGTTTCTGGATCAATATCTGCCTCCAGCCTTGAGCAAGAAGATGGAGGATGACTTCATCACACTGAAACAGGGAGATATGTCCGTGGAGGACTATGAATCCGAATTTGCTAAGCTAGCAAATTTTGTCGCTGCCTTGCTCCCCACGGAACAGTCTCGCATAAATCGATTCGTTGATGGTCTGAATTACGACATCCAGTTAAGTGTGCTGAATCGAGAATGCGGGTCCTATTCTCAAGCCTTTGAAGCGGCGCTACAGGTAGAACAATTCCAGCAAAAGAAGGCGTCAGCAAAGACGCAGAACAGTCGGAATCAGCCCGCCAAAAGATATCATGACGGGGAGAAAAAGACTGACGGAGAAAAGAAGACTGGCGGGGAACAATATAATAAGCCCGTGTGCGCTTTCTGCGGTAGGCATGGACACACAAAGGAAGTTTGTCGTTCTGCCAACGGAGAGTGTTTCAACTGTGGTCAAAAGGGCCACCGTGCTATAAATTGCCAGAATAAGAGAGTTCGGCCGCTGAACAACAACGACACTGAAGAGCGTGGGCAGCTGCCAGGCCCACCGCCCCTTCGAGACCACCCGAAGAACCAGCCACAGCGGACTAATGTGCGCGTCTACAATCTCTCCACGTTGCTTGACCCAGAATGCAACACTAGTGGAGGTGAGTTTTGTTTCTTAAGTTTTGAGGACAAAACTTTTTCTCGGTGGGTTATTATGTAGTGCCCCGCTCCTTGCGGTCCACTATGTAATACCTACGGCTTGTTGACTCAGTCTCGAACTGAGTCTTTGGTGAAACCTTTGCCGGTGTCGATTGATCACGGATGAAATGCAATGAACCTTTCCAATTGATGGATTGGCTTCTATTGAAATGAATCCAAGAGTTTTACTGAATGTTTTCTCTTCGCTGCTTGGTTTTGATGAATGCGTTTTCGTGTTGGTTTTCGATGATTGGTTTTCATTGTTCGCTTTCATCGCATTTCGCATTCATTCCGAATCTTGAGAGAAAGAGACGAAGTATGCTAATCAACTGTTGGTGCCATTGTAGGCCGCGTGAATTGTTCGTGAACGGCGCGTGAAGTCCCTCCTTCTCTCTACTAAGATTCATCTCGGTGAGTTGCTTGAACCGGGCTTGCATTTATTTGTACGCCCTAATAAAATGATCTCTAGTCTACTCTGTTGCCTTGTCCCTGTGATCAACGATGCCTCAATAACAAAAGATAAGAGAAGATAATGAATGAATCATATGTAAAATGGAACTGTCGCTTGCTTGCTTTAATATGAACTGTATGCTCTTATGAATTGCCTAAAGAGATAGCCCGGTATGGAAATCACGGCTTGACCGTGCAAGAAGAAGAAGAGAATGGAAATGTTTACAAGTTGCTAGGCTCGTGCATAGTAGAATTATCTGATAGCTGCATTCGCATTGGTCTAGACAACTTGTGCACAAGGAGGTAATCTCTCGATCGATTCTGGGGGCACCTGGAGTCGATCGGCCTAGGAGAGAACAAGACACTTGGGGCTAGAAGTCCCCGCAGAAAAAGGGTGTTAGTCTATTAGTAGTTGGGCAAGAAGTTCCGATTGCTAGTAATGGGAATACCCATGGACCACAATAGTTAGGTTCATGCATATAGATAGAGATTTATTGCAAGCCTAACATGCAGGGACGGAAATGAGAATGTTTAATATATGCAAATTGTGCTAACCTGTTTTGTGCAGGGATGACTGTCGGCGTTGGTAAGTTGGCTATGAATATTCTGCTGTCATGTTTCTTATGAATTGTTAAAAAGAACCTAGACAAGTAGAAAGAGCACTAGTAAATATGTAGCTTCACATGTTGAATTAGTGCAGATATTTGTGAGTTTCGGCGAAGAGCCGCTCGCCAGTACATGATGTGTGCTGACCCACGTTGTGGGCATCCTTTTCAGAAACAAAGGAGACAGGGGGATTTCAAGGAGGCACTAAAGCTCGTCTAGCCCAGTAGAGCTGCGGACCGCCTCAAAGCTTTCTTTTATTTCAAGTCAAGTTCAAGTTTCTTTTCCTTCTGAAGGTGTCTTTCAATTCCAGCTTGTAATAAAGGGATGTCATGTATGGGCATTGTGGCTAATTTCAAAGAGTATTTCAAAGAGAATCTTGTAGCCAAATTATAAGGCAAATCTGAGTTGCAAAGCTTTGTACTTGTATTCCTATCAAGCTATGAATAAAATGAGTATTTCCATTTCAAATCTCTGTGTCCAACATTTGGTTTTCTGCAATGGGTGCGTGCGTGTGTTTTGCTTGACTAATGGGTGCGTGCGTGTGTTTTTGCTTGACTAGTTGTTTTTGTGCAGGTACATGGCCTTGTGCAAGCGCAACTTAGGCTTGCACGGCATCACGCCTTAGCGAGGACGATCGATCCCGCAGGGATCCAGGCAAGACGGACGACCTTAGCGGGATCGGGGCGTGACAGGGGCAGGCTGCGCTGGCGGTCGTCGGTCAGCGGAGTGGGTGAAGAGAGAGAGAGTGTGGTCGGGGGGGGGGGGGGGGGGGGCGGGGTAGTGTAGATTTACAGTGGGGTCCCTAGATTTAGGTTATTTACCAATAGGTCCCTAAAGCTACTGAATGCATAATAGAATTTGCAAAACGATATTAAAAAGATTTAAGTATTTGCGAAAACTATTTAAAACATTTAAAGTAATTACAAATCTACATTAAAACAATTCTAAAATTTACAAAATGGTATTAAAACATTTAAATAAATTGCAAAGTGATATTTTTAATATATAAAACTCATTTAAAAATTATTTAAAAATTATAGAAAAATTCCTAAAAATCCTAATAATTATTTTAAGGCTATAAATGACATTAAAAATTAATTAACACTTAATTAACTAAAATTTGAAAAACAGGAGCTTATACATAGTATAGTCACCAACAATGACAACCCAACCGAGTCTGACTGGAGATCCCAAGAAGCCGGTTCAATGGGTAGAAACAAGCTGGACTAGGTGACTATTATGGAACACTGACCTGAGATTAAATTCTCTTTAAAATAAAAGCCCAGGAGGCTGTACATGTGTACATTCATACCCCATCCCTATGGTAACAGTGTTCCTTTTGTGATATGGATATGGTGAGTTTTAAAAACTCTTAATAAGTCCAAGCATGATATGCAAGGTTGATTCCTATCACCAACCCTTGAGGACTTACCTATATGAGAGGTCGTGATGGCCGAGACTATAGGACAGGGCGATCCTAGACAACTCTCATGAATGTGTAAAAGTGCGCATGGCCAACCAAACGCGCCACCCGATAGACCCAAGTACCTCTAGCGTACTATGTGTGCTAATTTCTGAGTCTGGTTCAAGAAGACTGATTCAACGCTTAGTCCATCAAGTTCTTCTTCAGACAAAGACAATAGTCTCTACGTGAGATTCAAGGCTGTAGTCCATCTCATTTATGCATAGTATTCAACTGTCCAGAAATCTTTCTCACCTTTAACTTTCCTCTTCCTCTATTATTTCGGAACTTGATTTTTTTTTTTTTGGGGGGGTAGCTATTGCTACTAATTACAAAAAACAAATTTCCTCATCATTTATTTTCAACCATTACAATTTATTTATTCTATAACTTTTGAATGTTTGAATCATGTCCAGATTCAATGTATCACATTTTTATCATGTGCTACAATTTTTGTAACGTTAAAATTTAATAGGCTATTTTAATATTCTCATTATTTCATCATTTGGCAATAGCCTATATAATGAGGTTTCCTCCTCTTTTTGATATGAAAAAGATCATTGCGAAAGCTCTCTCTCTCTCTCAAATTCTCTTCCCTCTTGAAATAATGTTCTTCATTTGTTGCTCTGGGCGGAGCTAAGTCGGGGTCATTCTCTCGACGTCGTGTGCGGCAACGAGATTCCGGTGGAGCGGGAATTTTACCACTAGGGACGTTCGGATTCAGTATGCACATAGATCCGAACTAACTCTTAGGGCAGTGCTTCGTGCGCGACTTTTCCGGAGGCCGGTAACTTTAATTTAATTTATTTTCTTGCAGATTTTAATCTGAAATTTTGAAGAAAATTTTCAACAAATATCACTAGGGTTAGTATCGGATCAGAAAGTTCGACGAGGCCAACTCGTATTTATCAGACGATGATATATTTCGGTATCGAACATTACGTTTAACTGATAGTGCGTAGCTTGCTGGATTTGATTTCCTATTTGAATAGAAAGCTAGTCATGTTAGTGGTAAATGAAAATTTACCACTTAGGCCTCAAGTGATTATTTTCCTTCGTTTCGGTGCGAGGTAATTGAGAAAAAAAAAAAAAGTGATTTTCACTGGAACAGAAATTATAGAGAAAAATAATTTCATCCATCCAAGCTAAAAATTATTTTTTTACCTTGAAATATACACTTTTCTTTCCAAATTCCGTGGCACTTTCAAACATAAAAGAAAAGTAATCACTTTCCCAAAGGAAAGATAATGCCCAGAATTTGATTTACTTTCCATTCCTTTCACATTTAGTTGTCTGGTATCACCTGGACACTTGATACAGACTTCAGTCCACAAACCTTCTGAGAACTTAAACATATAGTTATCAATGTCCGTATCCATTCAAATATACAAGCATAAGAACGATCCAGTTTATTTTTGTTGTTTTTGGTTTCTGTTGGTCCACTTCTGTGGCTTCATTCAATAGGTTTAAATAATCTAGACATTGATCTGAACAAAGCTAGATTGACCTCATTTATCTTATTTCAATTCTCAAACGTTAGCTTGCGATTGTGTTCGATATGTCATGAAACGTCAAATTTTAAGTTTAGGTAACGTTAGTCCTCTGGAAGAACCTGACTTGCGTTTAATATGAATCCATCAAATTTCAATCTCTGTTTCATATGAATCCAACAAATGATTCAATGATACATTTGCGTTTAGTCCCAACAAACGATTAAATAATCCATTTGCGTTTATCATGTCCCAACGAATGATTCAGTGATCATTTGAGAAATGTTCTCGAAAATGTTCGTCAGATGTTTTACTGAGTCCTGTTCGAGGTCTCCCCTTCAATACTCACACTAAAATGGTACTTATATTTTGTGTAGGGTTGAGCTCGATGAGCATTCAGTTTATTCGATTTCAACCAAAACTAATTAGCCAAAATCGAATAAAACAAAATTCAAAAAATTTAAAACCAAAACCGAACCAAATCCAAAATTAAATTTAGTTATTCAGTTGAACTATTTATATGGTTTAATGAGTCAAACCCAATATTAAAATCGTACTTAAATTATATTAAAAGATAAAAAAAAATATACACACATTTGTTACATTTTAAAATTTTAGAATAACTGTTATATTATCAAAATTAAAATTCAGAAAACATATTTACATTTTAATTCACAAATTTTGTAAAAATATTAAGAGTATTTACATAAATGTAGAAAATTAGTATTATGAAAATCAAAACCAAACCAAAAAAATTTTAAACCAAACCAAATTTCTTATTCACTTTGATTAGATTTTCCATCCAAAAACGAATAAAGATCATCCATATTTTTGTCATAGCTACATTTTTTTTGTAAAAATAAATGACAAATGATGGAGATTGTTGCTGCAGCTATACTGAACAAGTCCCTATTAACATCGTTTGGTAACTTTTGACTAATTTATTTATTATTTGTATTTTTCAGTTTTTTCAATACAAACAATCCCTATAAATTTATGACTGTCACTAACAATAATAATAATAATTTTCCATATTACTACTTAAATTGGCATATTATATATTAAATATTAAATGTTGACTATGAATTTCTAATTGATTTTAGAAAAATGTTTCAATATGATAAATGTTTATTTTACATGAAATCGGATACTCGTTTTTTGTAGGAAAAGGATACTCATTTTTTAACTTTCAATCATTCACATTTTTAAATTTGCTCATACATTAACAAAATACAATGTCACCCTTGCACTGCTCCCTGCATAAATGCACAAATTAATATCAAATAATACAAAAGTAGATTTAAATTTTGAATGATAAAAAATTAAAAAAAATATAAAAGATGACATTTTACAAGTGTCAATAACAATACCCTATATAAATTGTTGAAAATTGAGTACCAAGAGATTAGCTAAAAAATAAAATAAAAATGATTCGTTTTGATACATATTCTATTTTACAGGAAAACAATTCTTTTGCTTGTAGAATTTTAATTCATTTTCATATTTCTTATTGGTTATATCACAACTCAGTATCTTTTCATATTGATATGACCGCAAAATATTTCATCAAATGTTTTTTACAATGCAACATTATTATAAATTTCACAATAGCTAATTTAGTCGATTTGTTTTCAAACTAAAAATTTATTGAGTTGCACATCTATTTAATAGATGGAACATATTTGAAAAACTAAAGCCAATCCTAATTAAATTTTTAGAAACTAAATGATCAAATAGATATTTTAGATTTACTACCAGACATTATCCTAGAATTTCTTTTTAACAATATTAGTTTACAAAAGCTTTAACATCCATTGTGAATTCTTTAATTGAAATCTTCATCTATTCAATATAAAGAACAGTCATCAAACAAAAATTTGACAACACAAAAAAATCATTTTTCGTACAGATCACGTTTTAAAATAACTTATTTAAAAATCTAAACAAATTCAACTTGCAAAATTATTTAATATATAAAAAAAATCTATGGCATTCAGAATGAGTAGGAGGATTGTTGTTCACTCAGAGAAAAATCTCGGAACAAATCGATCATCACTATGCCAAAAATCAAAATAATTCAAACATGAAAATAAATAATTAGAAATAGAAGATTATAAATAAATAAATAAATCAGAACAATCAATCAATATTCTGAGGAAGAGCTATTGATTGATGATTTGATCTCTCAGACAAATGCCTCGGTTTGTCCACATGATTGAATAGAATGGATTCTCATCGGACTCGTCATCTTAGTTTGATCATCATAGAGAACATCAACACAAATCAAAATAATCATAAAATCAAATCTACAATATAATCAAAACTAAAAATACAAAAACAAACTTCAATCTAAAATATAATCAAAACTAAAAATACAAAACCAAACCCCTAATTGACTACATCTACAGAAAGCCGTATAGAGAAGTCGAGGGGGGTGGAACAGAGGTGGATGTAGATGGAGGAGGCTTCGAGCCTTTATATAGAACAACACATGGGGCATCTAGGGTTTTGGATGGGAATACTTCACTTTAATTTACATAATTGCCCCTTAGGAAATATAGATTTGGATTCATAGAGGCCCAACACAAACCTGGCCCAATGACACGCTCGTATCAATGTGTCATGTCGTGTGTGCATGCCATTAACACCATTTACAGTACTCTTTTTTTATTAAATAATGTACAATACTAGAACGACATCAATATTTGATTATATTTTGTTGTGAATGTATTTGTGATTGTGTATGTGTTAATCAAATGGTAATATTAGTGAATTGTTATAAATATATAGACAGTTATATTATGGAGTGCAAAATATAATTAGATTTTGATATTTTTCTTAGCATTATTGTTAAATAATAGATAAATTATTTCCGTTTTCCAAAAGACACGTGCTTATATACACATTCCAAAAATAAATTAAAATAGTTTTACAAAAGGCTAATTCTAAGGGCACTCCACATTTTGTTAGGGACTAGCCCTTACTTGGGGACAACCATGAAAGTGAAACTTTTAGGCCTCGTTTGGTTCACGGATTTAAGGAACCAAGAAAGAAAAATTGTTCATTTTCTTTGTTTGGTAGCCAGAAACTTGGGAATCAATTTTCTGACAAGGAAAAAAATTGGTGGGAATATGGTTCCACTCAAAACTCATGAGATTGATTTTCCCTCCTCCTTTCCCAACATTTATTACAAAAGTTATGACAAAAGTAACCATGTGTCATTGCTTATTTACCATTAATGTTATTTTTTATAATATTATTTTTATTTTAAAAGGTAAGGATATTATTGGAACATTGTTATATTTTGCTTTCCTTTCCTAGGTAGTTTTCTTATTTTACCAAACAACGGAAAGAAAATATGACAGGAATCCTACTTTCTCATTCCCATGAAAAATACAAGGGAATTCATTTCCTTTCCGTGAACCAAACGAGGTCTTACTGGGGACAACCCGAATTTTACTTGGGGCTAGCCCACCCCCAAAGAGGAGGAGGAGGAGGTGGAGGCGGAGGAGGAGGAGGCGGTGGCGCGGGGCGTCGAGCTATGGGAGGGAAGGGGAGGGGGGAGGGGGAGGGGGAGGAGGATGAGGAGAAGACAGAGGCGGAGGGGTTGGCGCGGGGGCGCAATGGCGTGGGGAGGGGAGGGGGAGGAGGAGAATACAGAGGAGGAGGTGGAGGCGGGGGTGCGGTAGCGTGGGGATGGGAGGGGGAGGAGGAGAAGACATAGGAGGAGGCGGAGGCGGTGGCGCGGGGGCAGTCGACGCGGGGCTGCAGACGACGTGAGATAGGACAGCCAACACTTGTTGGCAGTCCTAACATGAAATAGGACTATCAACAAAGTTAGCAGTCTTATCTAAATTTTTTGTTTGGACACACCAAATAGGACTGCAACTAAGTTGGCAGTCATATTTTATGTTAGGACTGTCAACTTAGTTGCAGTCCTATTTGCTGAAAAAAATTGGACTAGCCCCTAGCAAAATGTGGATTGCCGTTAAAATTAGCCTTTACAAAATATAAACCCTAACGAAACAGCTATAGAAGATTATTTATAAGGGCACAAGAAAAGTTGATCAGGGGCTAGTCATTTTCTGGCAGTCCTAGTAACATTATGGACTGCCAGAAAATGCAGTCCATCTCGTATTTGGCTATACTGTCACATTTTCTGGCAGTCCATAAAGTAACTAGGACTGTCAAAAATTGTGACAGTCCTGAACTACCAGAAATTGGATAGCCCTGATCAACTTTGACTGTGCCCTTAAAAATAATCCTATAGAACTAGGGGGTCAAGTTGTAGCTTCTCCAATAAACAACTATGGAATTATAACATAAAGTTGTAGCTCCTCCAATAAGTTAGAACACATATTTGTCTGACGAATACACACGAAAATCACAAAACTATGGAATCAAGTTGTAGCTTCTCCAATAAGCAACTACGAAATCATAACATAAAGTTGTAGCTCCCCCAATAAGTTGTAGAACAGATTTGTATGACGAATACACATGAAATTAAAAATTCTATCTAGCGACATGTAAACAAAGATAATACCAAACACAAAAATAAGAGATCTAACATGGTTTGGCAAAATTGGACTTAAATGGAAAAAGAAAATATTGAATAGTAGAAAAAAAAATTACCAAAAAATATATTCAATATATTAGGGCTTAAACTATAGGTTTATATAAAATTTAGGATCCAGAATTTTCAATTGGCAAATTATAAGGGCACAGCTCTTTTTACTCGGGGCTGTCCAAGTGACTGTTTCCCATTATTTACAAGTTTGCCACTGAAAAAATTACTCAGGGCTATCCAAGTTATAGGTATAAAAGTTAACTCTTATTTTTTTTTTTTTTCCTTCTCTTCCTCACTCTCCATTCTCTCTCCCTCTTTCTTCTCCAAACCCTAGGTCTGGTCCCCACACTTTTTCCAACCCCACATTTCTCCAAACCCTAGAAGATTCTCCAAGGAAGATTCCTAGAATATTCGGTACGATGACGTCCGCTAAACGACAAAATTTCTGAGTTTTTTTTTTTTTAGTAATCTTATATTTTGTCCCAATGTAGAAATTATGGAAGAAAGTGGATCACGTCTATCAATCGAGGAACCCGGATCTTCCGAACAACACGACAAAACACCCGAAGAACTCTCGGTAAATTTCCGACCGACTGCTACGCATTCGAGTGTACAAGAGGACTGCCAGACTTTATGGCAGTCCATAGAACAGAAAGGACTGCCATATTACGCGGCAGTCTATTTGTACAACTAGTGTAAAATAGGACTGCCGCAAAACATGGCAGTCCAAGAAGTAACGAGGACTGCCAGATTATGCGGCAGTCTATATGTAGTAATGCGGTACAATTGGACTGCCAGACATTCCGACAGTCCATAAAACACGTAGGACTGCCACATAACTCAGCAGTCAGTGTGTAGAAATAGTGTTAAGTAGGACTGCCAGACTTTCTGCCCTGTTTGGTAGAGGAGCAGCTACCGGCACTTCATTCCCCCGCGTATCTGGATTCAACATCATACCATGTCCGGCCTCTACATAATAATTCCTATATTCATCAGTACAATCCCACATCTGCTCCACCGGACGTCGTAAAGTTTCACCAACTACATGACGTTGCCACTCAGTGAAGAAGTAAGAGCCCCAACGGTAGTCCGACGGGACATAGGTTGATGCTTTGTTCCCTTTTGATGAAGTCCTCAAATTCAAAGTGCCCGGTACAGTTTGCACATAGCCAAACTGTCGAAGCACTCTGTCTGGCATATGAGGCTCCTCAATTTCTTGACAGGATATCAGACCTTGAAATAGTGAAACTCCTTGCAACGGACGAGAACTATTTCGAAAATCTTATAAGGATGCCAAATAATCTACATCATAGTATATGTAATCAAGACCAAAGAAGTTACTATTTTACACTATAATGAAATCCTAAGTAAATAAAAATGTAAGTTAGCATTGTCTCACCTCCTTTTCGTTCATATCTTCAAGTGCGATACGCAAGGAAGCTAAAGTATGCGGGTGTCTGCTATCCATCTTAACTGGATTCCACTTGCACATCCTAGGTAGCTGCTCATCATAGTCTTTGTTAACAGTGGCCCTCTTTAGCATCGGAAAATGTTCGTATATCCATGCATGTACATGAAATGT
This sequence comes from Iris pallida, assembly GCA_029216955.1. NCBI lineage: Eukaryota > Viridiplantae > Streptophyta > Magnoliopsida > Asparagales > Iridaceae > Iris > Iris pallida. The sequence goes on along the minus strand of JANAVB010028196.1, from coordinate 22,293,905 downwards.
AGATGACACAGATATTAATCGACCTAACTTTATTTAAACTATAAACAAAGTACGATTTACTTGACTCACATGGAGCAGAGTTTGACAACCAGCTATAGTCTTCGATCCGACTCTAGATGCAGCGCCAAGTTCGCGGTAGAGATAAGCTAGTATACCGCTTCCAAATGATATTTGATCCACAGTGCCTAAGTTCATAAAATTGTTAACATATTTGGCGTGAATCGAGGTTCCGGACTTGTCCGGAATGCAGACGGCTCCCAAGATGAAATACATGTATGCCCGGGCCACTGCATTGTCGTTGGCGTCGTCCTCATGGTCATTTTCATCGTCTTCATCGTCATCATCATCAATGTGTGCATTCCTAAGAAAACTCAAAGGAACTCCGTATAACTTCTTAAACTCGGGGAGTCTAACAAAATTCCCTGCCTCAATACCGAGTGCAGTGGAGACCAATTCCACCATCTCGTCATACAGCTCAAAGTCACCCGTATCATAATTCATGAGCATTGGACCACCATCAACTCTAAGTCCCAAAATGTGGTGGACGTCGTCGAGAGTGATCGTCAACTCCCCGGAAGAGAAATGGAAACTGTTTGTTTCGGGATGCCACCGCTCCACAAACGCAGAGATCAGTGCGTGATCCAAGATCTTGTACGAGTGTTTCGCAATATGCTGCAACCCAGTGGGGATGATTTTGGCCTTCACACCTTCTTTCAAATTATCAAAATTTCATTTACTGCACATCTTAGCGTGGTTAATGACCCGCAAGATACGCGAACTTTTCTGGAAATAAAACAATATAAACAAACTATAAATATAAAATGTAACTACTATTTTACAAAAGAAATGTAAATATCTAAGGTAGTGAACTTACCGGATCCTTCCAAATTTGGTAAGATATGTGGTTAGGCAGGGACGTCAATAGTGAGCAACCGATTGGCCTCACTTCCGGATCAGCTCTATCAGAAGCGGCGTTCGCGTCAGAAGGTCCGGAACCATCATCCCCCCCTCTATGAACAATGGGAACAATGGGCAAATCCTCATCGGAGGAGGGGAAATCAGGACGAGTCTTCTGTTGCTTCGATTTACTTGCAACATGTTTGGTTCGACGTGGTGCAGTCTGAGAGGGTGCCGCCGGTTCACTTATCGTTATTGGTTTTTCGCGAACCCGCTCAGCTTCACGTGCCTTCCGCTCCGATGCGGTAGGTCGTTTTCTTCCACCCTCGACGTCAACGTCCTTCGACTTCGGAGTCGGATCGTGACTACGAATATTTAATATCAATCAATTAATACTTAGAAAACATCAAACAAGACTGCCAATTCAGGACTGCCGCTATTTCTGGCAGTCCTATGTACTGTTAGGACTGCCAGAAAGAGAGACAGTCCACGTGTACAACAAGTATTACAAAGGACTGCCGGACTTTGTGGCAGTCCAATACGCATAAAGGACTGCCACAAAGTTCGGCAGTCCTGTGTAATACTTGCTGTACACGTGGACTGCCTCTCTTTCTGGCAGTCCTATGTACTGTTAGGACTGCCAGAGAGAGGGGCAGTCAACTTGTACAGCAAGTATTACAAAGGACTGCCGAACTTTGTGACAGTCCTTTATGCGTATAGGACTGCCACAAAGTGCGGCAGTCCTTTGTAATACTTGCTGAACAAGTCGACTGCCCCTCTCTCTGGCAGTCCTAAAAGTACATAGGACTGCCAGAAACATGGGCAGTCGTCGTCGAGTCGAGAGGAACCGACTTGGGTTGTTCGAACTAAATTAATAGGATTTTGGGGGGGAATTGACAACGTATTAGGTTTGTTACCTTGATTGAGAGGAACGTTTGCGTGCCATCATAGGGAGGATCGAAACCCTAACCGTCACAACTGCGTAAAAGAAATGGAGAGAGAGGAGTGGGAAATCGTGGAGAAGAAGAAGAAGAGGAGGAGGAAAAATAGGATTTGTGAAGAGAGAGGGGAAAAATTTCAAATGCTTACAGGAGCGAGGGTTTGGGGGGGCCTGTGGGGTTTGGACAGCCCCCGAGTGAAAACGTTGGACAGTCCGAGTAAAAGTTCCTCAAACCCTGGCTAGCCCTAATCCTGGATAGCCCCGAGTAAAAAAGGCTGTGCCCTTATAATTTGCCTTTTCAATTAGATATGTTATGACTTAAACTTTATATTGACATAAAATTCATAACTAAATGCTAATTAGTCATACCTAATTTGTTGTATTCCGTAAAACCTTAAAATAGAACTTATAATGCAAGCCTCAACCTAGACCAAACCCATAAAGAAGCAGGATGCCACTCCTAAAGAGTCTCCAAAGTTTTCTTATATATTGAGAAATATTATGCTTACAACCAAACGTGATTGTAAGTCTTTACAAATGTCACTCGACGATTGTAAAGATTTACCACCTAGTTTGATTGTAAAATTAGCTTTATTGTTATATATTACACATAAAAAAACATAGGGAGCATGAAAGTTTCCATTATTTGTGTAAAATACACAAATTTAGGAAATTTGTGAATACAATCCCAATACGCCCTAAGGTAGGATGTAATTTGCTTTTGGGCAATTTATGCCAATTTAAGGCGTGAATTGCTTCTTTTTTATTTATTTAAAATCTCCAAAATTTTACGCCCTCAATTAGACCGTAAATTGTCAAAACACAAATTACTCACATGCGAAGAAAAGAGAAGCTGCTGCTCCTTCTTGTCCACCGCCTCCACTTCCGCCTCCATCTGTTGCAGTCTTATAAAGGAAGAGGTCGGAAAAATTAAGCATATCATTCTCGCCGCGGAGCTTGAACGCCTCGCGGTCGTACGCGAGGGATGTGTTCTCCGCAATGTCAAACGTGCCGAGTCATAGCTGCGTCCGGTTACTCGGCAGGCGTATCTCCGCCACCCACATCCTCAGTGTTGCTGCCTCACCCCCGGTACAACTTCGTGAGCCCGACGTTGAACGATACCGGCATCCCGCGGGACCTAAATAGCGAAGAATAAAGCGCCGCGAGGGCCGAGGCTAATGATGAAGAGGACTTCCTGCCTTTGTACTGCGTTGCGGTAAACCTGCTCATCGTCATCATCTATCCCCGTAGGCTCAGGTTCAGTGCCTCGCTCCAGTACCGGAGAAAAAAAAAAACAATTTACGTCATAGATTAAAGCGTTAAATCACAAACTACGCCCTAAATTAGGACGTAAATTGTCGAAACACAAATTACGTCCTACTTATTTTAGGGCGTACTGCAGCGTACTGGAGCTGCATTAACAAATTTTCTAAACTTCGTGTCTTTTACCCAGATAATGAAGGTAATTTCTAAAGACACTCCACATTTTATTTCAGGACAGTCCATTAGGACTGTCAACAAAGTTGACAGTTCTAACATTAAGAAGGACTGCCAACTTTGTTGACAGTCCTACTTTATATTAGGACTGACAAGATAGTTCTATTTTATATTAGGACTGCCAACAAGTTGTCCTGGACTGTCCTGGAGTAAAATATATTAACAGTTCTACTTTATGTTAGAACTGTTATCAATCCTAGGACTGAACTGTCCTGGAGTAAAAATATAGAGTGCCATTAGAAATTATCATAATTAAAACTTATGTTTCTTCTGTATATATTAGCAAACAGCAAACAGCTTTGGTTCCTTCACCGAACCCATCAGGTCTAAGCCGGTTCCAATAACTTTCATTGGCATTTAAACAATCCCTCTCTCTCTCCCTCTCTCTCTCTCTCTCTCTCTCTCAAGATCCGATATCTTCAGGTACTTCCCTTTCCTCTCTTCACCCTCTAAATTTGGAATTTTTTTTCCTTTTCCACAACAAGCAACTTATTGTTTTGTTATCAATTAATTTTTTGTTTCCGACTTCTTCTGACATGAGCAGATGATGCTGGCAACAAACGCTGGACCTAATTTCTCACTATTCTCTTCTTCGCATGACAAGTTTACACTCCAGCCGTTTTGTTGTCTCGGTTCCTCGAAAATTGATAGTCTCGAATTTAAGGAGGGCACTTTCGCGAAAAGGAGGTCAGTTTGATTATTCTTTGATTTCTCTCCATATAAAACCATAATTTATCATGTTCTTGTGTTGCGCCGTGTCGAAAATATGTTCGGTGCATGTGTTTCGTGTCCGTATTCTGTTGTGTCATATTGGTGTCCGTGTCTGTTGGTGTTTTTGCCTATGGAGTAGGAAAGATAGTCCCACATCGACTACACCAAATGGTGAGTATCTCAATATAATGCATTGCTTGTGTTGAGGTGTGTACATGAGGTGTTGGGGCACAAGTGTGTGTCATGTGGGAGTATTTTCCTAGAAGGAAAAATGATTAATTCCAACAAAGATGTAAGTTGATTTTTGTTGTGCGGACTCGGACTCGGACACGACTCCAGGATGTCTCGTGCATGCACGGGAGTGTTCGGGGGGTAGGCGTGGACTGGCACACTTCTATGCTGATTGTGGGATGATCTAAAATATCAAATTCTATTTTTGAGTATTGGTATTTTAGTCCCATATCGGATATGAGAAGAGGTGAAGTCTCACTCCACTCTATAAATAGAGCCCCTTGGCCTCCTTTGAAAGATGCACCAAGAAGAGAGTTAAGGGAGTCCGTAAAGTCCAGAAGCTCGTTCAAGTCTCAAATATTGACTTACGAGCGTTCCAGAAGTTCTTCGTGAACTTGCTGGTTCCTGGAAGCAGATCGTGGTGGGACGAATCTTGCTTTGAGCAACGGTGATCTTAATCACCCCAGCAAGAACCTTTCCTCTTCTTCTTTCTTCTTTCTTCTCCTTTATCTGAGTTGTAACTCAGTTCTGTCGGTCAGCAACTGCGATTGCGAGGAAGAACGTGAGATTTATTTTCTGAACTCAGTTATGTCCGTCAGCAACTACGATTACGAGGAAGAACGTGAGATTTATTTTCTGATTATTGTTGCTTTTGTAATCAGATTTATATTATAGTGTTCCTCGTGGATTTCGAGAATAATCAGAAGGGGAACGTTTGTTTGAACCTCTGATCTCGACATCGAGTCTACCATCTTTGATCAAGCCCCGGGACTAACAGTGTCCGTGTAGCCCGCAGAGTCAGACATTGCGAAACAAGTGTGCTGTGTTTCGTACCGTATTCGTGTCAGAGTGCAACCTAGATTGTAGGCAGAGTTAACATCAATATCTCAACCACCAATAACTTGCGGTCTGGAACTTTTATTCCGGGTTGTGGGAACGTTTCCATTATAGAATGCTAAATGTTACATATCGAGATTCCAAGACGACGTCAATCGAATTACTCCTAGTCGCGCACTTCCGATTGTTTTAAATGTTACTAATTACTCCTAGTCGCGCACTTCTGTTGTTTTAGATGTAATCGAGATTCCTTAAGAGGCATGATTTACAGCAAGTGGAAGGTCTACTTCTACTGTGTATGAAGGAAAATTACTGAGTCGCTCACTTTGTTCCGTGTAGTATATTCTACAGTACCTTTTTCCCCTCCCTCTGTAAGTAAAGAGAAATACGTGTCTATAGATAGTAACACTAGCCTTTTCCATATACAAAGATAATTCTTGCAAAAGTATTAATCACTATCAATCTTGAATTTTGGAAATTAAGAAAATTGACAATTTGTAAATCAATTAGGATGAGTTTGTTAACCTTCAAAGGAATTCTAATGGGATTGCTTTTGTTTAATTGGAGGTAGATTTTGAAGAGGAATAAGACAGTTGTTTTTAATTTTCCTAGAGAGTATGAGGCTAAGATGGTTTCCCGACCTTTTTCTAGAACGGATTTGATAACTAGCAAAGAAAGATTTGACACGGAAGCGATCTTTTTAGGTTAGAGCAAATTCATAGAGACTGAGTTGTACTTATATAGTGTTCACTATTCTTCACCAGAAAATAAGGTGCTAATGAGTTTGGTAATCTACAAGGCCTATTACTTCGTCGTTCTCTTCAAATGTTGATGAATGATTTAGTTGCTAGATTGAAGATGATCGTTTTGTTGATGGAGCTCAATCGTCTTAATTGAATACATAATAAGTGGTTTTTATGTGTGGTAATAGAAGAAAATAGTTTTTTGTTGAAATAAATTAGTATGGTGAGTGGAATTTTTAAGTCAGAACCTTGTATGATTGTGGCTTTATCTATGGTTTAATTAGTTTGAAGGTGTCATGCAAAAGGAATATCTTGATTCTTATGTAATGGTGAATGAAGAAGATTGGAGAAGTTTCGGTTTATTAGAGGTTTGAGACAAGTCGATTTTCTATCATCCTTCTGAGAATTATGAACGCTTTGAGAATATTGTCGTGTTCAATGTTGTAAAAATCGCTAGGCGGACTCGGTGCGGCGGAGGTCCGCCTAGCGCCTAGCCCGCCTAGGCGGCCGCCTAGAATTTTTTTTTTTTGAAAATTTTGAAAATTTGAAATTTGAAATTTCAATGTTCTAAAATCCAAATACTATCTTAAAACTCAAACAAATATCCAAAATACAACTAAGAATAAACAAAATCAAAAAAAAAAAAAAATCAAAAAATTCAAAAAATCCACCGCCTAGGGGCGCCTAGGGCCCGCCTAGCCGCCTAGCCCACCGCCTAGGGGGTTTTCGGTGCGGTGGGCGGGCGCCTAGCGCCTAGGCCGATTTTTAGAACACTGGTCGTGTTCGTGTTATCCTGAATTGGGCATGTATTAAACATGACACGGACAATCTAAAACACACCATGCATTTCAAATTTGGTCTTGTCCCCATGTTTTTGTGTCCGTATTGTGTTCTCTTATTCAGTTCATGCAACATACGTCACCTTTATTGATTTTTTCTTTTTTCCTTTTCTTTTTCTTTTTATGTTGCCCTTGTAATGTATGTAGTTAGCAAATTGGTACATGCGGTTAAATGTATTGTTAGTTTATTAATTTCTTTCTGAACATCCAGTTTAGTTCAAGGTATTAGCAATGGAGGAGTATTAATTTCTTTCTGAACTGCAATTACACGCTTGATACCGTCTTTTATTTGAGTGTTGATGAGAGAAAATTGACTCACCTTAAGTTTAAAAAGGTGTGTGTGGATTGTCAATTTACTCTCTTACATAACTAGATTGACTTTGCTTGAGGGGCTATCGACAAAGACATAACAGTGTCGCAGCTTTTGTTAATTGTCAAAAAGAATAATAACCTTTGAAGCCTATCATGGAGAAAAAGCAGAGGAGATAACCTAACTGGAAATGAATGTCTCTTTCTTGGGGCGTGTGTTGATTTTGGTTAATTTGTTTTAACTTAAAATGGTTTCCTGCATGATTCTTGCTGGTGTTTAGAGAAATTGATGCTAGTAGTATCATTTTTGGGGATGGTGTGTCAAAGGTTGGATTTGGTAAATGTTTTATAAAGTGGTGTATTGTAAATATTTTAGACTAGAATTCTGCTTTGTTTTCTAGAGGATTTTGCGAGGGAATTACTAGGACAATCTGGATTGGGTGAAGAAAGTGAAAAGTAGGCAATGTAAAAGGTAGAAATTGGCATGATTTTGATAACTTAGTCATGCTAAGTCCTCTTCTCTTGATAGAGAAGTTTGCTGAGTTTCTCCAGTTCCTTTAATATGAATTAAGAAGATGTGTGTGATGTTGTTAGTATCAGTCTCCAGAAGCTGTATCCCCAATATTTGGGGTCGGTTGTCTCCTTACCGATCCTTTTTTTTTTCCCTTTGAAGGCAGTTTCGGACTGAAAGGCATCATCTTTTCATATTACATTTCCCATCATTACTGGAGATACCATTTGATTCAATGCTACATTGTTTTTTCAATATAGAGAGATTAATTGGTATAAGGATCACTACCTTTAAAATTCAGGTCCCTTGGACTGTTTTCTGTTTTGAGCTTTCATTATTTTGTTGCAATCCCACATAAGTATGAATGTTAATAGCAAAATAATTTCTCAAATTCTATAGAGCTTTCTTAATTCAAATGGAGATTATGTACTTTAGCAAAATGCGGCTCCATATTAATATTAAATAGGATTATGTATTGGTTATTCGTAATAAAGTCTTAGGAGTTGAAAATCATCAGAAACAATATTAGGTGTCGGTAGCTAATAAGACCACTTATAATTTAATAGGAAGATGCATAGGAACTAAGCATTTTGGATAGGTTTGTCAAAATTGTGCATTAGTAGCTAATTAAACTGCTTATCATCTAATAGGAAGATGCACTTTGGATGTTATGACTGGCTGCATGAAAGTCCTGCTAAATGACTTGATGCGGGCCCACTTTTTAGGCCTTTCAGTTATTTAGGCATAAAGGGGTATTGTGGTCTTTCACCACAATAACCCTCTTAGGGTTTTGTTTCTCCTTTCTATTTATAGCTAGGGCTAGCCGTCATTAGTTTTCATGCTTGTATTGAGAAGAAACTCTCAAGCGTCATTTAGAAGGATTTAGACTTTGTCCGTCCATCAAAGTTGGGAGTTTGTTCTTTTCTCTAATAAAGATCGTTATTTTCCTTTTAGTTCTATTTTTCTATAAATTATTTGTGAATCGATCTGGTCGATTCACATCAATTGGTATCAGAGCTCTCTACGAATCCATGGCGCACGAGACGAGGAACACGATCGAGGAGAAGATCCGAGGTCTTCGGGAGGACTTCACCGCCGAGATCCGAGGTCTTCGGGAGGACTTCACGGCTATAATGACTCTCTTACAAAACATCTCGAAGAAGATCAACGGCGAGGAAGCGGAGGCGCTAACAACCCAAACCCTAGGCGATCAACTAGGGTTTGCTCCTGCGGAGGGGGAGGCGACCGAGGAGGAGGAAGGACCGGCCGGCGGCCGCTGTCCCGCAACCGCCGTCGCCACCGCACCTCCGGGCTGGGCCCTGGCGGCCGGCGATCACCGCCGGACAGCAGCCGAGGGCCGCGGGAGCGCCACAGCAGGCCGCGCGAGCCCAGGCGGGGTCGCGACTGCTGTGGGCGGCCGCTGGCCGGCCCCCGACCGCCACCCAGGGCCAGCCGGCGCCAGGGGAGCCGCCGGCGAGCGGCTGTGGCCGGACGCCGCCGACCATTTCGGTCCCGGCGGACCGGCGCCACACCCGGGAGAGGTCCTAGGGCTTGGGGCCCCCTATGGGGGTCGGACGATGAACTCGAACTACGGTGATAGGTTCACGGGTTCGGGAAGGGGCTTAGCTGGAGTTCCGGCTCGGACGGGAGGGACGGAGCCGCCAGGAGGGACGAGGAACACCGGAGGCAGCCATTTCTTTGGAGAAACGACGGATCCCGCCAACTTCCAGAGAGGGGATCTACCCCCACGACGACCACCACGGGCGAGGATCCGACGGAGGAAGAGGCCGCTATAGCAACAGACGCAGTTCTCAGATTTCCACCTTGAGGACAAGGTGGCTCTTTTAGGGGGCGGTATTGATGCGGGCCCACTTTTTAGGCCTTTCAGTTATTTAGGCATAAAGGGGTATTGTGGTCTTTCACCACAATAACCCTCCTAGGGTTTGCTTTTCTTGTCTATTTATAGTCAGGGCTAGGCGTCATTATGTTTATGCTTGTATTGAGAAGAAACTCTCAAGCGTCATTCAGAAGGATTTAGACTTTGTCCGTCCATCAAAGTTGGGAGTTTGTTCTTTTCTCTAATAAAGATCGTTATTTTCCTTTTAGTTCTATTTTTCTATAAATTATTTGTGAATCGATCTGGTCGATTCACATCATGACTCTAGGGGACTATCGAACTAAGGAGAAGTTTAAAGTGACTTTATACTAAGTGATGATTGATTCCACATGGATTTTGTACATGGAAACAAGATTTTATCAGTTTGATATGTTGAAACTAATGGATGAGTTACTGAATAATTGATTCTTGTATTTGGTTTGGGGCCAGTGGTCTCCCAAAAGAAGCAGCATATGAACTTTTGTATTGGAAGGTTTTGGGATTGGGCAGTTCTGTGTTTACTGATCTTGATGCTTCATATCGTGATAGTTAAGTGCCTGATATTCTCAGTGTACTTGTTTCTTGTCATATATGTTGTGGGGTTCTTTTTGTAATATAGAGACATTAAGACATGACACTTTGTGTAGACACATACAAACTTGTCTATTTCTATGATCATAAAATATCCCATAAGATGAAGAGCATCATCTCCCTATTTAGCAAATACTCTTGATATTTCAAAATACTAGCCAAATTTTTATTTGTCAGGTTCCTTAATATCCACATACATACTACATATACATTATCATCATCCAAGCTTTCTCCAATCAAAATGGGGTCAGCTATGAAGCAAAAGCAAGCTCCATAAAGGATTTGACAAAGTTTTTATTACTTGACTGTCCACCTAACGTCTACCTTCTATAAGGTGTGGAGTCAAATCCCAAGCCAAGGTAGTTATGTGCATGAGAGGGTCATGCCATGAAATCTGGAGGCTAGTTGGCAGGTAGGCAGTACCTTTTGGATATACAGTTTAAGCTCATGCAACCAAGGAGCACCTACCAAGTTCTCATAGACTACAAAGAGTCTAGACGAAGAGGTAAGGATGAGACAATTTTTTTATAGGAAATTGCATTCATCTCTACGACACATCAAGCCAAAGAGCAGGGCCGGCCCTGACCCAGGGCGGCCAGGGCGACCGCCCAGGGCCCCCGGATCATGAGGGGCCCAAAAAAAAATAGTTTAAAGGTAAATATGTTAATAATTTTGTATCTCAAAATAGAACTAGTATATACCATGGGCTCTTTTAAACACAAAGTTATTGTGGTGTAGTGCTTAGTACTTTAGACTCTTTTACTAAAGTCCTAAGTTCAATCCTTGGTTTAACTATTTTTGTAAAAGTTTTTTTTTAATATTTTTTACATTATGTATGGGGGCCTTATTTTAAAAATTCGTCCTGGGCCCCCATGAGCTCAGGACTAGCCCTGATTTTAAATACCAATCTTATTCCAATAAAAATATATTTGATTGATGTATGTTGTCATACTATGCTGTAGAAAGCAGAAATACATCCTATTCTCCACCCAAGTTGACCTAAAACGGACATCTCATCAGCCATGGACTAAAATGGATGTCTCATGGATGCCCACTACAATGATATCATTTGCTTAGACCCTTAATATTTCTCTTCATTCTCACCCTTTAGATTTGCGATATTTTGATGTCTTATTAAATGTTTCATCATGTAACGGTTAAGAATAGTTCTATTGTATAGGTCTTCATCCTTCTTTACTGTATGCCTCTCTTTTTCCCACATTGGCTAGAATAACTAGCCCACTATGTAGCCCCTCTATATAGTGTTGGTCTTTTTCCGCATGTAGTCTCTTAACAGTAACACCTCCATAAGAACCTTCTCACTTAACCCTGCCAATTCTATCCTGTTAAACTGGTTTTAACTTAATCTAGTAGTATGATATCCTGTTAATATTATTGGTCAGTCTGTTCAGTCAGTGAGGAGTTCTTCTGATTTGTGTTGACAGGTGTCCTCCAACATTAATAAATGTTTGACATAGAGGGATGATTTGGTGTAGAAGGTGCATGTAGCCTCAAATTATTGGGAATGCTTGATGATCATGGTTATGCTATGCTAATACTTAACAAAAGTAACAAAATCTTTATCCAAAATTTTGGGGCCAGCTACATGAATCCTTTTTGTTCCTTTTTTTTTTCCTGTAATGGGCCTTCTCCTGATGAATGTGAACAGATGTCATGCCCTTTTTCCCATCCTCAATCGAAGTCCGTGTAGCGCTTGTTCTGGCAGCTCTTTGACGATGATTCTTTTGCTTCTGTCAAATGGTGCATCTATTTCTCTCCATCGTACATATCTAGACCATCTTAAACAATTTTCTTACCGTAACCTTATGTGATGCCTCCTCAACTTCCTATTGTGTTAAAAAGAAAAAGTACTTAACTCTCAATTCTTCTCAAACATCCTTCGTATTCTTCCAACCTGCTACCTATCTATTGTACAATTAGACATCACTGAACTCTATGTTACTTGACAGGTGCAAATGCTTTGATCTTCACAAAGAACTTGTTCCCTACAAACAAGCATGGTCTTGGCAGAAATCAATGGTAGAAATGAGGCATGATTTGCAAGATAGAGATGAAGATCACTCCGACAATCTGATTGTTCTTCAACACCCTCCTGTCTATACCTTAGGTACTGGTAGTTTAGAGAAGTACTTAAAATTTGATATACAAAATGCTCCATATGATGTATATCGGACTGAGCGCGGTGGGGAAGTTACATATCATGGCCCAGGACAGGTACTTATGTTTTTTAACGACCTCAGATATATTATGTATACATACCATTTTATGGTTCTCAATCCAATTTTCTACAAACATGAAGAATATTGGAGTTTGGAATTGCAGTTTAGTATTCAGGTTTTGACCTAACTACTGGGGTTACCATGTTTATCTTCAGGTTAAAACTTCAAATCTTGAGTACATTGACATAATTTTGTCATTTGAACCTTGAAGGAGGTCAAACCCAAAATATGGAATTTCTCCTTTTAATTGGAAAGTTTGTCTTTAACAACAACGAAGTCAACATTAGGTGGATATCCTGGTCCTTTGTTCGTTATATCAAACTTAGCATTTATTTCAGTCATCCAGTGTGCTAGGGCAAGCCTTGTGAGTTGTACAAATTCTCCAAATTGGTGTTGTATCATATAAATGTTCTATGTCCGAACATGAATGGATGGTGTAGGACCGTTGAGCACCTCTAGAAGGGGGGGTGAATAGAGTGCGTATGTGCAACAGAATAAAACTCACCACTAAAAATTATATGGCAATAATCAAACTAATATGAAGCAAGCAGTATATAAGTGTAAATGCGTAAAGTAATGAGTAGAGAACAACAAACACAAACACCAAGGTTTATACTGGTTTTCCTTTGAGAGAACTAGTCCAGTCTCGAGTGCTCTAGCTCGATGTTTAATCCACTATTTGAAATAGCTGTTACATCACGTGCTTTAATTCGAATGGCACGTCGACTTCTTACACCTTGTGCTTTGATCCGAAGGACACGACGACTTCAACCACAAGCTTTAATACGAAGGACTCGCGACTTCACAACAAGTGTAGAGAAAACACTTGAAAATTCATGCTTTACAACTCAATCAGACTTCTAAAATTGGAACCGCGTTGGCACTAGAATGCTGGGAGTTATCTTGGAAATGGAGAAGGTTAAAGCTTAGATAGTAGAAGATATGAAAGTGAATTAGTGAGTTGAAATGGTGAAAATCCATAGCTATGTATAGGTTTATTGGGGACCGAGTTCGGGCAAAGTTCGGTCCTCTAACGTTCATAAATTCGAACGTTAGAACCTGGTCTCCAGGAAGGAACGGTCAAATAGCAAACTGTGTTAGGGGGACCGAGTTCGGTCCGAGTTGGGGCAGAACTCGGTCCGAGTTCGGTCACCTCATTTCCAAAATGTTTCTGGTTTGGATTCAAGCTGATTTGAGTGGACTGGTTTATAGATTGGGTTGGCCAATTTGGTTTGGTGGACTATAATGTTTGTTTAAGCTTAGGTTTGAGCTTCTTAGTGCCAACTGCGAACCCAATGTACATTTGTTCCTATAAAATAAAGATAAAAAATACAGAACAAAATATAAAAATCAAGAGCACTTTGATGACACATTTTTTCTTGACGGCAATTGTCCAAAGATAAACAGATCTGGAAATCTGTATAACTTTCGGGGGCTTCGCCCTCGAGTGCGAGGCCCGGGATAGGTCGTTGAGCGGTTCAGAGAGATTTTTTTGTATAACGTCGTCTTTGGTCCATCATTAATTCTTCATTACATATGTCCCAATTTGATCATGCTTACTGTTTGTCTGCAAGTACATGTTAGGCGAATAAAACAATATAGCAATATGATAAATTTAATGAACGGTAGAACAATGCTAAGTTTAAGTAGCAACATGGTAGTGATTACATGAATATTGGTGACATCATTATGTTAAACTTAATTAATTAGCCGTATTAAAAAAATATGATAAATCATTGGGCTAACAAACGGGGCATGCACGATCGGTTACATGCCCATGTCCCCCTTGCCTGTATCATTTATTATTCGCCTCTGTTCAATATAGGGCAAGCCTTGTGAGTTGTGAGACTTGATGTCTTAAATACTGCATAAGTTAAATCCATGAGTTTTCATTCATCTTTTGCAAGTCTGCTGTCCCTGTGTAGTGGAACATAACGTTCTTTTTTCTCATAAAGCATATATGTGATTTTCTTAAGATCCACTTTGGCATTGGTCTCATTTTCAGTTAGATACTTTTCTGCGAATTGGTCAAGGTACCCTTCGCTGAAGTACTTCTGGCATTTGATATCCAATACTACTATGCTGTTGGTTTCTGCTATCCATTAAGCTTTAAGCCTATAACCTTGTTGGAACATCACTATTTGCAAGGTCAACTTCTGGCATTTGATATTCAATACTATTATGCTGTTGGTTTCTGCTATCCATTAAGCTTTAAGCCTATAACCTTGTTGGAACATCACTATTTGCAAGGTCAACTTCTGGCATTTGATATTCAATACTATTATGCTGTTGGTTTCTGCTATCCATTAAGCTTTAAGCCTATAACCTTGTTGGAACATCACTATTTGCAAGGTCAACTTGGAAAATTGTGCTTGGATTTGTCACATTACCATAACCGTGCAGATTATACTTAACATAAGAATGCTAGATATCTAGGAACGTCCAAACTATACCAAATGCAGAAACTTCAGATTTCTTGGAATTTTATGCCTGGATATTGCCACTCATGGGATGTGATTCCGATGAGTGTTGCATTCCGGGTACCAAAGGCAACCATATTATAATGTCTACTTAACATGACAAAGCTTAATTTGCAACTCTTACTGCACTTACCTATATTGTTACTGTAATTGTATTACTGATGTTGCAATAAACGGCAAGGTCTCCAGAGTGACTGTTGAGAGGGAGTGTTTACCTTGTATCGGTTACTTCTTGTCCGTGGCTAACGCAATAGCTTGCTTAACTGCCACTGCTTTAGTTGCTGCACTTGCATGTTACTGGATATCCCAACTTTCATGGCGCTGAGTGGTTTAATTTGCTTTGCTTTGTATCTCATTGCTTCCTTTAAGTGCATTAAATTCCTGATATAACCATTGAGAGGCCGTAAATGGAAAGAATTCAAATTGTTGATATGTATACGAAAAAATAATAGAAAAGTAGAGAGAGTTCTGTGTCCATTAGCCGATGTTTTTTCTTTTGGTAGTTCCTGTTCTGTTTCTAACTGTTGTATGTTTCTTTTAGCTTATTATGTACCCGATCCTTAATCTTCGCTACCACAAAATGGATCTTCACTGGTACTTGAGATCATTGGAAGAAGTCGTCATTCAAGTTCTCCGGTCGACCTTTTCAATAAAAGCATCAAGGTTGGAGGGTCTCACCGGAGTCTGGGTAGGTGGGTTTGTCTTATAGATGTCACGCGGGATATATTTTATGTCCAAGATAAGGGGAAAAAATGTGATCGTTTAGTACAATATGTAACCATAATTTTGTTTCTTTCACTAGCTATCGAGCTTACTACGAATGGATTTTGCTTTGTTATTTTGTAGGAAACCAAAAGATTGCTGCAATTGGCATTCGGGTTTCTCGATGGATAGCTTACCATGGGTTAGCATTGAACGTAAGCACGGATTTGACGCCCTTTCACAAGATTGTTCCCTGTGGCATTCGAGATCGCGACGTTGGAAGTCTTAGTGGCCTATTGGGAGGACCATCCAGCGGCAGTGCAGATGCAAATAAAGACTTAATGGAGACGACTTACGAGTCCTTACTCAAGAAATTCTCTGAACATTTCCAAATTTCTCTCGAGCACAGATCGATTTCTGAATTGGATGTGTCAGAGGAAGAATCATTGTGAATACATGAAGAGAGGGGAAGTAAAAAAATTTGGACTGTGAGAGCCATCACAATTTGGCATCAAGTCTGCAATTCTTTGTTTCTACGGATTTTAATATGAAACCAGATATTCTTGTTGCTAGGGTTAATAAATTGTTCTTGAAGTGGTAAACACTTGTTAACTAAGCAGGATTAGTTATTTTTAATTTCAGAATATTGTTTCATTATGTTCGAATATCAAACATCAATTGATCTGAGATGGTTTGAAAATGTGCAATAGTTGATGGTTGGTTGGAAGTGCAAATTAGGAGTGGTATTGTAGTTAATGACACTAGACTAGGGTCTGCAGTACTTCGACTTATTTATTTATTTGAAAGGTAACATAGATGAATTTATGGGTTGTTTTTGACAGCAGAAACTAAGTCAAATTTGCTTGTGATGCTTCAGTTTATTTGTGTTTCTTTTCAAAAATACTCTATACCTTTTATTGCTTTGCAACACATCCAAAACTCACCGTCTAAGCAAAACAAACTTATCGTCAACAAACTGGCAGAAGTGTACTGCAAGCTCGGCGGCAAGGAGGATGCTCCTTGCCTCTTCGACAAGAAGAGGGAGGCGCACGAGGAGGTGAGGGAGCTGCACGGGGCGATTAGGGAGGCTGGGTATGTGCCTGACACGAGGTTCGTGTTGCACGACATCGAGGAGGAGGAGGCGCTCATGTACCGCAGCGAGAGACTAGCAATCGCCTATGGACTGATTAGGTTGTGGGTCATGAAGAACCTGCTGATAGTGCCTTAACATCGAGGATCGTCGAGAGGGAGACAGGACCGGTAGGGTTTGACCATCCCAACCGTAAAAACGTGAAGATGTGTGTATGTTGTAATAAATAAATAAAAAAAGTTGCATCACTTCAGGGATGGGGTGTGTTCATGTAGGGATTTCTGGTAACAAAAAAAAGACAGCATGATCTCTAAAAAAACTGCAACCGACGTAGGACAATTTGTATTCAATCTAAAGGTTCTCGGATCTGCACCGCACGAAACCATTTCTTCTACTTCTAGCACAGGAATTGGGGTTGGTTCAACTCGATCGAGTCAGGTGCAAAGTTCATCCATCACTAATGGAACCGAGTTAATATCAAAACTGCAGAGTTGAATCTCGCCCATGATCATTTTACACCATCAGTCTGGGGAACAATACTTGCCCGTGGCGATATGTGCTAAAAAGATCAACTATTTTCATGAAACAAATTCTCTGAGCAGGAAATTTGAAGGCAAGTTCAAGAGAAGGGGCTACTGGATATGTTGATGTTCCGCCTGCGATCTCCGAGGCTCCATCACCGTCCTCTCCTGCGAATCGCACACTTTGGTCCCAAACTTGCACCCGAATTTCCTTGCCAATGGTTCCCCCCCTTCCCGCCCTCCCGTCCTCCCCACCCTCCGGTCGACCTTCTCTATGGCTTTCCTCATATTCGTGCACTCCCGCTCCAGTTCGTGTACTCTACTTCGCATGCTATCCATGTCTAGCCTCAGGACCTGGTTCTCCCGGATGGCTGCCCTCCACGTGTTCCCCCCTTCTCTTGGCATGAGGGAACCTGATTGCCCCTCTGGTGCCCTCACCGTGTCTGCTGCGGCCAGAGTCCCAGCGATTGCGTGCCGGAGCTGGAGCTGCTCGAAGAAGAGCACCTGCACCACTGCTCGAAGAGGCAGCCGCTCGTTTTGTGCGGCATGCGTGCAGGCTTCTAGTGTGAGCTTCCGGCAGTCCATCACGCCACATACCCTCTCCCGCTCTTCCTCTGATATCCGCGGGTGTGCCTGAACAGTCCAGGAAAACGAAGAACTAATTAGGTCACAATATATATTTCTACCGAGGCAACCCTTAGAACAGAAAAAGTCATTCATCGCATAGTAGCAATGCCATCTCTCTCTCTCTCTCTCTCTCTCTCTCTCTCTCTCTTCCTGATCTACAAATATTTGCATGTCTAGTTCTTAGCAATCTGGCTTCATGAGCAAAATGCGACAAGAGGGATAGTTTGTGTCAAACCATTACAGGATCAGAGCTCAAATTTGCAGTCTGGATATACGTTCCTAGTTAACAATGGTGATTTCCCCTCAAAATCGAATAGTAATGCTTGCATCATCAGCGATGGAAACTGAACAATTTCTTTGCTATAATCTGGTTTCTTCCCGAGTCCTAGATCTTTATGTTTCATTACGATAGTAACGTTGACAACACTTGTGGTGTGTCATGGCACACTATTAGAGGACAATCAAGGCTCACTACTGGCACGTGGTGAACCCGTACCACAGAATAATTTCTCGCTAGATCTACATTGCAGAGTTTGTAATATACAAGAAGTAACTTTTGATATATGTAATTAAAGCAAATTTCCGCCAAAATTTTGGATATCTGACCTTGAGATAGAGATCAACGGCACGATACAGCCCATCGTCATAGACTCTCGCACGGTCAGGCAGTGCCATCGCCAGGTCGCAGAACTTGTCCGGTTTTAGATTCCCATCCGAAGCTATCTCCGCCAGGTACCCGTCGACCAGCTTCCCTACCGCCACCAGCTCCCTGTTCCCCTCACCGCCCGGTGACCCGACCCCCCTCGCTCCCAATTCCTCGGCCCTCACGATCGCCGATCCATCCCTCTCCAGCCCCTCCAGATAGTACCCCAGGATCCTCTCGACACTCTCCACGTCGTACAACGTCTCGGCGAGGTACGAATAGCTCGGCATCAGAAAATCGTCCAGGCTCGCCGTTTCCAGCTGCGAAGCGATCTTCCTCTCCAGTGCTGTCCTCGAAGCTTCCGATGCCCGGAGGATGTTGATCGTCCGGAGCAGCCGGAACAAGAACCGGGTGGTGTTTGCACCACAGCTCTTCTCCAGTGGCATGTTTGTAATCACGGCCTCCAGCAGCTCCCTCTGCTCGATCTCCGTCACCGCTGGTGGTGCCAAATGCCGGTTGGATCTCGACAGTCCAGGGATCGATCTCTTCGCATAGGAGATCAACGATGACTCTATGATATCTGAGCTGAAGTCTCTCTCCTTCATTGCAGATATCACTCGTTTGTAGATTGGAAGGCTGAGCACAGCCAACTCCTCGAACCAGTTGTCCGCATTCGAGGACCGGGCTCCGTTCTTGGAAGGCTTAATCTCGCGTCCGCTCGATTCCTTGATCGGCCAGCCGAAGAACGAGCCCGGATCGGAGGAGTTTGATCGGCTCGCGATCGACTCGATGCATCTATCAACAATGCCGAGGTCCTCAGCAAGGGGGAGGAGATCCTGGCAGGACTTGAGGGCCTTGACGGAGTTCTTGAGGCTCCGGAGCACGGATTGCGTCAAGAATCGGTCGGTCCTCGATACGAGATTCTCCTCGGAGAACTCTTCAGACATTTCCAGGTACTCGGCGGCGCAGCGGAGCACTGCGGCGTTGGCGGCGGTTAGGTCGATCTTGACACCGTAGCAGAACTTCGCGGCCGTCTCGAAGGCTTCGGACCCGCCGGGAAAGGATTGCAGCGTGATATGGGGAAGATCTTCGTCTTCCTCCTCTTCTTCTTGGATCTGTTCGTCGTCTTCTTCGCCGGCTCTTCGTAATCTAGGGTTCTGTTCGCGGTCGGTTATGAGGTCATGGAGCTTCTTGCTCTTCGACATGAGAGGAAACTGGCATCGGAGAAATGTATGAAATTACGGTTAGGGCTTTTGCCGGCGGTGAAAATTTATGGCTTTTTTGAATTTGTGGATACCTTGTGGAGATGGAAGCTCATGTCGTCGACTTCGATTACAACATCACTAGGTAATCCAGTAGTGCAGAACCTTTGAGAATTTGTTCAAAAAAAAAGTCTATTTTAGGAAGAGAGTGATCAAATTGAAGATTGATCGAGGAAGAATCATCCAAATCAAGTTTTCTTTAGGGAAAAATTGATCAAATAATAATATATTTGGGGGAGAATCATTCAAATTGAAGTTTTTTTAAATCAAGTCTTTAGGAAATAAATTTCACCTACAACCCAGCTTGAGTTAAGTTTTTCATGGAAACTAGAAATTATTCTCGAGGAAAAATCTTCCAAAATCAGAACTTTTTAAGAAGAAAAAAAAAGGTTCGACCATATAGAAACTAGTTGAGGAAAAAATTACTCAACATCAAGACTTAGTCTTTCTGGGAAAGAAATGATCAAGTAGAAGTTAGCTTTACCAAAAATCCTTCAAAATGAACATATAAAACAAAGTCGAGTAAAAAATCATTCAAAATAAAGCTTTGAAAATTGAGGCTATTTCATGAAAAAGGAAACTTCAAAAACATTAAAAAATCAAGTCTAGCAAGAAAAAAAGAAGAAGAAGTAGCTCTCACCATGCCTGGCCTTTGGAACCAAGATTGTCATTAGCCATCAATTCCTTCTTGTTCTTCTTGAATCCTTCAAATAATCCTCACACACTATAAACCCCTCCCCCCAACTAAATCCCACCTCATTGGAATGGAGAAACTCCAAAACTCCATATATTAAAAAGGGGGAGGGGGGAGTGCCAGTGGCAGTGGTGGTTGGTTATTCCAAACGAGCAGTGGGGACAAACAAAACAATTTCACTTCTAAAAAGGAGACGTAGCTTTTGAACACACACAAGCATTTAAAAATATAAATGGCTGGGCTGCCTGTCCATTACAGTGTTTTAAAAAAAAAAAATTTCAAAAATCGGTTTCTTTTATGTAACCCGGTCGATCCGGCCGGTTAGACCACTAAACGGTCTAATCCGGTTGAATTTTAAACCGGTCTGAATCTGACTTTTTCATTTCAACTTTTTTTGGATTAGATTTTGACTTCTGTTTTGGACTTTACATGCAATAAAAGTTTATATGTATGATTCGTGACTAATTTAGCATAAATAGCATGTGTGTTGTTGTGTACTATATAATATATTCAAATAAAATTATACACCTATACGATTGGTTCAATCTGAATTAAACTACTGGTTGAACCGATTTGATTCGATCCAGTGTTCTCATAGAATCGATTTCCGATCCGATTTTTAAAACATTTGGTCTATATATGATATATCACTTTTATGTGACTCTGCAGGCTTTATTTTACTTCTCCAGTTGAGAGCAGTTAAAGGCCTCGACCTAACCCCAATGTCTTCCTGTCTCTTTTCGTAATGCTCACTCTTAATTTGTTTTGTTTTCTTCTCCTTCTTCTTGCTGTTGGGTCGTTCTTTTTTTCTTTTTTCTTTTTTTGCTTGCTACTTTTCTTGGGAAGTAGACGACCATGACACTTTTGCAGGCCTGTGCTGTGAAACTAATACATTCCCCCACCCACCAGTTCATGCACAGCACATGAGTTTGCCAGGCCTGTGCGGTGAATGAATGCCAAGACTGATGGGTCGGCACCTTCTCATTACTGCTCCGATTTAAGCTTTACTCAAACTTTTCTCTGGAATAAACAATAAAAATCTTTCTCTTCAATTTTACAGTGTGTAAATCAGACTTATTTATAGAGGTGAGTATTCTTCGATTTTGGATTGAAAATAGAATGATTAGTTTGGATTCGATTTTAAAATATAAAAAAATTCTTATTCGGTTTCGATTTTAATTCTGGATACGAGTAAAACTTATGCAATTATGTTTATACTTTTAATTTTTGTATATTTTTATGATTAAAAAACGTGTATATTTTGAAAACAACCATTTTACCTATGTGTAATTTAAAAATAGTCTTAACTTTGAGCTCAAATTTCCCTTGTGTATAAAAATATATGATTATGTATCTATTGGTTTAGATTGCATATTGATTCTTATTTTATATTTCACTATCTAATGTTTGTTTGTCACAAAAATGAAATAAGAGATTCTCTCTCAACCATTTTGATAACCTTCGTGTATTTTTATTTATTTATTATTTTATACTACCATTTTGAAGTTAGGAATACATGAGTGAAGCGCTAATAGGGTGTTAGAGGATCAATTAAGAACAATAATTTTAGATATGACCAGTAAGGACTTAATATGAAGCTCATGAGGTGACTGTCTCATACCCAAAAATTTAGGCTTTGTTTGGTTCACGAATCATGGCTTTGGAAAAGAAAATTCATTATTTTCTTGTTTCTATATTTGGATGTCAATAGAAAGATGAGAGAAAGGAAAACGATTCTCAAATAAACTAAAATAATGGAAAAATAGTTCCTCCCATCCAGCCAAGGATTTAGTTTCTACTCTAAGGGCTCATTCGGATCAAGTTTTTATATTCCTAAAAATCCATCCTTTATTCATTTTCCATGAGAAATGAATTCAATATTCTCATACCTATATTTGGTTAGGTTGAGCATATGTAGTCCAAAAAAATTAGTTTTTTTATTCTCATGTTTGGTTACACATGGATAGAAATCTTAATTTGTTTAATTTTTCATAAATATTCTTTTATTGATTTTATGATGCTACTATTACCTAAATTACATGTTTGAGATAGAAGTTAGAATTTTAAAAAGTAAATGAAGAGTATTACCATCAAATAAAATAACCAAACAACATTCTCACGAAAGCAAAATTATTCCCAAGGGGGCTTGGGAATATATTTTCCATATCAATGTAATAGGAAGCCCCTCCTATTCTCCCATAATTTCTAATCCTATATATGAAACATGGGTAAGAAATTCAAAACTAATTTTCAAGTCTCCAAAACTTGAACTAAACATCCATAAGGATTCAGTTTCCCTTACAATTTCTTTGACTTTTTCAAACATTGGAAAGAAAAATCAGTGGTAATTATAATTTTCCAAAGTAAGGAAAGGAAAGAGAAAGGATTCCTTTCATTTCCTTTCCGCGAACCAACCGAGGTCATTTTCTTTATAATATTTAATGTATATAAGTTTAAATAAAATCCAACATAATAATTCTAAATCTTTTATGCCGCGTAATATTTTTTTTTTGTTATAGAATATTTAATCGTCATATACTAGAACAAGCAAAAAATCAGTTAGTCAGACCCAAAAAATGGTTAAAAAAGTTGATTATGCAAATTTAATTAGTACTTTTATCTAAAAAAAGAGGCAAGATATTTAGTTGACTATGTGATGCCTTTGAGAAAGCATTTTATTGCCTACATTTTTTATTATTGTTATGGGTTATTTAGTTTTAGAGCCTCACATATATATAAATATTAGGGTTTGGGTCTCGAAATTACTGTTCATTAGCATACATGGACAGTGATTTTGAGACCCAAACTCTAGCATCAGGCAATTCGAGACCCAAATTCTAATATTCATGTACATATGAGACCCTAAAACTAAAAATCCTTATTATTATCATTATGAACTACCCCATACGACATTCTTCGTTATTTATTTGTTTGTCTCGAACATTAGTTTTATTTTTTGGATATTTATTATTGGGGTTTTACATAATAGTGGATATTAGGATTTAGATATCTCGAAATTCAATGTTAGGGTTTGGTTCTCGAAAACACTGTTCACGTAGGCTAAAACAATGATTTGAAATCCAAACCCTAACATTGGACAATTTCGATATCCAAACTCTAACATTGGACAATTTTGAGACCCAAATCCTAATATACATTATTACGTGAGACCCTAATACTAAATAACCCTTTATTTTTTTTGGTTTCGAACATCGTCGGATTTATTAGTATTTCATTATGACACATATTATTTTAAATATTATATTCTTTTAGTGTTTTATTTTTTTAGTAGATAATACTATTGTATCTTCGTGGATGAAAGACCACTTTAGAGTCCATCTCGTGTCTCAAAATTTATAGTCTAATCCTGAATATGATTATGTTCTGTTAGTCCGAAACTGTGTCCTATTATTTTTCATCCTAACTAGTGCATGTAATAATTATGTTGCATACTAATTTTTCTTATTTTGTATTTGAACCTCTAAAGTTTGTTTGTTATCCCCTTCTCTATTATTAAAGTCTTGATCATTTTTAGCTAACTTTTATTTAATTTTGCCTTAGGCCTCGTTTGGTTCGTAGAATGGAAGGGAAAGGAAATCAATTCCTTGTCATTTCCTTTCCTTTGGAAAACTTTAATTCCTATTGATTTTCCTTTCCGATGTTTGGCAATGCCAAGGAATTTGGAAAGAAAAATAAATACTTCAATGTGGGAAAGTGATTCCTTCCTTGGATGGATGGAATCACTTTTCCCCCTAATTTTCCTTCCATTGGGAATCACTTTCCTTTCCTCCTCAATTCCTTGGGCACCCAAACATAGGAAAGTAATCACTTTCCTTTTCCAACCCGGAGATTCCGCGAACAAAACGAGTAGCATATTTCAAAACAAAGATGGTTGATAGGGTTGAGAGAAAATATCTTATATATTCTTCTTATTCTAGGAAAAATATAAAAACCCTACCAAAGATTTAAAACTATTTTTTTAATAAAAATGAATATAGAATAATATTTATTATATTATCTTATGATTTTGATCTCCACAATATAGATGTGATGATCCAAATCATAAGATAATATAAGATGAATAGGTTATATCTATTTAACCAGCAAATGTTCAAGGAACAATTAAGATGAATAGGTTATATCTATTTAATCAGCAAATATTATTTTTTAAAAAATATTTTATTAATTATTATTAGTGAAAATCAATGTTAGTTTTTCGAAGTACTAGACTAAGAAAAGGGTTACACTAACATGTGTACTAAAAAAGAGAGGAGAGCTTTGGAACCAAAAATAACACAAACTAATAAATGTGACCCAAACTTATTTTCATACCTACTTTTCATGAACCCAAATTGCTCTCTTGATTTGCGTCTACATTATTTGAAGTCATGAATAGTGACAAAGCATACCCTAAACCAAAACCAACATACTAAATTTTGTAGATGAAAACTAATATATTTTTTATTGAATCATTGAATATGGAGGTTGATTTAGAAGATGGACAAGGAGAAAATCCAAGGCATGAATTAAAATCTATAGATGCTCCCTCTCTTTTATGGTAATGAAATGATTTGGTGCACAAATTGTAACATTGCAAGGACATGCGTGACATATGCACCCTCTCTTTTATTGGAGAAAGGGAGGGAGGGGGACCAAATGGGTTGTCAAGTTCTCTTTTGGGTGATGATTTTATGGAGCATGGAGCCCCCATCAATCCACTACTAATACCACCTTGTCCCTCTCATTTTTTTTTTCTCTCTCTCTTACTTTTTGCAACGTAAAAATGATTTGCTCAACAGTACATGATTGATGTTTGCAAAACTCCCTGTTAATTTACATGCATTTGATTCGAACTAAGCAGCATCCATTGGAGACCTAATGATTTCTCTATGCATTTTGTAGCCCAGAGCACGAGGACATTTTACAGCCAGCACTCTACAATGTTCCCTTCTTAGAAATGCATCCTATTTTGATGCAAGTCTCCCAAAGCTTAGACCATCTCCAATGATGATTTCTAAAATTGAGTTCTTATCGTACTTGGCATTGTACTTTAAAAAAATTTCTATCATAGTTGGAAGAGTTTCTACACAGAAATTGTATACATACAAAAAATGCTCTCCAATAGTTCTCCATTTCTATCCTATGTGTCACATAGTAAAAGGACCAATTTAATGGTGTAGGACTCAATAATAATTGTCATGAGAGATAGGATAATTTCTATGAGTTCTACATGTAGAAATCCTCCTAAAAAAATTTCATCATACATCATTGCCACATAGGATAGAATTGGTGATAGAAATTATCATTGAGAGAAGTTTTTTCTAAAATGAATTTCTTCCATAGAAATAAGGAAGACAGAAACCCCCATTGGAGATGGTCTTAGTTACTTTCTTACAAATCCTTAAATTACTATCAATTGGATTCTACGTGACATACTTACTAGTTACTTCATTGTCTAATCACTTGGGAAGTTCGATACTTTCCAAATATATGGTCCGAAATGTGTTCTACTCGACCCTTCAAAAGATGTTAATTAGGAAACACTAAAGAGCTTTGTTATGCCTACAACCAAATGTTTACAATCCTCTTACAACTGTCACGTGTCGAACTTCGATTAGAGGAGAGAGGAAAGTGATGGGTCGGATCCAACACTAAAATATGTATTGGTATCAATGTTTTGTCCGTGTCCACATAATGTAGCTAACCGTCAAAACTAACATGGTCCATCATTTTGTTAACTACAACTAAAAGTAAAAAAAAAGACCAATATTTTTCTTTTTCGCTCAACTGGCTACTCTGTAGTCACGTTTGGTTTGCTAAATCAGGAACTTAAAAAAGGAAAGTGATTTCTTTCTGTATTTACATACCCAAAAAATGAGCAGAAAATAAAATTGATTCCAAAGAAAAAATAAAGGAGAAAATTGTTCCTCTACTGACCTTACGATTCACTTTATCATTCCCAATTATGCACTTGAACTTTCAATTTTTTGAACCTTTCCAAACACCAAAAAAATAAATAAATATTATAATTTTCTAAAGAAAAAATAGCAAAGAACTCATTTTTCTTTTCTTTCCTTTTTCACGAACAAAACGAGGCCTGCAAGCATGCATGAGGTTTGATGACTATTGGGAGGTTGGTTGATGTAGGAAATGAGTATATGGGCATACCGAGGGTTTGATGATGATTGTCATTGAAATGGACTTGGAGAGTAAAAGAGGTGCATGCATGGTTGTGAATGATTAAGGAGGCGAAAAGAAGGGGGAAGATCTGTAAATCAAAACTATTTTAAAAATATATTATTTAATTAATATAGTGGAATTTTACTTAATTCATGAGCTAACCCGTCAGAGGGATTTGTTACTCCAATTCTTAGTAATTTTGGAGACTTCTAAACAATTAAAAAGACTTTGAGGTATCTCATGTCAAAATATGATAGGTTTGTAGGACTTGTATAAAAAAGAACTTGAACATTTTAGATTTGGACTTTACTACACAATAAATCCTGTGTTAGTGCATTTATCTAAGTTGTCATGTCAATAAACCAAAAAAAAGAGGCTATTGTTTCCATTAGGACCTATTTGGTAAACAGTAATAATAGGTGTCTATCCAGTTACTTGTCCTCTAGTAGGGGACAAGTGCGTTTGGTTGTGATATGAAAGTAAAATGTGGGAAATAAAAATTAGACAAATGTGTTTGGTTGAAATATGAAGTAAATAATGGAAAGTGAAAGAGTAGATTATAATTACTAACTAATTAAGAACATAAAATATATGAACCCAAAATTAATTACAAACTAATTAAGAATTAAATTTTTATAAATTAATTAATTACTAACTAACTAACAAAAGACTTCAGCCAACTAAAAAATAATAATAACAAACAATAAACTATTACTAACTATAAGTAAAAAATAATAATTATTATATAATACGTTGTTATTGAATAATCTGTTAACAGTCCCATACGGTTAATAAATAACTAAAAAGAAGAAGAAGGAATCCACCCACATCCGACTGCCAACTCAGGATGTGGGTTTGCAAAAAAATTCATTGCTTTCTCCACCGACAGGAACTAGCAGAAATCACTTATGTCAGTTCCATGCCCATTTTCACTCCCAACCAAACAAAGTTTTTTCACTCCCATCCCTCAATTCCCACTTTTTACTAAATCTTAACCCACCTTCTATTTGCCAAACAGCCTCCTATACCTACTTTAAAGGCAAAGTGTACTCATGTTTGCAACACACTATTTCATTGGACAGCTAATGATTACAATGCATTTTGCACAACGAACCATGATCAAAGCTTTGAGTCATTTCCAGTCAATACTCTCCAAATGTTCACTCTCTTCAATCCAGGTCACACTTGGCTGGAACCTTTTTTATATTTGAACTTTAGGATGAATCCATTGTGTTTAGTGCCTGTAGCCATGTTGTCGTTTCGATAAACAAAAAGATTGTCTCCATTATAGCAACGTAGGATGGTTAGCACTATTGCAATGTAAAGACTACTAACACCTTTGGAATATAAATGATGGAAATGAAATCATTCTATGGCAATTTTGGGTTAGGCCTTCCTCTTAACTTTTTGTAAATTACGCAAAGATTGATACGTCGTTCCTAAAAAAAAAAAAAAAAAAGAGTATGTTGGTGTTGTTGGAATTATTCAATAATTAAGGGACCACACATGTAAAATTAATTGTGTTTGGGCTATCTAAATAATTAAGCCAAATTAAAGTGGTCTATTTGGAAATTGACTTAAGGGTATAATTGTCATAGAATTAATGTGTAGATACCGGAGATAATTCTAATTTGATGAGGGGCCAAATTAGAAATATCAAAACATATAAATATATGTATTCATTAGGGTTATGGTCCCCAACTCATACGGCCACCAAAGAGAGGGTTTCTATATTCTCTTCTGTATCCCCATCAACAAAGAGAGGAACAAAGATTTCATCTTTGTTTTAAGGACCGTAGCGGGTTGGAAGATCGAACCCAATAAAGAGACGTTCGCTTCAAGATCTATCAAGTCTAGCAATAGATTCAGGTACGCTTCCGCAATTTAATTTATGTTCTTCATCTCATGAATCGACAGGGCACAATAAAATTTCTAACAAGTGGTATCAGAACCTACCTGTTTGATTTATGAGATCGAAGTTTTAGAATTTAATTTTTTGTTGAATTCAGAACCCTAGATCGTTCCATTTAATTTAATTTAGTGTTGCGATTGTTCGATCAATTTTTTATGATCCACCTATTTAGAAAAAGAACCGTGCGGAAATCGACTAACTCTAATTATGTTTTCTTTGGACTCCCAAGAGGGACGGTGGGTGTTCCCTTTAAGATCTTAGGAATCAAGAATATTCCATCAAATATATTTGCCTTGCTTTCGGCTCACTCTGGTTCTTTCTAAGATTGTTTAATTTTATTTGTTATTCTCAAAATAGCAAAGAGGTGATCCAGGCTGCAGGTATTCATTCACAATGGCTTAGCATCTCTATAATTGCATATTAGGCATACTTTTCCACAACTCCTCCTTATTAGGGATTTGTGTATGCTTTGGATTATGATTACATCAATTTTTAGCTCTTGCAATTATTTTACACAGTAATAAACCATGTATTGGTTCAGCCTCTTTGCGGGTCTGCTATCGGATATAGAATGTGTTATAGGTTCGGGAACTTTTCTCAAAAGTTTGATTTGTTTATTTGTCTTGTTTTGATTTGGTCGATGTTTCGGTGCATATATAGTTCATAGATGCCAAATTTTATGTGGATAAGTAAGGAATTGGCCTTTAAAAAAAATTAAAAAAAAACCATGGGTTTTTACAAACTCATCTGTTGCTTCAAGCATTCGGATTTTATTATTGGGTCTATACATTATTTTGTAACTTTCGAGTTTATCATGAATTAGTAAGGTGATATGCTATAGATATAAGCAGACACCAAAATAATATTTTGCTATTATCTATTGTTTTATGTTGTATAAAACAGATTTAAAACTTTCTTTACGATATTGTTATTGATTTGAATTCAGAAATTTAGTTTCCGATAAATTCATGCAAAAGGATTAACACATTTATGATTATTTTATTTGATGTAATCTTTTGATGCATATATCCAGTACAATCAAATCTGTTGATTATTGATTATTTAAATTTAAAATATGGATGTACATAAGAATTTATGATTATTTAATTTAAATAAGCATAAGGATTTAGACATGATTTAGTTTGTAAAATTTAGTTAACATTCAAATTTTTTGGTGCCTTTTGTGACTAGCAATAGTTGTCTAATATTCTAAATAGACTCATTGAAACAAGATGTCGCCAAAGTGACCTCTCTTGCGTAGATAGTCTACGAGGGATGTTGGATGTTTGTGTGTGTATATTCATGCGGGTATTAGTCGGCCCAAAGGAAGGTTAATACTTGGCCGAATTGCACACATACTTGTGGTGATAAATGTGTGACAATTATACGGTTTACATGTGAATAATAACCCGATCCAAAGATAGGCTTATTATTTGACATGACTTATTATCAACGTTTGATCATTACACCAAGAATACCGCTTGCAGTTAATATCACTGTCCAAAGACTTGATATTAATGATGTACTAGGTATCTTGAGATGGAGTTCACCATTATTTGAATTTGTTTGACTATATTTTACGCTTTGGTTATTTGTTAGAGCATGTTTATTTTTTGTTGCTTTGTTCTCTTTACAGTTAATGTTGTTAAAATATCTGCCAATAAGATTTTAATTTTCATGTTTAATGAGATAAACTTTAAGGGCAAAAAGAAATGAATACAGTAGCTGGTCCAGATCAAAAGAAACAACAATATAAAACTAAGGATTGTTCTTTTGTGATAAGACATGACACATAATGAAAAAATGTACAAAGTATCACGCATGGCGTATAAAGAAATATACATTTCTAAATTTGGTCTGTTTTGAGGTTAATTTAGATTTAGTACCTAAAAATACGTGGTGGTTAGATTCTGGTGCTACTACCCACATTAGTGTTTATAGACAAGGTTGTCTGAGCTACCGAAGCCAATTGATGGTGAAAGATATATTTATGTGGATGACGGCAAATCGGTAGAAGTGAAAGCAATATGACATTTTAGGTTATGTTTAGGAACCGATTATTATTTGGATTTGATAGACACTTTTATTGTACCGTCTTTTAGACGAAATTCAGTTTCAGTTTCCTTAATGGACAAATCTGGTTATCATTGTTCATTTAGAAATAATAAGTTTAGTCTATCTTTAAATCCAAATATTATTGGTAACGGTTCCCTTAAGGTTTATGATAACCTATATTCATTTAAAACTATTGCATCTTACAATGAAACCTTGCAAGTGGAGTCATGTGGTACTAAATACAAAATTAACAATAAATGTTTTTAGTCTCATTATGACATAAGCGATTAGGTCACATCTCTAGAAATAGAGTTGAATGATTTGTGTCTGATGAGATTTGGATTTCATTGACTTTGTAGACTTTATTGTCTATATTAATGTGTAAAGGAAATACAGACCAAAGTTCAATTGTAAGCAGCTACTTTATTGGCTATGCTGACAAATCAAGGGGTTAATAATTATATGGTCACACACTAAGAAATTTTTTTGAGACGAGAAGTATAATATTTTTTGAGGATGTTGAGTTTGGGGGAAAAATAAAGTCAGGATCATTGTCTTTGAGAAGGAATCAATTACGATTCCTACTATCACTTTTGACGATGTGCAGGATTCTATACCTGTCATTGATCAAGAAGTGAATTTGGAGCCTCAATAAGACAATGTGAATTACCTCTATAAGTCGTTGTTGAGATACCTTAACAACGACAACGTAGCGGCACCCCATTCAAGATAAGGCAATTATTCCTAAGGAACAAACTCAACAACCTCAAGAACCGGTAATATTAAGATGGTCCACCAGAGAAAGGAGAAATATAATTTTGGATAATATTGTCATATTTCTCTAAGAACGTGAGGAAGACTGTGGATACTGGAAGATGATCTAATCAACTTCCGTCAAGCCATGGAAAGTTTCAGTTCTCAAAATGGATTGATACAATAAATAAGGAGTATAAGTCCATGCAAGACAATAAAGTTTAAGAACTTGTCCCATTACCAAAAGGTATGAAGTCCATTGGTTGCAAATGGACATTTAAAACCAAGAAGGATTTGAAAGGATAATGTGGAGAGGTATAAAGTACGTCTTGCAGCTAGTGACTTTACTCAAAAGTCAACGATTGATTTTAAAGAGACTTTCTCTTCGGTATCTTTGAAAGACTCTTTTAAAACAATCACAGCACTTATTGCGCATTTTGATCTTGAGTTACATTAAATGGATGTCAAAATTATGTTTCTCAATGGTAACATCGACGAAATAATTTATGGTGCATGCAGAAAACTTTGTGTCGAAAGTCCCAAATAATATGGTTTGTATATTGATAAAATCTATTCACGGACTCAAGCAGGATTCTCGTCGAAGGTACTTAAAGTTTTACCAAGTGATTATCTCGTTTGGTTTTGAGATAAACACTGTTGAAGATTGTGTGTATCACAAGTTTAGTAGGAGTAGGAATAATTTTCTGGTTTTGTATATTGATTAAAGTATTCAATGCAAACCAGGTGACACCTCTCGTTAAAGGAGATAAATTCGGTTTCAATCAAGTGCCCTAAGGTTAGACTTAAAATTAAGAAAATACAATAGATTTTTTTTTCATGATCAGTTGTAGGGAGTCTAATGTATGCTCAAGTATGTACGCGTCAGGATATTGCGTACATATTAGGATGTTAGGCAGATATTTAAGCAAATATGGATGGATCATTGGATAGCAGCCAAACTACTTAAGTAATTAATAGAGAACAAGAAATTATATGCTCTTTGTAGGAGATCGGATAATTCTGGAGATCATAAAGTATTCCGACTCCGATTTTGTTGGATGCCAACACAGCAGGAGATCCACATCAGGTTATGCTGACTAATGGAGGTATATTTTGAATGAGTGTCAAACATGCACTCATAATTTCTTCCACTATGAAAGCAAGGTTTATAATATGCTGTGGGGTATCTATTCAGGGAATATGGTTGCAAAATTGTCACAAGGCTGCGCCTACAGTACGGTGTTGAATAACCACATGAAATTATGGTGTAACAATAAATCAGCAGTACTGTATTCCAATAACAACAGAAACTTGTATAAGTCAAAGGATATTGACATAAAGTTTCTAGTTGTGAAGGAAAGAATTCAGAATGGTTATAGTGTCCATATAGCACATTAGGACAAACTCTATGTTAGCGGATCCTCTCACAAAAGCATTATCACCTAGGGTCTTTTATGAGCATACTGCTCATATGGGTGTTATCTCAATCAAATATATGGCAATATAGTGGGAGTTTGTATTTTATGTATTTGGGTACTATTTGGTTTTGGACACATTTATGTATTAAAGTATTTTGGATATTTATCTGATCAGATATATGAAAATCCAGTTCATTCTGTTTTCATTATGTTAAAGTATTTGATCTCACTAAAGTTAAGAAGGACCAGTTGGAAATAGACATGTATTGATCACATTGCGTGTAATTTTTATGCTACGCATCCATGATTGATCTATGTCATTTAGCAATATTGGTATATGTGACCATTGATGGTTTAGTTACGCTATATGTGACGAATGCCGCTTTGATCCTATGTTGATATGGTTAATGGACGAGATTGTCCGGATATACCCTAAGGATTAAGATAGCAATTTATGAGCTCACTAAGGTTAACACAATTATAAGGTTACATATGTGGCCCAGTGGGAGATTGTTGAAATTATTCAATAATTAAGGGACCACACATGTAAAATTAATTGTGTTTGGGCTATCTAAATAATTAAGCCAAATTAAAGTGGTCTATTTGGAAATTGGCTTAAGGGTATAATTGTCATGGAATTAATGTGTAGGTACCGGAGATAATTCTAATTTGATGAGGGGCCAAATTAGAAATATCAAAACATATAAATATATGTATTCATTAGGGTTATGGTCCCTAACTCATACGGCCACCAAAGAGAGGTTTCTCTATTCTCTTCTGTATCCCCATCAACAAAGAGAGGAACAAAGATTTCATCTTTGTTATTAAGGGCCGTAGCGGGTTGGAAGATCGAACCCAATAAAGAGACGTTCGCTTCAAGATCCATCAAGTCTAGCAATGGATTCAGGTACGCATCCGCAATTTAATTTATGTTCTTCATCTCATGAATCGACATGGCACAATAAAATTTCTAACAGGTGTAATCCTTTTTTTTGGGTGATCCCTACTTAATTGGAGAGAGGATTTGGAGTTCCCAAGGTTCATTCACCTTGGAGAAAGTCTAAAGACTTGTGGAGTTCCCAAGGTTCATTCATCTTGCATGAACGAATCTTAGAGGAGAAGGTTCATTCCCTTATGGCTATATAAGAAGATGGTTTGGGAGATGTTTGGGTTAATCCTCCCTTGTGATCTTGGTGCTAGAAGTGGTGGTGCTCTTGGTGCTCCTTGCTTACGGTATTCTTCCAGGCGGTGCTTGCTTATACCTCGGGTGCTTCTTCACCAAAGTGTCTTCCATACTTGTGTATGAGAGAGATCCTCTTGAGTGTATCCAAGAGAGAGTTTGTAACTCTGTAATCCCACTATTCTTAGTGGAGGAAGAAAGAAAAGAACTATTGTTGTCCGAGGACGTAGGCACATAGCCGAACCTCGTTAATTCTCTTGTCTTTTGTATGTTTGTTTTTCTTTTCTTTTCTCTAGCCTCCGTGTTAAGCGGATAAGCTAAACTTCAACTTATTGTAACTCCCACGTTAAGTGGGTAAGCTATCTCCATCCCAATTAGCGATATCAGTGCATACCCAACAATTGGTATCAGAGCCACACAAGCTTATTGATCGTGATGGCGGAATCATTGTCTTCTACCTCCTCAACCATGATCAAGCTCACGTCTTCAAACTATTCCATATGGAGGCCGCGGATGGAAGATATCCTCTATTGTAAGGATTTGTATGAAGTGTTACTCTGTAATGGACAGAAGCCAGAAGACAAATCTGAAAAAGATTGGACCATTCTAAATCGAAAAGCTATTGGAGAGATCCGTCCTTGGATCGACCAAAGCATTTTTTACCATGTTTCCAAAGAAACCGATGCTCATCAAATGTTGATAAAGTTAGCATCGATGTACGAACGAGAGACTCCTCCAAACAAAGCGTCACTCATTCGACGTTTGGTGAACCTGAAATACAAAGACGGATGAAGTGTTTCTGAACACTTGAGTGATTTCCAAGAGTTGGTAAATCAACTCTCAACCATGAAGCTGGTGCTGGAAGATGAGCTATTGGCACTTTTGCTACTCAGCTCGTTGCCGGATAGTTGGAACACACTTGTGGTTTCCTTAAGCAACTTTGCTCCTCAAGGCGTCATCACTTTAACCTTAGTGAAGGATAGTTTATTGAATTAAGAATCAAGGCAGAAAGAACAAGGCATAACAACCGAGTCAGATGCTCTTATTTCTGAGAATCGTGGAAGAACTCATCAAAAAAAATTCCACAACCGTGACCGCTCCAAAAGCAGGCCAAAAGATCATTCCAGAGGCACTTTCAAACCAAGAAAGGAGATAGAATGCTTTCATTGTGGCCTTAAGGGTCATATGAAAAGAGAATGCAGAAAACTCAAAAAGGAAAAGAGAAATGAATCAAATGAGAAGAATGAAGCCAAAGACACAACTGCCACTGCTTCAAAAGGCGATAAAATAATCATCATTTGTGATGATGGTCTGGTTAATCTAACCTCTCAAGATTCATGCTGGATTGTAGACTCTGGTGCATCATTTCATGTTACTTCCAGAAAGGAATTCTTCACAACCTACACAAGCGAAGACTTTGAAAATGTGAGGATGGAAAATGAAAAAGTTTCCAAGATTGTGGGAAAAGGAGAAATAGCTCTTGAGACCAACTTAGGCTGCCCCTTGATTCTCAAGAATATGAGACATGTTCCATACATGTGTCTCAACTTGATATCCACTGGCATGATGGATGATGAAGGCTACACCAATGTGTTTGGTGGAGGCAAATGAAAACTCAGCAAAGACTTCCTAGTGCTTGCTAGAGGGAAGAAGGAGAACACACTCTATATGACATATGCTAAGATCAACAATCAGCATGTTAATACAGCAATCGACCAATCAGGATCAACGATTGGGTTATGGCACAAGCGATTAGGTCATATGAGTGAGAAGGGATTGCAAATTCTAGCCAAAAGAGAGGTATTGACCGGGCTGAAATCGAAAGGTACACCTCTTGAACCTTGCACTGATTATTTGGCTGGAAAACAACATAGAGTTTCATTTCATTATAAGGCTGCAACTAGAAAACCCAATGTACTGGATGTTGTTTACTCTGATGTTTGTGGGCCTATGACTACTAACACTCTTGATGGTGCAAGATACTTTGTCACCTTCATTGATGATCATTCCAGGAAGGTATGGGCATATGCAATCAAATCCAAAGATCAAGTCTTTGATGTGTTCAAGCAGTTTCATGCCAGCGTTGAATGTGAGACTGGTACGACTCTGAAGTGCATCCGTACTGACAATGGTGGAGAGTACATAGTGTAAGCCCCCTAAATTTTTGGGATTTATTTTTGAATTTTCTAAATAATTTATTCTCGATAATTTATTTTATTTAATTAATTTTGATCATTAAATGCTCTTTACCGTGACTTGGAATTCTAGAGCATCATGGATGCCAGTCTCTGGAAACTTCCTTCTTGAAGTTTGTAGTAGACGAAATTATCTTCACATTGATAATTCGTGTCCTACTCAAACTTGTTCCCTTGTACTCTTTTTGCTTCATGCAAGTTCGGGTCAATTTAGACCATTTAATTATTAATTGAATTTCCACTCTTTTTCTTGATCATCATATGCACGTTACCATGACTTTTAATTTAGGAGCACCAGACTAGTCTTTTCCTTGAAACCAACTTCTCTCGAGACACTCTTCACCCATGACTTTCGTGTCCCACTCAGACACACCATCTTGTGCTTCATTTCTTCGTACAACTTTTGGGTCAATTTAGGCCAATTAATTATCCACCGTAATTTGTGATCTGACTTCCAATTTAATTTCGGGACCCGACATCGACCCAACCTAGTCGACCCAAAATATGGACATGGCCCACATGAAGCCTACTACCCGTCTGACACTTGTGTTCCATTTATTTGAGCCCCCACATGCTACTTATTTACCCATGATTATAAATACCTAAATTAATTTAATTATTGCACCATGTCCGATTTTGACCCGATCCGGCTCGACCGAACCCAGTCCAAGCTCCATGTTACCCCCTCATGAATACACTCATTTTTCTACAAATATTAAATACCTATTTTATCTATTTTAAATATTTATTGGACAACCCATTTTATTTAATTTTCTAATGTTGACCTAATTTTTACCACATTCAATTATGGCCCTTCATTCAACCCCTAATTATTCCCAACCACTCATTTTCCCCAACACTCAAACTCACACACATAACCCCCCAAAGTCAGCCGGTCCTAACTTCTAGGGATAGCAATTCTCTCTCTCCCTCTCTCATTATTTTTAACACACACACACATAAATAAATTCTCATTCTCTCTCTTTATTTTTCTCCTCACAAACTCATCCACACCATCAGCAGCAAGTAGCCGACCCCCTCCATTTCGACCGACCCATGGTTGGCCGACCACCAGCCCCTTGGACGACCCCATGGCCACCAGCAACCCGAGCCTCCTCTTCTCCTCCTCTTCTCCATCACCACCTCCACACAACCACCACCACTTCCACCCTCAACCACCACTCCATCTTCCTCCTTCCCTCCTCCGATCAGCCGTCGCCGCCATGACCGTAACGCCGCACGAGGCCAGTACAGCACCCTCCCGTAGCACAGTAGTACAGCACGTGCGGCCAACAACACTCGCAGCAGCGCAACACAGCAGCAGTAGCAGTGGCGTGCGCGGCAGCAGCCACTGCCGGCCGGCCGTGTGCCGCCCCGGCCACCGCCGTCGTCGGCGAGCCCCTCCACGGCCGTGCACGGGCTGGACGACCTCCCCGTGGTGGCCACCGTCCTCCGGGATGCACCGCCTAGGCGTTTCGTACGTTTGGCACGGGTTTCCGTCGTGACGAGCTCGGAACCGGAGTTGAAATGATGTTCCGTCGCAGCGACTTCGCGTACATTTTTCGATAAATCCGACCGTTGGATCGGCGATTTCTTCACTCCGTCAAATCTCGGTATATCCATCTTCATTCCCCTCAATTTTTGTCCGTTAATTTTATCGTTTGATACATCAAAACCGGCCACCAAGTTGATCGTTTAAATTGTGTTATTTTTGGACAGTTTTGCGGAGCCAACTTCGTTGGTTCGTATCTCCTCCATCACAGCTCCGTCTGGCATGCCACTAGTTTCTATGTGAAGCTGGTATAACCCTCTTCCAACCCCTTCAGTTTCGTTTCATTGTGAGCACGTTTGATTGGTTGAATTCGACGCCAAAGTTGGCCGTCCGAATTAGTAATTTCCAACTTGTAAAATTCTATTTTTGAACCCGGGACTCCGGATTCAATTTCTGACACCAGCAGTAGACTCGTGGCGTCATTCTGGCATGTGTTCATATAAAGTTTGTTAGATTTGGAGGACGTGGGTCCTGACACGTATTTCGGTACAAAGTGGACTCCACAGTCCGGGTCAACAGGACTTTTTGACGCCGGCTCATCGGAATCCAATTCCGGATATACCGTTGAGTTCGTATCGTCATTCTTGACTCGTTGACATATAATTTACTAGATTTTAGCGGACATTGGTTCCGACACGTATTTCGGTGCAAGTCGGATACCAATATCCGGGTCAACGGGTCATTTTGAGATCGGCTCATCGAAATCCAATTCGGATATACCGTTGAGTTCGTATCGTCATTCTAGACTCGTTGACATATAATTTGCTGAGTTTTGAGGACATTGGCTCCGACATGTATTTCCGTACAAATCGGATTCCAATATCTGGGTCAACGGACCAATCTGAGATCGGGTCATCGGAATCCAATTTCGGATATACCGTTGAGTTCGTATCGTCATTCTGGATTCATGGACAGATAATTTGTTAGGTTTAGTGCACTTTTATTTTGACACGTTTTTCGGTGCAAAGTGGGTCCGACACGGACACCATTTTAACTCGAAATTACCTTTTTGCCTCTGTGTCCAAATTAGACTTATGGATAGGCTATCCTAGCTAATTTGACCATTCTGGACACGGTGGTGATGGTTGTTTCACCATGCGACAACACCTGTAGGTTTTTACCCTTTTATTATAATCCTTCTCTTTTTATTCGTATTTTTTAGACCCTTATATCGGATTTGAGATCCATCGATTCCAGTGATTTCACAACCACTGAAATTGAATGTGTTGACCCTATTTGACCAAGATATATGGTATCTTGGTTGGTAATGTTTAGGAATAGTATGCTTAGGCTAGTTTTGACCTCGGTTGACCAAGTTTGACTGCTTTGACCGAAAGTCAACTATCAGTCAACACTTGGCCTAGAAATATCTAGAAGTTGACCAATTGACCAAAAGTCAATTGTAAGTCAACCTTTGACCTAGTTCGACCTAGTTTGACTTGGTTTGACTTTCTGTTACCTAGTTTGACCTAGTGTGACTCAGTGTGATCTAGTTTGACTTAGTGGACTGAGATTGACCTAGATTAATCAAGCCTAACACTGTTGAACCCTAATTAGCTTATGTATATCTTATCTTTAGGTCTGTGGCATCACTCTGAGCATCGACCCCATTTGACAGATCAGGACCGTAGGCGAGTACATTCACTGATAGTTTTCATTGTCTTGATATCTGCTATATCCGATTCAGTTGTAGTGTCTTACTCGATTTCCAGTCACGATAGTTCACGGACTAGTATACGTTGGATCATGACATGAGATGTTGTTCCTAGATTTTCTTGGTATATATGTACATTTTCTGTCTTGTTCCCTGTACTTGTATAGACACCGATTCCTGAGAGGGAGTAGCTATCCTCTTAGGGAATCCCGTGTCATGACGTGTCATGTCCAGATCCATTATACTATTCGGGGATGGGAAATTATTAGGGGTTATGTGATCAAAGCCACCCTGTCACTATTCTTGTGCTCGTGCCACTCTTCCCTTACGTAGGGTGTAGCGAGATCCCATTTACCTTGTGCTCGTTATCCAGGTTGGCCGACATGACTTTCCGTTGAGGTCACCGCGGATTGCCGGGCCAAGTGGATAGCCTGTCCTGTCACTTATCCCAAGCCGATCACATAACGCTCTAATAATTCAAGGCACATTTTATATTTACTTTATCTTATCATATATCCTGCTCTGTTCTACATTCAGTACTTTCTCACCATACTATGATATTCAGTTACTCACATGTTCCACATACCTTTATGTTATACCTTGATTGGAGACTAAGATCTGCTCGGGAGAAGGGTTACAACCCCGGTCCTTGTTTGGTTTAAGGGTTGTAACTCAGCTTCCGAACGGTTCCCAAGTCTTTATATATCTTTGTCTTGTAGTTCATTATACTGTCTCTTATAGAATTTATCAATTCACATGGAACTGCTGTTAGTGTTTGTACTTGCTCATTTTTCTGACAGGATACCGTTGATAATATTTTAGGAGTTGTTATACCATTATTGGACTTCATGATGTTGCTAGCTGAGGTGGATCTCACTATTTTTCTATGTGAGTTGTCTGGTAGTTATCCTTAGTCTGTCTTATTTTTCTTCCTTATTTTCCTGTCTTATGATTCCTTCTAGTAGTTTCTAGTTGTTCTTGTGCCTTAGTTATCTTTCCTGCCTTATCTTCATTAGAATGTTGGGTTGTGATTGAGTACATTTGTAGTTCATGGACTTTCTAGATGTAGTGTATATTTATTGGATACTAGACATCGTTCTACCGCCGATACTGCGGCGTAGGCTGGGCGTGGCCCACGTATTCGTATCCGTATATTCGGGTGCGGGTCGTGACATATAGGAGACTTTAGAATCTATTGCAAGAATAATAGAATCAGACATGAAAGATCGATTCCAAAGATCCCTCAGCACAACGGGTTGGCGGAGAGGATGAACAGAACGATCGTTGAGCAGATCGGAACCATGTTATCTCACTCCAAGCTGCCAAAGGTGGAGTGAAGCATTAATGACAGCAGTTCACTTAATCAACTTGTCTCCATCAGCTCCACTCAATGGTGATGTACCGAACAAGTTCTGGACAGGAAAAAATGTGTCCTACCAATACTTGAAGGTATTTGGGTGTAGGACATTTGTGCACATTCCTAAAGACGATAGGTCCAAGCTTGATGTCAAATCAAAAGAATGCATTTTCTTGGCTATGGAGATGAAGAGTTCGGCTACAGACTCTGGGATCCTATCAATAAGAAGATTGTCAGAAGCAGAGATGTGGTCTTCTTTGAAGATCAAATTATTGAAGATTTTCAGAAGGGAGAAAAGGTTGATAGCTCCAGGGAATTTCCTGTCAACCTAGATCCAGTTTCTCAGCCCCGGGAACAAAGGGGAGATCCGGTCGAGAACAATGAAGCTGAAATCCATGATCATGTCGAGGACAATCATGATGATGACATTGTACATAAAAATATTCAAGAAGAGCAAGCTCCTGAAGGACCTCAACTGAGAAGATCAAACAGACAACCGAAGCCTAACAGCCTTTACAGTCCACAACAGTATGTATTGCAAACAGATGCAGGAGAACCTAAAAACTATCAAGAAGCCGTGACACACGAGAAAAAGGGGGAGTGGCTGGAAGCCATGTAAGATGAGATGAAGTCCTTGCATGAGAATCACACTTATGATTTGGTAAAATTACCAAAAGGAAGAAGGGCACTCAAGAACAAATGGGTGTATAAGCTGAAGACAGAAGAAAACAAATCACAACCAAGATACAAGACGAGGCTAGTTGTGAAAGGTTTTAGTCAGAAGCAAGGAATTGACTATGAGGAGATTTTCTCACCAATGGTGAAGATGACATCTATCAGAGTAGTGCTCAGTGTCACAACCCGATCCCAAATTATTGGGTCAAACCGGATCATGCCCAGCCTGCACCGTTGTGAGACGGCGGTAGTAAGCTGTTCTATATGCAGGTATTCACAACAACATCTATACATTTATCACAACTTGAATATACGAAAATTTTAAAACTTTTTATTCAACAATTGAAAAGTACAACTGGAAATGGAAGAACTGAAATAAAGTACTGAATTCATATTAACAAACTCCAAAATAATAAAACTAGAAAACTGGAAACAACTAGCTAGTCGGTCGGCTCATCGGCCTCAGGTTCTGCGTCCTCCAAGGGAGACTCTGGCAACACCACAGGATACAATACTGGGTCATAGTAGCTATTGTACAATAGCTCAGCATCCTCAATGTCACCTAAAAAATGTGGGTCTCCAGTCAGGAGGGAGCAAGTACGAATATGTATCTCACATTTCAAATAATAATGGAAAAGTGCAGGCTAAACAGTTGAAACAATATTTTTCAGCAATTTAACAATTTAAAACAATGTCATTTGAATGTGTAATCGTCTATGACCGGCTTGGGTTGTACAATAGCGTCCTAGCGACGCGATACGGCTTATCCCCGTGTGTAAGAGGGGTAAGCTCGCATAATTATGCAATATGAGGGGTATTGGCCATAAACGTTACACTATTCCCCCAATATTCCCACAATCAATATCAATCAATATTTGAACCCTAGGAGAGGGTTCCGTGTAGCAATGTGGTTTAAACATGCAACTTGATAATTACTAAATAAAATGCAAGAAAATATAACCGTAACTTGCCTCTGTTGATTGACTGGATCGGAAATGTCGGTACCGAGGAGGAAGTCAAGTACGCCTCCGAGATCCTACAGTTGAGAACCTTGACTTAGAACCATAATGAAACCATTCTAGGTGTGCTAGTTACAATCTCTAAAAGCAAACCCTAGTCAGGTTTTAAGTTATTAATTAATCTACTGAAAATTGTCTAACGTCGCAATCTACGTTCGTTATCATTTTAATTGAATAAGTCGGTTACTGATTAATTGAAAAAAATAGCAATTACTGGTTAATTTGGCAACACTTTGTATTTCATATATATATATATATATATATATATATATATATATATATATATATATATATATATATATATATATATATATATATAACTAGGCTTTTTATTTTAAATGAGAAAACATGTGAATTGCTAGATTATTTATTATGAGAAAACTTATTAATTTTCTTTATAAAATATATACCCATTTTATATTCTATGCGTTTAACGGCGAAACCAACATTCCAGAAAAATAAGAAAAAGCTACGCTACACAATACAGGGTCACAGAAAAATAAAGAAAAAACTGGGCTTATGCCCTTTACAAATTATTTACATAAATTAATTAATCCTAAGGCGAGCTCTG
Source organism: Iris pallida (assembly GCA_029216955.1). Lineage (NCBI taxonomy): Eukaryota > Viridiplantae > Streptophyta > Magnoliopsida > Asparagales > Iridaceae > Iris > Iris pallida. The sequence goes on along the minus strand of JANAVB010028196.1, from coordinate 22,251,143 downwards.
AGTGCCGCGAACGGTCCAAACAGTAGGCCGAGGCCCTGCACCATAAATACTAAAAGCAGTACCAGTGATTAATTTTAAAGCCAACCACAACACAATTAAATATCCCAAACCATGGATCACTAATTACCAACCCAAAAATGACTATCCAACCCAAAAACCAACCACAGCACAACATATCCAAAATAGAAAATATGTCGCGACGTAACCGATACTCTACGTATCACCCAAAAGCAACAATATATCAAAATACCGAATCCCGAAACGTGATCGAGACCGCTTCATCACAGACCATCTACGGGAGGGACACGCGGACACGAAGTTATACCTCAATTGCTCGGCTAGAGCTCTCAGATGCAATTATTAGAAGAATGAAATCCGCGGACAACGAAAAATGGCTCGGAAAAGCGCTGCGGAACTCGGGGCAGTGCTGGGGCGGAGCCGACAGGGCTCGGGGTCACGCCGGGAAGGCGCTGGCCAGCGACACGGGGACTCGGAGGTCGCCGGGGGCGGATCTGGCCGGCGGGACAGCGCTGGCCGGATGGGCACGGCCGGCGGGAACGTTGGTCGGACGGAAACGGGCCGGTGGGAGACAGGACGCGGCCTCGGGTGAGCCGCTGGGAGTTGGTCGGGATCCGACGCACGGGAGCCGCGCGGGGCGGACGAGGCAGGGGCGGCCTCGGGAACAGCACGCAGGGGGTCGAGCGGCCTCAGGAACAACGCGCGGGGGGGTCGAGCGGCCTCGGGTCGGAGGCGGGCGGAGGCGCCGGGTGGTCGCGGACGGGCAGGGCGCGGGTTGGCCGGAGGGACGTCGGCGGCTAGGGCTCGACGAGGCTCGGGCCACCGGAAGGTTGATCCGGGCGGGCGGGCACGGTAGGGCTTGGGCGGAGCTTGGGGAAGAGATGGGATGAGAGGAAAGAAGCTGGGATGGGAAATGAGCGTGAGGGAGAGAGAGAGCTCCTGATGTGGGGTTATTATGGAAAGAGTGGGAGAGAAGAATGTAAAGAGGAGGAGAAGTAGAGATAGAGAAATAAGGGGCTTGGGCCAGGTCGTGGGGACAAGTCGGGGAACAGGTCGTGGGAAGGGAAAAAAAGGTTTTTGTTTTATTATTTTTTTAATAATAATAATAATTATTAAACCAACCATAGGTATATATATATATATATATATATATATATATATATATATATATATATATATATATATATATATATATATATATATAATTCTAGGTTTTAATGGGAAAACCAAGGGGGGGTTCGAAAAACGGGATCTGGTTCGAGTTCGGGGTCGGTATCCGAACTCGGGTTGGACTCCGGGCACGGGATCGGGGACAGGACCACAATCAAAATCCAATGATTAATTTTAAAAATAATATTTTCCTAACCCGACTAATAATAATAATAATATAATAATAATAATAATAATAATAATAATAATAATAATACTAATAATAAAAAATAATAATAGAACTAAGACAAAGATTATGCTACAAATCCAACAATTACTAATTCTAAGATTTTTCGAGTTTCACACTCAGCTTGGCTGCAAGTCTAAATCTAGAAATGGAACAACTAGATGTGAAGACTGTATTCCTTCACGGAGAGATTGAAGAAGAAATCTACATGGAGCAGCCAGAGGGTTTCAAAGTCAAAGAAAAAGAAGATCTAGTCTGTCGACTAAAGAAGAGCCTGTATGGACTGAAACAGGTACCACGCCAATGGTATAAGAAGTTTGATCTCTTCATGACCAAGCAAGGATACCTGAGGACCACTTCTGATCATTGTGTGTTTGTCAAAAGGTACTCTGATGGTGAACTGATTATACTCCTTCTATATGTTGATGATATGTTGATCGTAGGTCGTGACAATGACAAGATCAGCAAGTTAAAGAAAGAGCTCAGCAAGTCCTTTGCAATGAAGGACTTAGGTCAACAAAGCAAATTCTCGGTATGCATATCTCCCGTGATCGAAGGAATGGGAAGCTGTGGTTATCATAAGAACGCTATATCGAGAAGGTGTTGAAGAAGTTCAACATGGACAAGGCAAAGCCTATAGCAACTCCACTTGCTAATCAATTTTTGCTCAACTCAAGACAGTGTCCTACAAGCAACAAAGAAAAAGAAGAGATGGCATCGGTGCCATATGCCTCAGCAGTTGGCAGTCTTATGCATATGATGGTGTGCACCAGACCTGACATGGCACATACAGTTGGTGTCGTCAGCAGATTCTTATCCAATCCGGGAAAAGAGCATTGGAAAATGGTGAAGTAGATTTTAAGATACCTCAAAGGTACTTCCAAAATGAGATTGTGCTTTGGAAATGACAAGCCTATGTTGATTGGGTACACAGATGCAGATATGGCTGGAGATTTTGACTCCAGAAAATCTACTTCAGGATATTTAGTTACTCTTTCAGGGAGAGCTGTGTCTTGGCAGTCAAAGTTACAGAAGTGTGTTGCCCTGTCGACTACAGAAGCAGAATATATCACAGCGACAGAAGCATGCAAGGAACTACTGTGGATGAAAAGATTCCTAGAGGAGTTGGGTCAAGAACAACGAGAATATGTTCTTTATTGTGATAGCTAGAGTGCTATCCATTTGAGCAAGAATTCGAATTTTCACTCAAGGACAAAGCATATTGACGTGAGATATCATTGGATTCGTAACGTGGTGGAATCCAAGCAACTTCAGATTGAGAAGATCCATACCAATGACAACGGCTCAGACATGATGACTAAATCTTTACCTGTAAGCCCCCTGAATTTTAGGGCTATTTTAAATTTTCTAAATGATTTATTTTCGATAAGTATTTTATTATTTAAATTGTTTTGATCATTGATGTTCTTTCCGGTGACTTTGACTTCTGGAGCGTCAGGGATGCCAATTTCTGTAAACTCTTTTTACGAGTTTTGTAGTAGACAAGATTATCTTCGTTTTGATATATCGTATCCCACTTAAACTCGTTCCCTTGTGCTCTCTTTGTATCGCACAACTTCGGATCAACTTAGACCAATTAACCGTTGAATAATTATTTCCACTTTTATCTTTGATCATCGTTTACACGTTACCGTGACTTTTAATTTAGGAGCACCAGACCAATCGTTTTCTCAGAATTAACTTCTTATGAATGATCTACTCGAGACGCTCTTCACCCATGACCTTCGTGTCCTACTCAGACACTCCATTTTGTGCTTCATTTCCTTCGCACAACTTTCGGGTCAATTTAGGCCGATTAATTATCTACCGGAAAACCTGATTTAATTTCCAATTTAATTTTGGGACCCGACATCGATCCAACCTAGTCGACCCAAAGTATGGACATGGCCCACAAGAATCCTACTGCCCACATGACGCTTGTGTCCCATTTATTTGATTTCCCGCATGTTACTTATTTACCCCTGATTATAAATACCCATTTAAATTCAATTATTGCACCCTGTCCGATTTTGACCCGATCCGACTCGACCGAACCCGAACCCAAGCTCCATGTTGTACTCTCATGACTGCACAAATACCCCACATAATATTTCTTTTTTTCCTATTTTGAAAATATCTCTTCCTCTCTCTACTTTATTAATATCTTAAATATCTCTTATATATATATATATATATATATATATATATATATATATATATATATATATATATATAACTCTCTCTCTCCTATTATTTACAACACTCCCACCTCACCACCTCACCCCTCCACCTCACAGCTCAAACACCCCCTCTCCTTGTGGCTGACCTCTCTCTCTCTCCTTCTCTCTCAAATATCTCTCTCTCTCTCTCTATTCTCACTCTCTCTCTCTTTCTATATTATATATATCACACACATATATACACACTCTCTCCTTCTCTTCTCCTTCTTCTCCCTCACCCTCACGTACACCACCACCACCACCGTGAACTCCACCACCCACAGCCTCCTTCTCCTCCTCCATTCTTCATCACCATCTCCACCACACACCAACACCACCATCACCATTACCATCATCATCAAGCAACACCACCCTCACCAACACCATCTTCACCACCCTCACAAACCACCACCACCATCGTCCGCTGTCGCCTCCACGGCCACCGTCGACGACCGCCGCTCGTGCGCCAGGCCAGCGCCGCCCCTCCCTCATGGCCAGCAAATACGACAGCAGCGCAGCAAAGCCGCACGCAGCAGCAGCAGCGCAGTGTGTGCGCACGCGGGCCGCCGTCGTGCGCCGTCGCGCCGCCGCATGGCCGCCGTGGCAGACTCCCCCTAGCGCGCGAGCACTCCGACGAACTCCCCCTGGCCACTGCCTTCCTCTCCGGTGCGACGTATAGCCGATTCGTGCGTTTGGCACGGGTTCCCGTCGTGACGAGCTCGGAAACGAAGTTGAAACGGTATTTTGTAGCAGCGACTTCGCACACGATTTTTGAGAAATCCGACCGTTGGATCATCAAACTCTTTGCTCCGTCGCAATCTTAGTATATCCATCTTCACTTCTCTCAATTTTCGTCCGTTAATTTCGTCGTTTGATACCTCAAAACTGGCCACCAAGTTGACCGTTTAAATTGTACTATTTTTGGACAGTTTTGTGGAGCCGACTTCGTCAGCTCGTAACTCCGCCGTCGCAGCTTCGGTTGGTGCACTACCAGTTCCTGTATGCAGCTGGTATAACCCTCTTCCTGTCCCTTAAGTTTCATTTCATTGTAAGCACGTTTGGTTGGTCGAATTCGACGCCAAAGTTGGCCGTCCGAATTCTTTAATTTGTACTTGTAAAATTTTATTTTTGAACCCGGGACTCCGAATTCAATTTCTGACACCACCAGTAGACTCGTGGCGTCGTTCTGGCATATTTTCATATAAAGTTTGCTTGATTTGGAGAACGTGGGCCCTGGCACGCATTTTGGCGCAAAGCGGATCCTACTTTTCGCGTCAACCTGTCACTTTGAGATCGGCTCATCGGAATCCAATTCCGGATATATCGTTGAGTTCGTATCGTCATTCTGAACTCGTTGAAATATAAATTGCTGAGTTTTGAAGATATTTGCTCCGGCACGTATTTCGGTGCAAACCGGATTTCAAGTGTCCGCGCCAACGTGTCATTTTGAGATCGGCTCATCGGAATTCTATTTTGGACATACCGTTGGGTTCGTATCATCATTCTGGATTCGTGGATATATAATTTGCTAGGTTTTGTAGACTTCTATTCTGACACATTTTTCGGTGCAAAGTGTGTCCAACGACGGACATCATTTTAACCCAAAATTACCGTTTTGCCCCTGTGTCTAAATTGGACTTATGGGTAGGCTATCCTAGCTAATTTGACCATTCTGGACACGTTGGTGATATTTATTTTATCATCCAACAACATCTGTAGATTTTGCTTATGTATCATACTTAATTTGTAATTAATTATTTTTCCAGAAATTGTTACTTTCTGTTTTTGAATTTCTATATATATTTTAATTGCTGTAAAAATTTGGGAAAAATTGTATTTAAATACTATGTTAATTTAGCTAATTTATTATAATTTTTCCAGTATTTATTAAGTACTTTTGGTATTTTATAAAAATAGGAAAAAGAACTCATTTTCAGGATACATGTGTTTGCTGATTTTTAATAAATATCTATGAAGGTTTATAAATTCCAGAAAAATTAGTATAAATTTCTATAATTAACAAGGACCATTTTGGTGCTTTATTTTATGTAAAATTGAGCTTTTTGTCTATCTCAAAAATTGTTGGAACTCAGTGTACAGTTTGATTTATTTATTGAGTAGTTACGACTTACAAGTTTTGTGTTGATTTGAGTTATTGTAGTATTGGACCTCACCCTACACTAGTGTAAAGGCCTTAGAAAATTAGTTTGGATATAGTTGCACTCCATATTAGACTTTTATGCTAGGTTCCCACTTAGCTAGTATCCAGTTAGGAGTCGTGTCACACCACTAGTGTAATCTTGAACATAACTTAGAGGCTGAGTTTGTATATCATTATTGACAGGACACCGGATATCTATATCTTCATACTAGTAGTCTTGCTTTGCTCGAGACAAGTACATCTGCAAACTTATTTACTGTCTTTTAATGCTAGAACATGTATTAACCCTGTTAAAATACTGATCCTTGAGGTAGCAAGTTAAATCTTCACATGTTGTATTACTTTCAGTACCTACCATGCTTAGGACAGTTCTTATATCTTCACATGCTTCTTACTGGTTCTCAGTACATGTTCCACTATATTTTATACTGCTCTCAGTGCCTACCATGCTTATACTATTTCCAGTATCTTTCACATGCTTTATACTGTTCTCGTTGTCACGCCCCAGAACCAGAATACTGGAGAGCGGGGGCGGACACAGCCAGCTACGTATAATGAAATGGAATCCATCTCACTATACGGTCACGGCTGTCTAGAAATATGAGGGTTTATCTACAAGCCATCAGTCTCTTAAGGTCATATATTAACCTATTGTCTCAATCTCAACCAACTAATAATAGTCACAAGATATCAGATCACCAAATATACAATTGTAAGGCGTCCCAAACATTACATATCCAGATGATCATGAAGCTAGTCGTACAAAATGTAAGGACTAGCAAGAGTTAAGTCATACATGATCAACCTCGAGTTGCCAATCATGATTACAGCCCGTAGGCAGACAGTAAATAAAGTTGCAAACGAGCTAACACTTGCTCGACGGCTAAACGCCTCAAAAGAATAATGTACAATTACAGTGGGAGAACAAAAGAAACCCACTCGTTGCCAGGATTCCCTCTAGTGGTCACCATCTGGCTGAAAAGCAGGTAGATTCTTTGCTGCTGCTCCGGTATCTGGCCATACAAAACCAGCTGGGTCAGACCCCAGAAAGAGCAAGTGCCACAAAGGAGGCCACAAAATAAGAACTAAAGCCAGCAAATTAGCACAATAATATAATTACATAATAAGAGATAATAATTTAGAAAAAAGTATGATAGGTGAATATAAAAGACAATCTTGTGCAGAATCGATAAAAGACAGAGCATATAGAAAAGCATGACAGGATGATATACGATGAGATAACCATGGGACTATTCAGATAACCAGGTTACAACCCGTAAACCAAACAAGGACCGAGGTTGTAATCCTTCGTCTGAACAGAACTTGGTTTCTCCCACCATTTATCGGCAAGGTAAATATAGAAAAATCATAACAGGTAGCAATTCTTGCGCAGGAATCAAGACAAGACTAGACAGGTTATACTTCACTCAGTCAATCACGGCCAAGCAAATACTACGGCTTACTACTTTAACTAACTAGGGTTATCACAAACCTAGTTACTAGCAAGATGCAATGAGAATTCCAAGTCCGGTTACCTGTTTGTTACTACCTGAGTGATCCCAGCAAGAAAAGGAAAAGATAGCAAGATATAGCAGACACACTGTAGTAAGATACATGTGTCCTAAGGTACTACACTCGACGGCGGGCTGGAAGTGTGCTCATCTCGACGGATAGCAACAAATACCAAGTATATATATATATAAGGCCGGGACCAAAGGGGCAACGGGTAACTGGGAAATTCTCCATGAACTATTTGATCAATCTAGTCATTAATCCTAGCCATATTCAGTATGAATCCCTGACCGTAGGAAACCAGGGGTTCATGTCCTAGACATGATGCAAGACAAGACAGGTTCATTTGTACAAACACATTCACCCACGGTGTCCAGGCCATTTATTCTTGTCAAGTCGTGTTAGTCGTCGCAACAGCATTAAGATAATTCATGTCAGGGTACTTGTCAGGAGTGCGCCACGACGGGCCACTATTATGTCAGGTTGGTCATGTCAGGAGTGCACCACTACGGGTCACTGTCGTGTTATGCTAGTTCCCTGTAGTACCATGCCGTATACAATAGTCATTCCAAACATATTAAGTAAAATCAAGTTCATGACAAAAGGTGTAAGGATATAAAATGGGCGTAAAATATCTAATAAAATATCAATATACAGGGCTATAGAAAAGCCAAGCTTAAAGAAATAAGATCAAAACTCCAAGAGCCAATGGGTTAAGCAAGGGGTTCAGGGTGCAGCGTACGCACAAGACACGCACGCAGGAGAGCTGCATACGTGAGAAGTCACGCACGCAGGAGAGCTGCATACGTGAAAAGTCACACAAGCAGGAGAGCTGCACACGTGAAAAGTCACGCACGCAGGAGAGCTGCATACGTGAAAAGTCACGCAAGCAGGAGAGCTGCATACGTGAAAAGTCACGCAAGCAGGGGAGCTGCACACGTGAAAAGTCACGCACGCAGGAGAGGAGCGTACGTGCAAAAGCACGCAAGCCAGAGAGCTGCGTACATGCAAAAGCAAACAAGCAGAGAGCTACGTACACGTAAAAACACGCACGCAGGGTCTGGGTCTTCTTCTTCATGGCTGAGAAGAAGCTCCAATGGCTCCAAAACTTCAAGGCATCACAACTTGGCCATCCGAACTCCAAATCCAGATTTCCAAAGTTCCAACCAGGGTGGAATGGAATTCTCTTCCACATGGAAACATCAAAACCCATAAAAATCCAACTTACATAGATCAAAACCATACAAAACCAAAAATAGAGAAAACTTAGATCTAGGACAATGGAAACTCCAAATCACAAAATACCAAGTTCTAATGTTGATCACCATGTCCTAATCTAGCAAATGGACAAATAAAAGAGGGTTCTCATGTGGTGGCAAGGTGCACTTGCCTATGGGTTGGGAGAGTTGTGTGGAGGAAGAAGAAGAAGAAGAAATTAATGGAGGAGGTAATGAAGAGAGAGAGTGTTAGGTGGGGATTATAAAGAGGGTGGGATGTGGTGGAATGAAGGTGGAGCATAGGCTAAGGTATTCCAACACATATTAAACCAAACCAAAACAACCCAAACCAATTAAAACCGAGCCAAGTCAAAAACCCAAAATACGAGAAATACCAAAATTCTACAAGTTAAGAAAAATAAAAATACATGCCAAAATCCAGATATGAGTATAAATACGAAATACGAGAAATACGAAAAATGAGGGTGACACTCGTATCACTCACATGTTAATAAAAACGGGTTAAGGAAAAACTGTTAGTAGTGTACGTGATCATGACCCCCTTCTCCGTATGTATTTACCGAGCACTGTTATATTCTATATATAACTTTGTCGTATGTCTGATCCCGCATTTGTGTATGGACATACACCGATGCCGTTAAGGGTACGTATGTACACTTCAGAAAATTGATATGTACCACTGTACATCCTATTTACCTATTGACTGATCACTCACTTACTACAGTTTTAAACTTTAAAATGAATATGTATTGCCATGATAGATTATGAGATACCATGAGTCCAGATATGCCATGTTCCCTATGTTACTATGATACTGTGATTCCAGTCATACCATGATTCCAGATATGCCATGTTCCCTATGTTACTATGATACTGTGATCATGATTCCAATTGTACCATGAGGCCATGTTTCCAGTATTTCCTGTTTTATAGACTTATCACACCATATTTCTTGTTGTACATCTCTTTATTATATATTCAGTATTTTAGTTGTAGAGGTTGTACTTGCTCCCGTCTTGACATGATAACATTGTAGGTTCACTTTCTGAGGAGAAAATGCTATGTGATTGATATTATGGTATTGCATTTGAGGACCTGGCCTTAGCTCCAGAAGAGGTCCCAGCGGGGAACCTTGCTTAGATATTTTTCATGTGTTTTGAGACTTAGACTTTGTTTTGAACTTATATTTGGATACTTGACTTTGTCTCCAGTTAGATACTTATAAAGTGTATTATTAAGTCTGTGCTTATGTTACCTTCGCTTATAGATGCTATGTTGTGATGAACATTTAAATATAATTTTAGAACTGTTAGCAGCTTACATCCTTTATTGTCTATTCTTAGAACAGCTTACTACGCTTTAACCAAGCGTAGGCTGGACATGGCTCGGTCCGGTCCAACAATTTGGGTAACGGGTCGCGACATTACCTAAAGACAAGCACATCTTTTGCAGAAGTGCAGCTGGTATGACGAAGCCTTCCACTTAAGTCGGGAAGGAAGAAATTGTTGGGTGGTCCCTCCTTAATTGGAGAGAGGATTTGGAGTTCCCAAGGTTCATTCACCTTGCAGAAAGTCTAAAGACTTGTGGAGTTCCCAAGGTTCATTCATCTTGCATGAACGAATCTTGGAGGAGAAGGTTCATTCCCTTATAGCTATATAAGGAGATGGTTTGGGAGATGTTGGGTTAATCCTCCCTTGTGATTTTGGTGCTAGAAGTAGTGGTGCTCTTGGTGCTCCTTGCTTGCGGTATTCTTCCGGGTGGTGCTTGCTTCTACCTCGGGTGCTTCTTCACCAAAGTGTCTTCCATACTTGTGTATGAGAGATCCTCTTGAGTGTATCCAAGAGAGAGTTTGTAACTCTGTAATCCCACTATTCTTAGTGGAGGAAGAAAGAAAAGAACTATTGTTGTCCGAGGATGTAGGCACATAGCTGAACCTCGTTAATTCTTTTGTCTTTTGTATGTTTGTTTTTCTTTTCTTTTCTCTAGCCTCCGTGTTAAGCGGATAAGCTAAACTTCAACTTATTGTAGCTCCCACGTTAAGTGGATAAGCTATCTCCATCCCAATTAGCGGTATCAGTGCATACCCAACACTTTTGTATGGCATAAATAACAACATTACTAGACTAAGAAACTTGAGACATACTATTTTAGTTTGTATTATAATACTTTAAGTCACGTTTAGTTTGTGGAATTACAACTTTTGTAAAATAATTTTTATTTTATTTTATGTATTTGAATATGAAAAATAAAACATGAAAGAAAATTAATTTTTAAAGAAAAAATGGTATTCTATACCCATCCTAAAGATTCATTTTTCCTCCTGATTTTTTTATACTTATTACAAAAATCTAGGACTATCCAATATTCAGATTCATAAAAAAAACAAATAAATAATTTTCTTTCAAAAAAAAAAAACTCACGAATTAAACGAGGCATAAAAGTGACATTCACATTCTCTTCCTAAGTGAATGAGATAAATAAACTTTCCACATGCTAAATGTTAGTACATCCAAGCTTCAAGGCTGGCAAAGGAAGTGTTTGTCACATGCTGGTCGAACCACACTTATCAAATCTACTCTATCATCATTAGCTACCTATCATTTATCTTCCTATTATGTACCAAGGAAGGTGACTAATAATCTTGTCAAAGATCAAAGAAATTTTTGGTGGGGATCAACCGAAAAAAAGAAGATCCATTTCACAGCTTGGAATAGATTCACTTTGCCAAAGTATCAAGGAGGCCTTGGTATAAGGGATCCACATATCATTAAACTATCCTTAGTCATGAAACTCTCATGGAGATTTCTTTCTCAACCAACTTCCCTTTGGTCTTCGTTGCTTGCTGCAAAATATCTGCATTCATCTACTTTCTGGTCAGTTGTTCCCTCGACTACCATATCCTGTGTTTGGTCCAGTTTACTTAACATCAGGGAGTGGCTCAAGAACAACATCATTTGGTCAATAGGTGATGGAGAGGATATTAATATTTGGAATGACCCATGGGTTCCATCTCTACCTCATTTTACAGTACAAGGTTATTCATTTAGTAACAACTGGGCAAGTAAAGTCACTGATCTGATCAATTTGGATTGTATGTCCTGGAAAATTAATCTCATACATATGCTCTTTCCTCCCCATGAAGCTTCTGCTATCCTGAAAATCCCATTATCTGCAAATTGTACTAAAGACAAACTTATATGGATTCATACATCAAATGGAGAGTTTACTGCCAAATCAGCATATAGAGTGATTCATGAAAGATTGTTCCCTGCTTCTCAATACTCTGAAGGAGATGATTTCAATGACTGGAAGAGGCTTTGGTCTTTTACTAAAATCAGTCCAAAGGTGGTGCTATTCGTGTGGAGAGCTATAACCAATTCCCTTCCTACAAACGCAAATATCCACAGACGCATTGATCAAATCGATGGAACTTGCCCCCTATGCAATGTACATCCTGAAAATACTAACCATTTGTTGTTGCATTGTCCCAAAACAGGCTTATCTTGGCAATACAATCCATTGGTGGCTAGCATGATATCAGTGGATTCGTCAATCTCATCTCTTACTACAGCTATATTAAAGAATGGTGACACAAATAAAGTGGCTTCTTTTTTCTACCAGCTATGGACCATATGGAAATCAAGGAATAATGCTGTTTTCAATAATATTCAAATCAATGCAAGGTGGATCTTTGAAGATGCACAAAGTTTACAGAGGAAGCATGAAGTTCACTCCATTGGACCTCCTGATTGTACAAGTACTATGAGCCGGAATGAACTCCTTGCTACATGGTTGCCACCAAGTTACAATTGCTGGAAGATCAACTTTGATCGTGCCTTCTTCGATGGAAAAATGTCGGGAGCTGCAGTTCTTCGTGACTCACAGGGTCTTTTCAAATTGGCATTATCGAAAACAGAGGAAGGTGGCTCCCCCATTGAAGCTGAAGCATCTGGTATTCGGTTAGCTTTGCTAATCTGCAAAGAACAACTTCTTAGTGAAGTTACAATTGAAGGAGATTGCAAGTCATTGATAGATTCAATTAATCATCCTGCAGTAATTCCTTTGTGGCGTGCTCGTCATACCATTGAGGATGCTAAAATGGCTTGCCAATCTATGCCTAATATGTCATTCAATTTTACTCATAGAAGTGCTAATCAATGTGTGCACTCATTAGCTACCTTTTCTCTATTTCATACTGCATCTGATTCTCTCTCTCTTTATAATGAGATACCTCCATGTATTGAACCTCATGTTATTCATGACATGAGTTCAGTTGTTTCTTAATTTTAATGAAATCTTGTTGTTGTTCAAAAAAAAAAAAATAAATAAATAAATAAACTTTCCTCTGAATCACAAAGACGAACACTAAAATCTTTGCACATTATTTTCTCCTCAAAACTCTCCTCCGCAGTCCTCAGTCCTCACCGTGCACCAATGTACTCTTTTATACTTTCTTGTCACTGATTTTCGCAGTTGATGTCCCATCCATTGGAGCATAACATTACAAGAATACAAGAGCAAAATAGCCATGAAAATATCCGTTGCTATGTCCACAAAATTAGGTACTAAATAAATAGCTACATACTCGGTATAACATATGCTGCTAGATACAATCTGTTGTTGGGATGTGCGTAGATTGGAAAGGGGATAGATAAACGACAAACTCTTAAGGATAGAATTGGGACGGATTTTTTCTGTCACTAGTGTAGCAACATATAGGACATATTTATTCTTAATAATTCCAAGTATTATGTATCTTATTAGGATCGATTCTGAGCACAAGGAAGACATAGACGAACTTTCAAAGTCGGACTCCCATACATAATATTAATTTTTTTAAAAGATTGAAATAAAATTGAGCATGCAAAATTTAAACCAATGACCATTTTGTACAAATTTGACATAATAATCACTATACCACAAATATTTTACGATCGAAGAAGTCTATGATACATAATAATTTTATTTTAGATACAAAATTATATATATATATATATATATATATATATATATATATATATATATATATATATATATATATATATATGGGAGCGGATCAGAAGGCGAAATGCGACTGGCTGATCAGAAGGCGAAATCTTTGCACATTATATACCTATATATATGTATAGGCGAAATCTTTGCACATTATATATATATATATATATATATATATATATATATATATATATATATATATATATATATATATATATATGGGAGCGGATCAGAAGGCGAAATCTTTGCACATTATATATATATATATATATATATATATATATATATATATATATATATATATATATATATATGTATGTATAGGCAAGGCGACCATGCTTGAGGAAATCAGTCTCAAGCAGAAGGCGAAATGCGACTGGCTGAAGCACGGGGACACCTGTTCCAAGTTTTTTCACGGGGTCGTGAAAGCCAGGCGAAGTCGTAATCAAATTGCCTTGCTGCTCGGGAAGAATGGGAACCAGATTGAAAACCCGGTCGAGATAGAAGTTGAGGTCAAGGAGTTTTTCTATGAGCTATACAACAAAAGCATTCCCAGGTTCTCTCTGAACCTGTTATATGTAAAAGACTCCTCACTGATGAAGCGAAAGTCGGATTGCGGAAGATTGTTTCCCTGAAAGAATTGGAGGAGGTTGTTCTCTCGTCCAAGGCCAATCGATTCCCGGGGCCGGACGGTTTTACGGCGGGTTTCTTCATAAACCACTGGGACACAGTTAAGATTCTCGTTCTGGAATCGGTGAGAGACTTCTTCAGGACAGGTAAACTATTGCGGGAGTTCAATCACACCTTCATTACTCTCATACCTAAGGTTGCTGGGGCCTCGGACCTGAAGGATTTCAGACCAATCTCCTGTTGCAACTTCATCTACAAGGTGATTTCCCACATTATGTGTAATCGGATGAAGGCCCTCCTGCCAGGACTGATATCGTTAAACCAGTCGGCTTTCATTCAGGGAAGGAGTATCGCGGAGAATTGTCTTCTTGCTAATGAGCAGGTCAGAGACTTTAACAAGGTATACGTAGGAAGCAATAAGCTTGTGCTAAGCTTGATCTCAGGAAGGCTTACGACTCCGTCAACAGGCACTTCGTGATCCAGATAATGAAGGCCATGGGCTTTCACTACCAAAATACATGGATTTACCGACGGCCTTATCCGTCGGTAGTCCGTCGCCAAAAATAAATATCGACGGATTACCGACGGATATTTTGGTAAAACAGCCGTCGGGAATAACCTCGTCGCTAAAACATATCCGTCGCTACTCCGTCGCTCAGCGACGACTTAGCGACGGAATACCGTCGGCGCATTTAAATATATATAGCGACGGATTACCGACTAGCTTTCGTCAAAACATGTATCAGGATATAGGGTTAGCGACGGAAAACTCCGTCGCTAAAGAGTCGGCAAAACCGTATCAGTGATTTTCTGATACGCAATATCCGTCGCTAATCCGTCGTAAATTTGTAGGTAAAAGCGTATCAGAGATTTTCCCATACGGCAGGTCGTCGTTATGCCGTCGCTAATCCGCCGAGGTGTACGACGGATTAGCGTCGTATTAGCGACAAAACATCCGTCGCTAACTGCAAAATTTATGGACATCAAACAGAACCAGGTCGACGGACATTCCGTCGCTAAACCGTCGCTCAATGTAAAATTCTCCAGGTAGCGACGGATATTACGTCGCCAATCCGTCGATACATTAAATTCCTACAGTTAGCGACGGATAGTCCGTCGGGACTTTGTCGCCAGTCCGCCGTAAATTAGTCGCCAATCCGTCGCGAAAGCTAAAATTTATGGACATCAAACAGCACCAGGTCGACGGATCGTCCGTCGCCAATCCGTCGCTTTATTGAAATGCTCCAGGTAGCGACAGATTTTACGTCGCCACTCCGTCGCTAACCTCAGTTTCTCCAGTTAGCGACGGACTATCCGTCGATGAGTGGTCGCCAGTCTGTCGCTAACTTCTAATTTTTGAAAAAAAATTACTACAAACAGACTCTTTCCTGTTTATACAACACATCCAACACAATATCAAACATACAAAATATCCATATACAACACCAATCCATATCCAACACGAATATCCAACGTATCCAATATCCAACACCATATATCCATATGCAAAATATCCATATCCGACACCAATATCCAACGTATCCAATATCCAACAAAATATTACCAACACAATATATCCAATATCCAACAATAAATTATCCAAACATAAAAAAAAATATCCGAACATACAATGTATCCAAATGTCTGCAAAACCAACAACATAAACAAAATCAAACCCCGTCCGTCGGATCGTCTCGTGCTCGTGCCGCCGCATCCGCTTTGCGTATGTACTCCTCCACCGTGTGTGCCGGCACTTGGGACAAGACATGGTCTGGAAGCGCGCGTAGCTGCTCTGGCGACAACATGTCAAGGAGCGTCAAGATGGTGTTATCCGATACGATGCGGGCGTCCGCAGAGCGGTTAAACGAAAGTCGTCCGGGGGAAGAAGGACCAGGTCGATCCGAAGCACCGACAGCAGCAGTAGACGGACCGGGAGCACCACCAGATGAACCGGGAGCACCAGCAGACAGACCGGGAGCAGACGAACCGGGAGCAGACGGATAGCGCCCCAACACTATCGCCCGCAAATCTGACACCGCGGAGGTCAGAGTCGCAAGCTGCGCCCTCACATCGTCAACCGGGGGCGCTGGGGGAGGCGGAGGTGGTGGATATCTCGGGGACGGCTACAACGAGGGCGCCATGGAACCTAAGCCGTAGACGCGCCCTTTCCTAACGCCGCCGACGGATTCTACGAACACGTCGTCGTAGCGAGCGGCCATAGAAGAGTGCGTCTGGGTGGGCGTCGTTTCGCCGACATTCTCGGAAGGGGGCTCGATCTCAAGCCGACTAAGTGCCTCACGATACGCAGCCTATCCAATGAATGCGTTTATACTATAAGTTTTCCTAAGTTATAATCTAAATCCTATGTTTCCCTAAGTTATAGTCTGAATCCTAAGTTTATCTAATTAACTTAACAATAATTATGTTTCTAACATAAATCTCATAAACGTAAGTACTTACATCAGTCTCCTCGGCCCTCGCGTCGACGAAGCTCCCGTCCTTCCGCCTCTTGTGCGTATGCACGAATACATCATGAGCGGTGACCGTCTCCGCCTCTTTCCCCTGCTTTACCGCCCGTTGGGCCTGCATACGCAGAATTTAATTAACTTCGTATATTAACAGTATAAAATTAAATAATAGAATGAATTTGAATTTGCGCTATCTCACCAAATCTGCACGCGTCGATACGTGGGGCCTTGATCCCCCCGTATGCAGACCCGCGGCCTGTCGATTAGCCTTAGCTTTCTTCGATTTCAGCTTGAACTGCGGAGTATCCATCTTCTCCAACATCTGCTCATAGTACTCCGCCCGGATCCAGTCCTTCCTCGTATGCGCCGTACGAAGGTCGTACACCGCATCCCGTATCTTCTTCCCGGCGACGGCTTTGTAGGTCCTGCGGATCGCCTCCTCGCGATGGGGGGGCCACCAGAACGTCCTCTGACATACAAATTCAAATATCACGTAATAAAAAATTTAATGATTTAAAGAATAATTAATAATTCACCGACGGATTTATACCCTCATCTCGTCGAGCCAGACGTACTTCATGTCCTGAGGCACCTCAGAAAAATTGAGGTAGGGGCCATGGTAGTTATCCCGGATAATGCGCCCTAGAATCCGGACAGCATCCCACGGGAAAAACCTATAAAGAAGCAACGACTGGATTATTAACTTGAATAAATGAAACAAATTTAATAAATTAACTTAAATTTACTTACGATTCACCAGCGGGCCATAGCTCTCGTCGGCACTCGCCCACCAGCCTCTCTGGTGGCGTCGGGGGATCCGCGGGTCCGCGCACGTACTCCCCGGTAACAGGATGAAACTGAATCCCGGGGTACTCCGAGGCCCACCCTGCAGTAACTGCTGGGCCCCCTGCTGCATCTGCTGCTGCATCCGCTGGTACATCCGGTGGCGGAACGGATCCGCTAGCGGATGGAGTCACAGGCCTCGACGACGATGTCGGTGGCACCGAGGAAGAATGACGGCGGGAAGAGCCTGTGTCCGGGCTCTCCAAGTCGGGATCGGAGGTCACATCCGGGGAATGCGGCTGGCGACCACGACCGCTACCACCACGCCCACGCCCACGCCCACGACGACCACCACCACCGCCGTCGCCGCCACCGCCACGACCACGGCCAGCACCACCAGTACGGGTGCTCGCAACCATGTCCTGTAAATAGAACACATAAACAAAATACCGACAACATAGATTTATAAATGAATATAAAACTAAACATATCCATACCAGCAGCAGGGCGATGAGTGCCGCCCAGACGAGTAGGCCTAGGAGTGCCATCTGCAAAAAGAAACTCATACAATAATACGCAAATATCCCAAACTGAAATAAATATTACAATCGGAAGTGAAGTACGAATAAAAGCTAGATACACAAAATCTGATAAAATCACGCACCAATACAACAAAGTACAATTCTTGTAACTTTTGATGAAAGGGCATCTTGTGTTCCACTAGACTTGTAATTGTAAATCCAAATGTAATAGGGTAATTTAGGATTCGAGACTAGATATTGGGTGCTTCAAGATACAACTGAAATATAGCGATATTTAATCATCGTCATCGTCCTCTTTCTCGGCCTCGGCCTCATCATCATCATCATCCTCATCGTCGAATTCATCTGTATCCTCATCCTCATCCTCATAAAGTTCTTCTTCTTCTTCTTCTTCTTCTTCTTCTTCTTCTTCTTCTTCTTCTTCAGTCTCAATACTTGGGACAAGAAGCCTCTTTCTCCCCTGGTTGACATCTAAGTCTTGTATATCAACCTCTTTCTCCCCTCTATTTTCATCAGCAAGAGGTATATCAACCTCTAATTCAACATCCATGTCACAAGACTGTTGTCCCAAGTATTGGGGCTTTTCGATCTGGTCCTCTTGGTATACTGGGTCTCCAACGTTGAATGTATTTCTAGATTTAATCTTGCATACTGCCCACCAGTCAAAGCGATCTCTACGACGCCTTGGGTAGCTTGTATAGTAGACTTGAACAGCCTGACTTGCTATCGCAAACGTGTCGGACCCTCTATACCTCCTGCGATGATTTATATCGACGAATCCAAATTGTTTATCGATTCTCCAACCGATATTTGGTGTCGTATCGAACCACTCACATTTGAACATAACAATATGCATATCAAATGGGGCACTATATTGTAATTCTACAATATCCCGAAGTACTCCATAATAGTCAAAGTCCGGCTCGTCGTCATAGATTGTGCCTCTTATGCAAACACCAGAATCCTTCGTACTGAAGCCGTCATTGAGAAATTCGGCATTTATAGGATGTTGAGTTGTCTTAAACTTGAAGCCATTAACGACATAGCCGGGCTAAGTCTTTGCATGCTTCTTCGGTCCCAATGACAAATAACGAATGCTCTCATTTGTGAGTGTACTTGGTTCAACTAATAAAACCTGTAAACTTTAAATGTTTTAGTTGCATATATATATTTAAATGGTAGCCGCATAACATATTATCTCAGTTACTTACGTAATCTCGAAACCATGACGGAAAGGTAAAATCAACCTCTCTTTGAAGTCCCTCATCGGTAATATCGGGTGTCCTTATTTTGACTTCATCTCTAAATACACTGTTAGAGAGAATAAAAATTAGTATAGTCACTTACCTCACCAAATTAGAGATTATAACGAGGTGTAGTCACTTACTTCTCCAAATCTCTCACTTCTTGTATGTCACAATTTAACAAGACATATCGGTGAGCGACATCATACTCATCGTCACTCAACCACCGTTTCTTACTAGCCCCAATAGGCTTGCCCCTTAAATTGAATATACCTCCTTCCTCAACGTCTTCGTCATTCCTTTGAGGTCTATTTCGATTTGTCTCAACATGAGTATCGAAATAAATGGAGCAAAAGTTTGACACCTCCTCGATAAGATATGCTTCGCATATCGAAGCCTCTATATGAGCCTTGTTGCCAACTTTCTTCTTTAGATGATGTAGATACCTAGAGAGACAAATTATCTTGAGAATTAACAATGAATTGTAAAATCCACTTAAATTATATCGATTTTTATTTACCTTTCAAAGGGGTACATCCATCGATAATGAACAGATGCACCGACACGGGCTTCGTATGCTAGATGAATCGGTAGATGCTCCATACTGTCGAAGAAACCCGGTGGAAATATTTTCTCTAACTTATAAATTGTTAAGACAATCTTCGCCTCAAGTTGTATCATATGTTGCACCGTGAGCTTAGTTGAACAGATATCCCTGAAGAATGTAGACAGCTCGGCCAACGGAACCCATACAGCAGAAGGCAACAACTCTCTCAACGCAATGGGCAGTAATCTTTCCATAAACACGTGGCAGTCGTGACTCTTCATTCCTGTTAGCTTGCGTTCATTGAGATCAACACATCTAGACAAATTCGACACATAGCCGTCGGAAAACCTTAAAGTAGATATCCACTTGCAGATTATTAATCTATCTTCCTTGCTCAATGCGTATGGCGCTATCGGCTTAGTTACTTGTCCACCAGCTCCCCTTTGTATCAAGTTTAGATTATGACGTTTGCATATCTCGGCCATGTCTTGTCTTGCTTTTGGATTGTCCTTCGTCTTTCCTTTAATATCCATAACGGTATTGAAGACATTATCGAACACATTCTTTTCGATATGCATGACATCAAGATTATGCCTAATAAGATTATCTTTCCAATAAGACAAGTCCCAGAAGATACTCCGTTTGGTCCAGTTATGGCTTTGTCCGAACCCCTAGACACGATTGTTCGATGGATCTTCCATTGCAGTGGGCAATTCCTTTACATCTTCCCAAATATCGTATCCCGACAATCTGGCAGGAGGTTCAGAAAATTCTTGTTTTCCATATCTGAACGCGTCCTTGTTCTTTCGCCAAGGATGTCTCGTTGGCAGAAATTGACGGTGACAGTCAAAGAAAGAAGTTTTTCCTCCATGTCTAAGGCGGAACGCCTTACTATTTTCCATACATATCGGACAAGACATGTTGCCGTGCGTACTCCATCCCGACAGCATACCGTATGCTGGAAAATCATTGATTGTCCACATGAGTGAAGCTCTCATCTGAAAGTTTTATTTTCTGGAAATATCATAGGTCGTGACGCCGATCTCCCACAACTGTTTCAGCTCATCCACCAACGGCTGTAAATATATATCGATGTTCTTTGTCGGATTTTTGGGACCGGGTATGATAGCTGTCAAGAACATATAAGGAGTCTTCATACACATCTATGGTGGCAGATTGTAAGGGGTAAGAATGACCGGCCAGCATGAGTATTGAGATCCCGACTGTCCGAAAGGGGCGAAGCCATCAGAACATAGCGCCAGGCGTACATTTCTAGGCTCTGCAGCAAAATCTGGATGACACAAATCAAAATATTTCCACGCCTCCCCATCCGAAGGATGTGACAATTCTCCTTCGTCCTTTATGCGATCTTCACTGTGCCACGTCATGTGTTCTGCTGTATTCAGAGACATATACATCCTCTGTAAGCACTTCGTGATCGACAAGTAATGCATATACTTGTAAGGACGTCATTTTCTAGTTGACTTTCCTTTTCCCTGTACTGTCTTGTAACGATCCGTATTACAGAACCAACTTTCTAATACGCAATTCTCTTTGTAATACAACATGCATCCGTTACGACAGCAATCTATCTTCTCGTACCCCAGTCCCAGTTGTCGGACCATCATCTTTGACTTGTAGAAGTTTCTTGGGAGCTCTTTTGATTCCTTCGGTAACACCTCATTAGTTAATTGTGTGATCCGATCATAGCAAGCTTGTGGCAAGTTAAAATCAGACTTTATGTTCAACAACCGCATCGTCACTGACAGTGCGGAATGAGTCTCACAACCAGGATATAGAGGAGTATCTGCGTCCTTAAACATATCATGGAACTCCTTTGCCTCGGGATTAGGATCCTCCGGATCAAAATTAGGCCCTGCCGCAGCATACACCATATCTCGTGCAAGGTTCTGCATGTCTCCATAATCCACAGAGCATCCGTCGTCTTCGAGGACATCCGTTGCAGCATTATCATCAAAAGCATAAGTACCAGCTTCTGCAGCCTGTCTTTCTGAATATAATTCACCTTGCGATGACCACAGGCCGTAATCACGTACGAAACCCTTACGGGTCAAATGATCTCTCACAGTCATCACTTCTTCGAAACGTCTATTGTGACAATTAACACATGGACACTTGATTTTGTTATCGTCCATGTACTGAGTTTTGCTCATGGCATACTTAAGAAATACTTCCACACCTGCCTGAAAATCGTCACTCACACCAATTCTGCTCTCGTGTTGTCGTTTGTACATCCATGTACGATCAACAAAGTAACGATTCATGCTCGATTTGATGTGAATATTTGTATCGTAAGACAAACTAAACATAAGAATTAATAGCCCGATACCGATACTCATATCGTAAGAAAAACTAAACTTGTGGATAACACGCTAGGCCTACGACGAGGCTACTTAGTATCACAATCTAACATAATTAGTATATAATCATGTAACTGGTGGATCCGCTAGCTAGTAAGCCGGATGTACTTAATATCAGAGAGTATCAGATTAGTATCAGTATATAGGTTAGGTAGACCGCATCAAACGCATATCGAAATAGTAGGCCGAATAGGAGGCCGAGATAGTCGAATGAGAAGAAGGGAAGAAAGGAGGAGCAGATGGGTCCAGAGCCATGGTAGAGGAGGAGAAGTAACATGAGAGCAGTTTCCGCCGTAACATCTCCTGGCTCTGCTGGCAACTGAAGTCCAGATGCTACAAAGGACGATCCTTCGCTGAAATCGACTACAACACCCATCAGTTCAAGTTCATTCCTATAGGAGTATATTCCAATGCCATAGAGGAAGGTCAACAAACTCATGGCTTCTATGGCATTGGAATCTACTCATATAGGAATGAACTTGAACTGATGGGTGTTGTAGTCGATTTCAGCGAAGGATCGTCCTTTGTAGCATCTGGACTTCAGTTGCCAGCAGAGCCAGGAGATGTTACGGCGAAAACTGCTCTCATGTTACTTCTCCTCCTCCACCATGGCTCTGGACCCATCTGCTCCTCCCTTCTTCCCTTCTTCTCATTCGACTATCTCGGCCTCCTATTCGGCCTACTATTCCGATACCGATACTTTGAACCTTGATCTTAACCCAAACCTATATAATGATCGATACTAATCCGCTACGCCCGATACTAAGTATATACGATCGATACTGATAGCGATAGTCCGATACCGATAGCGATAGTCCGATACCGATAGTTCGATCGATACCGATAGTTCGATACCGATAGCGATAGTCCGATACCGATAGCGATAGTTCGATACCGATAGCGATAGTCCGATACAGATACACATGGACCTACATATCTATATATCACTAGTAGCCATACTCCTCTACATACTACTCTACACTAGGATCTAGTAACCATATACTACTCTACACACTAGCTACGTAGTCATACTCTAAAATAAGGTAAACTAATTTACCCACACATTAAAACCAACCCAATCAAATCTTAGGCAAACTATTCATATGATATCAATCGAAATACAAATAGGTCAACTAGGCTAGTTCTAGGTCAAATTAGGAGTCAAGGTCAACTCTGTCAAAACTAACCTTAATTAGGCTAAACTTCTACCTTAGCTAATCAAATATATATACTAGACTTCACGACATGTGTCTGTGTATATATATATATATATATATATATATATATATATATATATATATATATATATATATATATATATTATTATTAATAAATTACTTAAAATTATGCCTATATATATATATATATATATATATATATATATATATATATATATATATATATATATATATATATATGTCTGTGTGTGTGTGTATCCGTGTGTCTGTGTCCGTGTGTGTCCGTGTGTGTGTGTGTGTCTGTGTGTGTGTGTGTGTCTGTGTGTCCGTGTGTCCGTGTGTGTGTGTGTGTCTGTGTGTGTGTGTCCGTGTGTGTGTGTGTGTCCGTGTGTGTGTGTGTGTCCGTGTGTGTGTGTGTGTCTGTGGGAGAGGAGGAGGAGGACTCCTGTGCGGGGACTCCAGCGTCCCTCCTACGCCCCCCCTGCCCCGACCTCCCCCAACCCCTGCCCGACACCCTCTCCCACCCCCCTGCCCCCCCTGCCCCGACCCCCCCAACCCCTGCCCGACCCCCCAACCCCTGCCCGACCCCCTCTCCCACCCCCCTGCCCCCCCTGCCCCGACCCACCCCAACCCCTGCCCGACCATCCCCCAACCCCTGCCCGACCCCCTCTCCCACCCCCCTGCCCAGACCACCCCCCCACCCCTGCCCGACCCCCCCTGCCCCCTCTCCCACCCCACCCTTGCCCCGACCACCCCACCCCCTACCCGAACCCCCCCTGCCCAGACCACCCCCCCACCCCTGCCCGACCCCCTCCCCGACCCCCCCTGCCCCCGACCACCCCACTCCACCCTTGCCCCGACCACCCCACCCCGTACCCGAAACCCCCCTACCCCACACCCTCTCTGACCACTACGACAGCCCCCCAACCCCCAAATCGTAAAAGAGAGAGAGAGAGAGAGAGGGAGATAGAGAGAGAGAGAGGGGGGAGAGAGAGCATACCTTAGAGAGAGAGAGGGAGATCGCCGGTCGGAGAGAGGGAGATCGTCGGAGAGAGGGAGAGGGAAGAGAGAGAGTGTTTTGGGGGGGAATGAAAATTTTCCCCCCGTCGGTTCAATTTAAGTTAGGGTACAGAAATTAGCGACGGAGTAGCGACGGATTATTCCGTCGCTAAGTCGTCAGTAATCTCGCGCCAGAGTAGCGACGGATTATTCCGTCGCTAAGTCGTCCGTAAATCTCGCGCCAATATTTTAGGCTTTTGCCGCCAAAATATGCGACGTTCTAGCGACGGATATAAAACCGTCGCTACATGGCCGACGACCTATTCGACGGCGTAGCGACGGATATGGACATAAAAAAATAAAAAAATTGTCCACTGCTTTCCGTCGGTATTCCGTCACAAATCCGTCGGTGATCCGACGGTAATAGCGACGGAAAATTTTCGTCGCTAAATAGCCGTCGCTAAAATACTGTAATTTGGTAGTGTTTGAAGACTGGTGGGTTGATCGAGTCTACGAATGCATCTCTACCCCTTCTTTCTCTGTCATGGTTCGTGGTGTTCCTTGCGGCTTCATTCACAGCTCGAGAGGTCTCAGACAGGGTGACCCGATGTCAGCTTGCTTATTCACCTTGGTTATGGAACATTTCTCTTGTCTCATGGACAAAGCCGAGCACTGGAAGCAGATCGTCCCGATTAATAGGTTAGTTAAGCCTACTGTGACTCACCTAATCTACGCCGATGATTTATTGGTTTTTATTCAACCTACCGAGATTGGAGTCCAGAGTTTACTTGATATTCTTAGCAAATTTGAGACAGCCTCTGGGCTCAGCTTGAACAAGGAGAAGAGCTCCCTGTTCCTTAACAGGACTTGCTCGGAGAAGCAGAAATGGGCCAATTTGTTTCAAATGCAGATTGGAGCTCTCCCCGTCAGGTACCTCGGGGTCCCGCTCGCGTCGAATTACGCCAGGCATGCTGCTTGCACCAGCCTCATTCAGATGGTGGAGAGTAGATTAGAGGGTTGGCAGGCTCAGCTCCTTTCTTTCGGGGGCCGGATTGAACTAGTCCGGGCGGTGATCAACTCCATGGTCGCATACTGGTTTCAGGTCTTCCTCCTGCCCATGAAGACGATCAGACGGATTGAGAGCCTATGCGCCAGGTTTGTTTGGAGAGGAGGGCTACACGCGATCGCGTGGAAAGACTTATGTAGACCCAGAGACGAAGGAGGAGTTGGTCTTAGATCGCTCTCGACAGTCAGAGAGACTGCTGCTCTTAAGCTCTCTTGGAGATTGCTCGATGGGAATTCCCACTGGGCTCACTGGATGACAAGTAAGTACCTGAAGAATGCTAGCTTTTGGGTTGCACATTGCAACTCTAATTTCTCTGTTACAATAAAGTCCGTCCTCTCCCAAAGAGCTCGGCTGAAGTCGTATATTTCCAGAGTTATTCATGACGGCATCCACACCAACGTGTAGACTGACCCCTGGATCGACCACCATAGTATCGTAGAGATCGACGAGCTGGACTTTGGTAGCATCCACAACCAGGAGTTGAAGGTTAGTTCTCTCATTCTCGATGGGAATTGGGTGTTTGATACTGGAGCCAGTATAAAAAGATGGGAGAGCAGGATCCGCAGGATAAATATCGAGAAGGAAGTTGGCTCTGATCACTGGATTTGGGATGACTCCCCTACGGGTAAGTTCTCGGCTAAGCTGGCTTACGAAAAGCTCAGAACCGCTTTCCCCAAGTCTAAGTGGTCCGGCCATATTTGGTCCAAGGAGTCAGCTCCTAAGTTCAATTACTGCCTTTATAAATCAGTAATGAAGAGGCTCCTCACGAGGGACAGGATGACCAATTTTGGGCTGGAGGTCGACGACCAATGTTGTCCTTTGTGCAATGTGGTTCCTGAATCCCACGATCATCTGTTTTTCCGCTGCCCATTCAGTAGTGAGCTGTGGTCTCGCCGGCGTCGGGTCCTGGGCTTGGTACATACTGGGATCAGATCTTTGGAGGAGGAGTTAGTCGAGCTGGACGTTCAAATGAAGAAGAACAGGAAGCTGTATTCGAGTATGAGAAGCAGCCTCCAGTGTACGGTGTGGCACATATGGCGAGAAAGGAATAGAAGAGTTTTCGAAGGAGTGCAGAGCTCGATCGTTG
Source organism: Iris pallida (assembly GCA_029216955.1). Taxonomy (NCBI): domain Eukaryota; kingdom Viridiplantae; phylum Streptophyta; class Magnoliopsida; order Asparagales; family Iridaceae; genus Iris; species Iris pallida. The sequence goes on along the minus strand of JANAVB010028196.1, from coordinate 22,224,679 downwards.
GTTTGGAGAAAAGCATTGATGAGGACCTCTAGTTTCTGGGTAGTGTGCAGTAAGTAGGGCTTTGTTTTTGTTTTTCTCAGGTCTGATTCTTTTGGTTGTTTGAGCTTGTGTTTGTTTGTGATTCCTGTGTGTGATGTAGGGATCCAATATTTCTTTTATTTATAAAGTGGTTACCTTATCCAAAAAAAAAAATGGGAGCGGATCAAAAGTCCCCCTTAGAAAATCCCCTAAAACCCCCCTCACTCTAATTCGTAATGTTAATGTTAATATTAATGTTAATATTAATGTTAATGTTAATATTAATGTTAATGTTAATGTTAATTTTTTTTAATTTTTTTATATTAATGTTAATGTTAATTTTTTTAATTTTTTTATATTAATGTTAATGTTAATGTTAATGTTAATGTTAATGTTAATGTTAATGTTAATGTTAATGTTAATGTTAATGTTAATGTTACTGTTAATATTAATTTTAATTTTAATGTTAAGTTTAGTATTTAAATGTTAATATTAACATTAATATTAACATTAACATTAATATTAACATTAAATTACGAATTAGAGTGAGGAGGATTTTTAGGGGGTTTTCTAAGGAGAACTTTTGATCCACTTCCTCTATATATATATATATATATATATATATATATATATTGAAGCATTGGGTACTTGTGGCGAACTTGCCTCCACTGAGGCTCGAACTTCCGACCACTTGAGCCGTATGCATCTCTCTTAACCACTAGGCTAGAGGTCATTTGCAATATATATATATATATATATATATATATATATATATATATATATATATATATATATATATATATATATATATATATTATTTGGTACAAAACAAGCAATCCTCCACGAACCCCGAGCACTGAATAATTTCTAGCTGTTGTCTCCTTCAGCATTACGACTCCTTGCTGTTTAACAACTATTCTCTATTATTGTTATTGAACCTTACAATGTTGCATTATAGAGGCTTGTGTTAGTGCCGGGGCACAATTTTTCGATGGAAAACTGAGAAAATGAAATAATTGTAAAAATAATGTTTCAAAACAACACCTCAAGAAAGGTGATTCTGAATTACGAGAATCTAAAAAGATTTCGTAATCAACAGCAATCAGATCGTAGTACTTCTAAAAAGAAGATACAATCAGAATTACTGGCAGCAACGAAGAAGGTGACTGGCGAAAGATGGAAGAACTCCTGCTGGGGTGAATAATCACCGTTGCTCAAAGCTTTATTCGCCCTACACGAACAGCTTCCAGGAACCAGCAAGTTCGTCGGAGAACTTGGAACACTCCTGCTCTTCTGACTCCTCGGATGGACACGAACTCCCGTGCAAGAGCAACGCTGGTGCGACGCCTTTCCTCTCTCTCTCGAAGGCTACTGGAAGATCAGAACTGTGTTAAAGAACACGTCTGAAATCTCTGTTTACTTGTGTTAAAAAACACTTCGTAAACTTTCTGTGGTGGCTTCTCTTTTTCTTCTATATATGTATTCAGCCTTGAGAGAGAGAGGATGCCTTATATAGGCCCTGCAGCAACTGTTCGGTTGTCACAAAGTTAGGGACGTGATAAAAACCACCCCGAATACGCAGCAACCGTCAAGAACATGCAAACGTACGTTCTGCTGCAAGTTGTACCAACTGCGCACACCCCGCGCTCCTTGCACTCTGCGCGACAGAGCGTGCACTGAACTGCGCACACTGCGCGCACTGCACGCACTGCGCACACGGCACACGCAGCGCAACCAGCGCGCCCGCGTAACCCGAGCAACCCGCGCAACTCAGCGCAACCCAGTGCAACCCGAGCAATCTGCGCAACTCAGCGCAACCCAGCGCAACCCAGCGCAACCTGAGCGCAACCTGTGCGCGCACCTGGGCAGCGCAACTGGGCTTGCGCAACTGGGCATGCGCACCTGGACAGCGCAACTGGGCTTGCACAACATGGCAGCGCAAGTGGCTCGCACAACGAGCGCAACTAAAGCGCACTATGCGCCTAGCGACGATGCTGACGTGCTAAGTGCAAAGTGCGCCAACAAAATACCACATTACGCCTCATGAGCCCATGAGCCCGAGTCCGAGTCCGAGTCCGAGTCCGAGTCGCTAAGCCCCTACGGGGCTTAGCTCCCATGGAAATAAATTTTCCAAGAGCAAAAATCATGAATGCTTTAATTGTTGATTTTAGCATTTTTTCCATTAGAAAAATAACCCCATATGGCAAACCCATGTGCACCTCCACACCACATGTGCATCCCAAATAATAGCAAAGCTAATATATAGAGATACAAACTCTTTGTTTTTTCCGATGTGGGACTAAAGCTTTCTAAAGAAAAAATCAAAACTCCAACAATCCCCCACATATCTCTATATATGGGTATAAGTGTTTTCCATAGTAACTGTCCATCATACATTAGGAGAGATGTCGCTGACGACTTGAATCTTCCCGTATGGGTCAAAAATCAGACTATAATACAAGAATGGACTATGCCTTGAATTCTGCATCATAGCTGAAATTCTTTTCACTCACATAATGTAGTTACATGTGCTTCTGGCTACACATTAAAGGCCCTGTGCCAGCCTGGTTTCAGTGTATAATTTTGGACGTCTACAAGTTTACCCTCAAGAGACGGCCTGATATCTCTTTGTCCATACACTATAGGTGAGTTCATTATAAAGAGACATGGCATGAAGCGCTTTGCGCTTTCCTTGCGGTGCTACGCCGCCAAGACATGGCTTAAAGCCGAGGCCTTACCCCGTACCGGGAACCTCATCGTAGTGTCGTACTACTGTAGCATGAGGCAACCGCCTCTTTGTAGTGCCAAACTACCCAGCATGAAGCCTTAGGCTCCCTTGCGGTGTTACGCCGCAACGACATGGCTTGCAAGGCCGAGGCTTTATCCCTAACCGGGTACCTCATCGTGGTGTCGTGCCACTGTAACATGAGGAACTCCTCCTCTTTGTAGTGCTGACTACACCCTTCTTTATTTTTAACATACAGCATTAGGCTAACTGCCTATTTACGGTGCTACACCGCTGTGACTTGGCCTGCAAAGCCGAGGCTTTATCCTATTACTAGGCAGCACCCCACATATAGGAACCTCATTGTGGAGTCACCCCACTGTAGCATAGAGTTTCACTCCTTGTAGTGCTGCTCTACCGTGCCTCCTGTAAAGCACACCAGGCATTCACTCTGCCTGAGAACTCATTAAGGCAATTAAGCCAACCTTCCCACAGGAACTGTTTTTTGCAGAAAACAACAGTAGACAACAGTGGTTATAGGTCCGTAACCTCTCCATGCCCAATAGAACATGTACCCACCGTTCCTGATATTCTTTCGACTAGTGGTCCTCCCTTGAACCAAATGCTAGATGCCTAGTAGATAAATCTTTGAACTAATAGCATAAAATTTTATGGTAGGAATACAATAATACAATATCAGAATGCCTTCAAGCCCATTTTACAAGCTGTGTCATCAACCAGCTGGCGCTTGAGGCCCTTGGTGAACGGATCCGCCAGGTTCTCCTGACTTCGAACATCAATAACTGCAATAACACCTCTCTTGATAAGATCGTGTACTGCCCTGTGCTTCAACCGCACAGTCCTCTTCTTCCCATTGAAGAGGTCATTTGATGCCACCGCCGCAGTCGCCTGGTTGTCGCAGTATATCGATATCGCCGGTATTTGCGCCCCAATCATTGGAAGATCATACATGAGCTCCCGAAGCCATTCTACTTCCTCGGCTGCGGTATCAAGTGCAAAGAACTCAGATTCCATGGATGATCGCGAGAGCATAGTCTGCTTTTTCGACTTCCACGATATAGCAGCTCCACCCATTGTGAAAATGAATCCACCTGTGGACCTCTCGCTCTCCACCTCTGAGCACCAGCTGGCATCACTGAAGCCTTCCACTACCGGCGGATCTCCGCTGTAGTACAATACATATGTCTGAGTCTTCTTGAGATATCTCAAAACCCGTTTTACAGCTTTCCAGTGTTCAGCACCTAGGTTGCTCGTGAAACGACTCAACATTCCCACGGCGAAAGCTATGTCAGGCCTTGTGGCATTAGTAGCATACATCAAACTTTCGATTACGCTTGCATACTCCAGCTGCCTGACGCTTTCCCCTGAATTAGGCTTCAGCTTCAGATCATACCTGTACGGCATATCGATCCCTGGAAGATCCCGATACCCATAACGAGTGATCATTTTCTCAATATAATGAGACTGTGACAGCGCTAGTCCAGTGTCTGTCCGAATGATTTTGATCCCTAAGATCACATCAGCTTCCCCCAAGTCCTTCATACTGAACTTGCTTGAGATGAATTTCTTTGTCTCTGTGACACATCTAATATCCGTACCTAGGATAAGCATGTCGTCCACGTACAGACAAACGATCACACCTCTTCCATCAGCGAACTTTGTGTAAACACACTTGTCCGTATCGCTGACCATGTAGCCATTTGACCTTATAACTTTGTCAAATTTTTCATGCCACATCTTGGGAGCTTGTTTAAGACCGTACAAGGATTTTACCAACTTGCAGACTTTGTCTTCAAGACCCCTGATAACAAATCCCTCTGGCTGTTGCATGTAAATCTCTTCGGTCAGCTCGCCATTTAGGAAAGCTGTATTCACATCCATCTGATGTATCACCATCTTATGTATTGCTACGAGAGCAATCAACATTCTGATGGTGGTCATCCGGGCTACTGGAGCATACGTGTCAAAGTAGTCAATCTCCTGCTTCTGAAAAAACCCCTTGGCTACCAACCTAGCCTTGAACTTGTCAATAGTTCCGTCTGCTTTCATCTTCTTCTTGAAGATCCATTTGCATCCGATGGGTTTCGCTCCTTCAGGAAGATCAACCAACACCCAAGTGTTATTTGAGGTGATGGAATCAATTTTATTGTCAATCGCCTTCTTCCAGAAAACTGCGTCTCTGGTCTTCATCGCCTCATCATAGGTAAGCGGATCAGCTTCCACATGATAGGTGATAAAGTCACTTCCGAAGTCCTTCGGCCTCCTTTCTCGCTTCGTTGATGGCTCAGCGAGATCTGGTTCAACCGTTGTTTCAACAACAACATCTTCTTAGACCACATCTTCATTGAAGACCTGCGCACCCTCATTATTCTCCGGAACATCCGCAAGAACAATATTCTTGTGCCTTGCAAACTTGTCTTCAAAATATTTTGTGTCGCGAGATTCGATGATATGATTTGATTCAATATCAAAAAATCTTCGAGCATCACTCTTCTCGACATACCCCAAGAAGATCGTCTTAGTAGTCCTTGTCCCAAGCTTCTGAATCTTCAGATCTGGAAGCTTGACATATGCCAGACACCCCCACACTCGAATGCCATTCAAGTTAGGTCTGACCTTGAACCAGAGTTCATGAGGAGTAACGTCTGAAGTTGTATGAGGCACACTATTTAGAATAAAAGTGGCCGTCAATGCAGCTTCACCCCAGTAGCACTTAGGAAGGCCAGCAGTCAACAACATTGAGTTAATCATTTCTGTTAACGTTCTGTTCTTCCTCTCTGCTACTCCGTTTGATTGAGGAGAGTACGGAGCCGTAGTCTCATTGACAATTCCATGTTCTTTGTAGAACAATGCGAATTCATGAGACCTGTACTCCCCACCTCGATCACTTCTTATTCTTTTGAGTTGTTGTCCAGTCTGCCGCTCAGCTTCGGCTCTGAACTCCTTGAACTTCTCAAATGCTTCGTCTTTAGCCTTCAGCAAGTAGACGATCGCATACTTTGAGAAGTCATTGATGAAAGTTATGAAATACTTCATCCCGGCCTTTGTAGAGAACTGTTTGAAGTCACAGATATCGGAGTGTACCAACTCCAGAAGATCTGTACTTCGATTAACCCGAGGAAAGGGTTTCCTTGTGATCTTTGTTTGAGCACAAACTTTATATTTCTCTACCTTACCCCCACACTTGGAGATAAGTCCTAGACTAGACATTCCGTTTATTCGTTTACAATGAACATGTCCTAGCCTATTATGCCACAACTCAAGAGTATAAGCAGAATGAGTGATTTCGTTAATCACATTAATTACATTGGACTGATTTACAAACTGAATTTTGAATATTCCTTCGGTATAAAAAGCTTTCCCGAAATATGTTTCCTTGATAGACATCACCATCTGGCCAGTATCGATGTCCATCCTGAGGCCTGCTTTGCAGAGTAGGCCTCCTGAGATCAGGTTCTTGGCGATAGCAGGTACGTGCTTCACGCCTTGAAGCGTCAGAGACTTCCCCGAAGTCAGCTTCAACACCACCGTCCCGATCCCGAGCACTTCAGCTTGTGCCTGGTTCGCCATCATAACCACTTCAGAAGTAGGTGTATAGGTGGTGAACCACTCCTTACTGGAGCAGACATGGCAGGAGGCTCCAGTGTCTACCCACCAGTCAGAGTCAGTCCTTACCGCATCAACCTGCGCAATCATTGCAACAATATCAGTGATCATAGACACCTTACTAGGCTCTCATTGCTCTGATTGCTTGGTTTTTGCTTTGCACTCATTCTTAAAGTGGCCCTTCTTGCCACACTTGAAGCAAGGCATTTGAGACTTTGGCTTCTTTTTCTTGATAGAAGTTCCCTTGACTTTTAGATTGTCAGGGTTCTTCTTCTTGCTGTGGGAAGCCGCCTGCTTTTCCCTTGGTTCCTTGGTATGAACCATATTAGCGTTAGCCAATTGCTTGGACAGTGCGTCCACCTTCAGTTGAGCCCGCATCTGGTCCTCAACATAGATTTCTTGCAGGAGATCTTCAAGGGTGATCTCCAGCTTCTTCCTATGCATGTTTGCATAGAACTTGCTCCACCCAGCGGGGAGCTTTGAGACAATCCCTCCAACAACAAACTTGTCGGGGAGGGGCATCGCCTCGTCTTCCAGCTTCTGTCGCAGTTACAGGAACTCCTTCACCTGCGGCAGCATAGACTTTTCGTCCTCAAAGAACCACTTGTGATATTTTTCAACCACAAAGATTTTACTACGGTTCTTGTCTTCTTCGTAGAGCTTTTCTAGAGACTCCCATATGTCTCTAGCAATAGTCTTCTTAGAATAGGATTCTGCAAGAGAATCTTCCATAGCATTCAGGATAAGCAGCCTGCAAATACTATTTTCCCTTCTCCATTTTGCTTGAAATTTAGTAGCCGCGGTGATTGCGACAGCCGACCCAACATCTGGAACAGTAGGTTCTTCCTCCAGAAGCACGTGATCTACGTCTTTGAGTTGAAGGGTGAGATATACCTTCCTCTTCCAGACTTGGTTATGTTCTCCATCAAACTTTTCTAACTTGCAAAAGTCAGAATTGAAGAGTGAAACATTAACGTTTTCCATCGTAGCGATAAAGCTTTGAGATTGTTAGTGCCGGGGCACAATTTTTCGATAGAAAACTAAAAAAATGAAACAATTGTAAGAACAATGTTTCAAAACAACACCTCAAGGAAGGTGGTTCTGAATTACGAGAATCTAAAAAGATTTTGTAATCAACAACAATCAGATCGTAGTACTTCTAAAAAGAAGATACAATCAAAATTACTGGCAGCAACGAAGAAGGTGACTGGCGAAAGATGGAAGAACTCCTGCTGGGGTGAATAATCACCGTTGCTCAAAGCTTTATTCGCCCTACACGAACAGCTTCCAGAAACGAGCAAGTTCGTCGGAGAACTTGGAACACTCCTGCTCTTCTGACTCCTCGGATGGACACGAACTCCCGTGCAAGAGCAACGCTGGTGCGGCGCCTTTCCTCTCTCTCTCTCGAAGGCTACTGGAAGATCAGAACTGTGTTAAAGAACACGTCTGAAATCTCTGTTTACTTGTGTTAAAAAATACTTCGTAAACTTTCTGTGGTGGCTTCTCTTTTTCTTCTGTATATGTATTCAGCCTTGAGAGAGAGAGGATGCCTTATATAGGCCCTGCAGCAACTGTTCGGTTGCCATAAAGTTAGGGACGTGGTAAAAACTATCCCGAACATGTAGCAACCGCCCAGAACATGCAAACGCACGTTCTGCTGCAAGTTGCACCAACTGCGCACACCCCGCGCTCCTTGCACTCTGCGCGACAGAGCGCGCACTGAACTGCGCACACTGCACGCACTGCGCACACGGCGCACGCAGCGCAACCAGCGCGCCCGCGCAACCCGCGCAACCCAGCGCAACTCAGCGCAACCCAGCGCAACCTGGGCGCGCACCTGGGCAGCGCAACGTGACGTGCGCCAACAAAACGCCACATTACGCCTCATTAGCCCATGAGCCCGAGTCCGAGTCGCTAAGCCCCTACGGTGCTTAGCTCCCATGAAAATAAATTTCCCAAGAGCAAAAAGCATGAATGCTTTAATTGTTGATTTTAGCATTTTTTCCATTAGAAAAATAATTCCACATGGCAAACCCATGTGCACCTCCACACCACATGTGCATCCCAAATAATAGCAAAGCTAATATATAGAGATACAAACTCTTTATTTTTTTTCGATGTGGGACTAAAACTTTCTAAAGGAAAAACCAAAACTCCAACAGCTTGCAAACCCCACATGTAATATAAGTGCTTCCGTATGCTTATATATAGTCACTTTATTTTTAGCAGGACCCTAGCTAGATCTTGTATGTATAATACCTTGTTTTCCTGATATGTAATCTTTTCAATATCAGCAAGTAATTAATGTTGTAATTGTATGTGAAAAAAAATCAACTTTCAACTCTTTAATTTTTTTTTACCGTTTCAATATTTATCCTCCTATTTATTGGTATTTTATTGACTGATATTTAAATAACCAAATGGCTAAATAATTAGCCATTAAATCCTATAACTCTTTTTAAACTTGTTGCATCTAGGGTGCCTATATAGATATTCTAATTATTTGTGTTTAGGTAGAGGAAGATGAAAAAAAATCATATTCTTTTGTCCTCATTTTATAAAATAGAAATTCTATCCCCCCATTTCTATTCTTTCTATCTTCCAGGCAAAGCTAAGTTCGGATCATTTTTTTGGGAGTTGTGTGCAACGATAGGAAGTCGGTAGCAATAAAATTTTACCACTATGAGTATTCGAAAAAAGTCTGCACATATATTCGGATCAACTCTTAGGCCTCGTTTGGATCGCGGAATCATCGGGTTGGGAAAAGAAAAATGTATGTTTGGGTGCCAGAGAAATTGTGGTGGAAAGGAAAGTGATTCTCAATGAAAGAAAAATTAGGAGGGAAAGCGATTCCATCCATTCAAGCAAGTATTCAATTTACCATATTGAAGTATTTACTTTTCTTTCCAAATTTTTTGACATTTTCAAACATCGGAAAGTAAAATCAATGGGTGTTGTAATTTTTCAAAGGAAAGAAAATGTCAAGGAATTGATTTTATTTTCCTTCCATTCCGCGAACCAAATGAGACCTTAGTGTAGTGCTTCTTGCAAAAAATTTTCGAAGACCGGTAACTTCAATTTTGTTTAAAGATTTTTCACTTTGTCAAGAAAGAAAAAAGGAAATAATTCTAACAGTTAATCCTTGATCTTTCAAGTTCCAGTTACACAGCACATGGCCGGCAAGCGCAGTGCTTCTCTAGCTCTATCGATCTGTGGTGTTGTAGACATTGACGACTTAGCTGCAGAGCCGCAGCACCTCCACACGTAAACTTGCCACAGTAATTTTATTTTTTTCTCCTTCTTTTACGCAGACTGCTGGCAGTAATTCCTTCGGTGAAAATAAGAGCAACCTCCGGCTCCATTTGTACGTAGCTTAGTTTTCTTCGTCTCATTATTTGCTTTCTCGCTCTTGATTCGTGTACTAGCTAGCTGAACATTAATTATGTCATGGCTGACCTTTCACCAGCACTTGGGGCCATGCACTTTGGACTATAGTTCCGGAGACGGCCAGGTCAATTTGCTCGGTCGTCGTCGTCGTCGCCAAATGAGTGGATGTGTTTGGTTTGAAATGGAAACATAGGCCAGCCAAACATATACCACTCGTGTTAGACTAGAGAGTCCAAATGAAACCCAACTACGACACAATTACGTGCTGGCCCACTTTGTGTCGCGGACAAATTCTGTTGGCCTACTTCCCTCGTCTTGCTCACCTATCGAGACTGTGGTCATTGGCATTGCTTGCGTAGTATATTTGTGATAATTAACCATATTACCACTGGAAAAATTCTAGTTCTAGATAAGATACATGATGTGTCGGAAGATTATCTTCACTGGCATACTGATTCATTGTCAGGGCCGATCCGTGGGTCATGGTGCATACGGTCCGGTCCGGTCCGGTCCGGGCCGGCCCACGGGCCAAATTCGGCGGACCAGACCGGGCTCGGGCCTATCCAGGACCGGCACTTAGTTAAAAATGGGCCGGGCCGGGCCGGGCCCGGCCCGGCCCGGTTCAGCTCACGTAGGTCCAGCCCGGCCCACTGGACCGGACCATGGTGCAGCCGGTCCGGGCCGAACCGGTCCACGGGCCGGGCCGGGCCTTGGTCAGTTCGGGTCGGTTGGGGCCGGTTGAACCGGACCGGCCCGGTTTTGATGTTTTTTTTTTTCTTTTCCTTACTTTTATACTTTATTTAACTTTTTTTTGTTAAATTATTTTCAAAAAAATTTTGTAATTTAATTTTGAAAAAAAAATGGTAAAAGTAAAAAAAATATTTCTCCCTCTTCCTTTATCCGGACTTGGGACCGGCAAATGCTTGCTTGGCATAGGCGGAGTTAAAAAATATTTTTTTTTATTTTAAAAATAAAAAATAGTTTTTGAAAGTATAAGTTAAAATTTGAAAAGTATAAGTTAAAATAAGTTAAAATTGAAATATTTTAAGTATAAAAGTATAAGTTTAAATGTACATACCTAATACCTTGCACCGTAGCCTCATTGTTGTTCGCCTTCATGCAATAAAAGCGATTCCAAATCCAGCTCGTGGACATCATGGTCTTCTTCATCTTTCTGGTTTTGGGTTCTTTTATCGGCTTTCATCCAATCTTGTACGCACACTAGTGCTTCCAAGATATCGGACTTCAGGCGGCTCCTCCTATCGTTCAACATCCTTGAACTTGCACTAAAACAGGACTCCGATGCTACCGTAGACACCGGGACCATCAGTAGAACACGTGCTATGGTAGAAATAACAGGAAATCTCTTGTCGTGTCTCTTCCACCATTCTAAAACGGCGAAGTGATCTGGAGTCTCATCTTCGTCTTGATAAGAATTAAGGTAAAGAGACAACTCTTGAGTAGGTTGGAAAGATTGCTTTTGTTTCTTCCTTTGTAGTATGCGACCGGCTGCTGATAGCTTAGACGTCAAGCCGGAGCTACTACTAGCCCCCCTGAGTTGGTCGGGTCGACGTTGCTCCTTCTTCGTACAGTATAACTAACCTGTCCAACGCAACTTTAACTTCTAGTTTAATGTCAGTAACATTTATACCCATATATTCTCCATATCCATCTAATAAAACCTCTACGCCATCCAATTTGATTGTAGGATCAAATATGGAAGCCAAACAATATAAAAGAGGTACTTCACCCCAATATTTCTTGAATTTGGCTTCCATATTTCTCATCGCATATTCAAAATTTGGATGATCTCTATATTTAGAAAATAAATAAGACATGTTACAAAGTTCACGTAAAGCTAAGCAAGATGTGGGATAATAAACACCAGAATGAATACATGTAGCATTGTAAAAAACTTCTAAAAATTCACAAACACTTTCAGCTGCTACCCAATCATCAGTAGTAACTTAATAGTCAAAGCTGACATCCGAAGTACAATAATATGTAATAGCATTCTTAAAAGGAATTGCAGATTTCAACATCAAGTAGGTGGAGTTCCACCTATTTGGTATATCCTTCACAAATCTTCTAAAAGTAATACCAAAATGTGCGCACGTGCATGCAAAACTTTGTTGTCTACTTGGAGACGAGTTTAGGTGGAGTAAGCATTGTCGCAGAGTGTCTAAATGGGGACCAAAAAATTGTAAACATTCTTTAACAACTAAGTTAATTATATGGCAAGCACACCTAACATGCAAAAGTCTACCTTCTAAAATATGCTGAAAAATCACTGACAAAGAAGACATAGCAGCAGTATTGTTTGATGCATTGTCCAAAGAGATAGAAAATTTTTTATGGTGAATATCATATTCACGCACGTTTTTGAAATCTCACTTGAAATTACAACGCCCGTGTGTGGACGTTCTATAATTTTAAGACAGATGATACGTTTTTGCAACATCCATTGTGCTTCTATATAGTGTGTAGTAATACAAATGTAAGCATAACTCCACTTAGTAGTCCAAATATCAGAAGTAATAGACAACTTACTAACATTTTAAAAATTCGCTTTCAAAGCGGCTTTCCGCTCGTTAAAGAGACGAATAGCCTCATTTCGAGCTTGTTGTCTACTCACTCTAGTAAAGGAGGGGTTTAGAGAAATTGATACATAATCTCGTAAAGATTCGCTTTCACCCGTCGTGAAAGGAAGTTCTTCACGAATAATATGTTTAGTTAATTCAGTTTTATGCCGAGCAGCTGAGTAAGTAAAGTTATCCATTGAAGAACCGGTGGTGCCAAAGCTTATTTGGGTTTGGGACGCTTGAAGTGTGTCCTTCCCGTAGCAAGTGTCGTAGTGTCTGGATATGGTCCCGGTGCCACCGCCCTTCTTCCATGCGTACTGGTTGCAACATTTCTTGCATTGCGCCTTGTACGGTATTGGTTCACCCTTGGCATCTAAAACAAGCGAACCAACAGGATTAGTTTCAAAAATCAAAGTAAAATATTCCCAATACTTGGACCTTTTTTTTTTCTTTTCAGGACGTTGGGTGGAACTAGCGACTTCCGGAGGAGATGGTTGGAACCCCTCCGGAATCGGATTGGTTGCTACTTGCTCAGGTGAAATTTGAGTACCGTCAAAAAAAGTATTAAAAAATTGGTAAGTTTGTCCAGTAAGATCAGGTGGGTTTGAACCTTCACTAGCCATATATAAAATAAAATAAAGTAAAACTTTGTTAGAAGAAAGTAAGGGATTGAGAGGAAGATCGGGAAGTCGTAAAGCCGGAATGGAGTTGGGAGGGAGATCGGGAAGCCGTAGCGCACCAGAGCACCGGGGAGGGAAAGTCGTAGAACACCGTAGAGAAATGTAGAGAAATGTTTGGAATGAGTTGTGTTTGAAAAATAGAATTTTTTGCCTATTTATAGAAATTTTTCAGGATTATTTTGGTAATTTTGGGCCCAAATGACCAAAATGCCCCTCCCAACATTTAAAAAACGGCTATATGGGAGGGGCATTTTGGTAAAAGACCCCCCCCCCCCCCCCCCAAACGGCCGGCTGACTTTTTAAAAAAAAAAAAAAAAAAAAAATTTGAACCGCTCAACCCTACGGTCGGCTGGACCGGTCCAACCGGGCCGGGCTTCGGGCCGGTCCACCCGGGCCGGGCCTACAACCGAATAAAAAAAAACAAAAATTTCTCGGGCCGGACTCGGGCTGGGGGGGGGGGGGGGGGGGGGAGGGGTGGGAGAGGCCCGACCCGACCCGACCCGTTGGGGGGTGGGGGGCCGGGCCGGTTCGGGCCTCAGACGGACCGGACCGGTTCGGGCCTCAGACGGACCGGACCGGGCTGATTTGACCGCGGGCCGGTCCGGGCCTGTGCCGGGTACCGGGTTAACCGGCCCAACCTACAACATGATCCGTGGGATTGCATTGTCATAGCTTTACTCTCCCCATCAATCCTTATTCAATAATAATAATAATAATATATAGATTTAAAAAAAATTTAACATCTAACAATATTGCATTGTGCTTCTTTATATCAAGGGGCTCATCTGCAATCCCAACATCTTGCAGGTCATGCTGGATCTGGAGGATTGTCCTGAGCATCGGAATTATCCAAATTCAAGAGTTACCCATGACCGATTCTGGTGATTATAAACTAATACCGAGCGCACAAAAACACACTACTATACATATGGAGATGCCCATTGGATATATGTATAATATGTTGATTAATATTGTATTGTTTGTATAAGTGACATTGTTTCAATATAATCAAAGTCTTCGCTTCCTAATCGCTGATTCGCATCTCGTTCCCAGAAGAATGTGTTAACAGTGGCGAATAATGCAAAGACGGTTATGTCTTGAATTCTTGATCAAAGAGACATTCACATCGATCACAGATGCAGCGTCCTTGCAAAATGACGAGCTCACTTATGCTTGGACCTGTCAATTGGGCCGGGCCGGACCGGGCCGACACGAGTGCGGTCCGAAAAATTGGCCCATGTGTTGGCCCGGTCCCATTATTCATGGGCCTGGACCGGACCGGACCGGCCTCATATATTGGGTCGTGTCGGATCACATATATATATCGGCCTATAATACAGATCCGGCTCGGTCCGAAGTCCAAGCCTGACCCGACCTCCGATTAAACAAAGTGCCTTCGACAGTTTAGTTGGCTCAACACAGTATTAAAGAGAAAGACTATATAACATATTACACAAAAGAGTATTACATCCACCCAATAAAGCTTTGTAGGGAAAAGGCATATCCATGCAGAGCACCTGCTATTTGGTAAGCAAATCGGCAACCTTACCATATACTATATACCCAAATTTGACCGCTCTATGCCGAAATTTATTACGTGTCAATCAAGATTCGGCCCGGCACGATCCAGTCCGGTGCGAAACCACCATGCCATGGATTACGTGTCAGATTGGGCTGAAATTTCCCATCCATAGTCTAGTCCGATTAGACCCGTTAAAGTTCATGGGCCCAAAAGGCTCAGTCCGGATTCGACTTGGCCCACTCAAATCATGGGCCGGTCCAGCCCATTTGACAGCTCTACTTATGCTCCTACTCCTAGAGGACATACAAACAATACCTTGAATCCACAGTAGCCAAAAATGAACTAAACCACCAGTAATAGAGATGATCTACACAAAAGCAAATTTTGTTTATACAAAAATTCTGTACTACAAGTTACAAAAGACTACAGGATAGTCGTGGAATTTTATGATAATTACTTATCCAGGCTAGTTATACAACCAGTAAATTTCATGTAAAATAATTGTTTTTCTAAATGTGAACAATTTTTTCTTGGTGTGAACAAAATATATTAATTACTTATCCATGCTAGTTATACAACCAGTAAATTTCATGTAAAATAATTGTTTTTCTTCTTTTGATATTGTTGAAAAATAGTTTAAATTCCGGCTCATTTTTTAAACTCACTGCCTCCAACTACAACCATTTTTATAAATGGAAAAAATAATACGTTCACATGGCTCAATTCACTGATCCAATAATCTTCTGTTACACAGCCAAGATATTATGTCTTTCTTCGATAACCATAAAGGACACTCGAGTTCCACGAATAAAAATAAGTAAGTTGAATTCTTATACCTACAAAGATTGTATAATTTATTAGCTACTAATAGGCTTCAAACTTGTATTGTGCCGATGAACCATGCCCGTTCTGTAAACGGGTCCAACAGGCCAGCACCATAAAATCGAAATAGATTCGTTTATTTAATGGGTCAAATGATCCATAATGATTGACACATTTATATCTGAACCTGTTTAGACTTGATCTAAACTTGTTTAGAATCCCAATTATAGTCCATTCTATCCTTACAATGGACGGGGCAATGACCCATTCGACAATATCATCCTAAACTATTGCAGTTGTAGAACAATTTTCATAATAGAATAAAGTAGAAATAAATTGAGTAACGCTATTCGTACCTTCAAATTGTCCCTCAAAATCATACATCCTTATGTGACAGCTAACGTGACATGTTAAATAATATTATGTATCATATGACATGGCAAATTTTAACCCAAAAAATTAATTATCCAATTTTTTTTCATGCAATGTTAATGTTAATGTTAATATTAATGTTCATATTAATATTAAATTAATGTTTTGTTAATAGTAATATTATTGTTAAAGTTAACATTGATATTAAATTAATGTTAATTTTAATTTTAATTTTAAAATTTGTTATGTCAGCTGCCACATCAACATGCCAAATCAACTGCCACGTAAGGAGGGATGTTTTGGATGGAGAAACAAATTGCATTATTCAAATAAATTTCACCTAGAAAATATATTTGAGTTTGCATTGTTACCACTCCCTATCATTTTTATTTTTTTTTGCATACACCACCTAACAACCTAAGAGCATCTCCAACCCTATTGTGAGTTTGAAAAAAATGGTTGCCACATAGGAATGACAACCATTTTTTCCAAAAGTACTTCTCCAATGCAAATGTGAAATAAAGTGTGGAGTTGACATGGCAATGGCATGGCAAAGACAATGTGAAGTTGGTTGTCTAGATCTAGACAATGCACTTCACAATGTCTTTATGTCCACATCATCATTTGTGAATAAAAATATTTATAAAAAAGTTGAAGAAGTGGAGGAATTGCCTTGGAAGTTGGAAAAAATACTTTTTATTGTCTCCTCAATACTTTTGCATTGGAGAGAGTTTTTCTATCTCATTGTCTTTTGAGAGATAATTTTGCCACATAAACAAGACATTGTCTTGTGGCTCATGCCACATAGGAGCCACCTAAGACTCACAACACTTAACAAGACAATAGGGTTGGAGATGCTCTAAACTCTTTGCAGTTTACGCCTTCGAAGCCCACGCTCCTTCTTTAGGCCCATCAAGACCGCCGGCCCACGTTCTCCACCGTCACGCCGACATCATCCGACACCTCTTCCCGCTCCTTCACCCGCCAAATCCTAACCGTCTTGTCCAAGGCCCCACTGTACACCAACCAACTGCGTCCCGGCACGTCGTCCCCAACCGCCAAGCACTTCACGGGGCCCACGTGCCCAGTCAGCACGGACACCCTCACGTGGGACCCACCGTCCTCCCTCCTCCACACTCTCACCGTCCGGTCGGCCGAGCCGCTCACCACCAACCGCTCGCCGGCGGTCGCGACGCAGAGCACCGCCAGCCTATGCCCACCGTGCAGCACACCACCGCTCCGTCCGCCGTCCCGAAAATACTCCACCGCGCCGTCGGAAGAGCCGCAGTAGACCGCTCCGGACGCCGACGCCGCCACCGCCGTCACCGCGCTGTCCTTCCGGACCAGAACGCTCGCCAACACGTGCTTCGTAGCCCGAACCGATCCCTTCCACTCCCTCCTCCACGCTTTCAGCGTCCCGTCGGCCGAGCCGGTGAACACTAGTCCGCGCGGCCCGACCGCCACCGAATTGATCGCGTCGTCGTGGGCCGGCACCGACTCGATGCACCTCGAGTCGGACACTCTCCACACTTTCAGCGTCCTGTCCCAGGAGCCCGAGTAGAGGATCCCGGCTTCGGCATCGAGACTCAGGGACGAGATGGCGTCGGAATGTTTCTTGAGCGAGTCTCTTAGTGTTGGAAGTGTTGCCACTCGTTTGTGTACACCATGAGGAGAGGAAGTGCTCCATACGCGAATCTTGCCGTCCCGATGGCCGGTGAAGATTTTGTTGCCGTCGACGGAGAGGACGATGGCCTTGACGAGTCCGCTTCCGGACTCGAGACCGGGGAGCTCGGTCCGGTTCTTCCACACTCTGATGTTCTTGCTGTCGGAGCCGGTGTACAGTAGGTCTCCGTCTGCGGCGACGGAGTAGAGGTGGCCGTGCTCACGGACGATCGAGACGAGGGCTTCATCGGGAAGGGGAGCGACAGCGCTCGGAGTCGGAGTTGTCGACGGCTTCGGAAGCCAGAAACTCGGGATCAGTATACTTGTACTTTTCATACTTGAGGCTCTAACAAATTTGCAGTTGGAGGAGGTCTAGAATTGTGAACAGTACTACGAATGATGAGGAAGAAATCTGGATACATATAGTAGAGGGGTGATGCTACGTGCACCGCGTACAGTTTGGCCCGCGGTGACAGGAATCCGATGGCGGGTCCCACACAAATAGAGGGGACCATTAAATTTTGGACACGTGAGCCTGCAGGTGTGAGTGTGGGCCCTTTAGCATTTCTGATAGTAGAGTGGTTCCTTGCAGTTTCAGTAGAGACCGGCACTTGAACGGACGTCGCATATGGGTCCTCCGACCAATGGCTAGCCAACCCGTGGCGTGGATTTCACGACCGCCATAGCCCATTGGGTTCGTTTAGAATTTTCCGATATAGTAAACAGGAGGAGATGGATATATAATTGCACTTGCAAGCTGATTAGTATCGGAACAGCCTCTAATTT
Organism: Iris pallida; assembly: GCA_029216955.1. Lineage (NCBI taxonomy): Eukaryota > Viridiplantae > Streptophyta > Magnoliopsida > Asparagales > Iridaceae > Iris > Iris pallida. The sequence continues at coordinate 22,206,496 of JANAVB010028196.1, read as the reverse complement.
TTTAGCACGTGGACATCTTAATTTGTGACAAGCGTCGACTAATTACTGATGTAAGTTGTTAACTTCATCGACCTATCCAACTATCCATTATCATGATGTGATAATTTTTGTCAGTCGTTTTATTTAATTTATGTTCTCCCGTTAATTTCTTTCACCGTCTGCTTGGATTGAGGGGAAAAAGAATAAGCACAGTTAAGTGGGATTAAATGAGGAGGAGTAGAGAGGGAAAAGTAGAGTCAATACATAGAAATATAGAATCTTGTTTGGATTGGAGGAAGAGTTAAGTGGGGGTATTTAATAACTCTTGCTTGTATTGGAGGCACTATTAAAATAAGGCAAATTAGCGACATCAGGGTACGTCGCTAATTAAGAAAAATACGTCGCTAAACGTAATTAGCGACGACTTTAGCGACGAAACATGAAGGTCGTGGAAAAGCTAGTCGCAGATGACAAATTCGTCGCCCTCCGTCACTGTTTGCAACGTCACCCCAATGTCGCTGGGTCGTCGCAAAACTAGCGACGGAGGGCGACGAAACTGTACGTCGCCAATTTAGCGACGTAGTGCGACTACTTAGCGACGTTATTTCTTTTTATGTGATGACACGTTATGCCTGTCACGTCAGCAGTTTAGCGACGTAGTGCGACCAAATTAGCAACGTCAACTCTATGTCACGTTAGCTACTGAGCGACGTATTGCGACAGATAGCAACGTAACGGCGCTAATTAGCGACGTCAGGATACGTCGCTATACGTCGTAGATCGTCGCTATATGTCGCAGATATTATAAAAAAAATTTAAAAAAATAGAATGTGTATTTTTGTTATGCAGTGTGTCTATGTTTACAGTGTGTGTGAAGTGCAGTGTTCGAACTATCGACAGTATCGCTTACAGTAATCGAAACTATCGATGGTTCCGAACACTGCATTTCACATACACTGTAAACACAGACCCACATCATCACAAAAATACACTTTATATTTTTTAAAAATTTGGACAACACCTCCTTTGTATATCAGATCATCGCTTATAATCCAGCGTAGGTATATTTGTCATCCCCATCGCAGATATCATCATAATTAACAGTCTCCCATCATAACAGTCTACAACTAATAGATGAATAACAGTCTCCCATGATAACAATCTACAAAGTAAATATCACAAACATACATGTCCAAGTAAATATCATACATGTACTCAATGAAAATACCAACAAAGTAAATATCACAAACATACATGTCCAAGTAAATATCATACATGTACTCAATGAAAATACCAACAAAGTAAATATCACAAACATATATGTCCAACAAACATACATGTCCAACAGAGTCAAATAAGAATGAAAATCAGTGTACCAATGATCAATGGGCCCATAGGGCCAATACATATAAAGATGATAAAAAAATCTACTGGATTAATAAGGACCCTTGCTGCGCATCTGAGATAGCATGTACTCATACTGCTCCTGTGTGAGCTGCACCATAGGGACAGTAGGAGGCAGTGCAACGTCTGGAGTCGGCGCCGTCGATGGACCGGGAGGACATATCTGCTCCAGCTCTCGCAGTCGCTCAGCATGCGCAGCAAGGGTACTCACCATCCTCTGAGAACTCTCCTCAATGGAAGTATGTATCTGAGTGAGTGAGGCAGACATGGTCCTCTGCGATCCCTCCAGCTCAACCTGTCTACGCTCTGTGCGCTCCGTAGACTCGTGAGCGTGTGCAAACTGGCAGCTGTAGCCTGCTGCAGACTCATCAGCTCCTGTATACTGCGCTCGACCGCATCAAATCGTCCGGTGATCATCGGATCGTCGCTCTGCGGTATGGTGATCAGAAATTTGCTGCTGTAACTCGCGACGCAGCTCGTCGATCTGACGACCAATATCCTGAGCTCGTGATGACGCCTGTGAAGCTGGAGACAGCGCACTGACAGAGGGGGCCCAGGATAACTCTAAAGCCAAATAGGTGTCGTAGGATTCCGTACCGTAGTACGTACCCTTCTGAAGACCACCAACAGCGGTCATCCAGAGGTCGTCCGGCGATGGAGCTGTAGACGACTGGAAGAAAGTACCAGCCCCTTCCTCTGCTGGCGCACTAGCAGCAGCAGCCGTCTCCTCTTGTAGCCGAAGAAACTCGGCCTATAACAATGTTTGCTAACGTCTAAGTGTTTGCTAAAGTCTATATTGATATCTATTTTTCTGTTTTCTAAATTATAGTAAATTAATATAAAGAATAGAACGTACATATACCTGCGTCGCTCTCTCGTCAATGAACTCCCCAGCCCTCCGATGGGTGACCAGGAAGACGGTCACCATGTTGGGATCCTCACCCTTTTTTACCTGTTAAAATATATTATCTATTATTAGTATTAAATATTCTATCCAACTATATATAAAATAATGTCCGTCATAGAAAACGTACCAGACGACGAAAATGCTCCGTCATAGGAATAGAGCCACCACACCACTTACTGGCGCTCGACCGCGCCACATTGGCCTTGTCAGACCGCTCCTGGTACCTGGCCTCGCCGAATCTAGCCTTCATCGCAGTCCACTGCTCTGGCGTGATCCAACCATGGATCGGCTTTCCGGAGCGATCACGAGACTTCTGGTCGTGGATCGCATCACGGATGAGCTTGCCTGCGACGGCAGAAAATTGGGCCTCGATCTTCGCCGCCCGGTATGGCGGATAGAAGTAGGTTCTCTACAATAAGTAAAATAGAAAGAGTTATATAATATACACAAATGATTATTAAAATTTAAAAATAAACAATTTTTTTTACCTTGAAGTGGGCCAACCAAAAGGCCTTCCTATCTGCGGGAGCATCTGAGTAGTTAATCCAAGGCCCACCATAGTTCTGCATCCCAGCTGTCTCTGTACTGCAGGAGGCTGATATCTGTACAATAATAAATTTCATGAATATATATGTACATATAATCATTAGAGAAATATATATTAACTAATTAACTTACTTCGTAGGCCCGTCCGTCCAAATCTCCATACGCGTCTTGTCACGCCCCGCTCACGTAGGAGCGATCGTCCTCGCTAAGGCGTGATGCCGCACGAGCCTAGATTGCGCTCGTGCAAGGCGGGTTCCATAACGGCCGATTTCAGCGGCTGCGATGGGGTCGTCGCACAGAAGTCCCGAGCAGAGACATTGAATAATAGCAGCGGAAATTAGAACAAACACAAGTTATTACAAAACACTCTTTTATTGATATTAAAACAAAAGTTACAATGGGGCGCAAGGCCAAGATTACAAGTCTCTCGAGCTCACTCATCTCACATTACAAGTCACTCAGCTCTCTCTCATCTCTTAATACCAGTCTTGAACCAGCGGAAGCTTCGGAAGGCGACGTCCATACATTATGTCCCGTATAAGTCTTTACTCCATGCGGTCGTGTGCTTCGAATCGCCAAGGAACTCCGTGCCTCGACGCATCCAAGCGATCTCCGTGCCACGAGCTTCTACCTGTGCCTGCACATAAAAACTATGTGGGTGCCAGTACTCAACTGTACTGGTGGAATGAGCTCCTCGCCCGCCCATACAAACCCAACACGTTTGATTTACTTTGTGCAACATAGTCACTTCTTATCAATTGTCTTTCTAGTCTTGTCTTAGGATTATTTTAGGACCGACTAATTGGCCTATTTCGAGTCTCTAGACCATCCCGTGCTTGCGACAACGGTGTTAACTCATACTTTGTCTTTAGACCCTTCTCGTGCCAACAACGTTAACCTATCAAGCCGTGTTTGCCTTACGGCTTAAAATCAGGGACGCAACTACGCGATGAGGCTCCATTTCCGTATGACCGTGCTACAAACCCTTGCTGAGGCCGTGCCTCGTAACTCAATGAGACTCGATCATATCGCCGCCTCGCGGCCCTTACTACTAAATCATCAACTGACCCATCCAACTTTGTGAACTAAGTGTCACTCGACCAAGTTTGCCTTGTGACATCTCCTGACCTAACTCATGATAACTCAAACCATAACTATGCAACTTATATGCCGACAACATAGGACTCGACGCCACATCTCGTGCCGAAGCACGTCGCCTATGTTGCAACCAAATCTTAGGCCCAATATTGTATTCAAACTATACACACGCATTCAACTCGACTCCTTGATATAGTGCACTTAATACTCGACTCAATCTAAAGGCACAATCGAGGATCGCCACCCGTGCCGACTCATCTATATGAGGTCACTAGCATGACAAGCTATCCTGGACTATAGCTTTTGTTAATCGGGACCCTTTCAGCGCAAGTAGCGATCCCCGCTGCAAGTCCTCGCTTAACCCGTGCTATCACCCTATCACCCAGCACTAGCTATACCGTGTTTCCTCCTAGGCCGAGTCGGTCTCGTGTGTAGTGCCCCGTCCCGTTCAGTCAATCGGAGGAATCGAAACGCCGACGGCGTTCGGACTTGGCCTTGCAACGGCGACTCGAAGACATCGCTCAGGTGTGGTAGTTTCGGTGAACTTGCCTCATCTTAGCCTTCACATAATAAATTGCGTGTTTTCAACTTGTACAAGTAGGCTTAATAATAAAAGAGATGAATCCACATAGCTAAAGGGAATTATCCCGAAGGATCGAATCGAGTTTACAACATGGAAAACGTCCCACGTTCGGATTATAGTTGGTATACGACATGCTTTGAAAATGACACTCGGTCCTTCGTCCCGTGGCTTGGGAGAAAGAAAGTTGGTATTCGTCACAAACTATGAGTTAGCCTAAGTATAGGCATCGCCGGCGTAGATGCTCGATAAAGCATGCACGTTTCCATGGAATGCAAGGCTCGGCGTAGCCTTAATCGTCCCACGAGCTAAGTTGTATCGCACGACTTATGGCATGAGTTTAGGTACCCAAAGAATTTTGTTGATCAAGTAGAGCGTACGCACGGTCCCACGGTTCTACGGCTGCATATAGCCATTCGTTCCCACGGTCTTAAGGCTCGTCACATGGAGTGTGACTTGGACGATAGTGTCGCACGGATTACATTGGAGTATGAGACGTTCTTATGCACGTTAAGAAGTTCGAGACGGTCCCTCGGTTGGGAGTCTCGCGTTTCTATCTACGTTAAGAAGTACGAGGCGGTCCCTCGGTTGGGAGTCTCGCGTTCCTATCCACGTTAAGATGTTCGAGGCGGTCCCTCGGTTGGGAGTCTCGCGTTCCTATCCACGTTAAGATGTTTGAGGCGGTCCCTCGGTTGGAAGTCTCGCATTTCTATCCACGTTAAGAAGTACGAGGCGGTCCCTCGGTTGGGAGTCTCGCGTTCCTATCCACGTTAAGGTGTATGAGGCGGTCCCTCGGTTGGGAGTCTCATGGTCCCGATGTACGTTACGCAAAGTATGGTTCAGAGCACGTGTTGCTAAGTATTATTCCAGTCGTACCAACAAATTAGGCTATGCATTTACGTGAGTCTAGATGTCTCGTAGGTGCGTGGTCATTGGACACCTTGTCGACAAGGATTTCTGCCTAGACTGGTTATACACCGGGGTACCGGGCCCAGTCATCCTAGGGGGTAGTCGTTATAGCAGCGCACGATTCATTGCGTGAGGGTAGTCGGGGGCTTTCCATGGGGCTCGCAACCTGCATCGAAAGACCCGCCGCCTACCCGAGCTATGTTCGCGATGGCTTATCATGCCAATGGCCTTTCATATAGATAATTGGCGTGCTACGCGGCGAATCCGCATGCACGGTGCCAGTCGTAACAAAAGAAGCGTAAGCACGGTATGTAATGTGTTGTAGAAAGCGTGTACGGTATGCACCCAAGGTAATGAGCCTAAGATTTGGTTATACGTAGAGACATGTGTTTCGCCACGAGATATGGCATCGTATTTGAGTTCTCAACACCGGTTCCACAAGTTGTGTTAGACGTTTCGAATTAAGTCTGGAAGGGCCGTAAGGCGAGTTTGGATAAGTCAGTTTACGCTGTGAGGCATGGCCTCGATGTTTGAGGCACGGGCAAGTATTTGACATGACCGAGTCGTTACATCCCAGAGTATGGTACGAGAGACAAGTATGAGTCGGTGCGTTGACATTACATGCACGAGGCGATACGTTGACATTGCATGCACGAGGCGATACATTGACGTTGCGAGCACGAGAAAGGTCTAGCGACGAGTATGAGTTCATTAGGAGTGCAAGACACGGTGATGGTCTAAAGACACAAAATAGACCAAGGCGTCGGTCCTAAAATTGATCCTAAGGCAAGACTAGAAAGACAATCATAAAGGGGCGTATATTGCACAAAGTAAAAATAAACGTGTCGGTTTTGTATGGATGGGCGAGGAGCTCACTCCACCAGTACAGTTGAGTACTGACACCCACACAGTTTCCATGTGCAGGCACAGGTAGAAGCTCGTGGTGCGGGGCTCGCTTGAATGCGTCGAGGCATGGAGTTCCTTGGCGATTCGAAGCGTGCGGCCGCGTGGAGTCAAAGACTTATACGGGACATAATGTATGGACATCGCCTTCCGAAGCTTCCGCTGGCTCAAGTATTATAATCGAGAGATGAGAGAGAGCAGAGTGACTTGTAATGTGAGACGAGTAAATTTGAGTGATTATAATCTCGGTCTTGTGCCCCCAATGTAACCTTTGTTTCAATATCAATAAAGAGCTTCTTTTGAATAACTTGTGTTTCGTTCTAAATTTCTGCTGCGTGTTCAATGTTCTGCTTGGGACTTCTGTGCGACGACCCCGTCGCCGTCGATGTAATCGGCCGTTATGGAACTGCCTTGCATGAGCGTAATCTAGGCTCGTACGGCATCATGCCTTAGCGAGGACGATCGCTCCTGTGGACGCGGGGCGTGACACCGTGGCCCCGGGTTGTCGCTCAAGGAAACTCTCCTTGTCGACAAGTTGTCCAATGACCATGAAAGACTCGATATAAACTGACGTCTCACACAGTCATCCTCTTCCAATGTTACCATCTCTTTCAAACCAATATCAAGACTTCTATCCTTGAGATCCCTCGACGACCCACGGTCGCGAGCTTTCTCCCTTGATGCTTCTTGAGATCCCTCGACGACCCACGGCCGCGAGCCTTCTCTCTGTTACCATATCATTTCATTCAACTCAATGCCTATTCGATAGCCCTTCCTCCAAAACTCATTAAATCAACCGTGGTTCATGCCTTAAACACTAAGTCCGTGTATCGTACCTTAAGCCAATCGTGCTCTACGCGACACTCCTGCCCAAGTCGACGGGCCTTGAGATCGTGGGACTACTTAACTTCGACAAATCGCGAAAGAGCGGGACGGTACTTGTAACGTCTTAGGTCGACCGGCATAACTTTGCCAAACTTAACTTCGCAACAACTTAACAAGCAAAGGCTGCGTCAAGCTTTGTCTTAACGGATCGTGCCGTGCACGCATCCAACTTGAACGACCAAGTCATTTGGGCGCCTAAACTTACGCCAGCAGCCGTGCGACGCAACTTAACTCATAGGGCGGGTCAAGGCTATGCCAAGCCTTAGACGATGGGACCGTGCATGCTTTATGAAGCATTCATGCGGGCGACGCCTATGACTTAGGCTACGATTCATGACTTTGTCTACTCAACCAACTTTCCTTCTCCCAAGCCACGGGACGAAGGACCGAGTGTCATTTTCAAAGCACGCCATGCACCAACTCTAAGCCGACCATTGGACCTTTCCATATTCTAGCTCAATTCGACCCGTCGGGATTATTCCCTTTAGCTATGTGAATTTGTCTCTTTTATTATCAATCCTGCTTGTGCAAGTTGAAAACATGCGATTTATTATGTGAAGGCTAAGATGAGGCAAGTTCACCGAAACTACCCCACCTAAGCGAGCGGTCACCTTGACAGAGCAATGTCTTCAAGCAGCCGTTGCAAGGCTAAGTTCGAACACCGTCGGCGTTCCTATTCCTCCGATTGACTGAGCGGGAATGGGCACTACATCATACACCACTCAGAAAAAGTTTCGTCTTCGAAACTAACTGAGTACACTTATCGACTTATCATCTTACTCAACGTTCAAGGACTCTCGCACACACTACTCCTATGCGTTTCCTCAATCATCGAGCCATGCTCGTGCTACTATCAATCTTTCCTTCAATATGATTTCAAAATCCTCGATCCTTTTCCATTCCTCTAGTCTTACTTGATTCAACGTATCACTTAGTTGGATCGTGCACATATTCTAGGCGTCCCCAAAATACATGTATTTCAGCCAAGCCTTGTGATAGTGAATCCACCATCACCACTCGAGTCAGATCGTGCACATGTTCGGGCGTCCCTGATACACATGCATGTCAGCCGATACTCGCAAGTGGTGCCTCCACAAATCCTACCATTTCGCACTCGGATGCCTGACTAACCGCTAGGCTATGTCTTTCCGTCAGTATTGGAATCATAGTTCCCAAACAACAATATCAACATTGACCCCATCCTAAGGTCAAACCAAGTTGATAGTATGGGATTTTCTACCCAAGCTCGTATCACTCCGATTTCTAAACATCGAGCATCGATTTCCTACACACATCCCAACATTCGTCGCACGGGGTCCGAGTCGTTCAGCAAAGCCATCATACGACAACTTACGTTCAACCAATTCTACGACATCTCAATATCGCTCGTTCAACAAACCATCTTCGCATAGTCTATCTCTTCGAACACGTTCGACATAATCCGCCTATCAATCTTTCTCGAATCAAACACGCTATGACACAAATTATCGCTAACCAAAATTTTATATTCCATATTCCCTAAGTCATCTATTCCAAATCACGCAATCGATTCACAAGGTAGTCTGACTTAACAATACGTTGCGCCCCGATCTCAGGCGAGTCAGATTATCCATGGTGGGCACGAATCACCAAGCACGCTCCCGCAAGATAATCATTCTCATCGGAACGTAACTCTTGTTTTGTGTCTAGACTAATTCATTCTCGCTGCGCGGATTGGACCTACTCAATCCTCAAGTTTATTTCATTCATTAATCGCAAGTCTAAACATCCTCGAATTTTCTTTCGCATCAAACTGACAAGTCGAGACAATCAAAGTTGCCGCGTCCTGATTTTCTGAGTTTGATCATTCCCGTGACATGAATCACCATGTCAGCGCTCACGCAGAACGATCGCCACAAATTCGACGCGACGCATGTGCGAGACTAGAGTTGTACTCGCACAAGACAAGAATGTCAACGTTGTGGTTATCCGCGTAACCATCAAGACACTTTCATTTTTATCCGGCATTCATCTCAATCAAAATCCTAAGTATAGCATCCAACCGAACAATAACACTTGCATGATCGTCATTCGTCGAGTTAGAGTACCCCCGAGTTATTGCATAGCGATCTTTGATACGCCTCAATACCATCGACGATATGCGTAACCTAACGATCTTTCTTTGCAACTAAATTTTGAGTCGTGCGAACGATGCTATCGTCCGACTGGACAATCTCCTCGACATTCAAATTCTAGTTCGATTATTGTCCTTCGAATCATTTACAACATCAAATTCCTCAAACCCAAATTTGCGTATTCGTTCATCCCTTTATCTTAAGTCATCGACCAACGTATTTACTAACTCAAATCATCGAGCAACATTCAATCCAATCCTTAGAGTCATTCGCGTAACTTCAAAAATCAAACCCTTCATGTATGCTATCTTCCTGTCGTGCTAACTTTTCGTATACGATCCATATCTATTTCCTCGATCAAGTCATTCATTCGCACACCCTAACTTTTTTCGATTCGATTTCACCTACTCAATCATTCTCGCGTTTCATACTTCGCACAATCCTCAATCTCGTGCACGTTCCGTACGCGTCAATTTCTAAGTTGTTCGAATCGACTCACCGACACCCCGCATCCTCAATCGATCGATCGACATCCCTGAGGCTATCACATACACCACTCAGGGATGAAGTCTTTCAATAAATCCTCAACACTATCGTTCGACTCAAAATCGACTTCTTCAGATCTTCCGTTCGAACCATTCCTCTAATTTCATGCACGCTCATCTATATCGCATCGACGTTATCGTCGCTCGATAGCACCCCTATCGATAGTCATCTCATTTACTCAATCGAGTTCAACTCATTCTTGTCCGACACAATTCGAATCCCGCACTCGACTCTTCTAAGGTTGACGCAACTTTGGTGTCTATGTCCAGCCCGACTTAGCCAACCGTGCTTACGTAAACTATCTTTTTGTTTTATCAAAAACTGTTCTCCTACGTTTTGCAAAATAGATAGACTTATTATATGGACATCCCGTGGGACATTTGAGAGAGAGCGCACCAACGATATCAACTTTTGGAAGCAACAGAGTTTGCGGAAACAACGAGTTAAAGAATTCAATCGATAGTCCAAGGACGTAAAGCCGTGCCCTGATACCATTATGTCACGCCCCGCTCCCGTAGGAGCGATCGTCCTCGCTAAGGCATGATGCCGCACGAGCCTAGATTGCGCTCGTACAAGGCGGGTTCCATAACGGCCGATTTCAGCGGCTGCGACGGGGTCGTCGCACAGAAGTCCCGAGCAGAGACATTGAATAATAGCAGCGGAAATTAGAACAAACACAAGTTATTGCAAAACACTCTTTTATTGATATTGAAACAAAAGTTACAATGGGAAGCAAGGCCAAGATTATAAGTCTCTCGAGCTCATTCATCTCACATTACAAGTCACTCAGCTCTCTCCCATCTCTCAATACCAGTCTTGAACCAGCGGAAGCTTCGGAAGGCGACGTCCATACATTATGTCCCGTATAAGTCTTTACTCCATGCGGCCGCGTGCTTCGAATCGCCAAGGAACTCCGTGCCTCGATGCATCCAAGTGATCTTCGTGTCACGAGCTTCTACCTGTGCCTGCACATGAAAACTATGTGGGTGTCAGTACTCAACTGTACTGGTGGAATGAGCTCCTCGTCCACCCATACAAACCCAACACGTTTGATTTACTTTGTGCAACATAGTCACTTCTTATCAATTATCTTATTTTAGGACCGACGCCTTGGCATATTTCGAGTCTCTAGACCATCCCATGCTTGCGACAACGGTGTTAACTCATACTTTGCCTTTAGACCCTTCTCGTGCCAACAACGTTAACCTATCAAGTCGTGTTTGCCTTACGGCTTAAAATCAGGGACACAACTACGCGATGAGGCTCCATTTCCGTGTGACCGTGCTACAAACCCTTGCTGAGGTCGTGCCTCGCAACTCAATGAGACTCGATTATATCGCCGTCTCGCGGCCCTTGCTACTAAATCATCAACTGAACCATCCAACTTTGTGAACTAAGTGTCACTCGACCAAGTTTGCCTTGCGACATCTCCTGACTTAACTCATGACAACTCAAACCATAACTATGCAACTTATACGCCGACAACATAGGACTCGACGCCACATCTCGTGCCGAAGCACGTCGCCTACGTTGCAACCAAATCTTAGGCCCAACATTGTATTCAAACTATACACACGCATTCAACTCGACTCCTTGATATAGTGTACTCAATACTCGACTCAATCCAAAGGCACACTCGCGGATCGCCGCCCGTGCCGACTCATCTATATGAGGTCACTAGCATGACAAGCTATCCTGGACTATAGCTTTTGTTAATCGGGACCCTTTCAGCGCAAGTAGCGAGCCCCGCTGTAAGTCTCCGCTTAACCCGTGCTATCATCCTATCACCCAGCACTAGCTATACCGTGTTTCCTTCTAGGCCGAGTCGGTCCCGTGGCCCCGGGTTGTCGCTCGAGGAAACTCTCTTTGTCGACAAGTTGTCCAATGACTATGCAAGACTCGATATAAATTGACGTCTCACACAGTCATCCTCTTCCAATGTTACCATCTCTTTCAAACCAATATCAAGACTTCTATCCTTGAGATCCCTCGACGACCCACAGTCGCGAGCCTTCTCCTTTGATGCTCCTTGAGATCCCTCGACGACCCACGGCCGCGAGCCTTCTCCCTGTTACCATCACTACAACAGAAATACCTTTTAATGACGGCTAAAATCCGTCATTAATGACAAACCATGACGCTTTTTTTTTCAAAGCAAGCGTGATAAAAACGGGTGTTATAAATATTTTTTAAAAGCGTCATAAATAAAAACGTCATGAATATGATGAGTTTCTGCTACACTTATTTTCAGCGTAGTTTGAAAGCGTTATGAATAGTTAATCTATACAGACTCAATTTAGCACATTTATAACGCTCAATTCTGCACATTTGTATATTACTTTCCAAAAAATTATAGATCAATGCTCAATGTTGCTCAATTCAATTTCAAAACATTTATTTTGAACCATATTCACAAGAAAACATCTAAATGTTATAGAGTACCATTTAATCCATTTACAAATATATACATAATATATATCACCATCTTCATTACATTTTTTCAAAATAGGACATCTAAATACATATATTTACAACTACTACTAGTAAGTAGACCCTCAAAACTATTAGTACATTGGCTTCAACTTTGAGCACATCAAAACTGTCGGCATCACGTAGCAAAACCCTGAAAAAGGTAAAAAAAAATATTATCAAAAGACCACCTCATGTCTTAAGAGTTGGTACCAAGTTTCCAACAAGAAACTAGCAATTGAGGATCATGTAATAAAATACTTTCATATACATTGAATCTAAGAATGCATTAAAATACCTACCTGTAGTAATAAACAGTCCACTCAAAGAATGAAAGAAACAGGCCACTCAAAGAATGCAATCAAATGTGAGGCATGACAGAAGACGAGGTAGCTACTTGAAACTTTGCTGAAAGGGTTACAACTCAAAGCGAAGTGAACTCTTTACAATAGAACACAAACGAAATACAAATAATTCAGAGCAGCGAGACTACCAACCTCTAATTGTTCCAAGCAAGCATAAGCTCCACTTGACATCTTGCTCCACACGATTGTGAAATCCATGGGATTCTCAATGATATCAAGGTTATCTGGAAGCTGCACGCATCAATAAAAAAACCCACTAGTCATACCAGGTGTGGATGTTCCAAGCAAGCATCCACTAACTTCTCCATTTATGATATATCTACTTCATGATATGTCCATCTTACACAACATTTCCAATTTATCGTACTTTAAAGTCATTTGGTGAAGCAATTTACTACATCTTGAGCAAGTGTCTCACATGTTCAAGGGATAACTAAATCATATATTTTACGATGGAAGCATAAATATCAAAGTTAGTTCCAGTTTACATTAAATAAAGAGTTAGCATACCTGTTACAAAGACACTTCGAGCAACCAATGCAAGTACTGCACCGACTAAACCTGGAAAGGAATTAAATTCAACATCGATAAATACAATCATCAATTCAGGTGGCATCAGAACAAATTGCTACAATGAACTTACAAGACTTGCAAAGTAAAACTTTCAACAACTATCTAGGAAGCAGAATCAGTTCACCTGTTCCAGCACCAAGTTCCAGTGCAGTAATTCCATTAAAATCAGAGGAGTTAAAACTTTTGTATAGGACAAAATCAGCCAATACCAATGCTGCCAGCCATACCTGAAACAAAGAGGAAATTGTTAAGGATTTGTATGTAACATGTTGGATGGTAATAAGAAAATTAAGTAGTGAACTATTATTATTTGAAATCCAACATTGGGAAGCGACGATGTGACCGTATATTGGATCATCAGTGAACAATTCAGGCAATTAGCTATAGTCACATAAAGAAAATAGTACAGAGAAAGGAAATATGCGGTGGATATACTTTGACACACAAATCTAAACTAGGCAGCCACAGCCATACATACATCTAAAGTTCAAATAATACATTACATGAACGTAGGTGTTGATCAGGTATAGGTATATAGGAATAACACTCGATAAAGAATACAACGCCTCCAAGAGGCTCAGTGCATAAAAATGCAAACTATATTAGTAAAACTAAAAGTCTAAAAGGCTGACTTGTTTTGAACTGTTTAACCATTCACGTCATAATATATTTTACATGAACTATTCTTTTATGTGACAGAGACAAAAAAAAAGACCGGTTGAGAGTTCACATCTACCCCAAAGGACAAGTATATACTATCAGGAAGGTGCTTTAATGTGTTTTCACATGGTGTTCCATGCATAATTCCTAATACCATTATGAGGTAAATCTAGTCTCAGCCTCTCAACCCCTTGGCTCTTAAAAGGCTTAAATCCAGGGTTCACCATGTGTGACACTTAAAATGTCCTATATTACCCTATAAAATATGCATCCATATAGAACAAGAGGTATTAGTGGATACTCAACGAATCACAGATAAGCAAGTAAGTCCTTGAAACACAAGCAATAAAACATAGAGGGAAAAAAAATTGATTTGTGTATTGGTGCAAACCTTGCTCTCCTGTTCTGGAACCAGACCTCTACTTGCCGCGGCCGGAGGTTCAATCGCTCTGCTAAGGCTTGTTTTTGTTTCTGAACATCATCATCATCATGAGAACAGTATGAATATATTAGAGGAAGATCTAACTAAGCTAGTTTGAATTAATTACATGGAGATATATATATATATATATATATATATATATATATATATATATATATATATATATATATATATATGCTAAGTAGAGCGTTACTGGATTGAGAGTGCTATGTTCTCTGAACCTTTCCTCCAAAAGAGCAGACTACTCCTTCGTAAGCCTGAGCTTCTTCCTCACGTTGCCGTCCTCTTCGTCGTCTCCGTCGCTCACCTGCGAAGAGGAGCCCCTCTCCGCTTCGACCTCCCCGTACGCGGTCGGCGAGAACGTCGACACCGAGCTGTACGAGGACGACGACGGAGCCTTGGGCATCGTCGTCGGCACGCTACTGTACGCGACGGCGCCGTCGGAGGCGCTCGGGGCGAGCGACGCGTCGAGCGATAATATCGAGTTCTGCGGACGGCGGCGTGGGGTTCGGATGGCCGGAGGGATGTCGGATTCGTCCTCCTTCACCAACCAACCAAAAGAAATCAGTGCAAACAACAAAAAGAGAACAACGAATGATCCGAGCAATAAAATGGAGGGATCTGAACCTGGAGTGGGGAGGGAGGACGGAGATGGAGCTGAGGTCGCAGGCCTTGTTGATCTGAACCAACGGTACGCCGCCGACCTCTCCAGCTCCTCGAACCTCCTCACGATCTCCGCCGGGATCCTTCCCCCCTCCACCGCCGCCGCGAGGTCAGCGGGGAGGCTCTCCGTCCCCCTTCCCATCTCCGCTAGCGCCATCGCGGCCTCCTCCCTGTTCCTCCTCCCCGAGGACCCCCCCTCGTCGTCCCTATTCCACCCTCCCCCAAAATTTTAGGGTTTGTACGGCAGGCTTTGTGCGACGATCGGACGGTGATGAGAGGGGCGGCAGGCTTTGTGCGGCGGAGGGAGAGGCGGCAGGGGTGGGGTAAAAGAGAGGAAAATTTTAGGGTTTGGGGAGAGGAGGGAAGAGGGGGCAGAAGGGGAGCAAGGAGAAGGAGAGTTCTTCTGAATAAGATCGTGGGGGGATGGAATATATTACATAAAGTTTATTACAAGTTTGCCACCGCTCTAAAATATTAATAACGCTTTGTTTTAAAAACGTTATAAAAAGCCCAGAATTAGCCCAAACCGTCATAAAAAAAGAAATTTTGAACTTTATAACGCTTAGGTATCAGGCGTCATCAATACGTCTTATCGAGCGTTATTAATAGGCCTTTTTGTTGTAGTGCATATCATTTCATTCAACTCAATGCCTATTCGATAGCCCTTCCTCCAAAACTCATTAAATCAACCGTGGTTCATGCCTTAAACACTAAGTCCGTGCATCGTGCCTTAAGCCAATCGTGCTCTACGCGACACTCCTGCCCAAGTCGACGGGCCTTGAGATCGTGGGACTACTTAACTTCGACAAACTGCGAAAGAGCGGGACGGTACTTGTAACGTCTTTGGTCGACCGGCATAACTTTGCCTAACTTAACTTCGCAACAACTTAACAAGCAAAGGCTGCATCAAGCTTTGTCTTAACGGATCGTGCCGTGCACGCATCCAACTTGAACGACCAAGTCATTTGGGCGCCTAGACTTACGCCAGCAGTCGTGCGACGTAACTTAACTCATAGGGCGGGTCAAGGCTATGCCAAGCCTTGGACGATGGGACCGTGCATGCTTTATGAAGCATTCATGCGGGCCACGCCTATGACTTAGGCTACGATTCATGACTTCGCCTACTCAACCAACTTTCCTTCTTCCAAGCCATGGGACGAAGGACCGAGTGTCATTTTCAAAGCATGCCGTGCACCAACTCTAAGCCGACCGTTGGACCTTTTCATATTCTAACTCAATTCGACCCGTCGGGATTATTTCCTTTAGCTATATGAATTCGTCTCTTTTATTATCAAGCCTACTTGTGCAAGTTGAAAACATGCGATTTATTATGTGAAGGCTAAGATGAGGCAAGTTCACCGAAACTACCCCACCTGAGCGAGCGGTCGCCTTGACAGAGCAATGTCTTCGAGCAGCCGTTGCAAGGCTAAGTCCGAAGCCGTCGGCGTTCCTATTCCTCCGATTGACTGAGCGGGACGGGGCACTACACGTCTCGTCTGGGGGAGCGCATGGAGGGTCGCTCTCACCTCCTGCCTTACCAGGATCAGTCTGATTGTCATCCTCCATATGCTCGGCGTCGGCTCTCCCTATGGAGCCGTCGGCAGGAGGAATGCTGGACGCAGGAGGAATGCTGGACGACGAGGGAGGAGTCGCCGGACCTGCTGGAACTACCATGTCCCGGTAATGGACCGAGAACAGAATGGTACACTGGCGTACTCGGAGATGAGGATGAGGGTACGAAATCTGCATTCCCAGCCTGACACACATGGGACTGCCTAACATAATATCCTCTGCGTCGTCCGGGTCTAGTCATACCTGATAATAACATATGACAATACACTACTAAAATCTGTCAATTCAGCGATGCGTAAAGACGTCGCTAAAAAGGAAAATACGTCGCTAATTTCTATTAGCGACGTATTTAGCGACGTTTTCAAGTAGTCGGGATTAACCTAGTCGCTAAACAAGAAAATGTTGCCATACGTCGCTATTGCGACGAGCTTTAGCGACGTGTCCACGTCGCTAATTTAGCGACTGCCAGCGACATAAAATGTCATGATTTACCGACGTAATCTAGCGACGTTGAGCGACTTGACATGCATCGATGCTGACCTGGCTTGAGAGCCATATGGCGACGTTCTGCGACTTTTCTACGTCGCTACAGTACCGACGTTTAGTGACGATCAGCGACGATATTCCTCACAGTTAGCGACGTTGATAGCGACATTTTTTTCGTCGCCGAACGTCGATAATCGTCGCTGATCGTCGCTAATATGAAAAAAAAATACAGCATTTGCAGCATTCCCTGCAGCATTTGCAGCATCTCCCACACCATTTGTTACAGCAACAACGGTGTGTATCACGAACACGGTATCAAACAACACAGATACACACAATCACGAACACGTTTGAAACACAATCTCATCAATCAACACAGATATATGAAAATTTGTAACAACAATGTCAAACATAATGGTCCACAACTTAATTGTCAAGTATGGGAACGAATGGCTCAGAACACAACCTAGAATTCATTCTAGCATACATTAGTGTGAATCATCTATGTTCTGTACATATGGTGTAGTATATGTTCTTATCGTATGTAGTATCTGAAGAATGTAACAGAATCAAGATGAACTCACATAATGTAATACTAAGACATCATCTACTACTATATATATAAGATATAGTGATAGGTTGTCGTATCATCATTGCCGAGAGATGAGGGTCGGAGGACAGTCAACTTTATCTACGGCTACATAGTTTTTGCCTCGCCAGTCGAATGGCTGCAGGGACCATGTCCTGATCACGATGTCGTACCGTAGATTAATACAAATGGAGCTGGAGCCAAAATAGAAACCAAAATATGATATCCACCTGAAGTGTAGAGTCGGGGGAGAAGAACTTTTCCACCCTCTCCCTCTCTCGCGCTATCAACGTCACAACTTTTCCACCTCAAGTTCTGATCAAGCATCTTCCTTCTCCTCTCCTCCACCATGGCTCTGAACCCATCTGCTCCTTCCTACTTCCCTTCTTCTTATTTGACTCTCTCAGCCACATATTATATCCAGCTCAAGTGTAGAGTCGGGGGAGAAGAAGTGGACATGAAGAGGAGGGGGAAGCAGCACAGCCGGCGGCATGACCCAGAGGAAGTACAGAGGTTTTCTTCAACATACGTAGGAGAACTATAAGAATATATCTTTTCACAACATATCACCTTGTCAAAGACCCTTAATGTGATATCCATGTTACCGCGGTGTCGGAAGACTAACATGTCATAATTTTCTAAGCCGTGTGTTTTGACATAATCCTCCAACCGGATTTCAGTTCTATGTAATAATGCAAGATTACTACATAGGAGGAAAGAGTTGGGAGGATTATGTCAAAACACACGGCTTAGAAAATTTTGACATGTTAGTCTTTCGATACCGCGGTAACATGGTTGTCACATTAAGGGTCTTTGACAAGATGACATATTGTTAAAAGATATATATAGTTCTCCTACGAATTTGAAGAAAATATCTTGTCACGCCCCAGAACCAGAATACTGGAGAGCGGGGGAATGACTCAGCCAGCTACGTATTACGGGTAGATGAATACCGTATAATACGATCAATGCTGTCTAACCAGACGAGGGGGTGCATACTACATGAAAGTCTTACTATGGTCACTTCACATCTATTGTCTCAATCATTCGAACAAGGAAACATAAATAGAGAACATGTAAGATAAAGCAGTAAGGCGTCCCAAACGCTCAGTCAAAATGTTCTTGAGATCTGGCTTTACAAAATATAGCCAGACGGTATAGTTACATATACACAATTGTTATCAGCTGCAGTCTGACTTAATTACAATCATGTAAAAGTAAGTACAAGACAATCCGACTAACATGTCGGTGCCAAACGGCTAAGTATGAAGTAAATGACAAAACGAGCGGTGAAGTAAGGGAACCCACTCGAGTCCTTCTGCGATCATTTCCCTAGTATTGACCATCTTGGAGGTAGAAGTAATCTGGATCCTCGGGGACTGGCTCTAAATCTGGCCATGCAAAACCAGAGAGGTTAGACTTCTAATAGCAAGTACCACAAGGAAGCACGATATGAAGGATTAAACCAGTAAGTAAGAGAATATAATAATAGATCTCTGCTTTCCACTAGGATTCACATAACATCACGACACTTCGAACCAACCTCCCAACCAAACAAGGACAGAAGTTGGCCCGTCACGTCCTGACATTCTGATCATCCCAGTTAGGTAACAGAGTAGTACAGTACACAAACAAATCATCTTAAACGGCCAATCAACTACTACGACTTGCTATTGTGAGTCCCAAGTTATCCTGGAATTATGCAATTAGGGATTCCTCAGTTCTTACTATGTGCGAGCAAGACTAGTCTATCCAATCAATCAATTGCGCCAATCATGTAATTAGACGAGTCCCAGCGGGACGCCCGCCGTTAATATAGCATGTACAATAATATAAGCAGATACCGTTTCCTGCCCGTGTGACAGATTTACAGTATCTGTGGGAACCAGCCGGCCCGTCGGGCATTACTAGTCCCAAGGGGGCTGCCATGTAAGAACTCGGGAATCCATTCTCTCCATGCCATCATTATTTTATTTAACTTAATAGTCTCTACGTTGAGTGAAGTCCCATGTCTTGGATCATGGTCATTCAAGTGAGTACTTTTGTACGGGGTACGATATGCGCAACTCTACAACGATACCCGTACGGCTATGTTGTAGGTCTTACATAGCGTAATGCAGCAATCAAGTCTAACCACGGAGTAATCATGCCTTGACCATAAAGTACACATGCTATTTTTGTAAGATAAATAAATAAATAAATAAGTAAATAAATAATTTGAAGCCTGCATGTGCCTGTATGCCAATATTCGGGATCGGCTAATCGAGTACAATAGTTCATTACATGAACGTGTCTTATTCATTCAATTCAATAAGACGACTAGCCAGTCTCTTAGTAACAACTAGGAACGCATGATCAATATTTAGTCCATGTCACAATCATTATCAATGGTGACAAGGCATGAAAGTCATTTAGTATTACATGGGTCGAGTCTACAACTCTCAAGGTCAAGTTCTAGTCATACTGGGTATCCATGGATCAATCAGGACACAAGGCACATTCCACATAACAATCATTTTAATAAATTTAACATATCATGATTTATCAAGAAATTCACGCAAAGGCGTAAGGATATAATAGAAGAATTATCATGCTATCATTAAATGAATAATTATAGGACAAATAAAAACACCCAGGTCAAGAAGTCACGCCAAGTTGAGTAGGTTATACCAAGGCCAACAAGTCACGCCAACAAGTCTAGTCGAAGTGAGCGTGAAAATGGTTCATGTTGGCAAGCACAGTGTGAGTGTGGAAAATGATAAGAAATTCACGCATACACTCGTGGACGTGTGCGTGACTAAAAATCCACGCACTCATGGATGTGTGCGTGACTGAAAATACACGCACTCATGGATGTGTGCGTGACTGAAAATACACGCACTCACGGGAACGTGTGTGACTAAAAATACACGCACTCATGGATGTGTGTGTGACTAAAAATACACGCACGCTCATGAGAACGTTAGCATGACTAAAAATACACGCACGCTCATGAGAACATTAGCGTGACTAAAAATATACGCACGCTCATGGGAACGTTAGCGTGACTAAAAATACACACACGCTCATGAGAACGTTAGCGTGACTAAAAATACACGCACGCTCATGAGAACGTTAGCGTGACTAAAAATACACGCATGCTCATGAGAACGTTAGCGTGACTAAAAATACACGCACGCTCATGAGAACGTTAGAGTGACTAAAAATATACGCACGCTCATGGGAACGTTAGCGTGACTAAAAATACACGCAGCCACGTAAGAACGTGTGCGTGACTGAAAATACACGCAGACACGTAAGAACGTGTGCGTGACTCAGCCTTCGTCCCAGCCAGAAAATGAATTTCCCAGCCAGAAGACACGCTAAGTTGGAAGATCAAAACCCATGAATAACCGAAATACAACAACTTAGATCTAGAGAAAATAAGCCATAGAAATCAAAAATGCCAAGAACTAAACTCTCTCAGGATCATGAGAGGAAGAGAAATGAACCATAAAAATGGTTTTCCAAGCAAGAAGCAAGATTGCACTTGCCTGCTGTTGGGTTGGTGGAGAGAGTGATGAGAGGATGAAGAAGAAGTAATGGTGAGAATGAGAGTTATGAGGAGAGAGAAGGAGATGGTGACTTTAAATAGCAAAGGGGATGGTAGGTGGGAGCTAATGGGCTGGGTGTAAGGGGGCTCATCCAACCCGAAAGCAAGGCAAAGAGGTAAAAAGCAGAAAATTAATTGCAGGAAATTAAATGCAGGAAATAAAATTACAGGAAATTAATTAACATGAAAATTAAAGAGCAGATAATAAAATTGCAGAAAATAAAGTACAAAAAATAAAATACAGATAATTAATTAACATGAAAATTAAAGAGCAGATAATTAATTAACATGAAGTTATAGGAATTTAAATACAGGATAATACATGATAAATATTAAATAAATACATTCAAGCAATATACGTATTAAAATACGCATTCTGGGAACTGGGAGTGACACATCTGTACTTCCTTCGGGTCATGCCGCCGGCTGTGCTGCTTCCCCCTCTTCTTCCTGTCCACTTCTTCTCCCCCGACTCTACACTTGAGCTGGATATCATATGCGGCTGAGAGAGTCAAATAAGAAGAAGGGAAGTAGGGAGGAGCAGATGGGTTCAGAGCCATGGTGGAGGAGAGGAGAAGGAAGATCATGCTTGATCAGAACGGATGGCTCAGAACACAACCCAAAATTCATTCTAGCATACATTAGTGTGAATCATCTATGTTCTGTACATATGGTGTAGTATATGTTCTTATCGAATGTAGTATCTGAAGAATGTAACAGAATCAAGATGAACTCACATAATGTAATACTAAAACGTCATCTACTACTATATAAGATATAGTGATAGGTTGTCGTATCATCATTGCCGAGGAGGAGCCACTTCCTCCGGCTCTACAGAATCAATACCATCCAAGGAAGGCAAAACTGAATCAGCATTGTCTTCCGGATCGTCCTCATCAAGGCATAACGGGCTGCTCAGTGTGTCCAGCTTTTTCAACTTCTCGCTGGCTACAGAGTCAAAATGGGAATGTGTCCTCTTTGCCGGCCCGGAGCTCTGACTCGCACTCGTCGCCTCGCTACCGGTTTTCTCTCCTCCTCTGACGCGGGTCATAAGAAAATAAATTTTGTACCTCTTCTTCACATGAACATCATTGCCGCCTTGTACTCGAGCCTCCTCGTCTGTGACGCTATCCAACTTCTCGGTGTCTATATTGTAGGTACCGAGAAGTTGGATAACGTCACAGACGAGGAGGCTCGAGTACAAGGCGGCAATGATGTTTATGTGAAGAAGAGGTACGAAATTTCTTTTCTTATGACCCGCGTCAGAGGAGGAGAGGAAACCGGTAGCGAGACGACGAGTGCGAGTCAGAGCTCCGGGCCGGCAAAGAGGACCCATTCCCATTTCGACTCTGCAGCCAGCGAGAAGTTGAAAAAGCTGGGCACGCTGAGCAGCCCGTTATGCCTTGATGAGGATGATCCGGAAGACAATGCTGATTCAGTTTTGCCTTCCTCGGATGGCATTGATTGTGTAGATCTGTGTATAAAGATGAAGAGATTGGGAGTAGAGTGGACCCGGAGGGAAATAAGAGATGAAGGATGGCTCAGGGAAGGGGGCAGATGAAGGATGGCTCAGAACACAACCTAAAATTCATTCTAGCATACATTAGTGTGAATCATCTATGTTCCGTACATATGGTGTAGTATATGTTCTTATCGTATGTAGTATCTGAAGAATGTAACAGAATCAAGATGAACTCACATAATGTAATACTAAGACATCATCTACTACTATATATATAAGATATAGTGATAGGTTGTCGTATCATCATTGCCGAGGGATGAGGGTCGGAGGACAGTCAACTTTATATACGGCTACATAGTTTCTGCCTCGTCAGTCGAATGGCTGCAGGGACCATGTCGTACCGTAGATTAATACAAATAGAGCTGGAGCCAAAATACAGAATCCAAAATACAAAATCAAATTCCTGGTTTCCCCGAAAATACAAAACACAGTTCTAATTAATATATATTTTAAGTGTAAGAACGGATGGCTCAGAACACAATCCAACCTGAGAGCATACTCTGCAGATCCATCTGAGTAGGACGTATACTCTGAGAGATCACCTTTACAAGAATGATATCAGTAGTGGGATTGAGTGTGTACGTCCTACTCAGATGGGTCTCTCACCCTTACTATTTTTTCTGACAGCATGGTGGATGTGCTCCGTCAACAGATTCTTGCTCCGAGCCAAAACTTTGTCCCGGAGCTCAAGTGGACATCCTTGGTGTAGAGCTCGAGTGAGAGGTTCCTGACAGCATGGTGGTCTCCTTTGTCAAAGTATCCGTGCTCATCACACATTGGTTGTGTGACGAGCACGGATACTTTGACAAAGAAGACCACCATGCTGTCAGGAACCTCTCACTCGAGCTCTACACCAAGGATGTCCACTTGAGCTCCGGGGCAAAGTTTTGGCTCGGAGCAAGAATCTGTTGACGGAGCACATCCACCATGCTGTCAGAAAAAAATAGTAATAGTGAGAGACCCATCTGAGTAGGACGTACACACTCAATTCCACTACTGATATCATACTTGTAAAGGTGATCTCTCAGATTATACGTCCTACTCAGATGGATCTCTCAGAGTATCCTCTCTGGTTGGTTGTCGTATCATCATTGCCTAGGGATGAGAGTCGTAGTACCAATACAATCCAGAGATTGACATAGTACTAATTCATATATGTAGTCTAATACAAATAGTCTAATACAAAAACAACCCAATACAAATAGTCCAATACAAATAAGTACTAATAGCTAATGAGAACCACGCTGCTCACGCAAACGCTCAGTGATACGTTCACACAACCACCTCGAAAAAGCGAGATTTTTGGCGCGAGGAGAGCTGTCGTCCCTTGCAAAGATTGCATGAAGAGTCCTCTCGGTCTCACTAGCTACCGGTGCTGGATGAATAGAACTCCCGGTCTCACTAGCAACCGGTGCCACTTCCTCCTTAACTGTAGGAGGAGCCACCTCAGCATTCACTGTTTCCCTCAAACGACGTGCCGCTCCTCGGGTCATGGGTGCCATCTGGTAAGCAAGCTAATATAATTGTAACATAAGCAAGCTAACTAAATGAACCATCATGTAATTTGAGTATATTTTTGAAAGCAGATAAAGTACAATAAATTCGATTTTTTGCCAAGTAGCAGAACGGATGGCTCAGAACACAACCCTAAAATTCATTCTAGCATACATTAGTGTGAATCATCTATGTTCTGTACATATGGTGAAGTATATGTTCTTATCGTATGTAGTATCTGAAGAATGTAACAGAATCAAGATGAACTCACATAATGTAATACTAAGACGTCATCTACTACTATATATATAAGATATAGTAATAGGTTGTCGTATCATCATTACCGAGGGATGAGGGTCGAAGGACAGTCAACTTTATCTACGGCTACATAGTTTCTGCCTCGCCAGTCGAATGGCTGCAGGGACTATGTCCTGATCACGATGTCGTGCCGTAGATTTAGGATTTAAAATATGGTATTCAGGTCAACTTAATTCGGTCAAAGGGTACTGAACAGAAAGTCTAATTATCCCATATTTCAGTAATGTCAGTGAGCTAAAACATACTCAACTGTCGAGAATACTTAGGAGAAAACTCATTCACAGGATTAGTATATCCATCCTTCGTGACATAGCTGAAATTTTATAGGGCTCGATAATAATTATTAGTCAATTTATTCATCATTTCAAAACCCTGAAAATGCCCAAAAAAACTCCCAGTAACAGTAAATAGGGCTCGAACCCTAAATTAGAATTCGAATCCAAGCAAAACATCAAATTGACAGTTGATATGCCCAAAAAAACGAGATTTTTCAGTATATAGGTGTCACACTGTGAATCTCGTGTCCACACAGTGGGACACGACGTGTCCAAACCAAAAAAATAGGTGTCACACGAACTAGAAGCGAGTCCACGCTCTCGTGTCCCCCGCAGCGAGTCCACGCTCTCGTGGACACGAACTAGAAGCGAGAGAGAGAGCTAGAAGACGAGGAGAAACTAGGAAGGAGCTACCAGAGGAAGGAGGAGAAGGAGGAGAAGGATGAGCTACCTGAGGAAGGAGGAGGAGGAAAAGGAGGAGGCCGGAGGAGGGAGATCGCCGGAGGAGCGCCGCGGAGGAGGAGGGAAATCGTCGGATGAGCGTCGCGGAGGAGGAGCGCGCCCAAAATTGGGGGGAAAAAATTGTGAAATGATCGAAAAGGAAACCTTCGCTGGCTATATGAAACGTTTAGCGACGTCCGCATAGGACGTCGCTAAACGTCGCTGATATATAATAAATAGCGACGCAACTTAAAATGCGTTGCGAAACGTCGCTATATCAGCGACGAGTACCGACGAACTTGCGACGTACCCCCCCCCCATTTAACAAAATGTAGACACTAGACGTCGCTATTAGTCGCTGTTGGCGACAAACAGCGACGTCTTATATTAACGTCGCTAAAACCCCAAACATTAGTGACAAAATTTCACGGAGTCGCTAATACGTCGCTGATTTGACTTATTTTGGTAGTGATAAAACAAATATACATATTTAATTATATGATAAACATCACAAATTTTTGAAAAATATCATAGTCACAAAAGTGTCACTAAAGTGTCAAATATGATGATAAAACAAACGTATAGATTTAATCCTCTTCTGAAAATTTATCTAGTTCGTTTAGCTCATCATCATCATCATCTTCTTGTTCTTCTTCTTCTTCTTCTTCTTCTTCTTCTTCTTCTTCTTCTTCTTCTTCTTCTTCTTCTTCCTCCTCTACATCTTCACTTTCATCTGCATCTTTCTCTTCAGATAATTCTACTTTTTCTACACAATTAGATGTGTAATGAGGAACTTCCGTCGTGTCCACTTCTATAATATTTGTTAAAAGAGGTAGTTCATCCTCTTGATAAGCTATATCGTCAACCTCAAAGGTATTGCTAGCTTTGGTCTTGTATACTGCCCACCAGTCCGATATTGTTGTTTTCCGTTTAGGATAACTTGTGAAGTACACGAGCTGAGCTTGACTTGATAGGACAAATAGTTCATTGGCTTGATATCGACGCCGATAGTTTATATCCACAAGACCGTGCTTGTCTACTTTCCGACCTTGACCTTCAATCGGATCGAACCAATCACACCTAAATAACACAATCTTAGCATGCTCTATTCCATAATTATATGTCAGCTCCACAATCTTCCGTAGGACACCATAGAAATCGTTGTCCGTATCAACATCTTTGTAGTTCAAAGATCTGATACACAAACAGCTATTTTTGGTGGAATCGAGATCCACAAAGTTGTCTCTGATCGGACAAGTTGTTGACTTGGACCTAAACCCATTCACATAGTAGCTTGGCCATATTTTTGCAGCATAAATTAGTCCCTTGGCTAGCGTTCTAATAGACTCATTCAAAGTCTTGCGTACGATCGACCTAAATACCACGAAAAAATAAATTAAGCTCATTCTCAAGTGCATATACAGAAAGGTAATTATAGAGTTCTCAAGTCTTACATATGCACTCAACCATGATGGAAAATAATGCCTCATTTCTTGTTCTAGTTCTTCTGTTATGTGTGGCCTACCTGACCTCACATCATCATTAAATATGCTAAAAACAACATCGTTCAATTAATGTAATAGTATAATAATCAACACTATTAAAATAATATAGACGTATTAATTACTTACCCCTCCAGCTTCTCTACTTTATCATCGTCGCAGTTGAGTAATACAGACACCTGAGCAGCCCTTAGCTCATCATCGTTCAGATATCTCTTCTTTATTTTACCCGATGGCTTTCCTGGAGCATTGAATACCTTCAGTATTGTATCATTACATTCATGATCTCCATCGTCGTTTCTGGAAGCTCTCGTTCTATTAGTTGCAACATAAGGCTTGAAATACATCGAACAAAAGTTTGTAATCTCCTCGAGAACATAGGCTTCACAAATAGAACCCTCGATCCGTGCCTTATTTTTTACCTTTCTTTTTAGGTGATTCAAATGTCGCTCGAACGGGTACATCCATCGATATTCGACGGGTCCACCAACACGTGCCTCATAGGATAGATGAATCGGCAAATGCTCCATAGAGTCGAAGAATCCAGGAGGAAACACCCTCTCTAGCTTGCATAGTGTTACCGCAATGTCCTTCTTTTGCTTTTCTAGACGATCAACGAGCAATTTCCTAGAACAAAGATCCTTGAAGAATATGCTAAGCTCCGTCAATGGATTCCAAACTGCCTGCAGTAAGAATTTCTGAAATGCAATCGAAATTAACCTCTCCATGAATACGTGACAATCGTGGCTCTTCATACCCGTCAATTTGTTTTCCTTCGGATCGACACATCTTCTCAGATTCGACACATATCTGTCTGAAAATTTTAGGCCCTGGATCCACGGACAAAGTCTCACTTTATCCTCCTTGTCCAGTGAGAAAATTAACTTCAGCAGGAACTGTTTTTCATTTTCCTCTATCAAATACAACGCATGACGTTTGCATATTTCTTCTAAGTCCAACCTGGCCTTGGAATTGTCTTTCATTTTTCCCTTTACGTCCATCACAATATTAATTATGTTATCAAACACATTCTTCTCAATATGCATGACATCAAGATTATGTCTGATCAAATTGGTACTCCAATATGGCAGATCCCAGAATATGCTCCTCTTTGTCCAGTTATGATCTCTACCAAATCCATCGCACTTGTACTCAGTTGTAGGATCTTCGATAGCACTTGGAAAATCTCTAACCTCCTCCCATATCGTGGCTCCGTACCACCTTGGCGGTGGATCACCCTTCTCTACAACGCCGGCACGGAATGCATTCCTGTTCCTTCTGAACGGATGATCTTTTGGCAGAAATTGCCGATGACAATCAAAGAAGCACGGTTTTTCTCCATGTTTCAAGCGGAAAGCCTTAGTACGGTCCATGCAATACGGACATGAGAGACGGCCATGAGTGCTCCATCCAGATAATATTTTATAGGCCGGAAAGTCGTTGATGGTCCACATAAGGGTTGCCTTCATCTGAAAATTCTGCTTCCTGGAAACATCGTACGTGTTATCGCCTACTTCACATAACTGATTCAACTCATCTATCAAAGGCTGTAAGTACACATTAATGTTCCTCTTGAGATTGTTCGGACCAGGAATTATAACGGTTAGAAACATGTACTGAGTCTTCATGCACATCCAAGGCGGTAGGTTATACGGAGTGACAATCACAGGCCAGCACGAATACTGGGATCCCGAAAGACCAAAAGGAGTAAAACCGTCAGAAGATAGCCCTAACCTGACATTACGCAGATCTGAAACAAAATCAAGATACACTCGATCAAAGTGCTTCCACGCTTCTCCATCGGATGTGTGATCCAACACTCCTTCAATCTGTTCTCGCATGTGCCAACTCATATTTTCAGCCGTCTCTTTCACCATAAATAGTTTTTGCAACCACGACGTTAAAGGCAAGTAGTGCATTGAATCGGTCGGTCTTCTTGTACCGATAGACCTTTCTATACTAGTTGTCTTATAGCGATCAGCACCACAAAATCTGTACACATCTGCGTCCTTGTCGTTTTTGTAGTACATCATGCACCCATCGTGACAAGAATCAATTTTCTCGTATCCCATCCAGAGCGATCTCACCATCCTCTTAGACCGATAGAAGTCTTTAGGTAACTTAGCACCCGCCGGCAAGATCTCTATAATCAACTCCAACACTCGGTTGTAGCATTCTTGCGACATGTTAAAATCTGACTTAATGCTCAACAGTCTTGTAACCACCTCCAACGGTGAATGATCCTCACAACCAGGATACAATGGAGTCCTTACATTCTCCAGCAACTCCATGAACTTTGCAGCATCGACATTCGGTGCCTCCTCAGCTGCATCATGAATGAAACTAGGCCCCGCAGCGTCGAAAACCATGTTCACGCACCCGTCGTCGTATGCATGATTATCTGAAATAAAATTAGGTCCCGCATGCATATACGGCTCAACATAAGGCTCCGGCTCTGATGCTAAAGACACAAGTTCTCCGTGTGTGGTCTATTGATAGTAATTAGACGTGAAACTTCTCGAGTATAAATGATATGTCACTTCCACTTCTGGATAATATTTCACGTTATGACATTTCACACACGAACACTTAATTTTGGTGTCGTCCATATACTGAGGGAACGCCTTAGCAAACTACAGGAACTGCTCTACTCCTGCTATGTATTCATGCCGCACACCACACATATCATCAAGACGACGATTGTACATCCATGAACGATTCCGCAAGTAGTAATTCATATCCATTTGGAAATAATTCTGCAAAGATGGACACATAATTATCCAATAGGCACAAATTCGTTTCATAAGCTCCTACACAAAATTGGACACCTGGACACGAACCACTTGACACAGAGATGGGGGCAACCACTGACAAGCCCTCCCTCAAGTTTTGTGTCGGTTGGATGCATGTCGGACACGAAATTGCACGTGCACGGGATTTGGACTGTGCGTGCACAATCGTAAATTCGCCTCTGATACGCCTTGGTATCTTGGACACACGACTTGTAGACCCAATTCAATTCAAGGTGATAGACACGAAGCCCTACCCCTACTCTCCACGTGGACACGAGCACGTGGCCAATGACATATTGTGTCGTATCCAATTCGACCCGACCCCATTGCACGATACTGATTTTCTGCTATGTACTGATATTCTGTTATTCTCTGTTTGGACACCTTCGTGTCCAATGTTTAGACACGCATACCCCCCTCTGACACGTACACATATGGGGAACACTTATGTACAACTATTTTTAGGTTTTATTGAGTTTGGATTTCAATTTGGTATTTTTGAAATGAATTCACTAATACAGTCTGATACTCGAAGAACTGGTTTCAAGTTCAAATAGACTTTGGGTTTGATTTTTGAATTTGGTTGGGGTTGATTATGAAGATGTGGTTTTATCTGATACTTGAGTTTTGCAATGTAATGTGAACTGTTCGGATCTTCATTTGATTTTTAGTTTTCAAATTCCTAAACTGTTTCTATCCTACTTGTCAATGTACTTTATAAAAATTTATATCCTAGCAGGTAGAGTTTCTACATTGAAATTGCATACACAAAACAAATACTTTTCAATGGTTTTCCATTTCTATTCTAGGTGTCACAAAATAAATGGTTCAATTTAATGATGTGGGATCCAATATTAATTGGTATGAGAGAAAATTTCTATGAAAGTTTCTACATGTAGAAACCCTCATAGAATCTCGCCATCCTACATCAATGCCACCTAGGATCGAGATTGACATTGAAACCACTAATGGAAGAAGTTTTTTCTAAAATAAATTTCTACAATAGAAATAGGGGAGATAGAGACCTCCATTCGAGATGGCCTAAGCATCGTGGACCTTTGTATTGAATAACCCTACCCCTAACCCAAGCAAGAAATTTGCAGAATTAAACCACCAGACTACGACCAAGTGATAAGTAGTAGCTGGGCCTGTATATAAGAATGAACATCATCCCTGTAGCAATGCCTCATAATATAACAATAGTAAGCAAGTTCCATTGCTAACCAGTTACAGAATTAACAAGACTGGCAGATGATATTTCGTATATTTAATCCAAATGACAAACGCAACTACAAATAATTCAGCTAGAAAACTAAAGAAAAGTTCAATCTAAAGCCTACAAACTATCATGTCCTTCCCATAAAATGACATTTTTAAAGATTTCAAAATTACTTAGTAAACATCCAGAATGTGTAAGAAAATCTTGTTGACAGTTCTCTCCCAAATGGTTTGAATCCAGCAGGTTACTCCCAATCTATGGAGTCAGGAGTTGCATCCAACACAGCTGCAACATGGGCCACACCCATAGAAAGAGGAGGAGCAGTGTCCCCCATGCACGTTCTCCCCCACTCACAGCACCCCCCATATATTGCTCAAAATCGTGTGAGTGATAGAGGGGGTATGTGTGTGTGTGTGTGTGAGACACACGTGTCTAGGGGTATGTGTGTGTGTGACACACGTGTCTACTCGTGTCCAAACGAGGTCAAAATCGTGTCTAGATAGCTAGGGCTAGGGTTAGGGTTTACCTGAGGGCGGCTCGGTCGGAGTTGGGAGGCGGCGATGAGGGGGGCTTCGTCGTCGGAGGGAGGCGGCGAGGAGGGGGGCTTCGTCGGAGGAGGGCTTCGTCGGAGGAGAAAAATTTTAGAAAAATTTTGGGAGAGAGAGAAGGGGGAAATGAAAGTTTCGAACGGGATATAATAAAACATTAGCGATGTCTGATTTAGACGTCGCTGAACGTCGCTAAGGAGCGACATAAATTAAGTCACGTCGCTGAACGTCGCTATTCAGCGACGTAATTTATCTCTTGTCGCTGAAC
Source organism: Iris pallida (assembly GCA_029216955.1). Classification (NCBI taxonomy): domain Eukaryota; kingdom Viridiplantae; phylum Streptophyta; class Magnoliopsida; order Asparagales; family Iridaceae; genus Iris; species Iris pallida. The sequence goes on along the minus strand of JANAVB010028196.1, from coordinate 22,174,835 downwards.
GTCGCTATTCAGCGACGTTTTGCGATGTCTGTCAAAAGGAGTCGCTATGTTCAATAGTTAGCGATGTTATTTTATTCCGTCGCTAAATTACGTCGCTAATAGAGCATATTTTAGTAGTGAGGTTTTGAGTGAGTGGAGGATTAATAAAAATATGATAGTTACAAAAATAGCCTTATTACATATGTCATAATATTAAATTTGATTGAAATTTTGATTAGAACTTGTCAAAATATCTTCACAAATTAAAAAGGTCCGGAGCAACATGTTGAAAACAAAAAAGAAAAAAAAAATTATGATATTTTATACAACAAATAAGGGATATTTATGACTTTTTAAACAAAATCCCTCAATCCCTCTCGTTAACCCTCCGAATTGGAGGGTTAAAAAATGGACAAAAGAGGGTGAAATAAACCCCCACGTAACCCTCTATAACCCTCCCTCCTGAACCCCACCCTCAAACCAAGCATGGTTTTATTTTTCCCTCATTTAACTTCCCCTCACTTAACTCTCTTAACCCTCAATCCAAGCAGACCCTCATTTTCATTGTTTAGCTACGGGCAACCGACAAGTGTGTGTATGCCACGTAAGAAGTAATGGATCCAAATTATCGTTGGGGCTTCAGTCAGATTATATGGCATCTCTATTCCTATGATAAAAACAAATTTTAGAAAAAAAAAAAAATCTTCCAACAATAATTTATATTCCGATTTTTACCATACATAATTTATTCCAACAATGGTTTTTATTCCAACTTTTATCCTACATTACACTGCTGTAGTATGGATAATTTCTATGAGGATAAAATTTTCATCCTAATATTGGACCCTTTCAAACTAGATGGATAAATTCTTTATTCAATATTCTTATCTTAATATTAAGTAGTGCCACGTAGGATAGAAATTGAGAACAATTGGAGGATTTTTCTTTTCTTTTTTGCAATTTCTATGTAGAAACTTTGTCAAAAAGATATTTTAAAAAAATTCTTATAGTACAATGAAAAGTAGGATAGAAACTCAAATTTAGGAATCTCTATTGGTGAACGCTTTCATCATATAAAATTTTCTTCTAACATTGGTTTCTATTCCAATTCCATCCTGCGTGGTAGGATGGAGAATTTTTTATGGCAATTTTTTCCCCTTAATATTGGCCCTTTCAAACTACATCATTAATTTATTTATTTAATATTCTTTTGTTAATATTAGGTAGCTACACGTAGAATAGAAATTGAGAACCATTAGAGAGTAATTATGTATAAACTTTGTCAAATAGAATTAAAAAAAATCTTATCATAAAAGAACAAGTAGGATAGAAACTAAATTTTAGAAATCTCTATTGGAGATAATCTAAGACCATTTCCAATGGGGTTTCTATCTCCCATATTTCTATATATGGTAGAATCCAGTATTAGAAAAGACAAAAAAAACTTCTCCAACCATAATTTTTATCACAATTTTTTCATCTCTCATCGTAATTAATACTGTGTTCTACCTTATTAAAATATAGCTATAATAAGTCCTAATCTCGCCTTTAATATCTTTGATTGGCAACTTTTTTTAATTGACATTGAAATATAGACCCTATAATAAGTCCTAATCTCTTATGCCGTCTATATATTTCAAACATACACACAAAACAAAAAAAGAGGGTTTGAAAAATCCTTCCAAATTTGTTTTCCTTTTTTTCCCGGCCATGTTTAGGGCTAAAAAAGAGAGGGTATAATTAAAAAACATTTCGTCAACAGCAGGATTCGAACCTGCGCAGGCAAAGCCCAACAGATTTCGAGTCTGTCTCCTTAACCACTCGGACATATTGACATTTGTTTGTTCGACAGGGGATTTTCTACTTAATCTAATTGACATTCAGAATGCCCATGGGCCTTCTCAGATCTGTTCCCAACGGCCGAAGTACTAGTGGATAATAAATACTAAAGCAATACCGAGTAAAAGAGATTCCGTGTTGCAACAACATGTAACGAAGTTGTGATCCTTGTTAGCAATCACCCGAATAAAATGCGTATTATACACGAATTTTTTCGTATCTTACATAAACGTATAATACTTACGTACTTTTAAAAAATTCGGATTTGTACGCAAATTTTAAGTCTGTGACGTTTTAAACGCGTACCGTACGATTTTTTTAAAAAATTTGGCCAAAAAAATGTGACCAAAAAATCCAACAGTCTTGACTTTCTTGACTCTTGCTGCTATTAGATGTTAAGACTGGCACAATTCCACCATCCAACCTCTTCTTATTCTCACACTGAAACCTTGTTCATGAAGGAGTAGAGATGAGTGGGCCCTATATATATGCAAAAAATTTAGCGCCGAATTGGTTCATATGAAACGTACTAAACATGAACTAAATCTGATTCGAATGTTTTTCGTTAGACGAATTTTTGACCGAATTTTTGATCGTATTTTACTTATATTGTTGGTGTTTTTGCCTTTGGACTAGAAAAGATAGTCCCACATCGGCTACACCAAATGGTGAGTATCTCAATATAATGCATTGCTTGTGTTGAGGTGTGCACATGAGGTATAGTGGGGCATAAGTTTGTGCCATGTGGGAGTATTTTCCTAGAAGGAAAAATGATTAACTCCAACAAGGATGCAAGTTGATTTTTGTTGTGCGGACTCGGACTCGGACGCGGACTCCAGGATTGTCTCGTGCATGCACGGGAGTGTTCGGGGGGTAGGCGTGGACTGGCACACTTCTATGCTGATTGTGGGATGATCTAAAATATCAAACTTTATTTTTGAGTATTGGTATTTTAGTCCCACATCGGATAGGAGAAGAGGTGAAGTCTCAACTCCACTCTATAAATAGAGCCCCTTGGCCTCCTTTGAAAGATGCACCAATAGAGAGTTGAGCGAGTCTGTTAAGTCCATGAAGCCCATTCAAGTCCCAAATATTGACTTACGAGCGTTCCAGAAGTTCTTCGTGAACTTGCTGGTTCCTGGAAGCTGTTCGTGCTCATGTGGGGCGAATAAAGCTTTGAGCAACGGTGGTTCATTCACCCCAGCATCTCATTCTCGCCTGTCATCGCTGCTGTTGCCTTTCTCAGTAACTTCTTTTTAGAAGCTCTACTGCCGATAGTCGCTTGCACAAAAGTCTCTTTAGATTTTTTGTGTATTACGTAGAATCTTTTTAGATCCTCGTAATTCAAAATCCTCCAGGATCTCTGTTGCACATCTTCTTTAAGGTGTTGCATTTGAAACGTTGTCTTTACAATTGTTTCAGTTTCAGAATTTTTCATCGAAAATTGTGCCTCGGCAATAACAATCTCAAAGCTTTATTGAGAAGATGGATAATTCTCGTGCTTCGCTCATCGATACCGGCTTTAACAAGTTGGAGAAATTCGATGGCGAACACTTCCAGATATGGAGACGAAAGGTCACTTTAAATCGTCAACTCGTGAATGTTGATCACGTGCTGTCAGAAGGAGAACCGATCGTTCCAACCACTGGATCTGCTGTGGCTGTGGCCGCTGCTACGACCAAGCAAGCGAAGTGGAAGGGAGAAAACAGTATATGCAAACTACTGATACTCAATTCCATGGAAGACTCTCTGGCAGAGTCCTACTCCAAGAAGACATCTGCCAAAGAGATATGAGACTCCTTGGAAAAGCTCTATAAAGATGACGAGAACCGGTCCAAGATCTTCATGGTAGAAAAATATCACAAGTGGACCTTCGAAGACGAGAAGGCGATGCTTCCCCAAGTGAAGGAGTTTCTGAAGTTGCGTCAGAAACTAGAAGACGAGAACATGCCCCTCGTCGACAAGTTTGTCGTTGGAGGGATCGTCGCGAAACTTCCTGCAGAATGGAGCAACTTCTATGCAAGGATGCATCGAAAGAAGATACAAATTAGCTTGGAAGATTTCTTGCAAGAGATCCATATTAAGGACAAGATGCGCTCTCAACAGAAGATGGATACTCTGTCCAAGCAACTGGCGAAGGCAAATCTGGTCCAAACTAGAGAATACCAGGGGAAGCAGGCTGCTTCTCATCGCAAAAAGAAGGACTTCACGAATCTGAAAGTGAAGGGTCCTGCTTTCAAGCAGCAGAAGTCCAAGTCCCATGTGACTTGCTTCAATTGTGGCAAGAAGGGCCACTACAAATCCGAATGCAAGTCCAAGCCCAAAGAACAAGGTGAGCCTAGTAAGGTTTCTATGATTACTAATCTAGTTGCCATGATAGCACAGGTTGCAACTGTGGGGGCTGACTTGGACTGATGGATAGACACTGGTGCGACCTGCCATGTCTGTTCAGACAAAGACTGGTTCGTCTCTTATGAGCCAACTTCACAGAAGGTCATAATGGCAAACCAGGCACAAGCTGAAGTACTGGGGATCGGGACGGTTGAGCTGAAACTCATATCGGGAAACACTCTGACGCTTCAAGGTGTGAAGCATGTTCCAGTAATTGCTAAGAACTTGATCTCTGGAAGTCTGCTCTGCAACGCAGGCTTGAGGATGGACATCAATGCTGGCCAGTTGGTGATGTCCAAGAAGGGTACATTCTTCGGGAAAGCTTTCCAAACTGAAGGAATGTACAAGATTCAGCTTGTTGTAACCCAGCATGATAATATAAATGTAATCACTTTTTCTGATTATTCTCTTGAGTTGTGGCATAATAGGCTAGGACATGTTCATTGTAAATGGATTTACAGAATGTCTAGTCTAGGACTTATCTCCAAGTGTGGGGGTAAGGTAGAGAAATACGAAGTATGTGCTCAGACGAAGATCACAAGAAAACCCTTTCACAGGGTCCATCGAAGCACAGATCTTCTGGAGTTGGTTCACTCAGATATCTGTGACTTCAAACAATTCTCTACAAAGGCCGGGATGAAGTATTTCATTACTTTCATCGATGACTTCTCAAAGTATGCTTTCGTCTACTTGCTCAAGTCTAAAGACGAAGCATTCGAGAAGTTCAATGAGTTCAGGGCCGAGGCTGAGCGGCAAACTGGACAACAACTCAAGAGGTTAAGGAGTGATCGAGGCGGGGAGTATCGGTCTCATGAATTCTTATCATTCTGCAAAGAATATGGAATCATCAATGAGACAACGGCTCCGTACTCTCCTCAATCCAATGGAGTAGCAGAAAGGAAGAACAGAACATTGACAGAGATGATGAACTCTATGCTGTTGACTGCGGGTCTTCCAAAGTGCTACTGGGGAGAAGCTGCACTAACGGCAACGTTCATTCTGAACAGAGTGCCATATGCAACTTTCGACATAACTCCTCATGAACTCTGGTTCAAAGTCAGACCTAACTTGAATGTCATTCGAGTGTGGGGGTGTCTGGCTTATGTGAAGCTCCCGGATCTGAAGATTCAGAAGCTGGGGACAAGGACTACGAAGGCGATCTTCTTGGGGTATGCCGAGAAGAGTGATGCTCGGAGATTTCTTGATATCGAGTCAAACCATATCATCGAATCTCGCGATGCTGAATACTTTGAAGACAAGTTTGCAAAACACAAGAATATTGTTCTCGTGGATCTTTCGGAGAATGATGAGGGTACAAAGCAGACATAATTCTTTAATGAACCAGTAGTCCAAGATGAAGCTGTCGTCAAGGAGACACCAGCTGAACCAGAACTCGCTGAGCCGTCAACTAAGCGAACGAGGAGGCCGAAAGACTTCGGAGATGACTTCATCACCTATCATGTGAAAACAGATCCGCTTACCTATGATGAGGCGATGAAGACTAGAGATGCTGTATTCTGGAAGGAGGCGATAGACAACGAGATTGACTCAATCACCTCCAACAACATATGGGTATTGGTTGACCTGCCAGAAGGAGCAAGACCCATCGGATGCAAATAGATCTTCAAGAAGAAGATGAAAGCAGATGGAACCATTGACAAGTTCTAGGCCAGGCTAGTGGCCAAGGGGTTTGCTCAGAAGCAGGGGATCGACTACTTTGACACTTATGCTCCAGTAGCTCGGATGACAACCATCAGATTGTTAATTGCTCTAGCAGCAATACACAAGCTGGTGATACATCAGATGGATGTGAAAACGGCATTCCTTAATGACGAGCTGACCGAAGAGATCTACATGCAACAACCAGAAGGTTTTGTCGTCAGAGGTCTGGAAGACAAAGTCTGCAAGTTGATGAAGTCTCTGTATGGTTTGAAACAAGCTCCCAAAATATGGCATAAGAAGTTTGACAAGGTGATAAGGTCAAATGGCTACAGGATCAGTGAAACAGACAAGTGTGTCTATACGAAGTTTGCTGACGGAAGAGGAGTAATCGTTTGTCTTTACGTGGACGACATGCTAATCCTAGGTACGGATTTAAGCTGCGTCACAGAGACAAAAAAATTCCTCTCGACCAAGTTCAGTATGAAGGACTTGGAGGATGCCGACGTAATCTTGGGGCTCAAGATCATCCGGACAGGCACTGGAATAGCGCTGTCACAATCTCATTATATTGAGAAGATGCTCACTCGCTACGGGTATCGATTTTCACATAATTGATACACCGTACCGGAGTGATAAGAAGCTGGAGCCTAATTCGAGGGAAAGCGTCAGGCAGTTGGAGTACGCTAGCGTCATCGGAAGCTTGATGTACGCTACTACTGCCACAAGGCCTGACATTGCTTTTGCCATGGGAATGCTGAGTCGGTTCACTAGCAATCCAAGCGTTGAGCACTGGAAAGCTGTGAAGCGTGTTATGAGATATCTCAAGAAAACTCAGACATATGCACTTTTCTACAGCGGAGATCCGTCAGTAGTTGTCACCCTCATTTCCCGTATTCCGTATTTATACTCGTATTTGGATTTTGGCATGTATTTTTATTTTTCTCAACTTGTGGAATTTCAGTATTTCTCGTATTTTGGGTTTTGGGCTTGGCTCGGTTTTAATTGGTTTGGAATCGGTTTGGTTTGGTTTATGTGTTGGAACACCATAGCCCTAAGCTCCACCCTCAAAAACACCACAACTCACCCTCTTTATAACTCCACCAACCTCTTCTCTCTCTCTTCATAACCACCATTAATTTCTTCTTCTTCTTCTTCTTCCTCAACACAACTCTCCTAACCCTAGGCAAGTGCATCTTGCCACTTCATGAGAACCCTCTTTTCTTTGTCCATTTGCTAGTTTAGGACTTGGTGATCAACATTAGAACTTGGAGTTTTGTGATTTGAAGTCTCCTTTGCTCTAGATCTAAGTTATTTCTATTTTTGGATTTTGCATGGTTTGATCTCTTTAAGTTGGATTTTCATGAGTTCTGATGTTTCTATGTGGAAGAGAGTTTAATTTCACCCAAGTTGGAACTTTGGAAATCCGGATTTGGAGTTCGGATGACCAAGTTATGTTGTTTTGAAGTTTGGGTTCTGCCATGGTGTTCTTGCTGTTTGGAGAAGACAGTGAGCAGTGTGCAGAGCTTCTTAGCTCACGCACACTGAGCTACGTGCGCTCTTTAGCGCTGCGTACGCAGGCTTGAGTACGCTTCCTGTTGGAAGCGTGTCCCCTTCAGCGTGCGTGACTTTTCACGCAGCTGCTCCCTTGAGCGTGCGTGACTTTTCACGCAGCTGCCTCCCTTCAGCGTGCGTGACTTTTCACGCAGCTGCCTCCCTTGAGCGTGCGTGACTTTTCACACAGCTGCTCCCTTGAGCGTGCGTGACTTTTTATGCAGCTGCTCCCTTCAGCGTGCGTGATTTTCACGCAGCTGCCTCCCTGTAGCGTGCGTGACTTTTTACGCAGCTGCCTCCCTGTAGCGTGCGTGACTTTTTACGCAGCTGCCTCCCTGTAGCGTGCGTGACTTTTCACGCAGCTGCCTCCCTTGAGCGTGCGTGACTTTTCACGCAGCTGCTCCCTTGAGCGTGCGTGACTTTCACGCAGCTGCTCCCTGTAGCGTGCGTGACTTTCACGTACACTGCTCCCTGTGGCGTGCGTGACTTTCACCTACGCTGCTCTCTCAGCGTGCGTGACTTTTCATACGCTGCTCCCCTGACCCCTTGCTTAACCAGCAGGCTCTTGGAGTTTTGGTCTTATTTCTTTAAGCTTGGCTTTTCTATAGTCCTGTATTTTGATATTTTATTAGATATTTTATGTCCATTTTATATCCTTACGCCTTTTGTCATGAACTTGATTTTACTTAATATGTTTGGAATGACTATTGTACATGGCTTGGTATATATGGCAAGAAACTAGCATAACACGACAGTGACCCGTAGTGGTGCACTCCTGACATGACCAACCTGACATGATAGTGGCCCATCGTGGCGCACTCCTGACAAGTACCCTGACATGATTTATCTTGATAACTTGATAGTGGCCTGTGGCGGCGCACTCCTGACTTGACATGACTTGATAACCTAACTTGACCTGCCTTGACACCGTGGGTGGTTCTTCCTTGCTTGCTTGTTAAATCCACTTGTCCTGTCTTGCATCATGTCTAGGATGGGACTCCTGAGTACCACGGTCAGGAGTACCTACTAAAATCAATTAAGGTTAATAACTAGAATAAACTCAGTAGTCATGAAGAGATGACACAGCTACAGGCAATCCCGTTACCTGGCCGCTCTTAGGATCTGTAGCCTGCCGTCGAGTAGGGCACATTTCCAGCACACCGTCGCGTGTTGCACCCTCTAAGTCACCTAAGGGTACATGCGTCTCCTGGACGATGTACCCACCTGAATTCAACCCTAATCTTTTGTCCTGGGTAACCTGGATGGTCTGCAGGGCTTGTGGCTGTGGAACAATCTCACTGCATCTTATTAGTAATTAGGCCTGTGATAACCCTAGTTAGTTAAAGTAGTAAGCCGTAGTATCTGCTTGGCCGTGATTGATTGAATGAGGTATAACCAGTCTAGCCATGTCTTGATCCCGTACAAGATTGCTTTCTGTCTTGATTTCTTGCATTATTATCTTGCCGATAAATGGTGGGAAACCAAGCTCTGTTCAGATGAAGGGTTACAACCCCGGTCCTTGTTTGGTTTACGGGTTGTGACCTGGCTATCAGAATAGTTCCATGGTTATCTCGTCGTATATCACCCTGACATATTTTCGTAATTATAGTTTTAATATTAGATTTTCTGTGCTGATTGCTGGCTTTTGTTCTTATTTTGTGGCCCCCTTGTGGCACTTGCTCTTTCTGGGGTTGACCCAGCTGGTTTTGTGTGGCCAGATTTCGGAGTAGCTCCCGAGGATCTACCAAGCTTCCTGCCCGATGGTGGCAACTAGAAGGAACCCGGGCTACGAGTGGGTTTTCTATTTTGTTTCGCTCACTCTGTTGTAAAGTTATTCTTTTGAGGCGTTTAGTCGACGAGCACCTGTTAGCTCGATGCACTTTACTTACTGTCTGCCTACGGGCTGTAAACATGATTAACAAATCCTAGGGTTGATCATGTATGACTAAACTCTTGCTAGTCCTAACATTTTGTAACGACTAGCTTCATGATCAGCTGAATATGTAATATTTGGGACGCCTTATCATTGTATATTTAGTGATCATACATCTTGTAATTATATTACTTGCTTGAGATTGAGACAATAGGCTTGACCTTAAGAGACTGTTGGCTTGTAGTAAACCCTCATATCTAGACAGCCGTGACCGTATAGTTGAGATGTATTCTATTTCAATATACGTAGCTGGCTATGTCTGCCCCCGCTCTCCAGTATTCTGGTTCTGGGGCGTGACAGTAGTGGAAGGCTTCAGTGATGCTAGTTGGTGTTCAGATATGGAGAGCGAGTATTCCACAGGTGGATTCGTATTCGCCATGGACGGAGCTGCTATATCGTGGAAGTCGAAGAAGCAGACTATGTTATCTCGCTCCTCCATAGAATCTGAATTCTTTGCATTGGATGCTGCTGCAGATGAAGCAGAGTGGCTTCGGGAGCTCATGTATGATCTTTCGGTGGTTGGGGCTCAGATACCGGCGATACCGATATACTGTGACAACCAGGCGGCAGCAGCAGTGGCATCAAATAAACTCTTCAACGGGAAGAAGAGAACGGTGCGGTTGAAGCACATAGCAGTACACGATCTTATCAAGAGAGGTGTTATTGCAGTGATTGATGTTCGGAGTCAGGAGAACCTGACAGATCCGTTCACCAAGGACCTCAAGCGCCAGCTGGTCGATGACACAGCTTGTAAAATGGGCTTGAAGGCATTCTGATATTGTGTTATTACATTCCTACCATAAAGTTTTATGCTATTAGTTCAAAGAGAAATCTACTAGGCATCTAGCTTTTGGTTCAAGGGAGGACTATTAACCAGAAGAATATCAGGAACGGTGGGTACTTGTCCTATGTGACATGGAGAGGTTACGGACCTACAACCACTGTTGTCTACTGTTATTTTCTGCAGAAAACGGATCCTGTGGGAAGGTTGGCTTAAATGCCTTAATGAGTTCTCAGGCAGAGTGAATGCCTGGAGTGCTTTACAGGAAGCACGGTAGAGCAGTACTACAAGGAGCGTAACTCCATACTACAGTGGGGTGACTCCACCATGAGGTTCCCAGGTAGGGGTAATGCCTCGACTTTGCAAGCCAAGTCACAGCGGAGTAGCACCGCAAATAGACAGGTAGCCTAATGCTGTATGATAATCGTAATAAAGAGAGGTAGACAGCACTACAAAGAGGACGATGTCCTCATGTTACAGTGGCATGACACCACGAAGAGGTACCAGGTAGGGTAAAGCCTCGGCTTTGCGAGCCATGTCATAGCGGCGTAACACCGTACGGAAGCGCAAGGCTTCATGCTGGGTAGTTTGGCACTACAAAGAGGCATGTGACCTCATGCTACAGTAGTATGACACTACGATGAGGTACCCAGGTGGGATAAAGCCTCGGCTTTAAGCCATGTCATAGCGGCGTAGCACCGCAAAGAAGCGCAATGCTTCATGCCATGACTCTTTATAAAGAACTCACCTATAGTGTATGGACAGAGATATCAGGCCGTCTCTTGAGGGTAAACTTGTAGACGCCCAAAAATTATACACTGAAACCAGGCTGGCACAAGGCCTTCAATGTGCAGCCAGAAGCACAGTTGATGTCATTATATGAGTAGAAAGAATTGCAGTTATGGTACAGAATTCAAGGCTTAGTCCATTCTTGTATCATGCTGTTATTTAACCTATGCGGGAAGATTCAAGTCGTAGCGACATCTCTCCTAATGCATGATGGGCAGTCACTGTGGGGAACGCTCAACCCATATATTGAGATATGTGGAGGATTGTTGGTGTTTTTGCCTTTGGACTAGAAAAGATAGTCCCACATCGGCTACACCAAATGGTGAGTATCTCAATATAATGCATTGCTTGTGTTGAGGTGTGCACATGAGGTATAGTGGGGCACAAGTTTGTGCCATGTGGGAGTATTTTCCTAGAAGGAAAAAGGATTAACTCCAACAAGGATGCAAGTTGATTTTTGTTGTGCGGACTCGGACTCGGACGCGGACTCCAGGATTGTCTCGTGCATGCACGGGAGTGTTCGGGGGGTAGGCGTGGACTGGCACACTTCTATGCTGATTGTGGGATGATCTAAAATATCAAACTCTATTTTTGAGTATTGGTATTTTAGTCCCACATCGGATAGGAGAAGAGGTGAAGTCTCAACTCCACTCTATAAATAGAGCCCCTTGGCCTCCTTTGAAAGATGCACCAAGAAGAGAGTTGAGGGAGTCTGTTAAGTCCAGGAAGCCCATTCAAGTCCCAAATATTGACTTACGAGCGTTCCAGAAGTTCTTCGTGAACTTGCTGGTTCCTGGAAGCTGTTCGTGCTCGTGTGGGGCGAATAAAGCTTTGAGCAACGGTGGTTCATTCACCCCAGCATCTCATTCTCGCCTGTCATCGCTGCTGTTGCCTTTCTCAGTAACTTCTTTTTAGAAGCTCTACTGCCGATAGTCGCTTGCACAAAAGTCTCTTTAGATTTTTTGTGTATTACGTAGAATCTTTTTAGATCCTCGTAATTCAGAATCCTCCAGGATCTCTGTTGCACATCTTCTTTAAGGTGTTGCATTTGAAACGTTGTCTTTACAATTGTTTCAGTTTCAGAATTTTCCATCGAAAATTGTGCCTCGGCAATAACATATATTGTGCCGATTTATACTCGTACTTTTGTCGTTCCGAATTTTTTTCGTTTGCCGAATTGCTAACAAGGGTTGTGATCACCAATATTGCAACTGTCGTTTCTTGTGACCAATTGTCTCGCTATGGCAATGAGTGTACTGGCCTCGTTTGGTACGCTATAAGCCTATAATATAATCACAATCGTAATATAATCAAATGATAATAATAATTTTTCTATTTAATCATTTTGTAATTACGATACGGGTCTATTAGCTTTGGTCCATCTTTCATTCACTGTTTTATTGTTCCAAAAATTATATAGTCTCGGTAAAGAAAACTAATCTTAGGTCCATCTGTGTATGTCTATATTTTTATAATAAATGAGTTGGATACGGAGTTGTGAACTAAAATGCATATACTAATTATTTTTTACTCATCAACGATGAAGTGAAATGAAAGCATGTAAATTGATGGGTCGACGAACCAAACAACGTCGATGACTCAATCATGTCGTGTGTGTATTTATAGAGCAACCCCACTCCAGTACTACACCTGGCCTATGCTGTCAATTTTGGGCATAAATTCTCTAGCTCCAGAAAAATTATTTTGCTCATAAAACCCTTCAAATGATCTCCACGGGACACGTGGGCTAGCTGCGGTTGGTTGCGTTTTGCTTTCGGACGAGTTTAGAGAGAAATGATCTCCTTTATGAAGAAAATTCCATGGCTTGTTTGTCACGTATGACGTAACAACCCCACGTCGAATCCGACATATGATAGCTAGAGATCCATGTGTCACGATCGTTGTTTCTGCCCTACGCACCCAAACATGACCCTCTCCGAAAACAGCTTTGCTATTTCTACAACCAATTATTTCCTTACAATTTTTTTAAAACAGCCACGTGTCAAATTTCGATATAGGAGAGGAGAAATGGTAGAGTCAGGTGGAGCTCTTGTAGCAGAGGGATGAGAAGGGAGGACCTCCTAACAGGGCCGGCCCTGGGATAAGTCTGACAAGACTTCGGGCTTGGGCAACCCCCCTCCATAAGACAACCCTCCCGGCCATTTAGTTTTCTTAGGACCGGTCCAACAAAAATTCAAATTAAATATTTATCTTTCAATAAGAATAAAGGGCAACAAAAATTAGCTCCGGCTAAGGCAACCCAAACCGCGGGACCGGTCCTGCCTCCTAATGAAAAAAGGCACCAACATGGAACTAATTATAATAGAACTAGTACATATCGTGTACCATTGTTACAAAAATAAATGTTGTGGTGTAGTGGTTATAATGCTAGACTTGTATTTAAGAGGTCCTTAGTTGAAATTTTGATTAAAACAAAATTTTGTTTTATTTACATTTTTTTTTTTATATTATGTATGCGGATCCATTTTGAAAGTTTTGTCTCGGACATCCATCAGCTCAGGACCGGCCCTGAGGGAAGAAAGATTTAAAAAAGTTATACATTTGGTTGTAGACTTAGCATGTTCTTTCCGAAAATGAAAAAGTTGATGGAGAACATCAACAATCTCCGTTTGTTTATGGACATGGGACTCATGAATCACGTATCAACCACTTATTTGTGCACCCTCTTGATCGATGCACAACCATATAATAATAATTTTCATTCTTGATAAAGAAAAATCTTTATGTTCTTGATTACTTAGACTAATACATAAAAACATGAGATCAACAAAAATAATTCTCACATTGGATCATTTAAATAAAAAATAAAAAAAATCACGCTGGTTAGCCAATTATTGGTTTAAAAACCCTAAAAGTAGACATTTTGTTGTTTTTTTTAATATATTCTCTCTCAACCCTTTTTGGGTTACCCTCCCCTCTAGAACAACATATTAGCATCCCACATTAAAAATTAAATACATAAAAATTGCTCAATTGTTTGACGGTTTTTGTCCCAAAAGACCCGGATGCTTTTATTGACGACATTAAAAAAATGGTTATTTACACCAACCACCTCTATGTTTTTAGTTTATGACGAAGGGTACCCCTGATTTCAAAAAATTACACTAATCACCCCTTCCTTTAGAAAAATAAAATAAAAATAGGGGTAGTTAGTGTTATAAATTTTTACTTTTATCTTAAAGTAAGGGTACCCCATGTAAAAAACCAAAAAAGTAGGAGTGGTCAGTGTAAATAGTTTAAAAGTAGGGGTACCCCGTGTTATAAACCAAAAACATATGAATAGTTAGTGTAAATAACCCTTAAAAAAACCTGAAAATTGCTGAAAAACCCAATTTCGGGGTTGGTTTTTATGAAAAACCCACCCGCATGATGGATTTTATGAAATGTCCATAATTATATATTTCCACGTTAAGTATTCCAAGATTCCCTTTAGATGTTCTGTATTTACAAAATTAATATCATAACTACTCCTCCGCACAAACTCAGATTTGGATTGCAATTCTCGTCGTCGTCTTCTTCTTCTTCTTCTTCTTCTTCACGAGAGATCTGAATTCCATTGCTCTCATCTTCAGCAGAGATCGCAAAGATCGTTCGTAGTTCACCGTATTTATTTTCAGTCGAACTCCGATCATCGCTCATCTTCTTCTTCTTCTTCTTCTTTTCCGACAATTAGGTCAATTATGGAGAGAATCCATAAGAGTTAGCATCATTTTGAAAGAAGAACGAAAACTCTTGAATCTTTATTCATGTCAAATTTCTTTCCACAAAACAAAAAAATAAAAATTAGGTTTCTGTCAACTGTTCTCCGTCGATATAACACGAAGAATAGTCATTCTCCTACATTTTAACAAGGAGAATGCCATTCTCTGTGTAAATTAACACGGAGAATGCCATTTTCCGTGTTACTAACACGGAGAATGGCATTCTCCTGTGTTTTAACGTTTGAATGATCATTCTCCGTGTCATTTAACATGAAGAATGGTCATTCTCCGTGTCATTTAACACGGAGAATGGTCATTCTCCTACGTTTTAACACTAGGAATGGTCATTCTCCGTGTAAATTAACACGGAGAATGTCACGCCCCGACCCGGAATCACCCGAATCATCGTCCTCGCAGGGGACATGATGCCACACGAGCCTGGAGTTGCGCTCGTGCAAGGCAAGATGACAAGTTCTCAAATGGTTATCTTTGATTGATTTTAACAACGAAAGAAAAACAGAGTATACGAAATAATTCATTCGAAACTGAGATTACAAAGGCTTTTGATAGCCAAACAATATATGCCAGATTGGCTACAACACTCAGGTTCTCTCTTGTCCACAAAAGATTTTACCGTTCCATACATCATGCCTTCTATATCTCGGCCGCATTAATTCTGTTGCATATCCGAGCGTCAATGCGATCGCACGCTTCAATACGCTTCAGCATTCCAAGCCTAAACGCGTTCAAGCGAAGCTCCACTGTGAGCAGACCAATCCCTGAACCTGCTAGCAAACTAGTGGAGGATTAGTACTTTCGTCCTCGTTGTACTGATCAAAGGCCCACTTAACAAACGGATATTTAGTATTGTATTGATTCATGCAAACATATAATTTAGTTCTCTTTCTATGTTCTCCTTAGGATGAGTTCATGACATATTCGAAGACTGTAAGCATGTTATCATGGCAAGCATGTTATTCAATTCGCGTAAGTAAACAGGCAAGCAATCTCGTGTTGTTATCGTGGTACGACTTACCAATATCGACGCACTCGTCCTTGCACTGACGCAAGGAGAATACGCCTATCAGATTTCTCTGTCATGTTATAAGTGCTCGCTATGCGGATCTATATGTACATGATATGAGTGTACCTTGCACTTTTGACCCAGGATCCGTCCATACAGGATATATGTATACCTTGCACTTCCAACCCATCGCCCTTAACTATATGAAGGTCACTAGCTTTCCGGGCTAGAATGGACTTATATTTATCGAATCGAATATGTATGACGATGATCACTCCGTTGCGGTTGGTAACCAAACAATCAGAGGACCCCCGAAATACTCGAGTAAGTGGCTTATCACATTCACTAGAAATTCGCTACCCGTCTAAATGAAGTGTACCAACAATACCGATTTTATCGCAGTCCCTCCTAGGTCGAACGGTCCCAGCGCCCTGGTGATCAACGTTCGAGGGAAGATAACACCCGTGCACGGGCAATACGTCTTTAAGTCCATTTGACCATGCAACGCATCTTATCTTTCATACAACCAAGCAAGTTCGCTTATCTCTATTTCAATTGGCACAACGCCCCAATGTCCTCAACGAACGTCCGAAGGCCACGAACATTTCGAAGGCACCATGCCGCATCGACAGTTATTTTACATCTGTGCCACAACTGTTCTTCTCGTCGCAACGACGCCGTCTTTTGTAAATATCGTACAATTGTGCACATTCGTCGTCTTTTCATGCATCGTTCATTCAATGCACGCCTCGAAGCCGTGTTTCCTATATTCTACGCCTTAGTATTCAACGCGTTATATTTATGTTCCATCCTTTCGATTCGTGCAAGTGAGGCACGCCTCGATAAGGTATTCAATGTTCTATCGCTCGTGCACTGAGGCACTCGCACCGATATAGTCTTTCAATGTTCTAGCATACTAACTCGTGCGTGGGGCACAAAATGACTTATGCACTGGGGCACTCGTCGATACAGTTATCCCATGTTCTTATGGCTTGCGTACCGAGGCGCTCTCCTTTGCGATATTCAATGTTCTATAGTGACTCGTACGTCTGTCGTACGATTCATTTCAATTGTTCTATCTAGTATTCGACACGCACTATATTTATCTCTCTATCGAGCCAGACCGTGGCGTTGATAGGTTAACTCAACATACAATGATATATATTTTACTTAAGCATGACGAAGTAGGAAAGAGAATCAATGTCCCCCCACCTTGAATCGATATGCCTTATCGTTTTGCCGAGCCGTTGTGGCTCGATTTCGTAACTTTGTTGCACGTGCAACTCTCCTGACTTAGCCATTCGAGCACTTCGTACTTCATTGAATTTTACGTCCGTTTTGGCTTACCGTGCCAACGCTTCAGTCCGTCGCAAGGCGACGATTTGCTTTCGCGGACCCCTTACTGAATAAGGCAAAAGATCGACCTCTAACATTTCAGCGTAAACGTATAGCCTGCACATGAAACCAACTAAAATCAATACTTGCATCGAATTGGACTTGCGCCTTGGTCGATTCGATTTTTTAGAATCTTCGAGCCGTCTCAACGCACTTATCCTTCGAGGCAACGCGGTGCTTCGCATCGATTCACTCGATGCATTCTTTGGGACAAGACAACTCTTCGCATCGACTTAGTTCGACGTATTGCTCGGGACAACTTAACACTTTGTATCAATTCGCATCGATACGTAATCGGGTCAACGCAACTCTTCGAGTCAACGACTCAGCATAATACACCGTGCGGAGCGGGACACTACAGAGAATGCCATTCTCCGTGTTAAATAACATGGAGAATGCCATTCTCCTGCGTTTTAATACCGGAATGACTGTCACGCCCCGCTCCCGTAGGAGCGATCGTCCTCGCTAAGGCGTGATGCCGCACGAGCCTAGATTGCGCTCGTGCAAGGCGGGTTCCATAACGGCCGATTTCAGCGGCTGCGAAGGGGTCGTCGCACAGAAGTCCCAAGCAGAGACATTGAATAATAGCAACGAGATTTAGAAAGCAAACACCAGTCATTTGCAAAATACTCTTTTATTGATATTGAACAATGATATTACAATGGGCGCAAGGCCATGATTACAAGTCTCTCGTGCTCACTTATCTCTCATTTTACAAGTCACTCTGCTCTCTCTCATCTCTATGTACAATGCTTGAGCCAGCGAAAGCTTCGGAAGGCGATGTCCATACATTATGTCCCGTAAAAGTCTTGACTCCATGCGGCCGCACGCTTCGAATCGCCAAGAAACTCCATGCCTCGACATATCCAAGCGAGCTCCGCACTACGAGCTTCTACCTGTGCCTGCACATGGAAACTATGTGGGTGTCAGTACTCAACTGTACTGGTGGAATAAGCTCCTCGCCCATCCATACAAAACCAACACGTTTGATTTACTTTGTGTGTAACATAGCCCCTTTATGATTGTCTTTCTACTCTTTCCTTAGGATCGGTTTTAGGACAGACGCCTTGGCCTATTTTGTGTCTCGAGACCATCCCGTGCTTGCAACATCAACGCTAACCTATCAAGTCGTGTTTGCCTTACGGCCCAAAATCAGAGACGCAACTACACGATAGACTCCTTTTCCACGTGACCGTGCTACAATACCATATTGAGGCCGTGCTTCGTATTTCAGTAAGACTAACCACATCGCCGCCTCGCAGCTCGTGCTACTTTGGTCACCAACTGACCCAATCAAGACCTCTGGGCTAAGTGCCACTCGACCGACTTTGCCTTACGGTATTTCCTGACTTAAACTCAAGACAACTCAAACCAACTTATGCAACTTATATGCCGACAACTCAAGACTCGACGCCACATCTCGTGCCGAAGCACGGTGCCTTCGTTGTAGCCAAATCTTAGGCCCAATATTTTGAGTTCCAACTGTACACACACATTCAACTCGACTCATTGATATACTGCACTCAATACTCGACTCAATCCAAAGGCATACACGCGGATCGCCGCCTATGCCGACTCATCTATATGAACTAGTCACTAGCGCCCAGCGCTATAATGGACTCCTTTTGTAGTTTTGGTCAGACGGACGCCCCTTGCCAACGCGAGTAGCTAGCTCCGCTGTAAGTCTCCGCCTATAACCCGTGCGGTCATCCAGCACATAGCTACGAAATGTCTACCATCGCAACGGTTCCCATGGGCCACCTGGGTCACCGTTTGAGAGACTGTTTTATTTTGTTTACCTTGTACAAGTTGTCCAATGACCATGCAAGACTCGACTCGACTCGAACTGACGTCTCACACAGTCAAAGCTACTTCTGGTGTTACCATCTCTTTCAGGGCTAAATTTAACACTTTTCACATCTGAGACCTTGCCTCGGCGACCCAGTCGCGAGCATTCTTCTTTCTTGCCTCGACGACCCAGTCGCGAGCATTCTTCTTTTTTGCCTCAACGACCCATTCGTGAGCATTCTTCCTTCTTGTCCTATCATTTCACTCAACTCAAGAACAACTATCTGAAACACTTTCCAAACTCAATGGATCAACCGTGGCCCGTGCCTTAAAACACTAAGTCCGTGCCATCGTGTCTTAGACCAACTTGAAACACTATGTGATACCACCGCCCAAGTCATACTCTATATGACGGGCCTTACGATCGTGAGACTATGTGATTATACCCGGCCGTAGAACTCATAGGGCAGTGCCTGCTACTACTCCTGATAGCTTAACGCAACTTGCCTAACTTACTTTGCAACAACTTGACGAGCAAAGGCTGCGTCAAGCCTTGCGTCGTAGGAACGTGCCGTGTACGTGTTCGACTCGAACAACCAAGTTATTTGAAGTGCCTAGACTTATGCCACAAGCCGTGCAATACAACTTAACCCGTCGGCGAGCATAGGCTATGCCACGCCTTGGGCGAAGAGACCGTGCATGCTTTATGAAACATTTATGCGGGCGACGCCTATGACTTAGGCTATGTGCATAAATTTGCCTACTCAACCAACTTTCCTTCTCCCAAGCCACGAGACGAAGGATCGAGTGTCATTTTCAAAGCACGCCGTGCACCAACTCTAAGCCGACCGTTGGACCTTTCCATATTCTAACTCAATTCGACCCGTCGGAATTATTCCCTTTAGCTATGTGAATTCGTCTCTTTTATTATCAAGCCTACTTGTGCAAGTTGAAAACATACGATTTATTATGTGAAGGCTAAGATGAGGCAAGTTTATCGAAACTACCCCACCTGAGCGAGCGGTCGCCTCGACCGAGCGATGTCTTCGACTAGCCGTTACAAGGCTAAGTCCGAACGCCGTTGGTGTTTTGATTCCTCCGATTGACTGAACGGGACGGGGAACTACATCATACACCACTCAGAAAAAGTTTTGTCCTCGAAACTAACTGAATACACTTATCGACTTATCACTTTAATCAACATTCAAGAACTCTCGCCCATACTACGCCTATGCATTTTCCAAATCCGAGCCACGCTCGTGCTACCCATAATCTTTTCTTCTAAACTCACGATCTCAAAATCCTCGACACTTTCCTGTTTCTCAAGTCTCACTTGATTCGACGTATCACTTAGTTGGATCGTGCACATATTCTAGGCATCCCCAAAATACATGTATTTCAGCCAAGCCTCGTGATAGAGAATCTACCATCACCACTCGAGTCGGATCGTGCACAAATTCGGGCGTCCCTGATATACGTGCATGTCAACCGAGACTCGCGAGTGGTACCTCTACAATACCTAATACTTTGCATTCGGACGTCTGCCTAACTGCTAGGCTATGTCTTTCCGTCAGTATTGGAATCATAGTTCCCAAACAACAATATCAACACTGACCCTATCCTAAGGTCAAGCCAAATCGATGGTACGGGGTTTTCTACCCAAGCTCGCATCACTCCGATTTTTAAATATCGAGCATCGATTCCCTACACACATCCCAACGTTCGTCATACGGGGTCCGAGTCGTTCAGCAAAGCCATCCTACTATAACTCACGTTTCAACCAATTCCTTGACATATCGATATCACTCGTTCATCAAACCATTTCGTATAGTCTATCTCTTCGCACACGTTCGACATAATCCACCTATCAATCCTTCTCAAGTCAAGCACGCTACGACACGATTCACCGCTAAACTATAATTCACATTCCATACTTCCTAAGTCATTTATCCCAATTCACGAAATCGATCACAAGGTCATCTGACTTAACAATATGTTGTGCTCCGATCTCAAGCGAGTCAGATTATCCACGGTGGGCATGAATCACCATGCACGCTCCCACGAGATAATCATTCTCATCGGGACGTAACTCTTGTTTTGTGTCTAGACTAATTCATTTTCGATGCGTGGATTGGACCTACTCAATCCTCAAATTTCATTCACTCGTCAATCACAAGTCCTACAAATCCTCGAATTGACCTTCGCATCAAGCCAACAAGTCGAGACAATTAAAGTTTCCGCATCCCGATTTTTCAAGTTCGATCATTCCTGTGACATGAATCACCATGTCAGCACTGATACGGAACGATCGCTACAAATTCGACGCAACGCATGTGCGAGTCTAGGGTTGCACTCGCGCAAGACAAGATCGTCGACGTTGTGGCTATCAACGTAACCATCAAGATACGATTACTTTCATCCAACATTCATCTCAATCAAAATCCTAAGTATAGCATCCAACCGAACAATAACACTTGCACGATCGTCATTCACCGAGTCAGAGTACCCCCGAGTTATCGCATATCGATCTTTGATACGCCTCAATACGATCGACGATATACGTAACCTGACGATCTTCCTTTGCAACAAATTTCGAATCGTGCGAACGATGCTATCGTCCGACTGGATTGTCTCCTCGACATTCAATTCAAGTTCGATCATTATCCCTCGAATCATTCACAACGTCAATTTTCTCAAACCCAAATTCGTGTATTATTCATCCATCTATCTTAAGTCATCGACCAACGTGTTTTCTCAATTCGCATCATTTCTTGCTAACTCAAATCATCGAGCAACATCCATTCCAATCTTCAAAGTCGTTTACGTAACTTCAAAATCAAACCTTTCATGCACGCTATCTTCCCGTCGTGCTAACTTTTCATATACAATCCACCTATCGATTTTCTTTATCAAGTCATCCATTCGCTACACCTTAACCTTTCCTCGATTTGATTTGCCCACTCTATCATTTCCATGTTTCATACTTACGCAATTTCAATCTCGTGCACGCTCCGTGCACGTCAATTCTAAGTTGTTCGAATCCACTCGTCAAACTTCAAGACCAAAACTTATTCATCGATACTCAATCTATGGCTTTGCATACACGCGACGCTTGCTGATAGACTCACCGACATTCCGCATCCTCAATCGATCGATCGACATTTCTGAGACTATCGCATACACCACTCAGGAATGAAGTCATTCAACAAATCCTTAAGTTATCATTCGAGTCAAAATCGACTACTTTAAATTTTTCGTTCAACCATTCCTCGAAATCCAAGCACGCTCACCTTATATCGCACCGACGATAACATCGTCGTTCGATAGCACCCCTATCGATAGTCATCTCACTTTACTCAATCGAGTTCAACTCATTCTTGTCCGACACAATTTACTTCTCGTACCCGACTTTTCTAAGGTCGACGCAACTTTGGTGTATATGTCCAGCCCGACTTAGCCAACCGTGCTTACGCAAACCATCTTTTTGTTTCTTTTCAAAAACTGTTCTCCTACGTTTTGTAAAATAGATAGACTTATTGTATGGACATCCCGTAGGACTTTTGAGAGAGAGCGCACCAACGACATCAACATACGGAAGTAATAATTCAGAGTTTGCAGAAACAACGGAGTTAAAGAATTCAATTGAGAGTCCAAGGACGTAAAGTCGTACTCTGATACCATTATGTCACGCCCCGCTTCCGTAGGAGCGATCGTCCTCACTAAGGCGTGATGCCGCACGAGCCTAGATTGCGCTCGTACAAGACGGGTTCCATAACGACCGATTTCAGCGGCTGCGACGGGGTCGTCGTACAGAAGTCCCAAGCAGAGACATTAAATAATAGCAGCGGGATTTAGAAAGCAAACACAAGTCATTTGCAAAACACTCTTTTATTGATATTGAACAATGACATTACAATGGACGCAAGGCCATGATTACAAGTCTCCCGTGCTCACTTTTCTCTCATTTTACAAGTCACTCTGCTCTCTCTCATCTCTATGTACAATGCTTGAGCCAGCGAAAGCTTCGGAAGGCGATGTCCATACATTATGTCCCGTAAAAGTCTTGACTCCATACGGCCGCACGCTTCGAATCGCCAAGAAACTCCATGCCTCGACATATCTAAGCGAGCTCTGCACCACGAGCTTCTACCTGTGCCTGCACATGGAAACTATGTGGGTGTCAGTACTCAACTGTACTGGTGGAATGAGCTCCTCGTCCACCCATACAAAACTAACATGTTTGATTTACTTTGTGTGTAACATAGCCCCTTTATGATTGTCTTTCTACTCTTTCCTTTGGATCAGGTTTAGGACAGACGCCTTGGCCTATTTTGTGTCTCGAGATTATCCCGTGCTTGCAACATCAACGCTAACCTATCAAGTCGTGTTTGCCTTACTGTTTGCCATTGATTGTAAAAGAACAGAACAATTATCGGAGGAATGAACTTAGACTCACAATATAAACTCGCTTGTACAAAGAAAGCCTAGGGACGAAAACCTAGGTACAGCAATCTAAGTACAATTGTTTATTTCAGATTCTGGGGGGTGACGATAGAGGCTCGGGAAAGTGACGGCAGCTCTGCCTTACTCCTTGGACGATCGGGTGCAACCTTGGCTCTGTAGAAGAACTGCTTGGCGTTGATGAAGAAATGCTCTCCTTTCAATTTCTCTCTGACTCTCTGGATCCGAGGGGGGGTGTGCTCTATCTCTCTCTCTGCTGCTTTGCAAGGGAATGGCACCTTGCTATTTATAAGAGTGGGGGGCATCATTAGGGTTTGCAATGATTGCCTATTCTTAAAAGTCGGCGGTTAAGGATTAATGAATCTGGGCCGCTCATAATAGATTTGAGCAATTAATGTGATTGCATCAAATCTCTGTGGGCAATTAATGATGATTGCCATAAATCCTCATGATTTGTTATGCCAAGCTCGGATCTCCTGCCACGTGTTCAATTTAATTGATTGCAAATGATCTGATTTGATCCCAGTAATTATGAGGTTGGCACTAAACCTGGTTGTTAGGATTTGTTGATGAATCTTGCCACGTGTCCCACTATTATTAGGCTGATAGCTGTAGGGACGTTGGCAGAACCGCGAGCCACTTAGGAAATCTGAGCCACATGAGGATTGCGCCCCCACTGAGCCGCATAAGGCTGGCCACGTGTCAAGGCTGCTTGGGAGTGGCCTCTGAACATTTGAACCGCATGGAGATGATCTGAGCCGTATGAGCGTAGGCGACCGCATGATGGGTGGCTTCTCAGTGAGCCACATGAAGATAGTCCTCGTGAGCCGCATGAGTAGCCTCTGCCTGAGCCACATGGGGTGGCCTCTGTCTGAGCCGCATGCGACTGTCCACGTGTCAAGGCCGCGTAAAGGTCTTTGGGGTTTGATGGATTGTGTCAGAGATTTCTTTCGTTTTCCTAGGAGTCTGCCATTATAACAGAGTCATCATTGCGTCTTTATGTCAGAGCTGTCATTGGTCAGAGCTGTCAGCCGTCAAGGCATTAAATGCAGTAAAGACAAAGGGAAGAGCTGTTGAGGGCCACGTGGCTCCTCTCTGGGCCGCATGGAACTATTCGAGCCGCATAGACGCTTGAGCCGCATGGATCCCTGAGCCGCATGAGCTCTCTGAGCCGCATAGGGATCCTTGGCCGCATGGATCTTTCTTTATTCTTTTCCATGCTTCTACACTTACGGCCCAAAATTAGAGACGCAACTACACGATAGACTCATTTTCCACGTGACCGTGCTATAATACCATATTGAGGTCGTGCCTCGTATTTCAGTAAGACTAACCACATCGCCGCCTCGCAGCCCGTGCTACTTTGGTCAACAACTGACCCAATCAAGACCTCTGGGCTAAGTGCCACTCGATCGACTTTGCCTTGCGGTATTTCCTGACTTAAACTCAAGACAACTCAAACCAACTTATGCAACTTATATGCCGACAACTCAAGACTCGATGCCACATCTCATGCCGAAGCACGGTGCCTTCGTTGCAGCCAAATCTTAGGCCCAATATTTTGAGTTCCAACTGTACACACACATTCAACTCGACTCAATGATATACTGCACTCAATACTCGACTCAATCCAAAGGCATACACGCGGATCGCCGCCTATGCCGACTCATCTATATGAACTAGTCACTAGCGCCCAGCGCTATAATGGACTCCTTTTGTAGTTTTGGTTAGACGGACGTCCCTTGCCAGCGCGAGTAGCTAGCTCCGTTGCAAGTCCCCGCCTATAACCCGTGCGGTCGTTCAGCACACAGCTACGAAATGTCTACGATCGCAACGGTTCCCATGGGCCACCTGGGTCGCCGTTCGAGAGACTGTTTTATTTTATTTACCTTGTATAAGTTATCCAATAACCATGTAAGACTCGACTCGACTCGAACTGATGTCTCACACAGTCAAAGCTACTTCTGGTGTTACCATCTCTTTCAGGGCTAAATTCAACACTTCTCACATCTGAGACCTTGCCTCGGCGACCCAGTCACGAGCATTCTTCTTTCTTGCCTCGACGACCCAGTCGCGAGCATTCTTCTTTTTTGCCTCAACGACCCATTCGTGAGCATTCTTCCTTCTTGCCCTATCATTTCACTCAACTCAAGAACAACTGTCTGAAATACTTTCCAAACTCAATGGATCAACCGTGGCCCGTGCCTTAAAACACTAAGTCCGTGCCATCGTGTCTTAGACCAACTTGAAATACTATGTGACACCACTGCCCAAGTCATACTCTATATGACGGGCCTTACGATCGTGAGACGATATGATTATACCCGGCCGTAGAACTCATAGGACCGTGCCTGCTACTACTCCTGATAGCTTAACGTAACTTGCCTAACTTACTTTGTAACAACTTGACGAGCAAAGGCTGCGTCAAGTCTTGTATCGTAGGAACGTGCCGTACACGCGTTCGACTTGAACAACCAAGTTATTTGAAGTGCCTAGACTTATGCCACAAGCCGTGCAATACAACTTAACCCGTCGGTGAGCAGAGGCTATGCCACGCCTTGGGCGAAGAGACCGTGCATGCTTTATGAAACATTTATACGGGCGACGCCTATGACTTAGGCTATGTGCATAACTTTGCCTACTCAACCAACTTTCCTTCTCCCAAGCCACGGGACGAAGGATCGAGTGTCATTTTCAAAGCACGCCGTGCACCAACTCTAAGCCGACCGTTGGACCTTTCCATGTTCTAACTCAATTTGACCCGTCGGGATTATTCCCTTTAGCTATATGAATTCGTCTCTTTTATTATCAAGCCTACTTGTGCAAGTTGAAAACATATGATTTATTATGTGAAGGCTAAGATGAGGCAAGTTAACCAAAACTACCCCACCTGAGCGAGCGGTCGCCTCGACCGAGCGAAGTCTTCGAGTAGCCGTTGTAAGGCTAAATCCGAACGCCGTTGGCGTTTCGATTCCTCCGATTGACTGAGCGGGATGGGGCACTACAATGACCATTCTCCGTCTTAAATTACACGGAGAATGGCCATTCTCCGTCTTATATTACACGGAGAATGGCCATTCTTTGTGTAAATTAAGACGAAAAATGTGTCACGACCTGTACCCTGAAGAGGGGCACGAGTACATGGTTACGTCCAGCCTACGCCGTAGAATCGGCGGTAGAACGCTGCATAGGTTATCTATAAATACTACAACTAAACAGATAAAGGTACCTGTACAGTATATATACTCCGAATGGAGGTGACATAGCAATACAGTCTCAATCACAAAATAAAACTAAGGTAGATAGCACGGAAAGGAAATATGATTGATGAAAGCAAAAAATAGTTCAAGATCCACACAAGTCCAAAGCTATACACAACCCACAGAGTCACAGAAATATAATATAAACTACTACAGTCTGAAGTACTAGCTGGATCGCAGTCCAGGCAAACGTAGCTAAGCTACACTACTCTGGGTGTGCAAAGTTTAGTGGCTCTACTATCAAGCCACGGTCCAGGTCTACTCCATCTAACCCGTCCCTATAATAGGTCGGGCAATCTGCCTCAGAATCATCTGTAAAATATCAACGGTATCCTGTCAGGAAAATGAGCAAGTACAAACACTAATAGCAGTTCCATATGAATTGACAAATTCTATAAGAGACAGTGTAATTGTCACGACCCGCACCCGTTTTTTTTTTTTTTTAAACGGATACGAGACGTGTCCAAGCCAGCCTACGTCGCAGTGTCGGCGGTAGAACGCTGTCACGGCCATGAAGATCAAAATCACAACTAATACTCATTCACAAAATTAATTTAATTTACAAGGATCACAAGTTTTACATTTGCAGAAAATATAACTTGTACAACTGTTGAATGACTATAACCCGACTTTCTAGCTAGTCTCTAGGCCTTTGTCTGCAAGTATCCCCGTCACTCCCCAAGCTAAGTGAATCCACGGCTAACCTGAAAATGTTGGTTTCCAGTCAGGAATGGAACGAGCACAATTCACTGAATGCAATTTCAAAAAAAGAAAATGACTATAAAACAAAGGTTAGACATCAATTATGAGTTTTGAAAATAAACAGGAAATACAGAAAACTAATAGTAAATAAATAGACACAACAGACTTTTTCCAACTGTTAGAAGTACCTTTGATATGTGATCGGTCTGGGGTACTACACCGCACGGTCTACGAGGTCTACTTGCATGAAAATAAACACGGGCTACAATGTCTACTTGCAGAAAATAAACACGGGCTACACTACTTGCAGAAAATAAACACGGGCTACACTACTGCAGAAAATAAACACGGGCTACACTACTGCAGAAAATAAATACGGACTACACTACTGCAGAAAATAAACACGGGTTACACTACTTGCAGAAAATAAACACGGGCTACAATGTTTAACACGGGCTATGGTCAGATCACATATCTTTGGTACTTCTAATTTCTGACTCCACAATTTATAATAGAAAATAATCACATAACCAATGACTAATCAATAAAATATAGTAAAGATCAATATCGAAATGCAAACAATAAACTATACTCGCCTGTGGTCCTTTGTTGGTGAAACCGGCAATCTGAACTACTCAATGTGCCACTATAGTCAAAACCCGTACAACAGTCCCCGGAAGCTGAAATAAACAATACCAATGATCTCAGAATAGTCCAATTAGCTAGGATTGCCTGTCCTTACGTCCAATTCTGGACACAGGGGCAAAATGGTAATTTCGGGCAAAAACGATGTCCGCCGTTGGACCCGTTTTGCACCGAAAAGCGTGCCAGAGTCAATGGTCTATAAAGTCGTCAAACTACATGTCTACGGATCCAATTTTTCGATACGAACCCAACCGTATGTCCAGAGTTGGATTCCGACGGACTGTGCACAAAATCGCCCGTTGAGTCCAGTATAGTCCGATTGTTAGGGTGGATAAAGATGCCCACAATCATAATGAATATATGAAGGGTGATTAGTTGTAGTAAGAGTTTCTAATCTAAGATAAACATTTGGTAAGGTATTTCTTAATATAAAGGTATGTATATATTTATCCCGAAAACTATTCATGAATTGTTATGATATTTGATAACGATATTTTATTTGCTAAATCACTTAGACAAATATTCTACGAAATTACTTTAAGGGTAAACCAGAATTTATAATAAGTAATAATATAACAATATACTTATGTTTACGAAAATAAAATAAATGTTTTACTTATACAACAATGTTCATAATTAATTCTTTTTACTTTATATATAACTCATTAAACCCTTTATATAAGTCCTATGCAACAGTAACTATATAAACTCTTGAATAATACACATATACAGTCCAGAGAATGAAAAGGGCTTATAGGTAAATTTACCTATATGTATAATATGCTCCATTGGATTGCTCATAGCTGAGTAACTGTTATTTTTCCGTGGTTGCTTCTACTATTGCTGTGGTTTTCTTCTCGGATTCTATACAGTAGAGGCGAGCTCGAGCCTTATCCAGCTGTTCCACCGAACGATGACGCCATGAGGAGGGTAGCAGCACCGAAGACGCTGGGTGGCATCGATCTCGGCAGAAAGAAGGCTAGGGGTTCGACACGTTGCGGGGATGGAGAATCAAGGCGACTTGGTGTCTATAGTCCATGGCAGCCTGGAAGTAGTCCGATGGGAAGACGGCCACGTCGAGTTTGTCTTTCCAATGGCACGAGGGCTGGATTGAGGACTACCGAGTCGTCGAACAGTGCTACTGGTTACCCGAGGGTGGTCGGGCGGTGGCTGCGGCCTAGGGATCACCGACAGGAGACGCTACTAGGGTGGCACGCTTTAGCACGAGCGTGGAGGTCTCAATGAGGAGCGCTCGGCTGGTAATGAAGGAGGCGCAGATGCGCTCGTGGCAGATGTAATGCCCCGCTCCGCACGAGGCATTTGGTTGGCTTATTGGATGGGATCAGAATATTGGACCATGACTTATGTTGGGAATCAGGAGAATTGAGACTGATGCAGTCTCTCTTAGCTGGCTAGACGGAATGGATATTGGAACGTGGCTCGCTGGTGGAGCTACGTTTAGTGGAATTTTGGGTGAGTGGAACTGTCCTTCCTCCTCCTTACTCCTTCATGCTTAATAGATGAAGTATTGAAATGCTATGAACTGCCCCTAAATGTCCCTTAT
This sequence comes from Iris pallida, assembly GCA_029216955.1. Lineage (NCBI taxonomy): Eukaryota > Viridiplantae > Streptophyta > Magnoliopsida > Asparagales > Iridaceae > Iris > Iris pallida. The sequence goes on along the minus strand of JANAVB010028196.1, from coordinate 22,145,349 downwards.
GTTAGTTGCTGAATAATAGAGATGCTTTTGTTGAGAATTATTGAAATGTACAACACATTGAACTGTTAATGTGATTCGCTGCCTGAGAATGAATAGATAATATTGCCCTTATGCTTAACACTGCTGGAACAAGTAGACACTTGAATAATGAGATGCCTTATGAATGATAGAATAAGAAATGAACTGACTATGCTATCGAATCAATGAACTGAATGAAACACTAGAATCATGTACTCTCTGTATATCTGTTGCAAGAATATGAAATGCTGCATGTCCCTTATAAGAAAGTTAGGAATGAATAAATGTCCCTATGAAATGAATGAATGTTAAGTTCCTCTTAAGAAAGGAATGATATGAGATACGTTGCTATGAAGTAATGAATGAGAAATGATAAAGCTGGGATCGTTGAGATCACCAAATGAAATGATGGGAATGATGAAATGAATAAGTCATTGAATATGACTAATGATGCACTGTTGCCTTTACTTTCCTTAATATATTTTACCATGCGATTATGTTCACAATCGAGTCGGACACGCATTCGCATGGTCATGGACAACTTGTATACAAGGTTTGAGTAATAATTTCCTCGAACGGTTCCTAGGGCCCTGGGGACCGATTCGGCCTAGGAGGAAATAATGATGAGTGCTATGGGAGCACGGATAAGGCGGGGTGGCATAGAGGCTCGCCACCTACTATGCTGACCGCATTATCTTAAAATGAAATGAAATGAGAAGAGTCCATATGGTTTAACAACACCAGTGACCATGTAGCCAGGATGCATGCTAATGAATGTTTTGTGCAGGCAGAGTAAGTATATCAGATAACCTGTAATTGATACAGGTACGAGGAGTCGGCTATCGGTAAGAAATCACATAATTGTGATATTGTATAAGTTGGTTTAACTTGCCTGCTTAACATGTTCCATTTAGTATGCTAGAAAGATGCCTTGCTATAATCATTGCTCAAATACAACATACATGCTAAGTGATGCTTGAAGTGAGAACTGTTATAACATGCTTAAATGTTAATGTTAACGATGCCTCAATGATGCCTTTGCATGATAACACCAAGAATGATAAATGATATGTCCACATGAATGCTACTAAGAATATGTTTACATGCTTCACTCTGATTATTGCCCATGAACTGTAAACTGATGCTAGGCCCCAAATAGAAAGATCACTCTAATAAATGCAAGCTTAAATGAACACCTTAAATGCTGGTTTATGCGAGTGGGTTGGATTCTGCTCGCCAGTACATAGATGATGTGCTGACCCACGTTTTGTGGGCAGGTGCTTGTGCTTGGAATGTTCTACACACGAAGTTTAGCTGGATTGGTCCCGCGGCATCGAAGATTTATTGGGCATACAGAAGCTCTCCTTGCACAAGATGATGTCTTCTGTTTATAAAGGGCATAATGTATGGAACATTGTAATCAGTTGTACCATTGAGATTGTAAGCCAAGTCGGTATATCGAGTGGTCATCCATTGTATCCAAATATCAAATGTAAGCTGTATAGCATTGTTCAGTTGGTTTCCAATGTAAAGAGAGATGTGCTGTAATCATTGTACTTCAATACAAGTCTTGTACTCTCCTTCAACTATCAATAAAGAGAATAAAGTTCTATATATCTCTGTGTGGCTTTAAGTTACTCTTTTTCTCCGCTGCTATAAAGAAGTGATGTACTTCTATTCAATGAGAAAGATTGTCCTCACTAAATTCAATTTATCTGCTTCTGCCGCTGCGATGTGTTCCTATTTGAAGAATAATCGAGTATGTACCATCCTTGCCTTGTACAAGTACAATACCAGACTTGTACGGCATCACGCCCAAGCGAGGACGATCGATTCCAAGAGATAAAATATGTGAATAAATGACTCTATGAATCGGGGCGTGACAAATTGGTATCAGAGCACGGCTTTACGTCCTTGGTCTCTTCTTTGGTTCGTTTCAAATCAAAGTTGCATCGATGATTGACCAAAGTTGCTTCCGCGATCACTCAACGTTGCTTCCGCGATTAAATCAAAGATTGCTTCCACGATTATATTGTTGTTGTTCTGTAATCATCCTATGTTGTTCGTGTCTGAAAGATCATTGACCCTCTTGGCTGCTCACTGGATGTTCCATACAATAAGTCTATATACATTGTGATGCCCCTGAAAGAATGATTGTTGTTGGTTTGGACACAAATAACCCAACAATGACTCGATGCCATAGTATGCTATATTGTGAATGTTGTTAGAAATGTGGGAATATAGAAAAGTGCTGGGTATGCTGTAACAAGTTGAGAATTGCATGTGATGCAGAAAGAGTTGGGAATGAAATAATTGATGGATGAGTTCAACAGAATTGGTGAATTGACTCATGTGTGCTGGCTACTGCTTTCTAGACCCTAAGAATGTTGGCTTGTGATATTGAGACCCCGAGATGTTGGTTAAGTATTATGATCATTATAAGATCATGAATGTCCGGAATAGATTGAGTTGGTATTGTTTAAGGATGGCTTCGTTTCTGAGTGGTATATTGCCTCTACCACCTCAGAACGAGATGTATGTTGACCTTTCCATAGAATAGCAATGAGACTATCTGTGGGTACTGGGTAGTGCCGAGACTTAGCTGGGAGTCATATATTGTGCTAGATGACTCGAGTGTCCCCTGACAGTGATGCTATATTGGGTAGCGAGATTGTAGAAATGATAACGGTTGGCTGGGTTAGAAATTGTTTAGTCGAGTGATGACTCGAGCTAGAAAGACAGTTAGTATGCTATGGGTAAATAGACTTGGATAGAGAATATTGTGGCTTAGAACATCTGAATGTTGACTTCGATTGGTTGAATGTAAATCAAATGTTGCTAATACAAAGTTGGTTGCCAAGCTGAAAGTTTGAAAATATTGTCGGTAAATCAAAGGAATATTAGAGTTTTGTGCCTTGACCCTAAGGTGTAATAGATGTTAACCCATCTAGATCACCAAAGGATAGTCGTTGCCTATGTGCATGTATGCTGAGGAATTGAATTGTACTAGAAAAATAACAAGTAGTGACTCAGAATACTGTTGTTGCCTAAGGGATGGTTAAGTGATACATAAATTGTCGGATTGAATGGGATGAACTACTTGACCATTACTGCATGAGATTAAGAATGCCGAAAGATAGTTTGATGATTGAGAAACAAATGGAAACGAGAAATTGTAAACATGTTGGATAATGTCGGTATAGGTGATTGTTGGTTGGGATATAGATTGTTGGCTTATGACTTAGTGGTTTGACTCTGTCATACAGACCGAATAGTATGATTCCATAGTTATGTTAAACTATCGGAATCGATGACCCTTGAATAGTTAGCATTGGCTTATGGGTTTGTGTGAGTATAAAGGAATTGGAATAGAAATTGAATCATTGGAAATTTACTTGATGGATTATTAGAACGATAAAGATCGTATGTCGGATTTGGAATTTAACGTAATGTTGATAGATCGATCTTAGTCGATTGTTGGGTAAGTCTAGAATGAGCCTCTGTGGGAATTATTTCCTTGAGGAAGACCCTGAATAGATAGACTTGACCCTAGCGACCAGTTGTTGATTTACCAATTGCTGGCTTAGCCCAATTGGCGATTAGTTATTCAGACAGAGTTAAAACCCATAGGTTTGGGTAGAGTTCCTTAGAACTGTTGGTTGCTTGTTGGCCCTAAGAAACAGAAACTAGTATAACCCTAGTAGCCGTCCACTCTAGGGAAGTCACCTGAATGATTAAGTTTAGCTGTCAGTGTAGCTAACCTTAGAGATTGATTGAATAATAGGTGACCATTGGATACCCATAGAATAACCTTGTGGCATTGAATGAGAGATGGTGCTAATGAGTATTGACCTAAGGGAATGTATGCTTCAACTTGAGCCTTAAGAGATGTTTGACCATTGAGGATTATATGTCGGCCATAAGTGGGAATTGTAATCGTAAGGTAAGGCTTGAGTGTACCTATAGTCGGGTAGCTAAGTTAACCTTGACTGTTGCATAGAATTATACCCTGATTCGGGTAATCGATAGTGGGTGACTTCGGATTGTATCTTTTAGAAAAGATGAATTGCCTCGGTGAAAAATGTTGTTGGATTTGGGAAGGAAAATGATTGTCGTTGTGAAACCTTGATATGATTGGCTCTAAGTTAGACCCTTGATCGAATGTTAGAAATGTTATGCTTGGATGGAGATTGTCCCTGATGTTAAGTGGTAGCCTGGAAGATAGTGATTTTGGCAAAGTGAATAAAGCAATAAGTCAATTGAAAGGATGCTAAGTTGGATTTAGAAAAGAGAGTTATATTGTGGCTGATCGAATCGCACTAACATGGAAGTTGGCTGAAGTACATATGTTTTGGGGACGCCTAAAATATGTGTATGGATCCAGCAGAAGTGATTGGTTGTGACTGAGATAACATTATGGGAAGAATTTATCGCACTAGCACGGACTTTGGCTGAAATGCATATGTTTTGGGGACGCCTAAAATATGTGTATGGACCCAAACGAAGTGATATGTTGCGACTGAAATAGAAATGTAAGGAAATGTTGGCGAATCAATGAGAAGTTACAAGTAATTGAAAAAGAGAGATAGACAGATCGAATCGTTGATGGATTTAAATGGTACAGTTGGATAGATATTTTAAAATGACCGAGTGGGCTGAAATGAATATTGATTTGAAGCTGAATGAGTAAACTCATGGTGATTAAGTGAATCTTGTAGAAGACTTGTTTCCTTAAGTTTCGAGGACGAAACTTTTTCTGAGTGGTATATTATGTAATGCCCCGCTCCGCACGAGGCATTTGGTTGGCTTATTGGATGGGATCAGAATATTGGACCATGACTTATGTTGGGAATCAGGAGAATTGAGACTGATGCAGTCTCTCTTAGCTGGCTAGACGGAATGGATATTGGAACGTGGCTCGCTGGTGGAGCTACGTTTAGTGGAATTTTGGGTGAGTGGAACTGTCCTTCCTCCTCCTTACTCCTTCATGCTTAATAGATGAAGTATTGAAATGCTATGAACTGCCCCTAAATGTCCCTTATGTTAGTTGCTGAATAATAGAGATGCTTTTGTTGAAAATTATTGAAATGTACAACACATTGAACTGTTAATGTGATTCGCTGCCTGAGAATGAATAGATAATATTGCCCTTATGCTTAACACTGCTGGAACAAGTAGACACTTGAATAATGAGATGCCTTATGAATGATAGAATAAGAAATGAACTGACTATGCTATCGAATCAATGAACTGAATGAAACACTAGAATCATGTACTCTCTGTATATCTGTTGCAAGAATATGAAATGCTGCATGTCCCTTATAAGAAAGTTAGGAATGAATAAATGTCCCTATGAAATGAATGAATGTTAAGTTCCTCTTAAGAAAGGAATGATATGAGATACGTTGCTATGAAGTAATGAATGAGAAATGATAAAGCTGGGATCGTTGAGATCACCAAATGAAATGATGGGAATGATGAAATGAATAAGTCATTGAATATGACTAATGATGCACTGTTGCCTTTACTTTCCTTAATATATTTTACCATGCGATTATGTTCACAATCGAGTCGGACACGCATTCGCATGGTCATGGACAACTTGTATACAAGGTTTGAGTAATAATTTCCTCGAACGGTTCCTAGGGCCCTGGGGACCGATTCGGCCTAGGAGGAAATAATGATGAGTGCTATGGGAGCACGGATAAGGCGGGGTGGCATAGAGGCTCGCCACCTACTATGCTGACCGCATTATCTTAAAATGAAATGAAATGAGAAGAGTCCATATGGTTTAACAACACCAGTGACCATGTAGCCAGGATGCATGCTAATGAATGTTTTGTGCAGGCAGAGTAAGTATATCAGATAACCTGTAATTGATACAGGTACGAGGAGTCGGCTATCGGTAAGAAATCACATAATTGTGATATTGTATAAGTTGGTTTAACTTGCCTGCTTAACATGTTCCATTTAGTATGCTAGAAAGATGCCTTGCTATAATCATTGCTCAAACACAACATACATGCTAAGTGATGCTTGAAGTGAGAACTGTTATAACATGCTTAAATGTTAATGTTAACGATGCCTCAATGATGCCTTTGCATGATAACACCAAGAATGATAAATGATATGTCCACATGAATGCTACTAAGAATATGTTTACATGCTTCACTCTGATTATTGCCCATGAACTGTAAACTGATGCTAGGCCCCAAATAGAAAGATCACTCTAATAAATGCAAGCTTAAATGAACACCTTAAATGCTGGTTTATGCGAGTGGGTTGGATTCTGCTCGCCAGTACATAGATGATGTGCTGACCCACGTTTTGTGGGCAGGTGCTTGTGCTTGGAATGTTCTACACACGAAGTTTAGCTGGATTGGTCCCGCGGCATCGAAGATTTATTGGGCATACAGAAGCTCTCCTTGCACAAGATGATGTCTTCTGTTTATAAAGGGCATAATGTATGGAACATTGTAATCAGTTGTACCATTGAGATTGTAAGCCAAGTCGGTATATCGAGTGGTCATCCATTGTATCCAAATATCAAATGTAAGCTGTATAGCATTGTTCAGTTGGTTTCCAATGTAAAGAGAAATGTGCTGTAATCATTGTACTTCAATACAAGTCTTGTACTCTCCTTCAACTATCAATAAAGAGAATAAAGTTCTATATATCTCTGTGTGGCTTTAAGTTACTCTTTTTCTCCGCTGCTATAAAGAAGTGATGTACTTCTATTCAATGAGAAAGATTGTCCTCACTAAATTCAATTTATCTGCTTCTGCCGCTGCGATGTGTTCCTATTTGAAGAATAATCGAGTATGTACCATCCTTGCCTTGTACAAGTGCAATACCAGACTTGTACGGCATCACGCCCAAGCGAGGACGATCGATTCCAAGAGATAAAATATGTGAATAAATGACTCTATGAATCGGGGCGTGACAGCAGAGGTGTTGTCGCGCGTCTGGAAAGACGCGGAGCAGCCTGCTGCTTACTACAGTAGGTATCAACGAGTGCTGTCCTGCCCAAGGAGAGGCTAGGGATGCCTCACGTCGGCAAGGCTCGCCGATCGAACTCGCCAGGGGAGAAGTCTCGAGACGTCGGGAGTTCAGGGAGACGACGGTTAGGCCGGTTCATGGTGGTAAGACGCGACGGGGTTCTACACTCTGGTTGGGGTTCGATGCTTGGCACCTGTGCGGCTGCACTGGCCCAGGGCTGGAAAGAGCTGTGCTGGAAGGGAGGTACGCCGCTCGCGTCGTGGCCGTGTTGGCCAGGTGGCGGCGCCTTATAAGGAGATGCAGAAGAAGGAGAAGGAGGAGTGTACGTAGTATGCGGCTAGGGTTCTGTTTAAGGTGCTAAGCAATTCTCTTCTTTTTATACAGGGGAAGGAAAGAAATTGGGCTTGGGCTTATTAGAAGAATAATAAATATAGTCAACATGGTATATGGATGAAATGCCCAGACCATGTCTATATGCTACCAGGCCCAGAACTATCCTATACTATGGCTTTATTATTCCCCTAGCAATGCATTCAACATGTATGGGTTTAAGGCCCTATACAATCAATAATATATATACAAGTATGAATTGGAGGACCCATATAATAGAATAAGTTTATATGGCCTCAAGGACCAACACAATTATGTGCCAGTGAAGTTTCAAATAAGGGGGAATCAACTAATGATATTACCATCACAAAGTTGATAATATTAATATTTATGTATACAAACACACATACATACACCTGTATATATATAATAATATGTATATTTACACATATATGTACACATGGTATTATTTATATTTATATATACACATATATAATTACCCTTTATATTTATCTATATTTACACACATATATAATATGTTCGTGTATACACATTTATATGTATATACTTACATAATACTATAAATACACATACTCACGTATATTTATTCTTACATTCACATTCATACATATACGATATTTATTATATATCTATATGTACCCATATATCTTGAGGATAACAACCAATAATAATAAATAATTTATATTTAATATCCACAATAAAAATAATAATAATAATGATAAGAAGAAGAATAATAATAAATAATCCCAAAATATTTAAGAAAATTCCGGGAAGGGAGGCTACAAATCTACCCACCTTAAAAATAATTTCGTCCTCGAAATTCTAACTCGTAAACATGCAAAAATTTCGAACATAAATAATTAATAAAAATAAATAAATCTACTATTACCACAATATCCTCGAATTTTAATTTCTCCGAAATATTTATATCTTCCTCTTTGCCATTACGTAACTACGAGTCACCGGGGACTTCTACCCACCTTTGGTCACACTATTCCTCAAGCTAACATCTCATAATCTTCTAACTAGTTGCTAACAATCCTACCAACAGATATCTAGGCATCTGGTTTCTAAAATCCTCTCGTATCTATCAAGCAACCCAAAAACTTAACAAGCAATTTATACAAGTAGCTAAGAATATTGGCAACTCTAGTAAGCATGACCATTCGTCGCTAGAAAATAGGAAGGTCATGAAAATAAAAAAAATAATCAAGAATAAATATGAACTTTCAAGAACGGTAGAAAGTATCCAAGGATACCGATAGAAAGAGTGCTCATGAACCTATAGTCTTACTCACTAGATTGGGTTACTCTAGTCCAGTCATTTGCTACGTCGAAGAGCCCTTCATTACTTAGAGTGGCCTGCAATCTGTGCAATACAGAAATCTCGTTCTCAAAATTCTAATTCAAACCAGGTTCCGTAAAGGAACAAAATTTGAGAAATCAAGCTCGTGATCTTTCCTGTGGTTATTTAAACATACGAGTAAGGATTATAAATGCAATACAAGATCGTATCTCGACTTCCAGGTAGACGGAATAATGGTTACGAATGACACCATATTCTAAGAGATGAAGGCTGTATGATCGGTATAGGGACCTATCTCAAATAGTTCGGTTTTATAGTCTAACAATAGTGGTATGCACGGATAGGTTTTACTGGGTTTTAATGGACTTCCTGATTGGACAGCAATCGTCGGTTGGATGAACCCTGGATTGCAATCTCTATGGACTGGACAAGATCCTAATATTAACTACTTCTACCAGGTTAGGGTAACCTAGAGTAGGTTTCAACCCAAGTGGTTGAGCTAGTTGGACAGTCGGGTTGGTTAAATAGGTCCACAAACCCAAAACGCGCCTTTAGTGACTTTTGTGTTTAAGTAGCACATGAGGCCTCAATTGGACGGTACACTAGTGGCAGGTGTGTAGTGGCTTCGGGTAGTTCACAACCATAGATTGGGTCGAAGGATTTGAGTCAAGGTTGAGGCTCTAATGGAAGTCGAAAAGTATATCGGTATTATGGTAAGGGTTACAGTTGGTCCTGTTTAACCTGAAAGTCGTACCCCAAAATAGAGTACAAGGGGACATGTTTGAGCGAGACATGATATACCTAGATGAAGGTGGACTCGTCTAGATCTTGCATATGAAGTTTGTTAAAGGGTAACGGCTGGTCTCGTGCTCCGAATTTTAATTGACACGACCGGGGTCACAATAATCTAAATAGAAAGTGGGAGTCTGCTGGGCACTAATTATCACTCTAATGGAATTATTCCGATCAATTGGTAATCTTCACATATCCTAAAATTTTAGGGCTTACAATCTACCCACCTTAGTAGTTAGGATATGGTTTAGGAATAAAGATGTTAGAAGGATTCCAAGGTTCGGATACTGTACCTCGACTCTTGTTAATAGAGAATAAGGCACGGCATGACGGAATACGGAGATATAAGTCAAGTCATAGACCGTTCCTCAATAAATGGAGAACGAGTGCGTGTGCAAGGACACATGATCGATAAAGTAGAATGACCTACTCGTCCTCGGTATTCAAGAGGTATCGACGGGGTAACCAACTCTAAGGCACATCATCTGGAAAGCTCCCTAACAACGGAGTCGTGAATCTTTGTTGGCGTCAAGCCTGCCAGACTATTGTCACAAGAATTATAGTGATCATGCATTGCTATTGACCACTGGTAGATCATAATATGACAGGGTATTTAAGCTATGGTATTGGTTAAACTAGTGACTGTGGTGTTCCAACACTAGTTAGGTCTTAATACTAAAATTTACATAACTAGGGCAATACTTGTTGGAAACCACTCTCGGGATGAGTGTCTACCATAATCACGATAAATGATTGTCCTTTTCCTTGTCCACTCATTAACTGTGGGCTTTGGTCGAGGAAGGGTTGGGTTAAGGCTCAAGAGTTTCTAGTTAAGGCAACTTCCGGCAATGATTAGAGACTCACGACGTTTGGTTTCTTAAGAATAGATAGTCTCCTAGGTTGGAGTTCTGACTAAGGGTAAAATCCTAATTATTTTCAAATTCAGATGGCTCGAAAGTCTCAACAGTAGATTGTGGGTCGATGGGAGAACTAGTAACTCAATCACATGACTGGCCGATGGTAGCTACACTTGTGCCTACCATTATCATAGCCAAGGAAATACTCTGTATCTCTCTACCATCATAAGCTTTCGTCCTTCCAAATCGGTGAAAGACAAAAACAATAATAATTCAAGGGAGATGTTACTGAATACGATTTTGTGATTCAAGGGCGAACATATAATTCAAGAGGAGTTGTCAAGCAGCCGCGGATGAGATCCTAGATACCTGTATATCCCCATCCACGTAGTGTAATTAAACGAAAGAGCGAACCAAATGTATCATGGTTGATCAGACCATAATACACTGATTCTGATTAGACAATAAGTTAGCAGGCGTTCCCACTAAACATATGCCTCAAATCAAGCTCGAGAACAGAGTGAGCTTGCAAAACTAAGCTGTAACAGCAGCGTTTGTTAAGATAGTCAAATATAATTATGCAAGATTTTTAAAAAAAGGCACAAGTAGTTCGAGTTTTGTGAGAATCAAACCTTACCCGCGGTATTCTTGCTTCTATAGACATCCCACTATCATCTTACCCTTAAGGCCTTGGTCGACTAATGGTTTAGGGACTTCTGAATTCTATATTCTAGGTAACCTATTAGTGTCAGTCAATTTCCTTATCAATAAATCACGAGGATCACAGAATGCTAGGTCGGAAGACATGCTACCCAACTTACCAAACTTCCACTAATATCGGCTTTGGATCTCATGCATGGCATTGTCCTATCATCTATGGTATCCCAAGCTTGTAATCATGTTTGAAGTCATTTTACCGCGGATTACGCCTCGTCCGTATACCCTGGCTGTGGTAAACCCTTGGTTTCGTAACTCAACATGATACAAAATCGAACACTTCTTAACTCTATCCAATATTGGCTCAAGGGTATCTACGATTCAACAGAGGACCACTAGCCATAGTTTTAGGAATATTCTATAACCTATAATTTCCTAAAAAAAAAATTCAACTCTAGGGTCGTGTCTTGCCAGTGCGCTGCTGGCGGCAGTGAGTCCATGGTCTCTATAATTCAAATAAATGGCGACAGTGTGCTGCTGTCCTGCCATCATGAGTTAACTAACATTTCTTTAACTATATCTGTAAGAATTCATGAGCTCCTGGAGATTCAAACATGTTGACTATGAAATAAAGTGTAAGTATTTGTCCTACCAGTCACAATCCTTAAAATAAAAGATTTAATCCTGGAGTAAATAACTGAAGATAAAAGAATTACAACATTCTAATGTCTATTCCATGTGTATTCACACTTTTGAGAAAAAACTTTGAATCGAAACTAACTCGGGGTTTATCTATAGATAACACAAAAAGAATAACTCTTAGGGCAAAAATAGGAACTAAATAGATAATTTGACTACGATATGAGGATAATATCTAGGAGGCAAGAAGAAGGAATTAAATAATTCATCAAGGTTAGAATATTAATCCTAGGAAGCCCTGGTCTCACCAAGTGATTAATCTATCCATATTGGATCATATCGTCCTATCAAGAGACAATAATGTACCTTTGGGGATCTGACAACTATCAAAATTACTAACTCCTCATCTAAGTTGCATGGCCTAGACTACCCATCGGTAAACTTGTATAAGGGACTCATAGTCTTAGTCATTCTCTTAAATTAAATTAATTCTTGTTCGTGAATGAGCATGTTCAATAGCAAGCTCGCAATAGTACAACTAACTTAGGTACTATCACGAGTTCGTATGATTTGCGAAAACTGACCTGCATGGGCCACCACAAAAACTTGTCACGACCCGCACCCGTTTTTTTTTAAACGGATACGAGACGTGTCCAAGCCAGCCTACGCCGCAGTGTCGGCGGTAGAACGCTGTCACGGCCATGAAGATCAAAATCACAACTAATACTCATTCACAAAATTAATTTAATTTACAAGGATCATAAGTTTTATATTTGCAGAAAATATAACTTGTACAACTGTTGAATGACTATAACCCGACTTTCTAGCTAGTCTCTAGGCCTTTGTCTGCAAGTATCCCTGTCACTCCCCAAGCTAAGTGAATCCACGGCTAACCTGAAAATGTTGGTTTCCAGTCAGGAATGGAACGAGCACAATTCACTGAATACAATTTCAAATAAAGAAAATGACTATAAAATAAAGGTTAGACATCAATTATGAGTTTTGAAAATAAACAGAAAATACAGAAAACTAATAGTAAATAAATAGACACAACAGACTTTCCCCAACTGTTAGAAGTACCTTTGATATGTGATCGGTCTGGGGTACTACACCGCACGGTCTACGAGGTCTACTTGTATGAAAATAAACACGGGCTACAATGTCTACTTGCAGAAAATAAACACGGGCTACACTACTTGCAGAAAATAAACACGGGCTACACTACTGCAGAAAATAAACACGGGCTACACTACTACAGAAAATAAACACGGGCTACACTACTGCAGAAAATAAACACGGGCTACACTACTTGCAGAAAATAAACACGGACTACAATGTCTAACTCGGGCTATGGTCATATCACGTATCTTTGGTACTTCTAATTCCCGACTCCACAATTTATAATAGAAAATAATCACATAACCAATGACTACTCAATGGAATATAGTAAAGATCAATATCGAAATGCAAACAATAAACTGTACTCGCCTGTGGTCCTTTGTTGGTGAAACCGGCAATCTGAACTACTCAATGTGCCACTATAGTCAAAACCCGTACAACAGTCCCCGGAAGCTGAAATAAACAATACCAATGATCTCAGAATAGTCCAATTAGCTAGGATTTCCTGTCCTTACGTCCAATTCTGGACACAGGGGCAAAATGGCAATTTCGGGCAAAAACGATGTCCGCCGTTGGACCCGCTTTGCACCGAAAAGCGTGCCAGAGTCAATGGTCTCTAAAGTCGTCAAACTACATGTCTACGGATCCAGTTTTTCGATACGAACCCAACCGTATGTCCAGAGTTGGATTCCGACGGGCCGTGCACAAAATCGCCCGTTGAGTCTAATATAGTCCGAGTGCTAGGGTGGATAAAGATGCCCACAATCATAATGAATATATGAAGGGTGATTAGTTGTAGTAAGAGTTTCTAATCTAAGATAAACATTTGGTAAGGTATTTCTTAATATAAAGGTATGTATATATTTATCCCGAAAACTATTCATGAATTGTTATGATATTTGATAACGATATTTTATTTGCTAAATCACTTAGACAAATATTCTACGAAATTACTTTAAGGGTAAACCAGAATTTATAATAAGTAATAATATAACAATATACTTATGTTTACGAAAATAAAATAAATGTTTTACTTATACAACAATGTTCATAATTAATTCTTTTTACTTTATATATAACTCATTAAACCCATTATATAACTCCTATGCAACAGTAACTATATAAACTCTTGAATAATACACATATACAGTCCAGAGAATAAAAAGGGCTTATAGGTAAATTTACCTATATGTATAATATGCTCCATTGGATTGCTCATAGCTGAGTAACTGTTATTTTTCCGTGGTTGCTTCTACTATTGCTGTGGTTTTCTTCTCGGATTCTATACAGTAGAGGCGAGCTCGAGCCTTATCCAGCAGTTCCACCGAACGATGACGCCATGAGGAGGGTAGCAGCACCGAAGACGCTGGGTGGCATCGATCTCGGCAGAAAGAAGGCTAGGGGTTCGACACGTTGCGGGGATGGAGAATCAAGGCGACTTGGTGTCTATAGTCCATGGCAGCCTGGAAGTAGTCCGCTGGGAAGACGGCCACGTCGAGTTTGTCTTTCCAATGGCACGAGGGCTGGATTGAGGACTACCGAGTCGTCGAACAGTGCTACTGGTTACCCGAGGGTGGTCGGGCGGTGGCCGCGGCCTAGGGATCACCGACAGGAGACGCTACTAGGGTGGCACGCTTTAGCACGAGCGTGGAGGTCTCAATGAGGAGCGCTCGGCTGGTAATGAAGGAGGCGCAGATGCGCTCGTGGCAGAGGTGTTGTCGCGCGTCTGGGAAGACGCGGAGCAGCCTGCTGCTTACTACAGTAGAGATCAACGAGCGCTGTCCTGCCCAAGGAGAGGCTAGGGATGCCTCACGTCGGCAAGGCTCGTCGATCGAACTCGCCAGGGGAGAAGTCTCGAGACGTCGGGAGTTCAGGGAGACGACGGTTAGGCCGGTTCATGGTGGTAAGGCACGACGGGGTTCTACACTCTGGTTGGGGTTCGATGCTTGGCACCCGTGCGGCTGCACTGGCCCAGGGCTGGGAAGAGCTATGCTGGAAGGGAGGTACGCCGCTCGCGCTGTGGCGGTGTTGGCCAGGTGGCGGCGCCTTATAAGGAGATGCAGAAGAAGGAGAAGGAGGAGTGTACGTAGTATGCGGCTAGGGTTCTGTTTAAGGTGCTAAGCAATTCTCTTCTTTTTATACAGGGGAAGGAAGGAAATTGGGCTTGGGCTTATTAGAAGAATAATAAATATAGCCAACATGGTATATGGATGAAATGCCCAGACCATGTCTATATGCTACCAGGCCCAGAACTATCCTATACTATGGCTTTATTATGCCCCTAGCAATGCATTCAACATGTATGGGTTTAAGGCCCTATACAATCAATAATATATATACAAGTATGAATTGGAGGACCCATATAATAGAAGAAGTTTATATGGCCTCAAGGACCAACACAATTATGTGCCAGTGAAGTTTCAAATAAGGGGGAATCAACTAATGATATTACCATCACAAAGTTGATAATATTAATATTTATGTATACAAACACACATACATACACCTGTATATATATAATAATATGTATATTTACACATATATGTACACATGGTATTATTTATATTTATATATACACATATATAATTACCCTTTATATTTATCTATATTTACACACATATATAATATGTTCGTGTATACACATTTATATGTATATACTTACATAATACTATATATACACATACTCACGTATATTTATTCTTACATTCACATTCATACATATACGATATTTATTATATATCTATATGTACCCATATATCTTGAGGATAACAACCAATAATAATAAATAATTTATATTTAATATCCACAATAAAAATAGTAATAATAATGATAAGAAGAAGAATAATAATAAATAATTCCAAAATATTTAAGAAAATTCCGGGAAGGGAGGCTACAGTAATGAAATACAAGACAAATCAACAAGAAATATATATCAAGATGTGAGAACTGAATAGGACGACAATATGTATATATATATATATAGGATGACTTGGGAACTATCCGGAAGCCGAGTTACAACCCTTAAACCAAACAAGGACCGGGATTGTAACCCTTCTCCCGAACAGAACTTAGCCTCCTACGATAATAAATATAAAAGGTACCTTGAATTATTAGTGCGTTATATGATCGGCTTGAGAAAAACATGTTCAGGCTTTCCATCTGACCGGCTACGAACAAGTAACAAGTGTGAAGTAACAAGTGTGAAGAATAAGGCCGGTCACCATGGAATGTTATGAACAAGTTGCTATGGACAAGTAACAAGTGTGAAGAACAAGTAGGAATTTTGATCACACAACCACTAATAACTCCCCATCCCCGAATAGTATAAAGGATCCGGACATAACACGTCATGACACGAGATTCAAAAGCAGGTGATCAGTCCACTTCCAAGTCCATGTCTATACAAGTACAAGTAATAAGTCGAGTCTTGTACCAATATACCAAGTAATCTGGGAACAATATCTCATGACAGGATCCGACATATACTAGTCCATGAAATATCGTGCCTGGAAATCAAGTAAGACACTACAACTGAATCGAATATAGCAGATATCAAGACAATAAAAACTATCAGTGAATGTACTCGCCTGTGGTACTGAGCTGATAAGGTGAACAGATGCTCAGAGTAATCACAGACCTATAGATGAGATGCCATGAGTCCAAACAGGGTTTAATAATGAAAGAAAAGCTAATCTAGTCATGATATGCAAGTCTAAGTCAAAACTAGGTTAAACCAAGTCACACCAAGCTAAACTAGGTCATACTGAGCCAAACTGGGTCACACTAGGACAACCAAGGTCACAGAAAGTCAATCCAAGTCAAACTAGGTCAATCTGGGTCAAGGGTTAACTTACAGTTGACTTTTGGTTAAAAAGTCAACTCTGGTCAACACTGAGTCAACCCTAGGTCAAACTAGTCAAATGTTGACTAACAGTTGATTTTCAGTCAACTGGTCAACTCTGATTTGGTTTCGGTCAATTCTAAGTCGAGTGTTGACTTGAAGTTGACTTTTGGTCAAAAAGTCAACTCTTTGTCAACGGGGGTCAAGACTAGCCTAAACTACCCTCATCTAGTCATTACCTACTAAGACAACCTATTTCTAAGTCCATCTTAGAAGCCAAACTCAATATCTTAACAATACCCTATTACCTACATTTACCCTTCACAAGGTAAATACAAATACCTTGCCCATTACAAAGGAAACCCCTCTAGATCTCAGGATACTATCACAGGCTTCTTAGGGTAGCTAGATACTATCCTATCTAAGGTTTACCTACCAAGAAATTTAGGGTTCTTGGGTATCTAATCCATCTTATCTTCCATGTTGGTCATCCCAACATTACCTTAGGGTATCGTCATGATACGCTATGGTATCGTGAGATACCACACCCTACTCTCTACCAACCTTCCTAGTTTACTCTCCCTCACTCTCCTAGTGTCTAGGTTAGTCCTCTCTACTAGTCCAATAGGATACTAACCTAGTAGGACACTAACTTAGCTAACTCACTACCTAATACTATCACAACCATTACTAACACCAATCACTAACTAACTCCTCTAACTAGACACTCAATCCACACTAGACACCACTCAACTAGGCACTAACTAAGGGTTTATATAGGTCATCTAGGGGATCAATTTGTGGGGCAACATGGGGTTCAAATGGTATATGTATTGAATGGAAAATGAATGGATGAAAGAGTGAATTGATGGGGGAAGAATGAAGGAAATGGGTGAACTAATGGATGTGTGAATGGGGCTGTCCAAGGGGCTATTAAGGGCTGATTTTGGACTGAAATTTAATGTGGAAGGAGGGGTCTAACATGTATGTATGTAGCTGTCAAATGGGGTACTCATATGGGTTGATTTGTGGGGGCTAAGTGGACTGAAAGTAGGTTATATATGGCTGTCAATGGGGGTCAAGTTGGGGCTGAATATGGGCTGCTAATGGACTGTTTATAGGCTGATTTGGAGGGTAATATATGGCTGAATTCAGGACTGATATATGGCTGATATGGGACTGTTTTGTGGGCTATTTTGTAGGTAATATAGGGGCTGAATAGGACTGATTATAGGCTGATTTGGAGGCTTAAACATAGGGGGCTGTCATGGGCTGTTATGGAACTGGTTGGCTGTCCCCTCCCCCTCTCAATAGCAGCTAGTAGCTGCTGCTACTGCTGCTCTAAACTGCTATAAAATCAGCAGGTTTCCCCCTCCATTCCTTCACCTATCTCACTCTCTATCACTCTCTCAATCTCTAATACTTTCTCAACTCTAACTCTCTAACTTACTCTCTCAATATCAAACTCTCTAATACACTCTCAATATCAAACTCTCTAATCCCCCACACACACACATACATATATTCATTAAAAACCACTCTCCACACACCCTTAATCATGCCAACCCACAAACCAAATAGGTAGGCATGATCCCCATCTCTCTAACACACATCAACCCACCACCACACATCCACAAACATATAAATATATATACCAAGTAGGCTCAAAACAGTCCACTAATCTAATATACCTATAAATTTGATATCTCTACATAAAAATAGGATTTGAAGGCTAATATACATAGATTCAAACATTGGTATCCAAATGAGAACTAATCCAAACATCCTAACAATGGTTAATCTACCCTCTAATAATGCCAAAACTGAAATTAGAGGACAAAAATGTCTATGGGGCATTCCTACAAACACTTGGTGGGCCACCCTCGGAATTTCTTCTTGGGTGCCACAAAACTCATCATAACTTCCTAATGAGGACTCCAAATAGTCTCAAAATCAAACCTAAGGGTGGTACATGCATGGGGGTGGTTTCTACGGGTTCAAATCTATCAAAAATATAAGGAAACGTGAATTAGAGAGAAGGTTTTACCTATTGGGAGTGGATTTCCAATGAAAACTCCAAAGGACACGATTTCGACACGAAAATTTCTAAAAATTGGACTCCTCTCCTTGCTCCTTGCTTCCCACTCAAGCTAGCACCTTCTCCTTGAAATATTGGGTAAAATGGAGGAAGGATGGGTTGATTTGAGAGATCAAATCGAGAGGGAAGCTCTCAATTTGGGGAAGAACTCAAAAGGGGGAAAAATTAGAGGCAACTATTGAAAAGAAATGGAGAGAGACTCTCCCTAGCATGGCCGGCCATGTATAGCCCTAATGGGCCTTGGTAAAATGTCTACAATGCCCCCAACTTGTCTTCTTATGGTTCATTAGGTGTATGTGAAGGTTTGGGATCAAAAAGGTTAAGTTTTGAGTCTCTAACTTAACCATTCTAACATGATAAAAATTAGTCTAACTAACTTAAATGTTGGATTTTATGGGCCATGCTTAACTTAATATTGAGTCCCATCTAGAGTCAAAACTACCCCGGGTCTCCGATACAAGTCAGATTGAGTTGAAATTCGAACCCGACTTAAATAACCCCAAAATAATATTATAAATAAATAAATAATTCCAAAATAATTCTAAAGTGGAAAATGACCAAAATATCCCTGTTCATGAAAACTGGAGGTGACAAAATGGCCATTCTCCGTGTAATTTAGCACGGAGAATGGCATTTTCCGTCTTAATTTACACGGAGAATGGCATTCTCCGTGTTTCTAATACGGAGAATGGCCATTCTCCTGCGTTTTAACACTGGAATGACCATTCTCCGTCTTAAATTACACGGAGAATGCCATTCTCCGTGTAAATTAAGACGGAGAATGTCTTTCTCCGTGTTACTAACACGGAGAATGTCATTCTCCGTGTTACTAGCACGAAGAATGGCCACCCTCATGCGAAATTAACATTCTTCGTGTTCTAACACGAAGAATGACCATTCTCCTGCATTTTATGGTCAGTTGAAACTTTGGAGGGCCATAACTTTTGACTGGGAGGTCGAAACGAGGCCCGGTTTGTCGCAAAATGAGCGTATCTTCGAGGAGCCTGAGATTAACCGCTTCTTCGTTAGTCGGCCTTCCGAAATTTTAGAATCGCAAAAAAATGATATTTGGACCTCCGTTTTAGAACTTTTGCCGTTTGCCTCGGTCTTTCCAAAATTTTTCGACGAGTTTTTGAAGATTTTTGAGGAGAAAACCTAGATTCGAAAGTGAGCAGCGTATGGAAGAAGATGAAGTATCGAAACGTTTCTTTTAAGAGTAGTTTCGTGGGTGTTTTCAATAAATTAGAAGGAAGGACAAAAATGTCATCCGGAACTCTCTTTATATTTTTTTGCTAATTCTGGGCACGCGATGAAATGTTATTGTGCGGTGGATTTTTCATAAATTTTTTTCATTTTTTTGGACATTTTATAAATTTTCCCTAAAAAACCATCCTATGGTTAAACATTATTTTTTTAACATTTTTTTCTCTCCCGAGTCCCGACTCCACATCCGATGGTTCAACTTTTGATTTCATTCTAGAAATTTTCTAAACTTAATTTGGACTATACATCAACTTTAATGCTCTTAGCAAAAATTACCGAAAAAATAGTTAAGAATGTAGACGATGATAATTGATACCCGCTCTTGATGATCCCGACCCCACATCTGTCCACAATGGCTTTCATTTTCTTACGAATTGAATATGGGATTTAGGCTATTGCACATTTGACTATTCTACAAAGTTATAATCCAAAATTTGAGCTAATTTAATTCTTTTGGAGCTTTCAATAACTAGTAATCTCTCTCTCTCTCTCCTCTCTCTCTCTCTCTCTCTCTCTATATATATATATATATATATATATATATATATATATATATATATAATCCTAACTTAAAGTTAGGTTTTACCGTAAAAATTTTATTTCCAAAAATATCCTTACTTATATTTACTAATTAAAAAGATTAGTTAAAGTTAATAGGGGTAACTAGGTAATTACGAGATGTGTCTTTTGTTCTTTCTAAATAGTCATTCGTGTATGTATAAAATAAAATAATAATAGTAATATAATAATAAGTTTAGAATAAATAATATGAATGACTTTTAGTCTTCCTGATAATAATATACAACTATTATTTGCTCTTTTCAAGTAGCATAAAATACGTGCAACGCACACACACACACACACACACACACATATATATATAGAAACGAGACGGTCACGATACATGTTACATTATCTCCAATTCATGAAAAGATTGTATTTGCAACTCCTGACCCATCTTTCTATGTAGTAACTCATAATGGGGGCATTTGTGTTAAATTTTTAAATAAGTGAGGCTATATACTATTATATATATTTTTTTATTAATATTTTTTTCTCTATAAATGTGTTCTAATTTATTTATTTTTTGAAGATTTTTTAGAGAGAAAATCATGTGCCCGGGCTCATGAAGTTCCTAAAAGATCTAAACGTACACCGTAGTGGAATCGGTCACATTCCATTGTGTGAGCGTTATATATATATATATATATATATATATATATATATATATATATATATATATATATATATATATATATATATATATATACCCGATTGACCGAGTCATAGGTTTTCTCAAGTCTAACTTTAAGCATGCATGATCCCCTCTTGGCTTATTGAAATCTCGAATCAACTCATGAGCTAGAAGACTGTTGTCCGCTATTAACCTGCCTTTTACGAATGCCGCTTAATTCTGAGACACAAACCCCTGCATAATCTTCTCCATTATGCAGGTACTGGTCTTGTGTGCGTGTGTTTTGCTTTGTCTAGTTGTATTGTGCAGGTACTGGTCTTGTGCAAGTGCAATTTAGGCTTGCACAGCATCACGCCTTAGCGAGGATGATCGATCCCGCAGGGATTAAAGCGAGGACGAATGACCCTAGTGGGATCGGGGCGTGATAGATTGGTATCAGAGCATAGCTTTACGTCGTTGGCCTCTTGCAAATATCATTTTCAAAAAAAGTATATAAAGTATTTTGATGGCTTTCAAAAGTCCCGATTTCGAGTTATAAAAACCAATGCCCTATACAATAAGTCCATAATATTTTATGAGACTGATAGATTATACTCTTTTGTAGAGAAATATCTCATCGACCATCTGGCTCGACCGACCCAGTAGAACAAATTTTGGCCATGATGGAAATTCAGTGACAAGAAGCTGATGAGTATAGCCTGGCGCAACAGGATCAAATGGAAACTCAGCGGAAAGAAGCTGAGGAACGTAGCATGGCTCAACAAAGATGGCTGGATGCCTTGGCCCAACTCGTATTTCGCTAGCAGGAAAACTTGATACCACCGCAGCAAACAATCCAACTGGCACTCCCGAGATTAGGCCCGTGGATGGTGACGAGCCCCAACAGGCACACAAGCACTCTTCTTTTAGGCCAAAGCACTTCTTGGAAGCAAAACCTCCGAAATTTGAGTGCATGACATCACCAGATAAGGTGATGGATTGGATCGATAAAATGGAAATTATGTCCGCATTCATAGGAGTCTCGAGTAGCAAGAAGGTAGTTTGTGTCGCTTTGTAACTAAGATTACGAGCAAAAGATTGGTGGAACGTGAAGAAGCCGACGCTGCTTGCAACTGCTAGGGGAAAAGATTTTTTTGACCTCGTTCAAGAAAGCATTTTTGGAGCAATATCTGCCTCCCGCCATCAGTCAAAAGATGAAGAACAAATTCATGTCACTGAAACAAGGAAGCATGTCCATAGAGGACTATGAGTCTGAATTTGCCAAGCTGGCCATATTTGCTAGTGTAATGATACCAAGTGAGAAGGCTCGCATGAATCGGTTCATTGAAGGCCTGAACGATAACATTCAGGAGAGTATTCTGAACCGGGAGTGTGATTCATATACCAAGGCCTTTGAGGCGGCGGTACAGATGAAGCAGTTTAGCCTGAGGAGGGCATCTGCAAAAGTTCAGACTGGCCGCAATCAATCTGCAAAGAGGTACTCTGATGGAAAGAAAAAGATTGATGGAGAAAATTGCAACAGGGTACAGTACGACTTTTGTGGCCGACATGGCCATACCATAGAAACGTTTTGCACGAAGAGCATAGAATGCAACTACTGTGGCATGCGGGGCCACACCAAAGAAGCCTGTTGCTCACTGAATAAGGCGTATTTCGGTTGTGGTAGTCAAGACCATATTGTCAAGAACTGTCCGAAATGAAGGAACGATACTGAGGAGCATGGACCGATACTGGACCCACCTCCAATTAGAGACAACCCGCACAATCAGCAATTGCAGAATGCTCGTGTTTTCAATCTGTCCACCTTACTTGATCAAGATCAGGACCGTGTTGGAGGTGAGCTTATTCTTTAGGTTTTGAGGACAAAACTTCTTTTCAGTGGGTTATTATGTAGTGACACGCTCCTCGCGGTCCACTATGTAATACCCATGGCTTGCTTACTTAGTCTTGAACTGAATATTTGGGGAAACCTTTGCCGATATCGATTAATCACGGATGAAATACAATAAACCTTCTCAGGGGGACTTTCGAAGAGGCAGTAAAGCTCGTGTAGCCCAGTAGAGCTTGTGGATCACCTCGAAGCATTTTTATTTTCAAGTCAAGTTGCAAGTTTCCTTTGAAGGTGTTTTTACTTTTCGAGTATGTAATAAAGGGATATGATATATTGGCATTGTGGCTATTTTAAAAATAGTTTCAAAGATAGATATGTAAGCAAAACTATGGCACTTTGAGTCGCATGTTTTGTATTTTGTAATCCTATCAAGTTATCAATAAAAGAAGTATTTTTATTTCAAATCTCTGTGTCCAATATTTAATTTTTTGCAATTAAAATGTTGTACGCATGTGTTTTGCTTTATCTAGTTGTATTGTGCAAGTTTTGGCCTTGTGCAAGTACAACTTAGGCTTGCACGGCATCACGCCTTAGCGAGGACGAACGATCCTGCAGGGATCAAAGCGAGGATGAACGACCCTAGCGGGATCGGGGCGTGACACTAGTGACCACATGGAGTTCAATATCCCAAATCTTCGAGTTACAAATATTCTAAACCGACCTATTTACTATCTATTGGATGGTATTCAAAACTAGTAAACCTAGAAACAAAAAAAAATAAACACCACATATAACTTATAGGATGAATACAAATTATAAATATAGTTCATGCTATCAAACTTGCCTTAGGAAGTAACTTACACTTCATAAATCCTCAGAATAGATAACAAATAAGCTTACATATTAAATATGCAATTTCATATTTAAGACAACAATTTATAACTTGAATAACTTATTTATTATACACTAGTTAAAGTTATGCATGGAGAAACTTTGAATGCTTAAGGCAACAAAATTTCAGGAAAAGTATGGTAAAGTTACATATTTGAACACTAGACTAAGCCAACACCCATGATGGGGGGATAGTAACATATTAGTACTATCCAAACCCAAAATTGTGATGACCATGTGATAATAATATTTAAATGACTTGCCAAGTTATGGTGTGGATTGTTTACCAAGATGTGCACTCTTTCATACTTGATACTTTCTAAGTATGTTACTCTTTTTTGAAGTATGAAACTGTAATATGAGGTAGTGAATGTGAAAGAAGCATTATACCTTGATATGTATGCAAGTGATGACCAGACATGCTGGAAGAAGAAACGTCCTTCTTGTCCTTCGACTTACATAAGATGTAATTTTCATCTCTGAGGACTGAAGTGGAGCTCTGGTAACAAGCTGCACTTTTTGTTTTGAATCTCTTGTTTTCCTAAAAGAACACTTTAGGCAAGCAGCGGATCTTTCTGCGAACAAGAAGTAGATGAGAAGGACCAGAGGAGTAACAACTAAATATATGAAAGGCAATGTGACAGTCCTCACATTAGGTTTCTCGATGTCACGCCCCGCTCCCATAGCAGCGATCGTCCTCGCTAAGGCGTGATGCCGCGTGTAACGCCCCAGTCCCAAAATAGAAGGACTGGAACGTAATCATGCCAGCTGTATACATACGAAGTATATGGACCATCGTATGTATACATAAGCTGTAAAATGTAGTAACCAAGACACTAAATCTCATCCACAAAAATAAATAATGATATAAAAGCAACTTTAAGTTTTTCATGTACACAATAGTTGGACGGAGACAAATCCACTACCAACTAAATTAAATATGGAAAAATATACAAGGAAAGAATTGAGCAAGCGAGAGCAAGTGACGAATCCAAGAGTAATCATCACGACGGAATAGAGCACAAGTCATGGCCTTAGCTAGAGCACCTGCAAGGAATCATGAAACACACACCTGGAGAGATCACCAGGTCCTCAGAGGGACGTAACAAGACACATATATCATGCCAATAAACTAAATAATAAAGCTCAACAGAAAAGTATGCATGAGTAAAGGCTCCTAACCATTCCATGTGAATTACAATTTAGAGGACAACGTTCTACGCGGGGGCTGTAACGGATTCACGCAAGCAAGTAATAGAGAGTGGCGGTCAAGTAGCGCTCATCCGAGACGCTATCGGCCCTGGACAGAAGGTAGTGCTCATAAGAGTCACCCACGGCCCAAAATGTGTGTAAAAATAAATGTTGCCCCTACGCTAAAAACTGTCCCCTCCCCCCAATGATACTATACATGTGTCGACTCCATGACACTGTTTAATCCTTAATAACTGTCAAGTCTTCTACACAAATCTATTAGCAGTTATATCCTAACGCACGGCCTGTACGCACCAATGATCAGTCAGCACGCAAGTCTGCATCTACATACGACTCACAACTCACACACAACCCGTGGCACATCGTGATAGTTTATGAGATACACTAAACATACGGTGATCCCTTAACTCTAAGCCAATTGCATAAAGTATAATAATTTGCATCTATATATAGTTTTGACAGAACAACATAAAGAAAAAGCATGCATGATATTGAACAAGAAATTAAACAATAAAGGCAAGGTGTCTTGCCTGGTGGGTCGCCTGATGTGGTGCGGTGGTCCAACAAGTCCTATTTTGTCCCAATAATTTACAAGCCATGGTCGATGCACATCGGTCCAAATTCGCAAAGACATATGAACGTGGATCAGTCAGGATAATTGGTGATGGCGAAAAGAAATGGTGGAGATGGATACATATACAAATTTTAGAAAATATTTTTATAATACTTTCACGTAATTACTTGAAAATATTTTATATATACAATTTGGAAAATATCTTTTTATTAGTCAAAATATTTATATATACTTGAAAATATAATTTGGCAACTATCTATTTGTTAGTAAAAATACTTAGGTAGATCAAAAATTTATTTTAGACAAAAACTCTAATCTTGTCAAAATAGGATTTTCTAGGTAGAAACTAAATTTCGTAATTTATAATACTTCTAAATCATTTAGACCGAAAATATAACTAGTCAATTATATGTACATATAATTCGAAATGAATATTTTAGTGTTTTTTAAAAAATTAAGTTAAAATTTGCTAGAAAATATTTATCCAATTAAAATAATAGGAATATTAATAATATTTACAAACTAATATTATTAATAGTATATAAATAATAAAACTACTAATAATTATTAATAATAATAACAATATTAATAATAACAAATTAAACCCAAAACACTACAGCCCTGTTTAATAATAATAATAATAATAATAATAATAATAATAATAATAATAATTTTAATAATAATATTAATATTAATATCATTACTTAATCCTTACAGAAGCCCATTCCCCAATCTTTACCAAAACGAGAGAGAGAGAGGGAAAATCGAGAGAGTGATCACCTGGCGATCGCCGGCGGCGCGAGAGTCGGAGGAGACGGCGGATCTAGCGGATCCGGGCGGAGGCAGCAGGGGAAGCGGCGTCGGCGGACGTACGCGGCGAGGGTGCTCGTGGGGACCGCGACGAAGGAAGGCGCGGTCGGCCTCGAGCGGTGGTGCGGAATCGACGGCGGGCGAAGGGGGTTTCTGGCTGGGGCCCTCCTGGGTTTGGCCGCTGCGGAGGGGGAAAGGGAGAGAGGAGCAGGAGTCGGCGGTTCGGCGGAGAGGGGGAAGAAGGGAGCAGAGAGGGAAACGCTGCGCCGGTGGCCGGAGCACTGGGGTATTGGAGGAAAGCGCGCTGACGCTGATGGCCGGGCAGTTGCGGCGGAGTGGCGCGCTTGCCGGCGGGGGTTCGTTGCTGGGGCTCGTCGGTCGGGCAAGGCGACAGATGCAGGTGTTCTCCCGACGACGGCGGTGGGTTTAGGTAAGGAGTTTTCTTCTTCTTTTTCTTTTTGGGTTGCGGTCGGCCGGCGATGGCCGGGGTGGCGGTGGTGTTGGTGATGATGGAGGAGTTGGGATGGGAAGTTGGCGGTGGTGGTGAGTTCCAGGGACTGGCGAGGGCGGAGACGCCGAATGGCGGGGATGAGGGGGTCGGACCGGTGGTGGTGCTGGTGTTGGCAGGGGACGGTCGATTGGGGTCGGCTGGTGATCGAGGTTGGGTGTGCGGTGGTGACTTGGATGTGATGAGGATGACGAAGGTCGGGATTTGGTCGGTGGTTAGGGATAGGATTATGGTTAGAAATTTATTGATGTCGGGATGTGTCCGACACGGGAAATAAAATAAATAATGTACATGTAAAATAATGGAATAAGATTTGGACGGGGAACACGGACACGATGCACGCACGTTTGTAGTGGAAATATTTATGGAGAATAGAAATTTGGATGAGTACCTGCCTATTTATAAGATGTGGGAATTCTCAATTGGATAAGAACTAGAAATATTTAAAACCCAATTAGATAATTCAATCTATTAATTAAATTAATTCAATAAATCCAAATCCAAATCAAAATCCAATTTAAATCTAATTAATTTACATCCTTTAGTTTAAAAATAAGATAATTCAAATCCCAAATATAGATATTAATTTAAATAAATTCATAATTCAACTCGAGATTTAAATTGTCACAATAATTTCAAAATATATTTTCCAAAAATACTATAAATAATAATTTTGAAAATTACTTTATTATTTAAAAATAAAGTAATAATTAATTACGAAATATATATGTACGCACAAATAATATCTACAAATATACACTTTTCTAGGATACCTTTTTATAAGAATATTATTTATTATTATAACGGTCTAAAAAGGCTTTTCATAAATAAACTCATAAATTTAGAAACTTTGATAGCTAAAAATAATTAATATATATATATTATCTTGAAACTATAAAAATAGGAAAAAATATTTTTTCTAAAATATGTACACTCGCTCATATTCGCACTCGTCGAGCAATTTCGAAAAATAAAATTTCGTGCGCGACGTACAATGCGACTATGCGATGTACAATACAAAATTTTAAATTAGTACCAAATTTAATAAAAATAAAAAATAGTAAAAATTTAGGAATTTTATATCCTACCCAACTTAAAAGAATTTCGTCCTCGAAATTAAGAATAAGTAGGGGTGAGAAGGTACGAGGGTAAAGCAACACAATTTATTGGGCGAGGCAGCGAAACGACAAATATGCTTTAGAAATCGTGATTTTGATAATGACGAAATAATTCGCGATTTTAGAATTGAACGTGGGTAACTAGTCAAGGTAAAAGATCATGATCGTACGATGGAAGATATAGGATTGTAAAGCCCCAGAACCAGAATACTGGAGAGCGGGGGCATACATAGCCAGCTACGTATAATGAAATAGAATCCACCCCACTATACGGTCACGACTGTCTAGATATATGAGGGTTTAGCTACAATCCATCAGTCTCCTATGGTCAATAGCAGCCTAACTGTCTCAATCTCAAGCAAGCAAGTAAAGTTACAAGATGTAAGATCACCAAATATACAATAGTAAGGCGTCCCAAACATTACATATCCTGCTGATCATGAAGCTAGTCGTACAAAATGTTAGGACTTGCAAGAGTTTAGTCATACATGATCAACCCTAGGATCTGTCAATCATGTTACAGCCCGTAGGCAGACAATAATAAGGTATACAATACGAGCTAACAGGTGCTCGTCGGCTAAACGCCTCAAAATAAAATTTTTACAATAGAGTGGGAGAGCAAAAATAAACCCACTCGTTGCCCTGGTCACGCCTGATGGTCACCATCGGACTGGAAAGTCGGTAGATCCTCTGAAGCTGCTCCGAAATCTGGCCATACAAAATTAGCTGGGTCAGATCCCAGAAAGAGCAAGTGCCACAAAGGAGGCTTCACTTAAGAACTAAAACCAGCACATCAGAAATATACATTAAAGCAGTTAAAAGGAACTTGAAGTAAAGAATAATAATAGTCATATTGGAGTACGAGGGAACCATTCAAGTAGCCAGGTCACAACCCTTAAACCAAACAAGGACCGGGGTTGTAACCCTTCACCAGAATAGAACTCCGTCTCCAATCTTGTTGGTAAGGTAAAATATTACAAGCATGACGTAGGGTGTACAATAAGACAATAAACGAAGCGAGGACTTAGAACTGCTCCGGGAGCCAGGTTACAACCCTTAAACCAAACAAGGACCGGGGTTGTAACCCTTCACCTGAACAGAACTGAGCCTCTGATCTTTATTGTTAAGAGTGACAATCATACGGTCAAGCTTGCAATAATCGAGCACTGAAAACCATACCATACAATCGTTTTCGGCCAATCAGTGACTACGGCTTTCTACATTAGCTAACTAGGGTTATCACAACATGCAGTGAGATATTCCTCCAGCCACAAGCCCTGCAGCTAATCCAGGTTATCCAGGCGACTTGGGTTCATTAAGCAGTACATCGTTCTTTTTCATATATCAGTAAAGTTAGACTTGTGCCCTACTCGTCGGCAGGCTGCAAGTCCCACAATGGTGGTCGGGATAACGGGATCGCCTGTAGTTAGGGAAATCTCTCATGACTACTGAATTATTCTAGTTATTAGCCTTAGCCATTTACAGTAGGTACCCCTGACCGTGGTACTCAGGGATCCTTGTCCTAGACATGATGCAAATATTACCGGTTCCATTTGTACAAACACACTCAACCACGGTGTCCAGGCCGTTCAATCTTGTCATGTCATGTTCACTGTCAGGAGTGCGCCGCGTCGGGCCACTATCATGTCATGACAAAAGTGCACCACAACGGATCACCATCGTGTCAGGAAACAATTAATTTAGTATAAGTACACATTTATTAATTAAATATTAGAAGGGACAAGGGCTGTGGAGGACTCATGCGGCTCGGAAAAATTTCCATGCGGCCAACAGTCACTTGGCCAAATGCGGCTAAGCAATAAAATATATAAGCATGCACGCTTGCATGCAAATACATTTAATACATTAATATAATATATTAAATAATGCATTAATACATTAAATACATTATATTAATATAATACATTATAGCAATATATTAATATATATAATATATATTATATTAATATACATTATCTTAATATATATTATTTTAATATAATATATATATTAGCATAATGCAGTAATATGCATGCGGCTGACTTCGTTCCCATATGCGGCTATTGCATTTAAAAGAATGTAAAAATTAATAATAATAATAATAATAAATGCAGTAATACATTGCCATGCCATATGCGGCTAGCCATTTCCTTCCTTAAAGGCAAGGAAAAAAAACAAGCTATACGGCTCACTATTCTCCTACATGCGGCTACAGTGCATTTAAAGAATGTATAAAAGTCATGCGGCCGAATGCTTTTTAGAAATGCATTTGGAACATGCATTACATAATGCTGTTGAATGCATGTTATGTATTGGAATAATGCATTAAAGAATGCATTGAAATATGCATTGGAATAATGCATTAAAGAATGCATTGGAATATGCCTTAGAATAATGCTGCGAAATGCATGTAGAGAATGCATTAATATATGCATGCCTTTAGAATATGCTTTAAAATGTTGTATGCATTAGAACATTATGCGGCTAGGCTTGGTTTCCATAGCCATATGCGGCTAGGCTTGGTTCCCATAGCCATTTGTATGCCGACACAAACCGACGCCCCCTCGAGTTCTCGGAAGGCGACCATGTATTCTTGAAAGTCATGCCCATGCGGGGAGTTTCCAGGTTCGCTGCGAAGGGGAAATTGAGCCCAAGATTTGTTGGCCCGTTCGAAATATTGAAGCGAGTCGCCCCGGTAGCTTACCAAATTGCCTTGTCGCCTGCATTGTCAGAAGTACATGACGTCTTCCACGTATCGCAATTACGGAAGTACGTGCATGATCCGAGCCATGTTGTGGATTTGGGTAAGCTGGACCTGAAGGCGGACTTGTCATATGTCGAAGAGCCAGTGCAAATCTTGGAACGCAAGGATAAACTTCTCCATAACCGTACTATTCCCCTCGTCTGCGTCCTCTGGAGGAATCACTCGGTCGAAGAGTCGACGTGGGAGCTTGAGTCAGAAATGAAGGAAAAGTTCTCTTCATTGTTCTCGTAGAGGTAGGTTCTATTTTAAGTTTCGAGGACGAAACTTTTTCTTAGTTGGTTATGGTGTAGTGCCCCGTCCCTACATCGTGCCCCGTACTTGTCCACGGGGTGCGCGAGAAAGGAACACTGTCGCTATCGATTCGGTCGGGACCGATAGGTCGGGATCGACCGAGTCGATCGAACGAGAACGGTTGAATTAAGATCCATTCCTCGTTATGGAATGTCTTCTTCGGAAATAAGTCCCATATTCAGCGGGTTGCACCTCGAGGATTGACTCTGCGGCTGAGTCGGAAGAGACCTCCCGTTGCTTTGCTTTTTACGCCGCTTGCGTTGGTTTTGGCTTTGTTTTCTGAATGCGTTTTCATGAATGTTTTCGATAGTTTTCATGGCTTACATTTCGAACTCGCATTTCCTATCGAACTCCTTGAATAATGTAGTGTTCTAATCGGTTGCTTGTGCGATTTCAGGTAATTGCGTAGGCGACGTCTAGCGCGACCAACAAGTTCTCTCGCCGAAGTAAACTCAAGGTGACTGCTGACCCTTCTCTTCTCGACCCCCTTCTTAAGTAAATCGATAGTGTTGTTGCGGATAAAAGAATGAAAGCAAGGGCACGGACACGGTAAAATGATCAAGTTTCAAAGAGAAAGTAGGCTAGGCCTTAATAACTAAATGTTGTCTTAACTCGGTCATTGGACAACTTGTCGACAAGGAGAGAGTTTCCTTGAGCGACTACCTGGGGCCACGGGACCGACTCGGCCTAGGAGGAAACACGGTATAGCTGTGCTGGATGATAGCACGGGTTAAGCGGGGACTTGCAGCGGGGCTCGCTACTTGCGCTGCAAGGGCTCCGGCTAACAAAGCTATAGTCCAGGATGGCTTGTGATGTCAGTGACAAAACACACGTAATGTTGTACTTGGAATATAAATGATAACAATTGACCGGGAAGAACATGGTAAGTTTTAAAAGGCATGGCGCGGCCCGCCGGGGGTAAGTTCTGACGTAAATTACATTTATGCTTGTCATTGCTCGTTTGAAATTCATTAGGATGGTTAGAAACATTTATGAACTAAGTCATATAAACTCATCAACCAAATAAGAGCTTGGAACTTAAATTTTCCACGCACCAGTACAAAGTGTAATGTACTGATCCTCGCTCTCCACGCAGGTACCCCAAATCCCGAAGGGCGTGCCACTTAAATCTTAAGGTGGCGTGGATACTTTTGAAGCCTCGTCCGTGTAAAGGCTTGTTTCCGAATTCAGTACAAAAGAAGACCAATGGCGGCTCGGCTTCCCTCGATCGCAGGTGGAAAGTGTAACTATTTTGCTTGTAAAAAGGGATGTATGTATGGAACGACTATCTCATCGGCGTTCGTTTTGTAAGTCGAGTCATGTTGTAGCCCGCGCGACAATGAATGTAATGAATTCAATGTAAATAAAGTTTTATAATCAACGAAAAGTCTACTTCTATTTCAATTGTGTCAATCAATTTTTCTGCGTACTCTAACTTGACGTTGTGTTTCGGATAACCTTATGACTATGCCTTGTGCGATCGCAACTTAGGTTCGCACGGCATCACGCCCGGGGGACGACTATCGATTCTACGGAATCGGGGTGTGACATAATGGTATCAGAGCACGGCTTTACATCCTTTGACCTCGCATCGATGAGATAAGTTGTTCCATACAATGAGTTCGTAATATTTTATGACTGATGCATTTGCCTTCGTATCGCAGAAGTGACGGAACCCACGGCCGAGCGAGAGCAGAGCGCTTCTAGCGGCTTTAGTAGTTCGCATCGTTCGCGGGGCGAACCTTCTAACGATACCATCGAAAGGATGCTGCGCATGATAGAGGCGCAGTGGAACCAGTCTGAGAACCGATATCAACAGACGGAGGAACGACAGGCCCAGTTCAAAGCTCGCTTCGAAGCTCATTTCGACGCACATGCCAAACTTCAACAAAAGCAGTTAGATACCCTGCAGCAGATCGTCCAGACAATGGCGGCCAACGGAAATTCTGCGGCTGTGCCTACCGTCACCGCACCTGCTGCCACCGTGCCGACGATCCAACCCATTGAAGTAGACACGACGAAGCTCGAGCGTCAACCAGCGGCACCGAAAAAGTACAACTTTGAAGTGTCCGAATTCAAGAAGGCGTGCCGTACTTACTTCAGCAGTACCGAGGGTCCTTCCATGGCAATCGACTGGTTTGAAGAGCTGGAAGATCACTTAGAGCTTCTCGGCATTGAAGAATCAAAACAAGTCGCCTGCGCACAACTTCAACTACGGTTGAACGCGCACGACTGGTGGGCCATGCACAAGCGAGCGATCCGACCGGAGAACACCACCGCGCCGATCTCTTGGGCCATGTTCCATAAAGCTTTTGAAGTCCAGTACCTTCCATCAGCCGTTCGTCAAGCGAAAGAAAATAAATTCATGCAGTTGAAGCAAGGGAGTCGGACAGTGAAACAGTACGCCGCAGAATTCAACAAGTTGTCTAAGTTTGCTGGTCAGTTTCTGCCTACTGAAGAGTGCCGTGTGCGACGATTCAAAGTGGGTCTGTGACACTCTATCGGTGCGCATGTCAGGGTCCTGGAGTACAAGACCGTGGGCGAGGCTCTGAATCATGCTCTCCGCCTTGAGAATCTGCATCCTTCCGGTGCTGACGACGTTGTGCGCCACTCCAATCACAAACGTCCTAGCTATACGGGAGGCAACAATTACACATCAAAGCGTCCAAACCATGGCGGCAACCAGGGACGAACCCCACCATTTCCTTGTGCCAAATGTCAAAACTTCGGTCACCATGCCAACGATTGTCATGTCCTCGAAGGAGGGTGCTTCAACTGTGGAGCAAGGAACCACCAAAAATGAGATTGCCCCCGGAATTGGAATCGTAATGCCCCGCCACAACAACACCGTCAAGAGAATCGAGGACAGGCACCTCGACCTCCTCCGCCCACTCAACCCGTACCGCAAAATGGCTGAGACCGTCGCCCCAACACTCAGGGACGCGTCTACGCCATGACTCGAGACGAAGCGCTGGCATCAGATACAGTAGTGTCAGGTATACTAAAATTCAATAATGTGCCTGCTCGTGTGTTATTTGATTCAGACGCTTCGCATAGTTTTATATCGGCAGACTTTGCCGCCGAGCACAAATTTCCTGTAATATCATTAGATCTCGACCTTAGCGTAAGCACACCTTCGGGCACACCAATTCTTACAAACTTAGCTTGCGCCGGTGGGATTATCTGTATCGGCGTTCAAAAGATCGGTCTGGATGTGATAGTTCTAGACATGAAGGACTTTGACATCATTCTGGAAATAGATTGGCTCGGGCCGTGCAACGCAACCATAGACTGCACTGAAAAGAAGGTCACATTCCGCATGACTGGAGTGCCTAAATTCTGCTACTCGTGTGGTGAGGCATCGCCGACCTGCATGGTGATCTCCGCAATATCGGTTCGACGGATGCTGCATTCCGGGTGCGAAGGCTATCTAGCTTCCGTTCGAGACATGCGACAGGATGGTACAAACGCGGGTCAGACCGACGTTGTAGAAGAATTTCCAGACGTGTTCCCGGACGAGCTACCCGACATGCCGCCCGATCGAGAAATAGAGTTCACCATCGACACATTCCCCGACACCCGGCCGATCTCGAAGGCTCCGTACAAAATGGCCCCTGCAGAACTGAAGAAACTAAAGGCACAACTACAAGAATTACTCGACAGAGGGTTTATCCGTCCGAATGTCTCGTCGTGGGGTGCGCCCGTGCTATTCGTGAAGACGGAGGATAGATCGATGCGACTCTGCATCGACTATCAGGAATTGAACAAAGCCAACGTCTGGAACAAATACCCCTGCCCCGTATCGACGACTTGTTCGACCAGCTCCAAAGTGCAACAGTATTTTCGAAGATTGATCCGCGATCGGGTTATCACCAACTCAAAGTCAAGCCAGATGATGTGCCAAAGTCTGCCTTCCGCACTCGCTATGGCCACTACGAGTTCTTGGTAATGTCGTTCGGTCTGACGAACGCCCCTGCCGTCTTCATGGATCTAATGAATCGGGTGTTTCGTCCGTTCGTTGACAAGTTCGTAGTAGTCTTCATCGACGACATTCTCGTCTACTCGAAGGATCGAGTGCAACATGCAGAGCATCTGCGGACGGTACTTCAAACCCTTCGAGAGAATCAGTTGTACGCAAAGATGAACAAGTACGAATTCTGGCTGAACAGCGTCTCATTTCTTGGGCACATCATCTCTGCCACGGGCATCGCAGTCGATCCGAAGAAAGTCGAGGCAGTTGCTGATTGAAAACGGCCCACATCAGTTAGCGAAATTCGAAGCTTCTTAGGCTTGGCGGGATACTACCGACGCTTCGTGAAGGACTTCGCGAAAATTGCATCGCCGTTGACTCGCCTCACCCAGAAAAGAGTCGCATTCAAGTGGTCAGACGACTGTGAAGCTTCCTTCCAGGAGCTCAAACAACGACTCATTTCGGCCCCGATACTTGCTCTTCCTGAAGGGACGAAGGGATTTCAAATCTTCAGAGATGCTTCTGGCCAGGGCTTGGGGTGTGTGCTCATGCAGCGGGATAAGATGATATCTTTTGCTTCCCGACAGTTGAAGCCGCACGAGAAGAACTACCCCACGTACGACCTAGAACTAGCGACAATTGTGTTCGCGTTGAAGCTGTGGCGTCACTATCTCTATGGCGTGGCATGCAGGATTTATACGGACCACAAAAGCCTCAAGTATCTCTTCACCCAGAAAGAACTGAATTTGCGGCAGAGGCGATGGCTCGAACTAATCAAAGACTATGACTTATCAATCGACTACACGCTGGGCAAGGAAAATATGGTAGCGGATGCGCTGAGCCGGAAGTACTTAGCTTCATTATGCATCAACGATCGACTGCTGCGTGACTTGGAAGGAATGGGCATTGAACTTCGAGTTCGTTTCAGAGACGTGAAACTAGCGCAACTACGGGTGGAACCAAGCCTACTAGAGAGGATCAAGTCTGCACAGAAGGACGACCCATACCTGGAGAAGATGCGGAAGCTGATATCGACAGGGAAAGCGTCCGACTTTGCAGAGGATGAGTCGGGAGTGTTGTGCGTGATGGGACGGCTATGCATACCGGACGACGCAGAACTTAGAAAGGAGATAATGTCGGAGGCGCATTATACAAAATATTCTTTGCATCCTGGACGCACCAAGATATATAAGGACCTCCGCGTTGTCTTTTGGTGGCACGGCATAAAGAGGGACGTAGCGCTCTTTGTGTCAAAATGTATGGCCTTTCAGCAAGTCAAAGACGAGCACCAGCGACCGGGCGGGGAGATACAGAATCTCGCCATTCCAGAGTGGAAATGGGATCACATCACTATGGACTTTGTTGTTGGCTTGCCAAGGACGCCGCGGGGAAACGACATCGTCTGGGTCATCGTCGATCGACTAACCAAGTCAGCACACTTTATCGCCATCAAAGTTACTTGGAGCGTCGACCGCCTTGCTCAGATATACCTTGATAAAATAGTTCGGCTGTACGGGGTCCCAGTTTCTATCGTCTCTGTTCGGGATGGACGGTTCGTAGCGCGCTTCTGGAGTAGTCTTCATTCAGCACTGGGGACCAAGTTGAAGTTCAGCTCAGCTTATCATCCTCAGACTGACGGCCAAACAGAACGGGTGAACCAAATTCTCGAAGACATATTATGACTCTGTGCGATCGACTTGAAGTCAAGTTGGGACGTCCATCTACCGCTGGCCGAGTTTGCATACAACAACAGTTATCAGTCCAGCATCCAAATGGCGCCGTATGAAGCCTTGTACGGCCGGAAGTGCAGATCGCCCATTTGCTGGGATGAAGTCGGGGAACGGCAGATACTTGGTCCGGAGCTGGTGGAGCAGACCGTGCTGAAGGTCAAGTTAATACGAGAGAGATTGAAAATAGCACAAAGCCGACAGAAAAGCTATGCCGACACACACCGAAGGGAAAATTGAGCCCATACGGGGAGTTTCCAGGTTCGGTACGAAGGGAAAATTGAGCCCAAGATTTGTTGGCCCGTTCGAAAAATTGAAGCGAGTCGCCCCGGTAGCTTACCAAATTGCCTTGCCGCCTGCATTGTCAGAAGTACATGACGTCTTCCACATATCGCAATTACGGAAGTACGTACATGATCCGAGCCATATTGTGGATTTGGGTAAGCTGGACCTGAAGGCGGACTTGTCATATGTCGAAGAGCCAGTACAAATCTTGGAGCGCAAGGATAAACTTCTCCGCAACCGTGCTATTCCCTTCGTCTGCGTCCTCTGGAGGAACCACTCGGTCGAATAGTCGACGTGGGAGCTTGAGTCAGAAATGAAGGAAAAGTTTCCTTCATTGTTCTCGTAGAGGTAGGTTCTATTTTAAGTTTCGAGGACGAAACTTTTTCTTAGTTGGTTATGGTGTAGTGCCCTGTCCCTACATCGTGCCCCGTACTTGTCCACGGGGTACGCGAGAAAGGAACACTGTCGCTATCGATTCGGTCGGGACCGATAGGTCGGGATCGACCGAGTCGATCGAACGGGAACGGTTGAATTAAGATCCATTCCTCGTTATGGAATGTCTTCTTCGGAACCAAGTCCCATATTCAGCGGGTTGCGCCTCGAGGATTGACTCTGCGGCTGAGTCGGAAGAGACCTCCCGTTGCTCTGCTTTTCACGCCGCTTGCGTTGGTTTTGGCTTTGTTTTTTGAATGCGTTTCCGTGAATATTTTCGATGGTTTTCATGGCTTGCATTTCGAACTCGCATTTCCTATCGAACTCCTTGAATAATGCAGTGTTCTAATCGGTTGCTTGTGCGATTTCAGGTAATCGCGTAGGCGACGTCTAGCGCGACCAACAAGTTCTCTCGTCGAAGTAAACTCAAGGTGAGTGGCTGACCCTTCTATTTTCGAACCCCTTCTTAAGTAAATCGATAGTGTTATTGCGGATGAAAGAATGAAAGCAAGGGCACGGACACGGTAAAATAATCAAGTTTCAAAGAGAAAGTAGGCTAGGCCTTAATAACTAAATGTTGTCTTAACTCGGTCATTGGATAACTTGTCGACAAGGAGAGAGTTTCCTCGAGCGACTACCCGGGGCCACGGGACCGACTCGGCCTAGGAGGAAACACGATATAACTGTGCTGGATGATAGCACGGGTTAAGCGGGGACTTGCAGCGGGGCTCGCTACTTGCGCTGCAAGGGCCCCGGCTAACAAAGCTATAGTCCAGGATGGCTTGTGATGTCAGTGACCAAACACACGTAATGTTGCACTTGGAATGTAAATGATAACAATTGACAGGGAAGAACATGGTAAGTTTCAAAAGGCGCGGCGCGGCCCGCCGGGGGTAAGTTCTGACGTAAATTACATTTATGCTTGTCATTGCTCGTTTGAAATTTATTAGGATGGTTAGAAACATTCATGAACTAAGTCATATAAACTCATCAACCAAATGAGAGCTTGGAACTTAAATTTGCCATGCACCAGTACAAAGTGTAATGTACTGATCCTCGCTCTCCACGCAGGTACCCCAAATCCCGAAGGGCGTGCCACTGAAATCTCAAGGCGGCGTGGACACTTTTGAAGCCTCGTCCGTGTAAAGGCTTGTTTCTGAATTCCTTTTGAAGACTCCGTATTCAGTACAAAAGAAGACCAATGGCGGCTCGGCTTCCCTCGATCGCAGGTGGAAAGTGTAACTATTTTGCTTGTAAAAATGGATGTAATGTATGGAACGACTATCTCATCGGCGTTCGTTTTGTAAGTCGAGTCATGTTGTAGCCCGCGCGGCAATGAATGTAATGAAGTCAATGTAAATGAAGTTTTATTATCAATGAAAAGTCTACTTCTATTTTAATTGTGTCAATCAATTTTTCTGCGTACTCTAACTTGACGTTGTGTTTCGGATAACCTTATGACTATGCCTTATGCGATCGCAACTTAGGTTCGCACGGCATCACGCCCGGGGGACGACTATCGATTCTACGGAATCGGGGCGTGACATAATGGTATCAGAGCACGGCTTTACATCCTTTGACCTCGCATCGATGAGATAAGTTGTTCCATACAATGAGTCCGTAATATTTTATGACTGATGCGTTTGCCTTCGTATTGCAGAAGTGACGGAACCCACGGCCGAGCGAGAGCAGAGCGCTTCTAGCGGCTCTAGTAGTTCGCATCATTCGCGAGGCGGACCTTCTAACGATACCATCGAAAGGATGCTGCGCATGATGGAGGTGCAGCGGAACCAGTTCGAGAACCGACATCAACAGACGGAGAAACGACAGGCCCAGTTCGAAGCTCGCTTCGAAGCTCATTTCGACGCACATGCCAAACTTCAACAAAAGCAGTTAGATACCCTGTAGCATATCGTCCAGACAATGGCGGCGATAGCGTCTTCGCTGCCATCGAAGAATGGAGGGTTCAGGCGCTTGAAACTGTTCACTGTACTGCTCCCATAATGTCCACCTCTTTCCAGAGCATCTGCCACTGCCTGATTCAAGGCATCTCCTCGACGGTCCTGCGATACAAGCAGCTCCCTGATAAGTCCAACCAAGGCTCCATCATCCTTCCTCGCGGGCTGGGCTGACTGCACCGGGGGTTCTGGATCTCCGAAAGACATGGCCCTGGAGGCTGCTCCTGAGTGCTGGGCCTGGTCTTCTTGTTGCTGTTGGTCCAAGGGAAGCGCTTCGCCCTCCTGATCGGCAGGTCCAGGAACAATGCCGCTGAAGAAGACGACATAGAAAACAATAAGGAAGGACCAGAACAGATCAACGATACAAACATGTGATCAGGTCAAGAATCTCAGGGATTAGGAGATACGAACAGAGATCAAGGACGAGTGCTGATTGAGACATCTATTCAGTAAACCCTCACATATCTTGATTTACAAGACCTGCATGGGCCACCACTTGTCACGTCCTAGAACCAGAATACTGGAGAGCGGGGGCAGACATAGCCAGCTACGTATATGAAATAGAATCCATCTCGCTATACGGTCACGGCTGTCTAGATACATGAGGGTTTATCTACAAGCCATCAGTCTCTTAAGGTCAATAACAAGCCTAGTGTCTCAATCACAAGCAAGTAAGTAAATGTTACAAGATGTAAGATCACCAAATATACAATAGTAAGGCGTCCCAAACATTACATATTCAGCTGATCATGAAGCTTGTCGTTACAAAATGTGAGGACTAGCAAGAATTTTAGTCATACATGATCAACCCTAGGTTTCCAATCATGTTACAGCCCGTAAGCAGACAGTAAATAAAATGTACACGAGCTAACACTTGCTCGGCGGCTAAACTGTAGAACCCTAGAGGGGGGGTGAATAGGGAAATTAAAAAATAAACTAAAATAGATGATGCAATAAGAACAATCTAGAGTAAAGAGTAGAAAGATCAAACGCAAACGCAAGGATGTATCCTGGTATCCTCTTTTGAGGCAATCCAGTCCCGGAACTCTCTCCGGCTTTAATCCACTATTATGCAAATAGTACACACGAGTTTGGATCCGAAGAACTCGCCAACTTCTACACGAGTTTGGATCCGAAGAACTCGCCAACTTCTACACACGAGTTTTCTTACGAAGGCTCGCCAACTTCAAACAAAAGAGAATGAAAGCTTGTTGATCTTCTAACACTTGAAGATCGAAAGTGTACAACTCTTAAATACTCTAGCACTTTGGGAGAGGATGACAATGAAAAGCTTGGGAGAGTATTAATGGTGGTGCTCTTGGTTGTTGGAAAATTTATGAAGGAGTTGGTGAAAAAGCTCAAAAGAGAGAGAGCTTCCTTTTATAAGACAACCAAGAGTGGAAGGCATTTAATGCTCTGAATGCACGCAGAACGGCATGCCGTCGGTATGCCGCGGCATACCGCCGGTATGCCGGCCAAATAGTAACGGTCATAAATATGACCGTTCAAGAGCATTAAATGCGGTCATTAATGCACATCAGATCAAATCGAAAATTGAATATTCGAAATCCGGTATACCGCCGGTATGCCGGAGCATACCGTCGGTATGCCGACAGAAAGTCACAGAAAGTTTTGGAGTTGCTAGAAACGGCATGCCGCCGGTATGCCGTAGCATACCGTCGGTATGCCGACAAAAAGACACAGCAACTTTTTGTGTTGCTAAGAACGGCATGCCGCCGGTATGCCGAAGCATACCGTCGGTATGCCGACTTTTCGAGACAGCAACTTTCTGATGTCCAGAAGCGGTATGCCGCCGGTATGCCGAAGCATGCCGTCGGTATGCCGCTTATTGTGACAGAAACATTTCTGGACACGAAAACGGTATACCGCCGGTATGCCGTAGCATGCCGTCGGTATGCCGCTTTTTGTCACAGAAACTTTTCTGGACAAAAGAACGGTATACCGCCGGTATGCCGGAGCATACCGCCGGTATGCCGCTCTGAATAACTTGATTTTCGATTTGTGCTTTAAGTTATCATCCATCCTTTAGTGTTTTACAGAAATACCTAGACCAGTACAGACTCGAAAACACTAAGCATGAAGACGCCGACTTTATGCAGGGAATGCCGGTGAACGCCACAGTCTTCAAGAAATCAGAACGTCCTTGATCTTCTGAGAGAATAAGAATCTGAAGAGCACAAGACTAAACTACGAAGATGCTGTTAATTACTCAAAATAAAATGTGCCAACAAACTCCCCCATTTTGATAATTGACAAAATAGAGAGATAGCATCTTCAGGGAGTATCTCCCCCGTAGGTAGACAGCTCCCCCTCAATACGATTTCTCCCCCTTTGTCACTTATTCAAAGATGGGGATAACTAAAGTAAACAGTGCACATATAAATGTAAAAATATGAGAAGAGTGATAAAAGCATGCATGAATATATTGAAGGAAAAGTTAAGAAACATGCTTGACCCATACAAAGCAGAGGTAAAGAAAATAAAGACTCTCCATTACGAGAGCCGGAACACTTGAGACAAACATGGATAAAGTCCCCGAAGGACTGCAAAAAGCAAGAAACAACCACACCGGTCCCCGAAGGACCACAAAAGACAGACAAGCAACTCATAAAAACAAGAACCACTAAACCACTGAGACCATCACCAAAGGAGAACCATCCCTAATCCTCTGCCGGATCATCATCACCATCATTATCCTGAGCCTGCTGGAGGGCGCCAAAAGGATCAATGCCGTCCGGGTACATAAACCCGTAGGCATTGGGGTCAGAGAAACGCGGGACCGTGTACATGGGATCCTGAAGATTAAGATCCAGAAAGGCATCCCGGTCTTGGAGAGTGCGCTGGATGAAGTAGCCCTGATCGTGGAAGCGAGACTGGATGAGGGCGCCAAGTCCACGAGTGTGGGTCCGCATCTGCTCCTCCGCCTGGGCCATCCTCAGATCAAAGTGGTGCTGAGTAAGTGGCATATAGCGGCTCGTAGATGGAGGGGTAGATGCAGGGGCAGCAGGAGTGGAACCCGGTTGCTCCTGGGAGGAGGAAGCACGGGAAGAGGAGCCGCCAGCAAGGGTACGGGAGACGGCCAGAAAAGAGGGGACCCCATCCGAGGAGCAGAGAGACAAGTCAACTTGTTTGGCCTCCATGAGTAAGGTGATGAAGGAACCATAGAGGAGGTTCTGCTTCCCCGCAGGCATGGTACGCCGGAATTGCAGAAGAAGAGTCTTGGGGAAGGAGAAACGCTTCCGGGCATAGAGATGGTACATGAGAACAAGAGCGTCACCAGTGATGGCGTCATAGTTCCCGCCCTTTGGAAACAGAGTGTGGCACACGATACGGTGGAGCTCGTAGTAAAACGGCTCCAGCTGGACGGAGAGTGCCGGGATGGCGGGAGGGTTGGGACCCTTGCAGATGATGCGACAGAATTCGTCGAAGGGTGATGCCGCCGAGGAGGTGAGAGCTCCCAAAAGAGGTAACGCATCACCTCTGTCCGGGACGCCCAAGATAGCCCCCACTTCCTTAGAGGTGAGACGGAAGTGGCGGTCATTCACCATAGATTGGATGGCGGAAGGGTCGTCGTCATCCGGTCTCATGTTGCAGTAGAATAGACGGACGGCAGCCGGGTAGACAGGGATTTGGCGCCGAAGAAGAGAGGAGAGACCGGCATCGTCAAACAAAGGGACGTGACCGGGGAAGAGGTTCCAGTTGATGGCCCGTCCTTTGAAGACGTTGTGGTTGGCGAAGTGTTGGAACCAAAGCTCGGCCGCCAAGGCGTTGGAGAAGACGCGTTGGTCATAGCCGGAGGGAAGCGCCACCGGAACGAACGGGTTGAACATGGTGGAGGAGGATCGGGGGCGCTTTGGGTTTGCCATGAGAGAGGAGCAGAGCTATGTAGTGGAGAAGGAAGGAGTAGAGAGGAGGAGGAAGAAAGGATGGTATATAAAGGAGAGAGGGAAGATGAAGAGGTGAGTTTGAAAAAAAAAAGGTGGAGGAGGGAACGGTTAAAGAGGAATGGTGATGGGGTAGTTGAAGAGGTGATTAGATGGGTGGAGTAAAAAGAGGAGAGAAAAGAGGAAGGGTAATTAATGGGAGGGAAGTTGAGGAGATGGGTAATAAATGATGGATTTGATGGAAGAGAGAGAATAAGGAAGGGATGGAAGGAATAAGAGAGGAGGGAATAAAGAAGGGGCCCGCACAATCAGTTCAGCATTAAAGCCCGCTGTCGTCCGGCATGCCGTCGGTGTACCGTAGTATACCGTCGGTATGCCGAAGAACTAAACAGAACGTTATTCTGGTT
The DNA here is from genome assembly GCA_029216955.1 of Iris pallida. Lineage (NCBI taxonomy): Eukaryota > Viridiplantae > Streptophyta > Magnoliopsida > Asparagales > Iridaceae > Iris > Iris pallida. The sequence goes on along the minus strand of JANAVB010028196.1, from coordinate 22,101,531 downwards.
AGAAAAACGGCATGCCGGCGGTATGCCGTAGTGTACCGACGGTATGCCGAAGATCGAAACAGAACTGAATTCTGCTTCAAAAAAAAAAAAACGGCATGCCGCCGGTATACCGCAGTATACCGTCGGTGTGCCGAACGAGAACCGGTTAGGGATCAAAGGATAAAATGCCGAGTTCACGACAAAGGAAAGAGAAGCGGTCTTCCGGGAGAGGTTTAGTGAAAATATCGGCTAATTGATAGGTAGTATCAATAAATTCAAGATGGATATCTCCTTTTTGTTGATGGTCACGAAGAAAATGGTGTCTAATTTCAATGTGCTTCGTGCGTGAGTGACAAATCGGGTTTTTCGTGAGATTGATAGAGCTAGTGTTATCACATTTAATAGGGGTGCAAGAATGAGAAATACCATAATCTAAAAGTGTTTGTGACATCCAAAGAATTTGTGCACAACAACAACCAGCCGCAATATACTCTGCCTCGGTGGTTGAGAGAGCGACAGAGTTTTGCTTCTTACTAAACCACGATACCAATGACTTCCCGAGGAATTGACATGTACCACTAGTGCTTTTTCGGTCAATCTTGCATCCGGCAAAATCCGCATCCGAAAAGCCGTGAAGCTCAAAGGATGAGGATTTCGGATACCAAAGACCCATGTTAATGGTGCCTTTGAGATAACGAAAAATGCGCTTGACGGCACTCAAATGTGATTCCTTTGGATTGGCTTGATATCGTGCACACAAACAGACACTAAACATGATATCCGGACGGCTAGTCGTTAAATAAAGTAAGCTACCGATCATACCTCTATACTTACGAATGTCGACCGATGTGCCATCTTCATCATTGTCAAGCTTGGTCGTTGTAGCCATAGGGGTCCTCATTGATTTGGATGAGTCAAGGTCGAAGCGCTTGAGGAGGTCCCTTGTATATTTTGCTTGATTGATGAAGGTTCCTTTAGGTCCTTGCTTGATTTGTAACCCCAAGAAGAAGGAGAGTTCTCCCATCATGCTCATTTCAAACTCTTCCTGCATAACTTTGGCAAATTCTACACAAAGTGTGTTGTTAGTGGAACCAAAAATAATATCATCCACATAAATTTGAACCAATAAGAGAGTCCCGTCATGGGATTTAATAAAAAGTGTGGTGTCAACTTTTCCCTTTGAAAAATTGTGAGAAACAAGAAAAGAGCTAAGACGCTCATACCAAGCACGTGGAGCTTGTTTGAGGCCATAAAGGGCTTTATGAAGTTTGAAAACGTGGTCAGGAAATTGAAAATCTTCAAAACCGGGAGGTTGTTTAACATAAACTTCCTCCTTAATAATACCATTAAGAAAAGCACTCTTAACATCCATTTGAAATAGCTTAAAGTCATTAAAACAAGCAAAGGCACAAAGCATACGAATGGATTCAAGACGTGCAACCGGAGCATAGGTTTCGTCGTAGTCAATGCCTTCCTCTTGGTTATAGCCTTGGGCAACCAATCGGGCTTTGTTACGAGTCACTAACCCATCTTCATTTAGCTTGTTGCGAAACACCCATTTAGTTCCAATAATGGGATGATTGTTAGGTTTTGGGACAAGTTCCCAAACCTTGCTTCGCTCAAATTGATTAAGCTCCTCTTGCATAGCTATCATCCAAAATTCATCGAGAAAAGCATCATTAACATTTTTAGGCTCTATTTGAGAGATAAAAGCCACATTGGCACAAAGATCACGAGTGGCGGATCTTGTGCTAACACTTGAGGAAGGATCCCCAATGATGAGCTCCTTAGGATGATTGGTGACAAATCTCCATTCTTTTGGGAGATCCTTTGGAGGAGGCTCGAGAGGAGGAGACTCTTTTGATGGGGTCACAACTTCATTGTTAGATGAAGAGGGACGATCCTTAATAGAGGAGTTCTCCAATCCAAACGAGATGTCATCAATATCCTCGGAGGAGGAGAATGTAGAAGAGTTGAGTTCATTAAAAGAGACATTGATTGACTCTTCGACAACAAGACTTCTTTTATTAAAAACACGAAAACCTTTGCTATGAGTAGAGTATCCAAGGAATATTCCTTCATAGGCTTTTTCTTCAAACTTGCCTAGGTTATCCTTGGTATTCAAAATAAAACAATTGCAACCAAAAACCTTGAAATATTCAATAGAAGGAGTTTTGTTAAACCAAAGCTCATAAGGAGTCTTCTTAGTAATAGGTCTAATTAAGACCCTATTAATAACATGACATGCCGTATTAACGGCTTCCGCCCAAAAATATTGGGGGAGCTTATATTGGTTTAACATGACCCGGGCCATATCGTCGAGGGTTCTATTCTTTCTCTCCACAACACCATTTTGTTGAGGAGTACGGGGACAAGCAAAATCATGTCCAAAACCATTCTTTTCACAAAATCTTTTGAAATCAACATTATCAAATTCACCTCCATGATCACTCCTAATTTTGTTAATAGAAAAGCCTTTCTCATTTTGAACACGTTTACAAAAAGCAACAAATTCACGAAAAGTATCACTTTTGCAAGCAAGAAAAATAACCCAAGTAAATCTTGAAAAATCATCAACTAAAACAAAGGCATAGAGTTTGCCACCAAGGCTAGCTACTCTACTAGGCCCGAAAAGATCCATATGAATAAGTTGAAGGGGTCTTGTGGTACTCACAGAGTTGATGGATTTGAAAGATGACTTGGTCAACTTACTTTTCTCGCATTCTTCACAAACCATATCCTTCTTGAAGGGGATGCTAGGAAGTCCTCGTACAAGCTTCTTGGAGGCGAGACGAGAGATGGTATCCATGTTAGCGTGTCCAAGCCTCATGTGCCAAAGCCAACTCTCATCGTTCTTTGCAACTAGGCACCTGTCATTGTTAGTACCTTCAACAAGATAAAGAACATAAATATTGTTTTCTCTAATGCCTTCATACACAATAGTTCCATTGGAGCTATCGGTAATATAGCATTTGAGTTTAACAAACTTGATATCATAGCCATTATCGGTGAGATGGCTAATACTAAGGAGGTTATGCTTAAGATTAGTAACAAGACATACATTATTGATACAAGGATAAGGAGGAGAACCGATATTACCATTTCCAATAATATAACCTTTTAGATTGTTACCGAAGGAGACATGTCCTTCCTTCTTCATCGATAGCGTTGTAAAAAGTGAAGCATCACCGGTCATGTGCCGTGAACAACCGCTATCGAGAATCCACTTGCTTCTAGCATGAGAAGGATTCGTCACCTACAACATAAGTTGAAGATGAACATTTTGGTACCCATGATCTTATGGGTCCTTGAGTGTTAGTCTTAGGAACCCATTTAAGAACTCTCATGTCAACTTGTTTTCTTGTATAACAAAAATTAGAAGTATGACCAAGCAACCCACAATAATTGCACATTAAGGAAGATCTAAAAGAAGAAGTGTGAGTGTTGTGCATATGTGAGTCTCTAGTGTGAGATGTTCTACCATGAGTGTTATGATGATAGAAAAATGCATGATGAGAAGTTTTCTTTTTAACAAAAGGTCCTTTTCTAGTGTTAGAAGAGGAGTTGTGTGTAGTGTTCATGTAATGGTTATGCCTAGCATTGTGATGAGTGTGGGGAGGTCTAGGAGCATGCATGTGAGTGGAATTCTTATTACTAGAATTCTTACTCCGTGTAAGAAGATCATTATACTTAATAGAAGTAGAATATTCTCTTCTATTAGCATCTTGACATTTGTGCATGGCAAACTCATAAGAGCTTCTCATGGATTGAATCTCATCATCCTTTTTCTTGATGGTGTCAAGAGATTCTTGAAGTTTTAGTCTCAAAGACTCCACTTCATCCGTGTCGGAAATAGGAGATTTTCCCTTCACATCACTAATGATGCTTGAGAGCCTCTCTACTTCAAGTTGAAGAGCCTCGACCTCCTTAAGAGATTTCTTGTATTTATTCCGAACACCTTTGTGTTCTTCATGTAACTCAAGAATGGCTTTCTCCAAATCATCATAGGTGAGAGTGTTTAAGGAAAAATCATCAAGTACCTCATCGGTTGCCATGAGACAAACGTTGGCATTGTGTTTGCACTCCTTGTCATTGTCGGAGTCGCTTGCGTCGCTTTCACACCAAATGCTAGTGTTGGCGAATTTTCTGGAGGACGAGCTTCCCTTGCTTGGCTTCTCGTACTTGCTTGAATCTTTTCGTATCATCGGACAATCCCTTTTGATGTGTCCGGGTCTTCTGCATTGATAGCATGCCGGATCTTCTTCATTGTCCCGTCTAGAGCGGTTGGCCTTGTTAAACTTTAAGAACTTTCTGAAGTGCTTAGCTGTGAGAGCTACTTCTTCATCGTCGTCCGACTCATTGTCATCGGAGCTATCCTTGGAGTAGGACCTTGATGCTTTGAGAGCAAGAGTCTTCTCCTTTTCTTTGTTCTTCTCCTTCTCCTTCTCTTGAATGGAGGATTCCTCTTGATCCTTCATGTCAAGCTCGTGAGTCATTAGTTTACCCATGAGGGTCTCTAGGTTCATGATGGTAAGATCGTTCCCCTCAATGATTGCGGTAGCTTTAGGACTCCAAGCTTTCGTCAATCCTCTAAGAATCTTCCTTATCTTTTCATGAGCGAGATATTCCTTTCCAAGAGAAGAGAGAGGGTTAATAATATCACCAAAACGAGTAAACATGCTAGCAATAGATTCATCATGCTTCATTTTAAAAGACTCATATTCTTGCGTGAGTCTACTGATCTTAGATTCTTTCACTTGTGAGGTTCCCTCGTGTGTGACTTCGAGTAACTTCCAAATCTCATTAGAAGTCTTGCAAGTAGAGATGCGGTTGAATTCACTACTGTCAAGAGCACAGTAGAGAGCGTTCATTGCCTTGGCATCTCGACAGGCAAGCTTCTTGATGCTTTCGGCAAGTGTTTCTCGAAGGGTGTCAGAAGCAATATCCTCAACAGCTCTGGAAGGAGTAGGAAGGCCATTTATCACGCAATCCCATAAGTCGAAATCTATGGACTTGAGATAAATGCCCATCCTAATCTTCCAGTAGTTATAGTTGGTTCCATCAAATAGGGGAGGCCTATTTGTGGAGTGTCCCTCATTGTGAAACGTGTTGATGCTAGGGTTAGAGGCCATGGATCACTCAAGGAAGTAAATCCAAATCAAGAGAACTTGGCTCTGATACCAATTGTAGAACCCTAGAGGGGGGGTGAATAGGGAAATTAAAAAATAAACTAAAATAGATGATGCAATAAGAACAATCTAGAGTAAAGAGTAGAAAGATCAAACGCAAACGCAAGGATGTATCCTGGTATCCTCTTTTGAGGCAATCCAGTCCCGGAACTCTCTCCGGCTTTAATCCACTATTATGCAAATAGTACACACGAGTTTGGATCCGAAGAACTCGCCAACTTCTACACGAGTTTGGATCCGAAGAACTCGCCAACTTCTACACACGAGTTTTCTTACGAAGGCTCGCCAACTTCAAACAAAAGAGAATGAAAGCTTGTTGATCTTCTAACACTTGAAGATCGAAAGTGTACAACTCTTAAATACTCTAGCACTTTGGGAGAGGATGACAATGAAAAGCTTGGGAGAGTATTAATGGTGGTGCTCTTGGTTGTTGGAAAATTTATGAAGGAGTTGGTGAAAAAGCTCAAAAGAGAGAGAGCTTCCTTTTATAAGACAACCAAGAGTGGAAGGCATTTAATGCTCTGAATGCACGCAGAACGGCATGCCGTCGGTATGCCGCGGCATACCGCCGGTATGCCGGCCAAATAGTAACGGTCATAAATATGACCGTTCAAGAGCATTAAATGCGGTCATTAATGCACATCAGATCAAATCGAAAATTGAATATTCGAAATCCGGTATACCGCCGGTATGCCGGAGCATACCGTCGGTATGCCGACAGAAAGTCACAGAAAGTTTTGGAGTTGCTAGAAACGGCATGCCGCCGGTATGCCGTAGCATACCGTCGGTATGCCGACAAAAAGACACAGCAACTTTTTGTGTTGCTAAGAACGGCATGCCGCCGGTATGCCGAAGCATACCGTCGGTATGCCGACTTTTCGAGACAGCAACTTTCTGATGTCCAGAAGCGGTATGCCGCCGGTATGCCGAAGCATGCCGTCGGTATGCCGCTTATTGTGACAGAAACATTTCTGGACACGAAAACGGTATACCGCCGGTATGCCGTAGCATGCCGTCGGTATGCCGCTTTTTGTCACAGAAACTTTTCTGGACAAAAGAACGGTATACCGCCGGTATGCCGGAGCATACCGCCGGTATGCCGCTCTGAATAACTTGATTTTCGATTTGTGCTTTAAGTTATCATCCATCCTTTAGTGTTTTACAGAAATACCTAGACCAGTACAGACTCGAAAACACTAAGCATGAAGACGCCGACTTTATGCAGGGAATGCCGGTGAACGCCACAGTCTTCAAGAAATCAGAACGTCCTTGATCTTCTGAGAGAATAAGAATCTGAAGAGCACAAGACTAAACTACGAAGATGCTGTTAATTACTCAAAATAAAATGTGCCAACATAAACGCCTCAAAAGAATAATTTACAACAGAGTGGGAGAGCCAAAATAAGCCCACTCGTTGCCAGGATTCCCTCTAGTGGTCACCATGTGGCTGGAAGGTCGGTAGATCGTCTGGTGCTGCTCCGGTATCTGGCCATACAAAACCAGCTGGATCAGACCCCAGAAAGAGCAAGTGCCACAAAGGAGGCTTCACTTAGGAACTAAAACCAACAATTAGCACAAGAATATAATTGCATAAAGACAGTGACAAAAAGGCTTGATAATAACAGCAAACTGGGTACGAAGAAACCATTCAAGTAGCCAGGTCACAACCCTTAAACCAAACAAGGACCGGGGTTGTAACCCTTCGCCTGAATAGAACTCTGTCTCCCAAATCTTGTTGGTAAGGTAAAACATAACAAGCATGACGGGTGATATACGAGGAGATAACCATGTGACTATTCAGATAACCAGGTTATAACCCGTAAACCAAACGAGGACCGGGGTTGTAACCCTTCGTCTGAACAGAACTTGGCTTCTTCCACCATTTATCGGCAAGGTAATATAAGAAGACAGGTCATATAACAATCTTGTACAGGATCAAGACAAGACTAGACTCCATCCAATCGTTCACGGCCAAGCAATAAGTACGGCTTGATACTTTAACTAACTAGGGTTATCACAAGTCTTAGTTACTAGCAAGATGCAATGAGAATTCCAAGTCCGGTTACCTGTTTGTTACTACCTGAGTAATCCCAGCAAGAAAAAGAAAAGATAGCATGATATAGAAGACACACTGTAGTAAGATACATGTGTCCTAAGGTACCACACTCGACGGCGGGCTGGAAGTACGCTCATCTCGACGGATAGCAACAAATCCCATGTATATATATATAAGGTCGGGATCAAAGGGCAACAGATAACTGGGAAATTCTTCATGAACTATTTGATCAATCTAGTCATTAACCTAGCCAGATTCAGTATGAATCCCTGATCGTGGTACTCGGGGATCATGTCCTAGACATGATGTAAGACACAACCGAACTAGTAGTTTATACAAGCACAATCATCCACGGTGTCCAGGCCAATGAATTGAATTGTCAAGAGTGCGCCACGACGGACCACTATCATTATTACTTATCAAGAGTGCGCCACGATGGGCCACTATCAAGCATGTCAGTTCTTGGTCACATCATGCCAGGTACAATTGACATTTCAATCATGTCAATCAAATAGGGTAAGGTGAATGCTATAGGAACTTCAAGTTACACAGGACGTTACAAGTATGGGTTAATAACGATCATTAAATAATAAAATACAAGCCAGGGAAAGAGCCATGCGACTCGAGCATAGGCGGCCAAGAATGACCTCATGCGGCCGAGGAGGGAGCAGCCCATGCGGCTGGAGGAGACTCGGGTCTAAGGGAATGCATGCGGCTTAGGGGAGTTCAGGGTCATGCAGCGGAGTATCATGCGGCCAGAGGGAAGTTAGCTTCATGCGGCTGGGGGAAAGGAGTCCATGCGGGTCGGGGTTAAGAGCCCATGCGGCTCGGAATAAGAGCAGCTCATGCGGCTAGCGGAGAAGCTGTGCGTATGCGGCAGGCCATCAATCAATCAGGTATATGCGGCCAGGAAAGGGGGGGAGGGGCACACGCGACTAATTCATAGCATTCATGCGGCTGAGAAGTGGATTCTCATGCGGCTGGGAATGGACTGAGTTCCATGCGGCTGAATGATCACGAGCATATGCGGCTGGGGAAGGATGAGCGTGCATGCGACTGAGCTAGAAAGAGGGTCAGGTACGGTTAACGGGGAGGGGTGGACCCTATACGATTGAGGATGGACTCGGCCTCATGCGGCTGGGGATGCGGGTGCATATGCGGCTAGATAAGTTCGGCCCTCATGCAGCTCAAAGTACTTCCAGTCATGCGGCTGAATGGAACACTTGCCGCATAAAAATATTCATGCGGTCAAGTCAAGCACAATTCATCTTCTCCAAAATTCTGAGAAGAAGAATACCATGAGAGCCAAGTTCTTAAGCACCATAACTCCATCATCCGGAGCCCAAATTCGAACTTTCATAGGTCAAAATGGGGCAGAATAAAATGCTCTACAACATGGAACCATCAAAACTCAGAAATAACAAGATTAAGTAGATCAAAACCCAAGAATCCGAATAGTATAAACTTAGATCTACAAGAATCTAGCCATGAAAAGTAGAAATGCCAAGTACTAAAGTAAGTTAAAATACTGTAAGGAAGAGAATGAAGTAATAAAATTGGAGTTCCTCCATGAAGCAAGTTATACTTGCCTAGACCTCTCTCTCTCTCTGGTAGGTAAAGAAATAATGGAGGAAAGAAGAAGAGTAATGAAGAGAGAAAAGGAAGTGGGGTTAATAAATGGTAGTGGTGGTGGTAGGTAAGGGTTCACCACTTGGTTCATGATGAACCAATAGCAATCCTCAAACCGAACCAAGCCAACCCAAACTAAGAAATAAACTAAGTCGGGAATAAAACTAAGCCAGGGATCATGCAAATACAAAAAGAAATACGTACACGTATTCCAAAAATACGTAATACGAACAGCAGGCATTACACCACTTAAACCATGTAACGCCCCAGAACCAGAATACTGGAAAGCGGAGGCATACATAGCCAGTTACGTATAATAAAATGGAATCCACCTCACTATACGGTCATGGCTGTCTTGATATATGAGGGTTTAGCTACAATCTATCAGTCTCCTATGGTCAATAGCAGCCTAACTGTCTCAATCTCAAGCAAGCAAGTAAAGTTACAAGATGTAAGATCACCAAATATACAATAGTAAGGCATCCCAAATATTACATATCATGCTGATCATGAAGCTAGTCGTACAAAATATGAGGACTAGCAAGAGTTTAGTCATACATGATCAACTCTAGGATCTGTCAATCATGTTACAGCCCGTAGGCAGACAATAATAAGGTATACAATACGAGCTAACAGGTGCTCGCCGGCTAAACGCCTCAAAATAAAATTTTTATAATAGAGTGGGAGAGCAAAAATAAACCCACTCGTTGCCCTGGTCACGTCTGATGGTCACCATCGGGCTGGAAAGTAGGTAGATCCTCTGAAGCTGCTCCGAAATCTGGTCATACAAAACCAGCTGGGTCAGATCCCAGAAAGAGCAAGTGCCACAAAGGAGACTTCACTTAAGAACTAAAACCAGCACATCAGAAATATACATTAAAGCAGTTAAAAGAAACTTGAAGTAAAGAATAATAATAGTCATAATGGAGTACGAGGGAACCATTCAAGTAGCCAGGTTACAACCCTTAAACCAAATAAGGACCGGGGTTGTAACCCTTCACCTGAATAGAACTCCGTCTCCAATCTTCTTGGTAAGGTAAAATATTACAAGCATGACGTGGGGTACAATAAGACAATAAACGAAGAGAGGACTTAGACTGCTCCGGGAGCCAGGTTACAACCCTTAAACCAAATAAGGACCGAGGTTGTAACCCTTCACCTGAACAGAACTGAGCCTCTGATCTTTATTGTTAAGAGTGACAATCATACGGTCAAGCTTGCAATAATCGAGCACTAAAAACCATACCATACAATCGTTCTCGGCCAATCAGTGACTACGACTTTCTACATTAGTTAACTAGGGTTATCACAACATGCAGTGAGATATTCCTCCAGCCACAAGCCCTGCAGCTAATCCAGGTTATCCAGGCGACTTGGGTTCATTAAGCAGTACATCGTTCTTTTCCATATATCAGTGAATTTAGACTTGTGCCCTACTCGTCGGCAGGCTGCAAGTCCCACAATGGTGGCCGGGATAACGGGATCGCCTGTAGCTGGAGAAATCTCTCATCACTACTGAATTATTCTAGTTATTAGCCTTAGCCATTTACAGTAGGTACCCCTGACCGTGGTACTCAGGGATCCTTGTCCTAGACATGATGCAAACATTACCGGTTCCATTTGTACAAACACACTCAACTACGATGTCCAGGCCGTTCAATCTTGTCATGTCATGTTCACTGTCAGGAGTGCGCCGCGTCGGGCCACTATCATGTCATGACAAAAGTGCACCACAACGGATCACCATCGTGTCAGGGAACAATTAATTTAGTACAAGTACACATTTATTAATTAAATATTAGAAGGAACAAGGGCTGTGGAGGACTTATGCGGCTCGGAAAAATTTCCATGCGGCCAACAGTCACTTGGCCAAATGCGGCTAAGCAATAAAATATATAAGCATGCACGCTTGCATGCAAATGCATTTAATACATTAATATAATGTATTAAATAATGCATTAATACATTAAATACATTATATTAATATAATACATTATAGCAATATATTAATATATATAATATATATTATATTAATATACATTATCTTAATATATATTATTTTAATATAATATATATATTAGCATAATGCAGTAATATGCATGCGGCTGACTTCGTTCCCATATGCGGCTAGTGCATTTAAAAGAATGTAAAAATTAATAATAATAATAATAATAATAATAATAATAATAATAATAATAATAATAATAATAATAATAATAAATGCAGTAATATATTTCCATGCCATATGCGGCTAGCCATTTCCTCCCTTAAAGGCAAGGGAAAAAAACAAGCTATGCGGCTCACTATTCTCCTACATGCGGCTACAGTACATTTAAAGAATGTATAAAAGTCATGCGACCGAATGCTTTTTAGAAATGCATTTGGAACATGCATTACATAATGCTGCTAAATGCATGCTAGGCTTTAAAATAATGCATTAAAGAATGCATTGGAATATGCATTGGAATAATGCATTAAAGAATGCATTGGAATATGCCATAGAATAATGCTGCGAAATGCATGTAGAGAATGCATTAATATATGCATGCCTTTAGAATATGCTTTAAAATGTTGTATGCATTAGAACATTATGCGGCTAGGCTTGGTTCCCATAGCCATATGCGGCTAGCAACTTATTTGCTTATGCGGCTACGCATAAATGCTTGCAAATGCAAATAAGGGCTAATGCCTACAATTTTAAAAGGATCAAGCAATTAATGTAAGCAAGCACATACTGGCAATGCATTAAATATGGATTAAAGTGGCATGCGGTTAGCTACTGTACATGTTCATGCAAGCAAGGCTTGCTAACCCACGTATTAAATAATGTATTTAGAGAACACATGCCTTAATAATTAACATGCAAGCAAGCTTGCCAGCACATGCATTAAATAATGCATATGCGGCTCACTTGACAGTTGCATGCGGCCAAGTGCTGAAAATGCCTATGCGGCTCAGCAATTTCTCGTGGATCAATTTGGACCAAACAAAATTCTCTGCAACATGGGATCATCAACTTAGCAAAATACACAAGTTTGATAGATCAAAACTCCTGGAACCGAAAATACCACAAAGCTAGATTTACAAGAATTTAACCATGGAAATGAAAAATGCCAAGCACTAAAGTGGGTCAGAAACATATGAGGAAGACAATGGAACAACAAAAATGGACTTCCTCCATGAAGCAAGATGTACTTGCCTAAGCTCTCTCTCTCTCTCTGGTTGGTGGAGAAGTAATGGTGGGGAAGAAGAAGAGTTAATGAGGAGAGAGAATTATGTGGTGGAATATTTAATAAAGGTGGTGGTAGGTGGGAGTGGTTTGGTTCACATTAAAATCAAACAAAATCGAACCATGCAAAACCAAGCCGAACCAAGTCAAGTCGGGTCGAACCAAACAAGGAGACATGCAATACGGGTCTAAATACGTAAACGTATACCGAGATACGTAATACGAACAATGGTCATTACAAGGGTCGTCTAGGTTTAGAGTTGAATCATCGTCAAATTTTAAAAAGGTCATGAAAGTTGAATCTAAGGTCGAAGAAAAAGTCAAGTAGCTCAAGACGGGAATAGTCATATTGGTTTGTCAGTGGTTAACTATCCCCAAGTATATACAAATATCATGGTCATAGGAGAATGATTTGGTCTATCTATCAATCACAAGCTTTGTCTAGAATAGTTAAAAGACGAAAGCCAATAAGAGTCCAAAGGAGATGTTTTCGAATGCCAATATGTGATTCAAAGGCGGTTGTATAATTCCAAGAGGATTGCCAAGGTAATCGCAGAGGAGACTCTAGGGGCAAGTTTAACTATGTATCCATCTACGTAGAATGATATACGAAAGGCGAACCAAAGTGCAATAGGTTGATCAGATTATCCTGCACCGGTTCTGATTAGACAATGTATTAGTGGGCGCCCACATTAAACATATATCATGATCAAGCTTGATAAAGAATACGCTTACAAAACTAAGCTATTTTAGCATCATAGGTAGATAAAATAATAAGTAAAGGGTAATGATGAAAGAAATCAATTATTCCAAGATCTTATAAAATCTAAGTTCCGCCCGAAATTTGGGCCTATGCAGTCGGCTTGGTTGACTAGATAAGTTAGGGTCTACTGAATTCTATAGTCCAAGTGAACCTATTAATGTGGTCCACAAAATATTGGTTAGGTCGTGAGGTATTCTACCCAACTTACAAGAATTAAACTAATGGTGTGATAGGTCCAGCAATCAAGATAAAATACAAGGTTAAGCATGTAAGGATTTAAGTAGAACAAAAATCATATATCGGGTCGAAAGAATCGAGTCGAGGTCGAGTCTCATCTATAGTTAAAAAGTATATTGGTTTCACGGTAGGGATTAGAGTCCAGTCTTTTTGACCCGAAAGTCGTAATATGAAATTAGAGTACAAGGAGATGTGTTTTAGTGGCACGTGATATACCTACATGAAGGTGGGCTCGTGTAGGTCTTGCTTGTGAAATTTGTTGGAAGGAAAAGTCTAGTATGGTGCTCCAAATATCCAAGACATGGTAAAGGGCACAAAAGGATTTAAAATAGAAAGTGGAAATTTTATAAGGTGTTTAGTTGCCGAACACAAAAATAAAATCAAGATATAACACGAAGTAAGGATAATTAAGGAATCTCACAGATCATGGTAAAATAGATTCAGAGCACAGTTCAAGAGAAAATAGTCTCTAGGAACGATCAAATCATTTTTTTATTGCAATGGTTAGAAGATCACGATGAAAGATTGAGTGAATCAATATTGAAATATAATCACATGGGTTGGTAGATGACTAACTGCATTTAAGTATATACGACTATCATGGTCATGAGTGATATGGTAATTAATGTGGACTACTGCTGTCTATCTTGGTTGCCTATCAAAATAAGATTTTAAATCTATAAATCTGAGTTCCTCAAACATTTCGCAATATAGTTCTCAAAATAATCTAATATCCTATCATTCCAAGCTGCCAAACATAACCATAATTTAAATTTCTTTAATCCACCTCAAGGTAACCTGTATCATAACACACATATTTTTTTTTCCTCAAAAGGTATCATAAACTAGACTTTCCTTTATTTAGTGGCAACAAAATTAAAATTTCTCAAATTGTCTAACCAATCTTGAATAAACTTTTATTGAGCCACAAATCAATCTCCATATATCATTAATCCAAATCTTAAGCTTAAAATTTAAATAGGTTTAACAACCGTAATTCATTCAAGAGTTTAACATTTAAAATAAATCCTCAATTGATTCTATATCCTTCCAAAATATATATATATATATATATATATATATATATATATATATATATATATATATATATATATATATATATATATATATATATATTTTCCACCTTAAACTTAAAACTCAAATTTTCAAACTTATTAATCATAGATCGTACAACTCAATTTAGAACATTAAGAGGTTACCAAATTTTACCAATCTCACTTATAATCTTGTAGTAGCATTAAAATTTATAAATCCTTTGCAACTAAATTTATATCTCTTCAAAGATGTATAGCTATAATCAAATGAATCATAATTATTTTTCAAAGACCTTCAAAAATTAAAACTCAAAATTAATTCAATTTTTCTTTCTCAATTGTATATGGATTCTACTATCCCTTTTGTAGATCAAAAAAAATCCTTCGAAGTTATTAATGTTGCTACTACCCAACTTGAAATAAACTAATCCTTAAGATCATACTTCTAGAAAAATATCTTTATAGCCCAATTAGGGTCTCAACGTATTCCAATTGTCAATGTAATCCTTCTAGCCATGTGGTTGACCTATGAACATATACGAGTGTAGTCATCTTCCTAGTTGTCACCAAGCACGAAACTAATAATTTATGGTAGAAGGAGTCAAGCAAGATGCAAATCAAGGAGGGCGAACGAGAGTTCGAAATTTGAAGTCAAAAAAGGATGTCAAATAGGTGGATGAGATTCTAGACTCTAATCCTATATTGCAGGCCCGTTCGGTACAGTCATGTAACCGAAACGGCAAACTTGACCTACATGGGCCACCACAAAAATATGTAACGCCCAGTCCCAAAATAGAATGACTAGAACGTAATCATGCCAGCTGTATACATACGAAGTATATGGACCATCGTATGTATACATAAGCTGTAAAATATAGTAACCAAGAAACTAAATCTCATCCACAAAAATAAATAATGATATAAAAGCAACTTTAAGTTTTTCATGTACATAATAGTTGGGCGGAGACAAATCCACTACCAACTAAATTAAATATGGAAAAATATACAAGGAAAGAATTGAGCAAGCGAGAGCAAGTGACGAATCCAAGAGTAATCATCACGACGGAATAGAGCGCAAGTCATGGCCTTAGCTAGAGCACCTGCAAGGAATCACGAAACACACACCTGGAGAGATCACCAGGTCCTCAGAGGGACGTAACAAGACACATAATATCATGCCAATAAACTGAATAATAAAGCTCAACAGAAAAGTATGCATGAGTAAACACTACACCAAACAAGCAATTTGTTACACATTTTTTTATAATTAGTCACGGTTATAACTGTGACGATATTGTAATGGTAATAACCATTACAATAATTATAAACCTTTACTAAAAAATCGATGATGTCTTTTTTGCTTTTTGTATAATTATTGTGACAACAAAAACCGTGACCAAGGATGTTACAAACTGAAAAAGGGAATCACATGAATTACAAGTGAGGAATTTAGAGTGTTACGAATGAAAAGGAGAAATCCCCCCTCCCTTTCCCACGCAGGTGATCGAAAACTTTTCTTTCCCTCCTCATTTTGGTCTTTCCCCCTCTTTCTTCTCACTCTCCCCCCTAATTCCTTCTCTCATTTTGGTCATTCCCATCTACTCTCTCTCTCTCTCTATCTCTCTTTCTCTCTCGATCGAGTGAAATTGTAGTGCCCGCCCTCGACTTTTGGAAGTGAAATTGCAGCGCCCATTTGGTTAGGGTTTCAGTCTTCTCTGATTTTAGTTTGATTAGGGTTTTGAGTCTCTCTCTGTCTCTGATATCTTGTTTCTCTGATTTTAGGGTTTTGTCCTCTCTCATTCTTTGGATGTCGAGCAGACCACCTACCACCAGCGACCTACCTGGGTACCCTTCTCTCTATTTTGTTCTTTAATTTTTTGGATCCTATGTATTGAATGTGCAGGTTTTTTGTGTGTGATCAATGTTTTTCATCAGTTTGCGTAAGTGACATGTTTTTATGCATAGGTTATTAAATAAATTTTTTTAGAAAACATGTAGATTACATGCCATAAAAGAAATGAACTCTTGAGAGTTTTCTCAATAGTTAATTCGGAGTTTCGTTCGCTTCGAGGAGTTCTTCATTGGTTCTTACTCGTATATATATACTCCATTTGGAGTAACAACAAAATCAATTTTTTAATTAAAGAAAATCAAAAAAAAATTTAATTAAAGAAAATCAATTTTTAGGTAGTTTTGACCCCAAGCACCCATTTGGGTGTTTGGGTAATCTGCATAAACAATCAAGGTCCAGTGTAGCATTGCCGTGGCACATTGACTTCTTGTTTCCTGAATCATGTGTTATACTAGATCATCAAATCAACATTTATTTCCATACATTAAAACAGCTTTTACTAGATCATAAGTCATTTTTTTGTCTTACCAAGAATAAAACTCTAAACCAGGATGAGTTCAATAAGACTCGAGAAAGTTTATCCTTTTTCGCATATTGCAACACAACCTTCAACACCGTAACTAGATTAAGACAAAAAGGAAGAATGGCATTACCTGTTACACACCCCTCTTCACTTTTACAGAATACCGAAGAATCAAAATTTATCTAACTAATTACGATGAAACCGGCCACCTATACCTGTTTGGTGGAGGCGGGACAAAATTTAAGATCACCTTGGAGTTGCACAAAAGCAAGTCTATCTAAAAAAAACATGACACATGAGCTGAAGTAATAAACACCGGATAACCAAATGGCTAGCTACTGATCAGATTGGCATCATCCTCCACAGTTCTTACGGCATCGCACACTTCTTACGCGCTGGTGAAGAGTGTCACTCGGAGCAACCATGGTATATTTTTTTGTTGTTTGTTGCATCTATAGAACATGTAAAGAAGTAAAATCTAATGGAAGTTATTTTGTCGTTCTCCACTTTGAAGTTAATATAGAAATGCTTGTTAGGTAGATAGATAGGCACCAATTAGTTTTTAAGCTTCTCATTCATGTGATTAAAATCTCTTCTTTTTCTCTTATCGGCACACAAGAATAATAGATACAATGGCACTGGCACATATAAACTTTTTTATACACATTATATACTAATAGTACATGGATAAAGGGATATTATTCTCAACAACTTGAGATGTGATTATTTCCAAGTTACATCAGAGTATCTCTCTTCGTGATATGTAAAATATGTCTATGTCCATTTTGGGTCATTTTTTGTGCATGAAACTTACATTTTATCATGTCGTCTTGAATAGTATTGTTCATGATACAGACTCCATGACATAAAAAATATATATGTTATGTCCGTGTCTACGTATGTCATATTCATGACAATGTTTGTAGGAAACCTTGTCAGGAATCCTTTATTTGGTGCTAAATTTCTAGCAAAGAGAAGTCATATGACTTTGAAGGTTGGTTGATAGTAACTACACTCTTCTAATGGAACCCAACAATGGCTATACTGCAGAAATGATTTATCTGAAAAAATACTAGAGAAAGCAATTGCACTCTCATAATGGGACCCAACAATGGCTATATTGCAGAAAGATTCAGACAAAACATGGTTCTTTCATTTATTAGTATATTTAAGAACCTCCTGCTCGGAGTGAATACCATCATAATTGTACTTAGTTTTCCCAGGAGACGATTTTCCTTTTGTCCACTCTTCATCATGTTTTCTGTTTTAATTATAATGGGCCGTTTGCCTGTTGAATATTTTCACAAGTGGCAGAATAGTCTCAGATATCATCTACCTTTTTTTTTCACGCATTTATCTCACTTAACTACTATAGTACATATGGAAGCTGGCTTTAAGTTGGAGTGTTCCAGTTTTATATGTCACTTCTTCTACTTTTCTCTCTCTATTGTGGGAACGAAGATAGAACGAGCAAGAAAGTTCCCCTCTGGTTCCTACCTTATTATTAAATTTGGATCAGGTTGGACTTTGATTTTTAAATTTACACAAATATTCTTTACCTGTGGTTTCTCTATATATCAATGTCCTTATATATCAATGTCCTGATCTTTAAATGATGGGTAATTTTTAGTATACTAGAGTGATCTATGGTATAAGGTGTATTTGTTATATTCTAGATTGTTGATAATTTTGGAAGCGTATTATGATCATTATTTCTAAAAATGGAGGTTCTCCTGGAGGAAAAAATTTCAATCTCATACCTCAAAAGATAGTCTTGTTACACTATGTGTCAGGTATGTAGTTTGGGTAACATCACTTGCTACATATAGAGTCTCTTGGTGAAGAGCTGGTTGTCAGGGTTGGATGTTACAAACCCAACATAGAGTGAGCCATCTAGAACGGTTAGGATCTCGGTGGCTCGGGGATGGGTGTGAGGGGGATTGAGTCACGGAATTTGAGCCACATTGATAGGAGTCACCCTGGAACCGACTTTGTTTGCTGTGTCTCCAGCCTTGTCAAGGCCTGAGAAGAAGAAATCTTCAGCTACTGCGAGCTTAGGATCCTTGCACACCACTCCATTCACAAATACTGCAGCAGCCATCATTGAAAAAATAGTACTTATAGTGATCATTGATAATGAAGAATGACACATGCATGATCGTTTAAAAAAATGACAAAATTACCTAGATGTACCTACCATTGGACATGTTATCAGCGAACAGAAGTCTTGAAGAGGACTAGGATCCGAAGCAGATGAGAGAGTGAAGGCAATAACAAGCATATATGTGCTTGTTATTGCCTTTTATTGCCAATGTAGTGGTGCTCAAGAATGAATAATATATATGCTTTATTTATACTTCTTTTACTGGTCTGTATGTTTTTATTAATTTTATCCTTCTTTTACTCCTACATGCAGGAATATGTATTGTTTCGGCCACATGGATGCAAGCTCTTTCATTCTTACTCAAGAGAGCCTCGTCTTGCTTCATCCATAGAGTATTTTGAACTGTTGTGTGGTTTTCTTCATTAAGAGCCTTTTCTTCGAAACAGTAGAATGTTTCCTTATTAAAATGTTTGATATTAAAAATTATGTGCTTTAGTTACTTGTTATTCAAATGTTATGTGATTTTATTAGTTTGGAATGGTTAAATTGTTATTTAAAATTTTGTGGTTTTGCAAGTTTGGAATGGTTATGTTATTGTGAAACTGAATGTTGCTTCTTGTCTAGGAAGCTTGATATGGTGACAAACTGAATGGTTTTGCTAGTTACTGAATGTTGTGTGGTTTTGCTTATGGTGAAACTGATTGTTGCTTCTTGTGGTTTTGCTTATTGTGAAACTGAATGGTTTTGCTAGTTACAAATTGAATGCTGAGGTTTGTGGTTCATTTTTTTTAAAATTGTGTATTTGTAACGGCCCTAGCCGTTACCATAAATGGAGGATAGTGACAAAGAAAAGTGTAGTAACATTAATAACTGTGGTAAAAATATATTTAGTAACGTTAACGACCGTGGTAAACAAAACTTTTGTCACATTAATAATCGTGGAAAATAAAATTTTCATAACGTTAATGACCGTGGCAAACAAAAATTTTGTCACATTAATAACCGTGGCAACTTTTACATTTGTAACGGTTATAACCGTGACAATATAAAATTTAGTCACGGTTATTACCGTTACCAATAGTTTACCACGCCCAATTCCTAATGGTTATTACCGTGACGAAAAATAGTTGTCACAGAAATAACCGTTAGAAATCGACTATTATGGTGTAGTGAAAGGCTCCTAACCATTCCATGTGAATTGCAATTTAGAGGACAACGTTCTACGCGGGGGCTGTAACGAATTCACGCAAGCAAGTAATAGAGAGTGGCCGTCAAGTAGCGCTCATCCGAGACGCTATCGGCCCTGGACAGAAGGTAGTGCTCATAAGAGTCACCCTCGGCCCAAAATGTGTGTAAAAATAAATGTAGCCCCTACGCTAATAACTGTCCCCTCCCCCCAATGATACTATACATGTGTCGACTCCACGACACTGTTTAATCCTTAATAACTGCCAAGTCTTCTACACAAATCTATTAGCAGTTATATCCTAACGCACGGCCTGTACGCACCAATGACCAGTCAGTACGCAAGTCCGCATCTACATGCGACTCACAACTCACACACAACCCGTGGCACATCGTGACAGTTTATGAGATGCACTAAACATATGGTGGTCCCTTAACTCTAAGCCAATTGCATAAAGTATAATAATTTGCATCTATATATAGTTTTGACAGAACAACATAAAGAAAAAGCATGCATGATATTGAGCAAGAAATTAAACAGTAAAGGCAAGGTGTCTTGCGTGGTGGGTCGCCTGATGTGGTGCGGTGGTCCAACAAGTCCTATTTTGTCCCAATAATTTACAAGCCATGGTCGATGCACATCGGTCCAAATTCGCAAAGACATAGGAACGTGGATCAGTCAGGATAATTGGTAATGGCGAAAAGAAATGGTGGAGATGGATACATATACAAATTTTAGAAAATATTTTTATAATACTTTCACATAATTACTTGAAAATATTTTATATATACAATTTGGAAAATATCTTTTTATTAGTCAAAATATTTACATATACTTGAAAATATAATTTGGCAACTATCTATTTGTTAGTAAAAATACTTTTAGGTAGATCAAAAAGTTATTTCAGGCAAAAACTCTAATCTTGTCAAAATAGGATTTTCTAGGTAGAAACTAAATTTCATAATTTATAATACTTCTAAATCATTTAGACCGAAAATATCACTAGTCAATTATATGTACATATAATTCAAAAAGAATATTTTAGTGTTTTTTAAAAAATTAAGTTAAAATTTGCTAGAAAATATTTATCCAATTAAAATAATAGGAATATTAATAATATTTACAAACTAATATTATTAATAGTATATAAATAATAAAACTACTAATAATTAATAATAAAAATAATATTAATAATAACAAATTAAACCCAAAACACTACAGCCCTGTTTAATAATAATAATAATAATATTAATATTAATATTAATAATAATATTAATATCATTACTTAATCCTTACAGAAGCCCATTCCCCAATCATTACCAAAACGAGAGAGAGAGAGAGAGGGAAAATCGAGAGAGTGATCACCTAGCGATCGCCGGCAGCGCGAGAGTCGGAGGAGGCGGCGGATCTGGCGGATCCGGGCGGAGGCAGCAGGGGAAGCGACGTCGGCGGACGTACGCGGCGAGCGTACTCGCGGGGACCGCGACGGAGGAAGGCGCGGTCGGCCTCGAGCGGTGGTGCGGAATCGACGACGGGCGAAGGGGGTTTCTGGCCGGGGCGCTCCTGGGTTTGGCCGCTGTGGAGGGGGAAAAGGAGAGAGAAGCGGGAGTCGACGGACCGGCGGAGAGGGGGAAGAAGGGAGCGGAGAGGGAAACGCTTCGCCGGTGGCCGGAGCACTGGGGTATTGGGGAAAGCGCGCTGACGCTGATGGCCGGGCGGTTGCGGCGGAGTGGCGCGCTCGCCGGCGGGGGTTCATCGCTGGGGCTCGCCGGTCGGACAAGGCGGCAGACGCAGGTGTTCTCCCGACGGCGACGGTGGGTTTAGGTAAGGAGTTTTCTTCTTCTTTTCTTTTTGGGTTGCGGTCGGCCGGCGATGGCCGGGGTGGCGGTGGTATTGGTGATGATGAGGAGTTGGGCTGGAAAGTTGGTGGTAGTGGTGAGTTCCAGGGACTGGCGAGGGCGGAGACGTCGAATGGCGGGGTTGAGGGGGTCGGACCGGTGGTGGTGCTGGTGTTGGCAAGGGACGGTCGATTGGGGTCGGCGGGTGATCGAGGTCGGGTGAGCGGTGGTGACAGGGATGTGATGAGGATGAGGAAGGTCAGGATTTGGTCGGTGGTTAGGGATAGGATTATGGTTAGGAATTTATTGATGTCGGGGTGTGTCCGACATGGGGAAGAAAATAAATAATGTACATGTAAAATAGTAGAATAAGATTTGGACGGGGAACACGGACACGATGCACGCACGTTTGTGGTAGAAATATTTGTGGAGAATAGAAATTTGGATGAGTACCTGCCTATTTATAAGATGTGGGAATTCCCAATTGAATAAGAACTAGAAATATTTAAAACCCAATTAGATAATTCAATCTATTAATTAAATTAATTCAATAAATCCAAATCCAAATCAAAATCCAATTTAAATCTAATTAATTTACATCCTTTAGTTTAAAAATAAGATAATTCAAATCCCAAATATAGATATTAATTTAAATAAATTCACAATTCAACTCAAGATTTAAATTGTCACAATAATTTTAAAATATGTTTTCCAAAAATACTATTAATAATAATTTCAAAAATTACTTTATTATTTAAAAATAAACTAATAATTAATTACGAAATATATATGTACGCACAAATAATATTTACAATATACACTTTTCTAGTATACCTTTTTATAAGAATATTATTTATTATTATAACGGTCTAAAAAGGCTTTTCATAAAAAAAACTCATAAATTTAGAAACTTTGATAGCTAAAAATAATTAATATATATATATATATATATATATATATATATATATATATATATATATATATATTACCTTGAAACTATAAAAATAGAAAAAAAAAAAAATTTCTAAAATATGTACGCTCGCTCATATTCGCACTCGTCGAGCAATTTCGAAAAATAAAATTTCGTGCGCGACGTACAATACGACTACGCGATGTACAATACAAAATTTTAAATCAGTACCAAATTTAATAAAAATAAAAAACATAGTAGAAATTTAGGGATTTTACACCGCGTGAGCCTAGATTGCGCTCACACAAGGCAAGTTTCATAACGGCCGATTACAGGCTAAGCGATGGGATCGTCGTACAGAAGTCCCAAGCAGAAATAATGAATAATAGTAGCAGAAATTTAAATCCAAACACAAGTCATTCAAAACGCTCTTTATTGATATTAAAACAAAGATTACAATGTGGCACGAGGCCAAGATTATAATCACTCAAGCTCACTCTTCTCATATTACAAGTCGCTCTGCTCTCTCTCATCTCTCAATACAATTTGAGTAGGTCAGCGGAAGCTTCGGATAATCGATGTCCATACATTATGTCCCTTATAAGTCCAGACTCCATACGACCGCGCGCCTCAAAACGCCAAGGAAAACTCCATGCCTCGACGCATCCAAACGAGCTCCGTGCCAACGAGCTTCTACCTGTTCCTACACATAAAAACTGTATGGGTGTCAGTACTCAACCGTACTGGTAGAGTTAGCTCCTCGCCCACCCATACAAAACTAACACATTCATTTTACTTTGTGCAATATAACCCTTTTTGATTGCCTTTCTACTCTTGCCTTAGGTTCGATTTTAGGACATAGACTCTCAGTCTATTTGTGTCTCTAGACCATCACCGTGCTTGCAACGTCAACTTATCAAGTCGTACTTGCCTTTCGGCCCATACTCAGAAACGCAACTACACGATAGTACCCAAATTTCCATGTGACCGTGCTACAAGTCTATTGTGCTAATATTGTGATCGTATCATAAACTCTATTCGTGGGTCCATATTGAGGCCGTGTCTCACAACTCAGTATGACTTAACCATATTATCGCCTCGCGGCCATTTTCTGTTCTATTGGCAACTGACTCATTCATGACTTGTGAGCTTAGTGTCACTTAACCAACTTTGCCTTACGACGATTCCTAACTTAAACTCGCAACGACTCCAATCCAACTTGTGCAACTATATGCCAACAACTTAAGACTCGATGCCACATCTCGTACCGAAGCACGGTTTCTACGTTGCAGCCAAATCTTAGGCCCAAATATTGTCTTACAAATCGTACACACATTCAACTCGACACATTCCGAAGGCATACACGCGGATAGCCGCTATTTTGCCGACATCTATATGAACTTAGTCACTAGCACCACAAGCTATCCCAAACTTAGCTAGGAATAGGATGGCCCGGTCAAAGCAAGTAGCTAGCCCCAATGACCGTCCACCAAATTCCTTGTTGCCAGCGGCTTAGCTACCCCCGTTTCCTCCTAGGCCAAAAACGGTCCCATGGCCCAGGGATGCCGCTTCGAAAAAACTTTTTACCTTGTCGACAAGTTGTCCAATGATCATGCAAGACTCGACTCGAACTGACGTCTCACACAGTCATTCTTCTTCTAATGTTACCATCTTTTCAGGACCAAGTTCAAGACTTCTAGCATTTGAGACCGCCTCGATGACACATGGCCGCGAGCATTCTTCCTTGTTGTTCTATCATTTTACTCAACTCAGCAACGCCTATTTGATAGCCCTTTTCCAAACTCATCTTGAACCTACCGTGGTTCGTGCCTTAAATACTAAGTTTGTGACATCGTACCTTAAGCCAACTTGTGTTCTGTGCGACACTACCGTCCAAGTCATACTTTATATGACGGGCCTTACGATTGTAAACCAAGTAATTTTGATAAATGCAGAAAATATGGGACAGTGCTTAGAATGACTTCGATAGCCTAGCATAACTTAGCCTAACTTAATCGCGAAACAACTTGACGATCGAAGGCTGCGTTGAGCCTCGCATCGCAGGAACGTGTCGTGCATGCGTTCGACTTTGAACAACCAAGTTATTTGGGTGCCTAGACTTATGCCACAAGCCGTACAATACAACTTAACCCGTGGGACAAGCAAAGGCTATGCCAAGCCTTGGACGATGGGACCGTGTATGCTTTATCAAGTATTTTATGCGGACGACGCCTATAACTTAGGCTAATTCTTAGCTTTGTGGTGAAGACCAACTTTTCCTTCTCCTAAGCCACAGGACGAAGGACCGAGTATCATTTTTGAAAGCCATCGTGCAACATTTCTAAGCCGACCGTGGGACCTTTTTCCATGTTCTAACTCAATCGACCCGACTTGAAGTTATTCTCTTAGCTATGTGGATTCGTCTCTTTTATTATCAAGCCTACTTGTGTATTTGAAAACTTTTATTTTATTAGTGCAAAGGCCAAACAGAAGCAAGTTCACCGAAGCCACCCACCTGAGCGAGGAGTCGCATCGACCGAGCAGGACTTCGAGCCGTCGTTGCATAGCTAAGTCCGAACGCAATCGGCGTTTCGATTCCTCCGATTGACTGAGCGGGACGGGGCACTACATCCGGTCAAGCCAACTTTATTCATAGAAACTGTACTGCTTATTCTCCAGCCGAGCATATACATTGGAGCAATATCCCCATTTTTTGAAGACACATAACCCAAAAACTATGAAAAGTTGAGCAGATAGATGACATATACTACCACGGATAACCATATTACTCTACTATTGAGCCCTCTATCAGAAACCATAGTACTGAGAAGAGGAATCTTCTCTACTGGATGGGCGAGTAGATGGAAACTAACATTGCCCACTTCTGATATGATGCAATCCTTTCCATAAAGATGTTCAAAATTTTGGGAAGAGATAGTAAAATAAAGAGAAAGTAGATGTTGCTCCACAACAGAATTGAGTACAAGTCCTCCCATCGTAACGGACAGCAGACGAGTCATTCATGTTAGTTTCAATATTCCATTTGGCATGAAAAAGAGCTTGCTTCCCAAAGACAGAACTAAAAGCAGCCGAGATGAAAACATAAGTTCCAACTCTTCAAAATATATGTGCCCACATAATTGTACCAAAATTTTGATAGTGGAAGACTTTATATATTTGGTTCAAGAAACATAAATAAATTTGAAGTATTCACTCAAAGTTGATAAGAACTGTTTTTGCTTCAAACTTTGAAAAACTCGAATTCTTCTAAAAAAATAAGCATAGCTGGAATGATAATTTTAAGATGGGTGAGTGATAAGACACTAAAATACATAGTAGAAATAAGATTAGCACATGTGGTATGCTTTGGGACGGCTCAAAAAAGATAATTCTAGGATGGGTAAGTTATTCCGGCACCATGTTCCTCTTTTCACACAAAAAACTGCTTATGTCACGTTCCGATTCGGTAGAATCGATAGTCGTCCCCCGGACGTGATGTCGTGCAAGCCTAAGTTGAGCTTGCACAAGGCGGTTCATAAGGTTATCCGAAACAACAACATTTACAAGAGTACGCAGAGAAATTGAACACATTTATATAGAGAAGAAAACTTGTATTTTCATTGATAATAAGTTAGATTACAAACTCGATTACAAAAGAGGCCTCTCAGGCTTGCAACCGACATCGATGAGATAGTCATTCCATACATTTATATCCCTTTTTATAAAACATCAAAATGACGCTCTAAGACTTGGGATCGGTGAGAGTTTGCGCTGCATGATGCAG
Organism: Iris pallida; assembly: GCA_029216955.1. Lineage (NCBI taxonomy): Eukaryota > Viridiplantae > Streptophyta > Magnoliopsida > Asparagales > Iridaceae > Iris > Iris pallida. Next base: position 22,075,197 of record JANAVB010028196.1, on the reverse strand, counting down.
TTGAATTGAGTCTTCAAAGTGTTGCAGAGTTAGCCTTCGCGCTAGCAAGGCTTCAAAAGAAATGAGTGTAGCCTTTAGTCCCTTGGCACGCTACCCTGGATACGGGTACCTGTTGAGAGCGAGGGTCAGTACATTACACTTTGTACTGGTGCGTGGCAATTTAAATCCCGTGCTCTCATTTGTTGAAGAAGTTAAGTGAACGTGCATGCAAATGTTTAGTGAAGTTTCTAGCCATCCTAATCAATTCAAACCCATATATGAAGGTACAACAGTATAACGACGCTAGATCTTACCCCCGGCAGAGCGCGTCGTTGTAGCGTAAACTTACCATGTTCTTTCCTGTCATGTTGATAATAAGAAAATATAATATAGTGCATTCGTGAAGGTCACTGGCACGACAAGCCATCCTGGACATATAGATTGGTAGACAGAGGTCCTTCAGCGCAGGTAGCGAGTCCCGTTGAAAGCTACTGCCTACCGTGGCATGCATCCGGCATAGCTATCCGCGTTTCTTCCTAGGCCGAAATGGTCCCGTGGCCTCGAAATACCGTCCGAAGAAACAATCGCCCTTATCGACAAGTTGTCCATGACCGTGCTAAGTAAATTGTTATTTCAAGGCACATCTTTATGGTATTGTTACGACATTCATTTAATCGATTCGTCTTTTCTTACGGTTCTATCTAATACGGTAATTGCAAGCACGATAAATTTATATGACAAACAGTTTTATAGTTCGTGTACGTGAGACGTCGTGTGACCGTTCTTTGGAATATCATTCATGTCGTTGCATTACATCTAGCATAACACATGCCTAGTATTGATATTGTACTAGAAAAGAGGGTCGAGGGAAGAATGGTCAGCCACTCACCTTAGTATTTACTTGGGACGAGAAACTGGTTGGCCGCGCTAGACGTTGCCTACGCGATTACCTGAAATCGCACAAGCAACTGATTAGAACACTGTGTTATTCAAGGAAATTCGATACGAATGTGAAGTTCGAAATGTAAGCCATGAAAACCATCAAAAATATTCACAAAAATGCATTCAGAAAACCAAAGCCAAAGAAGCAATTGCGGCATGAAAAGCAGAGCAACGGGAGGTCTCTTCCGACTCAGCCGCAGAGTCTATCCTCGAGACGCAACCCGCTGAATATGGGACTTGGTTCCGAAGAAGCCACTCCATAACGGGGAATGGATCTTAATTCAACCGTTCTCGTTCGACCGATTCGATCGATCCCGACCTATCGGTCCCGACCGAATTGATAGCGACAGTGTTCCTTTCTCGCGTACCCCGTGGACGGAAAACGGGGCACGATGTGGGGACGAGGAACTACACCATAACAAACTAAGAAAAAGTTTCGTCCTCGAAACTTAAGAACAGAACCTACCTCTATAAAAATAATGAAGGAAACTTTTCCTTTGTAGCTCCCCTTCCCGAAAATTTTTGAAATATTTTATTATTATTTATTTTATTGGTATGATTGTGTTGTACCCCATATTAGTGATCTAATAATATTTTCTAAGTATTCTTAATTTAATATTATAAATATTATTATTAGTGAGAATCAGTGACGTTTGTATAAACCATTATGGATTTATTGAATTTCGTTATCAATATTATTATTTTATTTTATTATCAATATTATTGGGGTTATTATTATATAATATTATTTTATTATTATGGGTTATATTATTTTGTCAAATAAATATTATTATATGCAGTCATATTTATACAATAGGCCCTAGACTGAAAATAGATTATATATTAAATGTATGAAATGATAGAGTGTTAAGTCTATATATGATACATGCGCAAATATGGATATAAATATATAGAAATATATTCATAAGTAATAAAAGGTATATATATATATATATATATATATATATATATATATATATAATATATATATATATATATATATATATATATATATATATATATATATATATATATATATATATATATATATATATATATATATATATGTATATTACTATTGATTGTTATATATATTAATATTGGTAAGATATATATTAATATTGATATGTCATATATATATATATAGGGTATAGGTGTTCGTATACATAAATATATTATACACATATGTGTGTATATATACGTGTATATATATGGTTCTCTAACTATATGTTATTTGGCTTGTGATATATTTATATATATATAAAGGTTTTATGATTAAAAGAAAAAGAAAAAGAAAGAAATACAATCCAAGCCATGTCCATCAACCCAGCTCATCCCACCTAAACTAGCCGGCCCAGCCGAGCACTCAAATCCAAAACCCAGCTAAACCTGACCCCGAACACGGTGAGACCCCCACCCTCTGTTCGATACTGCTGTGGTATATATACATATATATATATATCCGAAGAACAGAGCAAAGAATGAGAAAACCCTAACCCCTACCTACGCCGCCGACCCCCAGCCACCTGGGCGCACCCTGCGCGTGCGCGCGCGCCCACAGCGCCGCCGCCGGCCGACCGGCCGGACGGCTAGGCGCGGGAGCCAGCCCGCACGTGCATAGGCGAGCGCTTGATCAGAAACGACAGCCAGCCCGAGCCTAGTTTCGACGTACGGCTCCGTCCTCCACGCTCGACGGTTTTTGGAACCGACTTCACAGGTATGAAGGCAACTAACCCCCTTCATTTCGATTCGATTAGTTCGATGTATCTTTCACTACACGCGTCACAAACTGAGTCAAAAATCGACGAAAAACCTGTTCGAAAACAGGGCAAAAATTCGATCCAGACGCACGGATTGGAAGACAAATATCTACTAATCCATGACAGATTTTCGAAATCCATTTGAACATATTTTTAGACAACCTGACCAGCTTTCAAACCCTATTTTTTATATTATTTTATTAATCAGTAGATGTTAAGATAAATCGAATTAAAAATCAAGAAAAATAGTTTTTTAGAAAAACAGGACTTTAGAAAAAACTCATCCACACGACGTACGTTCCGCCATTCCGGGCGACGTGGTCGTGAACCGACGGCATCGAAATGTGCGTAACGGCTTCGTGGTCGTGTGGACTTTGACGGAATTCAAATTGGTCGCGTGTGCGCGACAAATTTGATGCGTATCAGTCAAAATTTACCGTATCGGCCTCTGTACAAATTTCTCAATTAATTTGTGCACGCTCGTCAGATCACGACGAAACTTGCGCCAACAGGACCGTATCATTTTTCTGGTCCTGTATGCCAAGTTTGGTCCAATTCTGAGACAGTTGAATCGGAACGCCGTTTTGCGGGCCCCACGGTCCCACTTAACGGGTGATTTTGTGCACGGCCCGCCGAAATCTAACTTTGGACATACGGTTGGGTTTGTATCGAAAAACCGGATCCATAGATATGTAGTTTGACGACTTTAGAGACCGTTGACTCTTGTAGCCTCCCTTCTCGAAAATTGTAAAAAAAAAAAATATTTATTTATTTAAATGGATAGTTTTAGACTGTACATAAAGGGTACATACACCATTATAGATTTATTGCCTTTTGATTATTTTTATTTATTATTAGGTTATTAGGGTGATTATTATATAGTATTAGTATTATTATTGATTATTTTATTTTAGTCAAACAAAATGTTATTGGGATTTAATTGATTTTATAAATATTATATATACAAGTATAGGTATATATATTCATATGTATGGATATTTTCTAGTTGATTTTATGAATTCATTGTTCATTGGAAAAGATAGTAAATATAAATATAGATATTCTATATAAATAATATTTCTATATATAGAAATATTTTTCTATATGTATATAGATGTCTTCCTATGTACATAATATAATTGTTATTAGTTATAATAGTTGTACTTAAATTATTATTAGATTTTGTGATTTAGATTCATATATATATATTATAATATGTGTGTATGTATGTACAAATGGATATAAATATAGATATACCTAGTTAATTAACTGTTCCTTATTTGGGTTATAAGGTTTCCAAGATTGTCTTAGCTTGAAATCCTATAGAACTGTAATAACTTGAGCTTGCGAGGCATGGAAATGGTCAACTACGCAACTGAATTATTTCCTGTTTGTTATTATGCGACTTGTGTCTAGACCGACTAGTGGAACCCTATAGAGGAACCTGGGACAATTGATATAAATCTTTTGGGCTATATCATCTGCCAAGTTAACAGTGTCGTAGAAAACTGCTGGAGAAAAGAAGAATAAATAAGCAGTAGCAGTCTTCGGCCCGGCCCAGTGGGGCTTCGCCAACCCGACTGAGCCCATCAACCCAACAGCAGCTTCAACAATTGAGTCCCCCTAAAACCTGAGCGGTCGACCCCCCGTCCTGTATTTATACTCGAGAGGGAGAACACACGCGCAACCTGAAACCGAGCCTTGGTCCCCACAGAACCGATCGAGAGCCCGACCCCTGAATATTAACACAGGAGTATATATATATATATATATATATATATATATATATATATATATATATATATATATATATATATATATCGAGGAGCGAAGAGAATCGAGAAGGGAATCGAGCGAGCTCTTCACCAAACCCTAAACGAGCCGCCACCCCCTGACCAACGGGCGACCACCCTCGGACCCTGGCGCCACCGTACGGCAGCCTGGGCGCCGCCGCGCGCGGTGAGGCCGCGCGGATACAGCGCGCAAGCGCGGAGAAGCGCAGCAGCAGGCAGTTGATATCACCGACTTCCAAGTAAGATTCCAATCTCGATACTCCATCTTTTCGCAAACCGTAAATTATTTTGGAAAGCCAACATGACCGCCTCGAGACCCCAGTGATTAGGTTTTGTGTAGGTCACACAACCAGTCCACAAGATCGACCCAAAGTCGGTCAAAAATCTATCTTGAAACAGAACACAAAACAGTTCATGAACCCACTTTGGAATATCGATTCTGGTCGATCCTTTAACCTTTTAGAAATTCTACCTGAACAGAGTTAGAGACAACATATAGGGCTTCACAACCCTTTTTGTGGAATTCGAAATCATCGATTATACGTCGAGAAATCGAATCCCGAAGTTTAGGAAAAGTCTGTTTTAAAAACTTAGAAATCGCTCCACACGACGTGCGTCGCGCCAATCCGGACGACGTGGTCGCGAACCGAAAGCATCGAAAGCTGCGTATCGGCTTCGTGGTCGTGTGGGCTTTGACGGAATTCAAATTGGTCGCGTGTGCGCGACGAATTTGATGCGTATCCGTCGAAATTTCCCGTATCGTGCACGTTGCAAATTCTCCAATTACTTTATGCACGATCGTCAGATCGAAACAAAACTTGCGCCATCAGGACCGTATCATTTTTCTGGTCCTGTATGCCAAGTTTGGTCCAATTCTGAGATAGTTGAATCCGACGTCGTTTTGTGGGCCCTACGGTCCCACTCAACGGGCGATTTTATGCACGGCCCGCCGGAATCCAACTCTGGACATACGGTTGGGTTCGTATCAGAAAACTGGATCCATAGATATATAGTTTGACGACTTTAGAGACCATTGACTCTGGTACGCTTTTCGGTGCAAAACGGGTCCAACGGCGGACATCGTTTTTGCCCAAAATTACCGTTTTGCCCCTATGTCCAGAATTGGATGTAAGGACAGGCAATCCTAGCTAATTGGACTATTCTGAGATCATTGGTATTATTTATTTTAGCTTTCGGGGACTGTTGTACGGGTTTTGACTATAGTGGCACATTGAGTAGTTCAGATTGTCGGTTTCACCTGCAAAGGACCACAGGCGAGTACAGTTTATTGTCTGCATTTCGATATTGATTTTCACTATATTTCATTGGTTCTGTCATTGGTTGTGTGATTATTTTTCTATTAAAAATTGCTGAGTCGGGAATGGGAAGTACCAACGATGTGTGATCTGACCTTAGACAGTGTAGACAGTGTAGACAGTGATTATTATTGCAAGTAGACAGTGTAGACAGTGATTTATTTATTACAAAGTAGATAGTATAGACAGTGATTTGTTATTGCATTTAAACTGTGTAGATCATGATTATTGATTGTAGACAATGTTTCTTTATTTTAATATTGTTATAGACAGTGTAACTTTAGACAGTGTAACTTTGGACAGTGTAACTTTAGACAGTGTAACTTAGACAGTGTAGACAGTGTAACTTTAGACAGTGTAGACAGTGTCGCATAATTGTCCCGAGACCGATCACATATCAAAGGTACTTCCAGCAGTTGGGGAAGGTCTGTTGTGTACCTATTTATTTACTATTAGTTTTCTGTATTTCCTGTTTATTTTCAAACTCATAACTGATGTCTAACCTTTGTTTATAGTCATCTTCTTTATTTGAAATTGCATTCAGTGGATTGTGCTCGTTCCATTCCTGACTGGAAACCAACATTTTCAGGTTAGCCGTGGATTTTCTTAGCTTGGGAGTGACGGGGATACTTGCAGACAAAAGCCTAGAGACTAGCTAGATAGTTGAGATGTAGCCATTCTTTTAATTGTACAAGTTTATATTCTTCTACAAATGTAAAACTTGTAATCATTGTAAGTTAAATTAATTATGTGAATGAGCATTGTTGTGATTTGATCTTCATGGCCGTGACAGCGTTCTACCGCCGACACTGCGGCGTAGGCTGGCTTGGACACATCTCGCATCCGTTAAAAAAAAATGGGTGCGGGTCGTGACAAGTTTTTGTGGTGGCCCATGCAGGTCAGTCTTCGCAAATCACGCGAACTCGTAATGGTACTTAAGCTAGTTGTACTATTGCGAGCCTGCGACTCGAAAATGCTCATTCACGAATTAGAATTAATTTAATTTAAGAGAGTGACTAGGACTAGGAGTCCCTTATACAAACTTGCCGATGGGTAGTCTAGGCCTTGCAATGTAGATGAGGGTTATGGATTTTGATAGTTTGTCATATCTCCATAAATACACTATTTCCTCTTGATATGATGATATGATCCAATGTGAATAGATTGTTCACTTTGAGAGGCAGAGCTTCCTGGAATTGATGATCTCGCCTAGATAAATTATTCAGTTCCTTCTCCTTGCCTCTTTAGATATCATCCTCATATCTTAGTCCGTATTGCCTATTTTAGTTCCTAATTTGCCTAAGAATTATTATTATTTTATGAAATTTCTGATTAGGTTGCCCATGTATGAACCTCGAGTTAGTTTCGATTCAAGTTTTTCCTCAAAGGCTTGAATACATATGGAATAGATACTAGGATAATTGTATTTCTGTCTTCGGTTATTCCTCCCTGTTAAATCTTTTATGTTAAAGGGTTGTGAACGATAGACAAATACCTACGCTCTACTTCATAGTCAACATGTTTGAATCTCTAGAAGCTCATGAATTTTAAGGATATAGTTAAAGGAATGTTAGTTAACCCATAATGACAGGACAGCAGCGCACTGTCGCCATTTATTTGAATTATGGAGACTATGGATCCACTGCAGCCAGCAGCGCACTGGCAAGGCACGATCACTAGAGTTGGGATTGGTTAAGAAAATATGGGTTATAGAATATTTCTAAAACTATAGCTAGTGGTCCTCTTTGATCATAGTTACCCGGGTGTCAATATAAGGTAGAGTATCTGATAGTATATCACATCTGAATCACAGAATCAAGAGTTTACCATCGCCTGAGTATACGGACGAGGCATAATCCTTGGTGAAATGATTTCAGACGTGATTACAAGTTTAGAGTACTATAGAGGATAGGACAGTGCCCTGTGTGTTCCATAAGATGCGAAGCCAATATTAGTGAAAGTTTTATAAGTTTGGTAACATGTCTCCCGACCTAGCACTCCGTATGATCCTCGTGATCTATTGATGAGGAAATTGACTGACACTAATAGGTTACCTAGAATATAGAATTTAGAATATCCATAACCCATTAGTCGACCAAGTCCTTGTGGATCAGAAGATAGTAGGAAGACTGTATAAGCAAGAACACCGGGTGAAGTTTGATTCCCTCAAAACTCGTATTATTTGTGCCTTCTTTCAAAAATCTTGTATACCTGAAATTTGACTATTTTGACCAATGTTGCTATCACAGCCTAGTTTTGCAAGCTCACTCTGTTCTCGAGCTTGATTTGAGGCATATGTTTAGTGGGGACGCCTGCTAACTTATTGTCTAATCAGAATCAGCGTATTATGGTCTGATCAACCATGATGCTTTTGGTTCGCTCTTCGTTAATTACACTACGTGGATGGAGATATATAGGTATCTAGGACCTCATCCGCGACTGCTTTGACAATTCCTCTTGAATTATACGTTCGCCTTTGGATCACGTGATTGTATTCAGTAACATCTTTCTTGAACTCTTTATTGTTTTGTCTTTCACTGATTTGGAAAAACAAGCTCGTAGTTTGTAGAGAGATACCGAGTATCCCCATGGCTATGATAATGGTAGGCACCAGTGTAGCTACCATTGGCCAGTCATGTGATTAAGTTACTCGTTCTCCTCTCGACCCCAAATTGTTATCGGGACTTTCTAGCTACCTGAATTTGAGAATGATTAGGGTTTTACCCTTAGTCGAAATGCCAACCCAAGAGACCATCTATCCTCAAGGAACCAATTGTGTGAGCCTCTAATTATTTGCTTGAGACTTGTCTTAACTAGTGACCCTTAAGCCATAACTCAACCCTTCCTCGACCAAGCCTACAGTTGGACATGAGATGAATAGACAAGGGTAAGGACAATCATTTATCGTGACTATGGTAGATGCTCATCCCGAGATTGGTTTCCAACAAATATTACCCTAGTTATGTAAATTTTGATATTAAGACCTAACTAGTGTTGGAACACCATAGTCACCAGCTTAGCTAATACCATAGATTAAATACCCTGTCAAATTGTGATATACCAGTTGTCAACAACAATGCATAATCATTCCCGCCCATACCACTAGAACACTTTTGACCATAGTCTGACAGGTTTGACACAACTAGAGTCTCACGACTCAGTTGTTAGAAATCTTTTAGATGATGTGCCTTAGAGTTGGTTACCCCGTCGACAACTCTTGTACACTGTGGACAAGCATGTCATTCTATTTTCTCGACCATGTGCCTTGTGCACACTCATTTTCCAATTATTAAGGAATGATCTTCGACGTGACTTATATCTACCATATTCCGCTACGTCGTACCTTATTCTTTATTACCGAGAATCGAGGTACGATATTCTGACATTGAAATCCTTCTAACCTCATTATTCCTAAAATCATATCCTAGCTTCTAAGGTGGGTAGACTATAAGCCTCCTAAAATTTTTGGGATTTACGAAGATTTTCGATTGATTAGAATAACTTCCATAGGATGATAAATAGTGCCCTTTGTTCTCCCACTTTCTCTTTAGATTAATTGGTGTCCTCGGCCGTGTCATTAATATTTGGAGCAAGAGACCAGCTATTACCTTCCAACAAATTTCATATGCGAGATCTAGACGAGTCCACCCTCCTCTAGGTATGTCACGTCCCACTCAAACCCGTTCCCTTGTACTCTATTTTTGGGGTACGACCTTCAGGTTAAAAAGACTAGTTATAACCCTTACCATAGAACCGGTAAACTTCCTGACTTCAATTAGAGACTCAACCTCGACTCAATTCCTTCGACCCAATATATGGTTGTGATCTACTCGAAGCCCATCATGCACATACCACTAGTATGCCATCCAATTGTGATCTCATGTGCTCCTTAAAACACAAAATCACGGAAGGCGCATTTGGACTTATGGACCTAGTTAACCAACCTGACTAGCAACTAGCGCAATCCCTTCCGTAGAAACCTATTCTAGGATACCTAATCTAGTAGGAGTAGTTTTATCATTGGGATCTTGCCTAGACCATATGGATTGAAACCCAATGATCGTCCAACCAACGACTGATGCCCAAATAGAGAACCCATTAAGAACCCAATCTTGATTTCTCGAATTTCGTTCCGTTATGGAATCTTGTTTGAATTAGAATTTCGAGAACGAGACTTCTGTGTTGCACGGATTGCAGGCCCCTCTAGAAAATGAAGAGTTCTTCAATATAGCAAATAACTAGACCAGAGTAACCCAGTCTAGCAAATAAGCCAGTGTTTCGTAAACACCCTTTTTAACTGTACCGTCGAAAACTCTCCACCGCTATTGAAATTTCACAGTTACTCCCGATTATTCTGCCTTATTTCCTATCCTCCCTACTTAGGAGCGACGAATAGGCATGTTTACTAGAGTTTATCAATATTTCTTAGCTACTTGTGTAAATTTGTTGATCGTTAGATTTTGGATTGCTGGATAGATATGAGAGGGTGGTAAATGACTTATGCCTAGATTTCTGTCGGTAGAATTGTTAGAAACTAGTTAGACAGTTATAAGATTTTAGTGACAATGTTTTGGAGAGTAGGGTGATCAAAGGTGGGTAGAAGTCATCGATATTTTTGTAGTTGCCAAAATGGCCAATGAGAAGGATATAAACTATTTTTGGAGAAATTAAATTTGAAGAGATTATGGTAATAGTGGATTTACTCTATTTATTATTATTTTTAGGCATGTTTATGAATTTGAATTTCGAGGACGAAATTATTTTTAAGGTGGGTAGATTTGTAGCCTCCCTTCTCGAAAATTGTAAAAAAAAAATATTTATTTATTTAAATGGATAGTTTTAGACTGTACATAAAGGGTACATACACCATTATAGATTTATTGCCTTTTGATTATTTTTATTTATTATTAGGTTATTAGGGTGATTATTATATAGTATTAGTATTATTATTGATTATTTTATTTAGTCAAACAAAATGTTATTGGGATTTAATTGATTTTATAAATATTATATATACAAGTATAGGTATATATATTCATATGTATGGATATTTTCTAGTTGATTTTATGAATTCATTGTTCATTGGAAAAGATAGTAAATATAAATATAGATATTCTATATAAATAATATTTCTATATATCGAAATATTTTTCTATATGTATATAGATGTCTTCCTATGTACATAATATAATTGTTATTAGTTATAATAGTTGTACTTAAATTATTATTAGATTTTGTGATTTAGATTCATATATATATTATAATATGTGTGTATGTATGTACAAATGTATATAAATATAGATATACCTAGTTAATTAACTGTTCCTTATTTGGGTTATAAGGTTTCCAAGATTGTCTTAGCTTGAAATCCTATAGAACTGTAATAACTTGAGCTTGCGAGGCATGGAAATGGTCAACTACGCAACTGAATTATTTCCTGTTTGTTATTATGCGACTTGTGTCTAGACCGACAAGTGGAACCCTATAGAGGAACCTGGGACAATTGATATAAATCTTTTGGGCTATATCATCTGCCAAGTTAACAGTGTCGTAGAAAACTGCTGGAGAAAAGAAGAATAAATAAGCAGTAGCAGTCTTCGGCCCGGCCCAGTGGGGCTTCGCCAACCCGACTGAGCCCATCAACCCAACAGCAGCTTCAACATTTGAGTCCCCCTAAAACCCGAGCGGTCGACCCCCCCGTCCTGTATTTATATTCGAGAGGGAGAACACACGCGCAACCTGAAACCGAGCCTTGGTCCCCACAGAACCGATCGAGAGCCCGACCCCTGAATATTAACACAGGAGTATATATATATATATATATATATATATATATATATATATATATATATATATATATATATATCGAGGAGCGAAGAGAATCGAGAAGGGAATCGAGCGAGCTCTTCACCAAACCCTAAACGAGCCGCCACCCCCCTGACCAACGGGCGACCACCCTCGGACCCTGGCGCCACCGTACGGCAGCCTGGGTGCCGTCGCGCGCGGTGAGGCCGCGCGGATACAGCGCGCAAGCGCGGAGAAGCGCAGCAGCAGGCAGTTGATATCACTGACTTCCAAGTAAGATTCCAATCTCGATACTCCATCTTTTCACAAACCGTAAATTATTTTGGAAAGCCAACATGACCGCCTCGAGACCCCAGTGATTAGGTTTTGTGTAGGTCACACAACCAGTCCACAAGATCGACCCAAAGTCGGTCAAAAATCTATCTTGAAACAGAACACAAAACAGTTCATGAACCCACTTTGGAATATCGATTCTGGTCGATCCTTTAACCTTTTAGAAATTCTACTTGAACAGAGTTAGAGACAACATATAGGGCTTCACAACCCTTTTTGTGGAATTCGAAATCATCGATTATACGTCGAGAAATCTAATCCCGAAGTTTAGGAAAAGTCTGTTTTAAAAACTTAGAAATCGCTCCACACGACATGCGTCGCGCCAATCCGGACGACGTGGTCGCGAACCGAAAGCATCGAAAGCTGCGTATCGGCTTCGTGGTCGTGTGGGCTTTGACGGAATTCAAATTGGTCGTGTGTGCGCGACGAATTTGATGCGTATCCGTCGAAATTTCCCGTATCGTGCACGTTGCAAATTCTCCAATTACTTTATGCACGATCGTCAGATCGAGACGAAACTTGCGCCATCAGGACCGTATCATTTTTCTGGTCCTGTATGCCAAGTTTGGTCCAATTCTGAGACAGTTGAATCCGACGTCGTTTTGTGGGCCCCACGGTCCCACTCAACGGGCGATTTTATGCACGGCCCGCCGGAATCTAACTCTGGACATACGGTTGGGTTCGTATCGGAAAACTGGATTCGTAGACATATAGTTTGACGACTTTAGAGACCATTGACTCTGGTACGCTTTTCGGTGCAAAGCGGGTCCAACGGCGGACATCGTTTTTGCCCAAAATTACCGTTTTACCCCTGTGTCCAGAATTGGACGTAAGGACAGGCAATCCTAGCTAATTGGACTATTCTGAGATCATTGGTATTATTTATTTCAGCTTTCGGAGACTGTTGTACGGGTTTTGACTATAGTGGCACATTGAGTAGTTCAGATTGTCGGTTTCACCAGCAAAGGACCACAGGCGAGTACAGTTTATTGTCTGCATTTCGATATTGATTTTCACTATATTTCATTGGTTCTGTCATTGGTTGTGTGATTATTTTTCTATTAAAAATTGCTGAGTCGGGAATGGGAAGTACCAACGATGTGTGATCTGACCTTAGACAGTGTAGACAGTGTAGACAGTGTAGACAGTGATTATTATTGCAAGTAGATAGTATAGACAGTGATTTATTTATTGCAAAGTAGACAGTGTAGATAGTGATTTGTTATTGCATTTAAACTGTGTAGATCATGATTATTGATTGTAGACAATGTTTTTTTATTTTAATATTTGTTGTAGACAGTGTAACTTTAGACAGTGTAACTTTAGACAGTGTAACTTTAGACAGTATAACTTAGACAGTGTAGACAGTGTAACTTTAGACAGTATAGACAGTGTCGCATAATTGTCCCGAGACCGATCACATATCAAAGGTACTTCCAGCAGTTGGGGAAGGTCTGTTGTGTCTATTTATTTACTATTAGTTTTCTGTATTTCCTGTTTATTTTCAAACTCATAATTGATGTCTAACCTTTGTTTATAGTCATCTTCTTTATTTGAAATTGCATTCAGTGGATTGTGCTCGTTCCATTCCTGACTGGAAACCAACATTTTCAGGTTAGCCGTAGATTTTCTTAGCTTGGGAGTGACGGGGATACTTGCAGACAAAAGCCTAGAGACTAGCTAGATAGTTGAGATGGAGCCATTCTTTTAATTGTACAAGTTTATATTCTTCTACAAATGTAAAACTTGTAATCATTGTAAGTTAAATTAATTATGTGAATGAGCATTGTTGTGATTTGATCTTCATGGCCGTGACAGCGTTCTACCGCCGACACTGCGGCGTAGGCTGGCTTGGACACATCTCGCATCCGTTAAAAAAAAAAATGGGTGCGGGTCGTGACAACTCTGGCACGCTTTTCGGTGCAAAGCGGGTCCAATGACGGACATCGTTTTTGTCCAAAATTACCGTTTTGCCCCTGTATCCAGAATTGGACTTAAGGACAGGCGATCCTAGCTATTTCGACTATTCCAAGAACATTGGTAATGTTTATTTCAGCTTTCGGGGACTGTTGTACGAGTTTTAACTATTGTGGCATTCTGAGTGGTTCAAATTATCGGTTACACCAGCACCGGACCACATGCGAGTACAGTTTATTGTTTGTTTTCAGTATTGATCTTTACTATACATCAGTGTTTAGTTGATAGATATGTGATTTCAGTTTTCTGTTGATTTTGTTCCTTGTTGTGTCGGAAGGTGAAGTACCAACGATGTGTGATCTGACCTTAGACCGTGTAGACCATGTTTATTATTGTATTTATTTCTTGTAGACGGTGTAACTTTAGACCGTGTAGACCGTGATTATTACTGTATTTAAACTGTGTATATCGTGATTATTATTTTGTAGACAGTGTTTCTTTATTACAAAATTAACTGTAGACCGTGTAACTGTAGACCGTGTAAATGTAGACCGTGTAACTTTAGACCGTGTCGCATAATTGTCCCGAGACCGATCACATATCAAAGGTACTTCAGTGGGTCAGTTGGTGAGTATTTTATTGTATTTTATTTTCTGCTCTTATTATTCAGTTTTATTGTCTTTCTTCATTTTATTTTATGAATCATATGTCTAAAGGCTAACCGATGTGATATAGTCATTTTCATATATTGGAACTGCATTCAGTGAATTGTACTCGTTCCATTCCTGACTGGAAACCAATATTTTTCAGGTTAGCCGTGGATTCACTTAGCTTGGGAGTGACGAGTATACTTGCGAACAAAATCCTAGAGACTAGCTAGATAGTGGAGTTGTAGTCATTCAAATAATTGTACAAGTTTATATTTTTCTGCAAATATAAAACTTATGAATATTGTAAGTTAAATTAATTATGTGAATGAGCATTATTTGTGATTTGATCTTCATGGCCGTGACAGCGTTCTACCGCCGATACTGCGGCGTAGGCTGGCTTGGACACGTCTCGTATCCGTTTTAAAAAAAACGGATGCGGGTCGTGACAAGTTTTTGTGGTGGCCCATGCAGGTCTGTCTTTGCAAATCATACGGACTCATGATAGTACTTAAGTTAGTCGTACTATTACGAGCCTGCGACTAGGAAGTGCTCATTCACAAGTTAGGATTAATTTAATTTAAAAGAATGACTAGGACTAGGAGACCCCTATACAAATTTACCGATGGGTAGTCTAGGCCATACAATTTATGATGAGGGTTATTAATTTTGATAGCTTGTCAGATCCCTATAAGTACACTATTACCTCTTGATATGACGAATTGATCCAATGTGGATAGATGATTCACTTGGTGAGACAGGGCTTCCTAGGATTAATGATCTAACCTAGATAAATTATTCAATTCCTTCTCCTTGTCTCTTTAGATATCATCCTCACATCTTAGTCCAAATTGCCTATTTAGTTCCTATTTTGCCCTAAGAATTATTATTTTATATAATTTCTGATTAGATTATCAATATACGGACCTCGAGTTAGTTTCAATTCAGGGTTTTTCTCAATGGTTTGAATACACATGAAATAGATACTAGAATATTGTATATCTTTCGTCTTCAGTTATTTCCTCCCCACTCAATCTTTTATTTTAAGGGTTGATAGGGCAAATACTTACGCTTTATTTCATAATCAACATGTTTGAATCTCTAGAAGCTCATGAATTCTTACAGATATAGTTAAAGGAATGTTAGTTAACTCATAATGGCAGGACAGCAGCGCACTGTCGCCATTTAATTGAAATAGACTATGGAATACACTGCAGCCAGCAGCGCACTGGCGAGACACAACCCCTAGAGGTGAAATTAGTTTAAGAAAATATAGGTGATGGGATATTGCCAAAACTATGGCTAGTGGTCCTCTCTTGATCGTAGATACCCTTGAGCCAATTTTGGATAGAGTTAAGAAGTGTTCGATTTTGTATCATGTTAAGTTACGAAACCAAGGGTTTACCATAGCCAGAGTATACGGGCGAGGCGTAATCCGCGGTGAAATGACTTCAAACATGATTACAAGTTTGGGATACCATAGAGGATAGGATAATGCCATGCATGTCCCATAAGATCCAAAGCCAATATTAGTAAAAGTTTTGTGAGTTGGGTAGCGTGTCTTCCAACCTAGTAATCCGTGGTCCTTGTATCCTATTGACGAGATAATTGACTGACGCTAATAGGTTTAACTTGAATATAGAATTTGGAGGACCATAACCCATTAGTCGACCAAGGACTTATGGATAAGAAGATAGGAGGATGACCGAGTATGCAAGAACACCAGCTGAAGTTTGATTCTCTCAAAACTTGAACTACTTGTGCCCTTTCAAAATTCTCACATACTTGTATTTTGACTATCTTGACCAATGCTGCTATTACAGCCTAGTTTTGCAAGCTCACTCTGTTCTCGAGCTTGATTCGAGGCATATGTTTAGTGGGGATGCCTGCTAACATATTGTCTAATCAGAATCGATGTATTACGGTCTGATCAACCGTAGTGCACTTGGTTCGCTCTCTCTTTGATTATCCCACGTGGATTGAGATATTGAGGTATCTATGATCTCATCTGCGACTGTCTTGACAATTTCTCTTGAATTATACATTCGCTTTCGAATCACGTGATTGCATTCGATGACATCTTTCTTGAACTCTTTATTGTTTTTTGTCTTTCACTAATTTGGAAAGATGGAAGCTCGTAATTGGTAGATAGATTCGGAGTATCCCCATGGCTACGGTAGTTGTATACATAAGTGTAGCTACCATCGGCCAGTTATGTGATTGGGTTACTCGTTCTCCTCTCGACCCTCAAACTACTATTGAGACATTCTATCCATCTGAATTTGAGAATGAGTAGGGTTTTATCCTTAGTCAAATTGCCAACCCCGAAGACTATCTATTCTCATGAAACCAAACGTCGGGAGTCTATAATCATTTACCGTGACCATGGTAGACTCTCATTTCGAGATTGGTTTCCAACAAGTATTGTCCTAGTTGTGTAAATTTTATTATTAAGACCTAACTAGTATTGGAACACCACAGTCACTAGCTTAGCCAATACCATAGCTTAAATACCATGTCACACTATGACCTACCAGTTGTCAACAGCTATACCTGATCACTACAACCCTTGTGACCATAGTCTGGCAGGTTTGACACAAATAGAATTTTTTGACTCAATTGTTAGAAATCTTTTCTTATGTTGTGCCTTGGAGTTGGTTACCCCATCGGAAACTCTCGTATACTGCGGACGAGTAGGTCATTTTATTTTATCGACCATGTGTCATTGTAGCCACTCGTTCTCCATTTATTGAGGAACGATCCTTGACTTGACCTATATCTACCGTATTTCTTTACGTTGTGCCTTATTCCTTATTAAAGAAGAGTTGAGGCACAATAACGGACTTGGGTATTCTTCAAACCTTATTATTCCTAAACCATGTCCTAGCTTCTAAGGTGGGTAGACTGTAAGCCTTCTAAAATTTTAGAATATACGAGGATTATCGATTGATTAGAATAAGTTCCATTAGGATGATAGTTAGTGCTCCATGGACTCCCACTTTCCTTTTAGATCATTTTGTGTCCCCGACCGTGCCATTAATATTCGGAACACGAGACCAGTTGTTACCTTCCAACAAATTTCACATACAAGATCTAGACGAGTCCACATTCATCTAGATATATCATGTCCCACTCAAACCCGTCCTCTCGTACTCTATTTTTATAGTACGACTTTCAGGTCAAAAGGACTAGCTATAACCCTTACCATAATACCGATAAACTTTCCGACCACAATTAGAGACTCAACCTTGACTCAAAGCTTTCGACCCAATAAATGGTTGTGGTCTACTCGAAGCCCACTACGCACATGTCACAGGTGTGTCATTCAATTGTGTCTTCTTGTGCTACTTAAACACAAAAGTCACGAAAGATACATTTTTGGGCTTTAGGGACCTAGCTAACCAACCAGACTGGCAACTAGCTCGACCGCTTGGGTGAAATCTATTCTAGGTTATCCTAACCTAGTAGAAATAGTCTTATCATAGGGATCTTGTCCAGTCCATATAGATTGAAGTCCAAGGTTCATCCAACTGACGATTGATGCCCAATTAAGGAACCCATTAAGACCCAGTAAAATCCATCCATGCATACCACCATATTTGGACTATAAAACCGAACTTTCTGAAATAGGTACCTATACCCATTATGTTGTCTCCCTTCTTAAAACGTGTAGTCATTCGTAACCCTTATTCCATCTACCTGGAAGGCGCGACACGATCTTGCGTTGCATTATATCCCTTGCTCGTGTGTTTAAATAACCACGGAAAAGAGCACAATCTTGATTTCTTAAATTCAGTCCTATTTTGGAATGTTGTTTAGAACTTCGAGAACAGAATTTCTGTATTGCACGGATTGCAAGCCCCTCTAAGAAACAAGTGTTCTTCGATTTAGCAAGTGACTGGACTAGAGTAGTCCAATCTAGCAAATAAGTCAATGGTTCATAGACTTTCTTTCTAACTGCATCATCGGATACTCTCTACCACTCTTGGAACTTCATTATTGCTTCCGATTATTCTTCCTTATTATCCTGTCCTTCCTATTGCAGGGCGATGAATGGTCATGCTTATTAGAATTTACCAATATTTTTTAGCTACTTGTGCAAATTTGTTGCTTGTTAAAATATTCGGGTTGCTTGATAAGTAGGAGAGGGTTATAGATGCCATAAGCAGTGGATATTTGTTGGTAGAAATTTTAGCAAGTAGTTGGGTGATTATAAAGTTTTGGTGACATGAGATTTGGGGGGGGGGGGGAGTAGTGTGACCCAAGGTGGGTAGACGACCTCGGGGTTTCGTAGCTACAAGATGGCTAGGAGGAGGATATAAACTGTTTTGAGGAATTAAAATTCGAGGAGATTAAGGTAATGGTAGATTTCCTTTTTGGATTTAAGGAATAGTATGAGTTAGAATTTCGAGGACGAAATTATTTTTAAGGTGGGTAGATTTGTAGCTCCCTTTCCCAAAAAATTTTGAAATATTTTATTATTATTTATTTTATTGGTATTATTGTGTTGTACCCCCATATTAGTGATCTAATAATATTTTCTAAGTATTCTTAATTTAATAGTATAAATATTATTATTAGTGAGAATCAGTGACGTTTGTATAAACCATTATGGATTTATTGAATTTCGTTATCAATATTATTATTTTATTTTATTATCAATATTATTGGGGTTATTATTATATAATATTATTTTATTATTATGGATTATATTATTTTGTCAAATAAATATTATTATATGCAGTCATATTTATACAATAGGCCCTAGACTGAAAATAGATTATATATTAAATGTATGAAATGATAGAGTGTTAAGTCTATATATGATACATGTGCAAATATGGATATAAATATATAGAAATATATTCATAAGTAATAAAAGGTATATATATATATATATATATATATATATATATATATATATATATATATATATATATATATATATATATATATATATATATATATATATATTACTATTGATTGTTATATATATTAATATTGGTAAGATATATATTAATATTGATATGTCATATATATATATATATATATATATATATATATATATATATATATATATATATATATATATATATATATATATATATATATATATATATATAGGGTATAGGTGTTCGTATACATAAATATATTATACACATATGTGTGTGTATATATACGTGTATATATATGGTTCTCTCTCTCTCTCTCTCTAACTATATGTTATTTGGCTTGTGATATATTTATATATATATATATATATATATATATATATATATATATATATATATATATATATATATATATATATATATATATATATATATATATATAAAGGTTTTATGATTAAAAGAAAAAGAAAAAGAAAAAGAAAAAGAAAGAAATACAATCTAAGCCATATCCATCAACCCAGCTCAGCCCACCTAAACTAACCGGCCCAGCCGAGCACTCAAATCCCAAACCCAGCTAAACCTGACCCCGAACACAGTGAGACCCCCACCCTCTGTTTGATACTGCTGTGGTATATATATATATATATATATATATATATATATATATATATATATATATCCGAAGAACAGAGCAAAGAACGAGAAAACCCTAACCCCTACCTACGCCGCCAAACCCCAGCCACCTGGGCGCACCCCGCACGTGCGCGCGTGCCCACAGCGCCGCCGCCGGTCGGCCGGCCGGACGACTAGGCGCGGGAGCCAGCCCGCGCGTGCACAGGCGAGCGCCTGATCAGAAACGCCAGCCAGCCCGAGCCTAGTTTCGACGTACGGCTCCGTCCTCCACGCTCGACGGTTTTTTGAACCGACTTCACAGGTATGAAGGCAACCTAACCCCCTTCATTTCGATTCAATTAGCTTGATGTACCTTGCACTACACGCGTCACAAACTGAGTCAAAAATGGACGAAAAACCTGTTCGAAAACAGGGTAAAAATTCGATCCAGACGCACGGATTGGAAGGCAAATATCTGCTAATCCATGACAGATTTTTGAAATCCATTTGAACACGTTTTTAGACAACCTAACCTGCTTTCAAACCCTATTTTTTATATTATTTTATTAATCAGTAGATGTTAAGATAAATCGAATTGAAAATCAAGAAAAACAGTTTTTAGAAAAACAGGACTTTAGAAAAACTCATCCACACGACGTGCGTCCCACCATTCCGGGCGACGTGGTCGTGAACCGAAGGCATCGAAAGGTGCATAACGGCTTCGTGGTCGTGTGGGCTTTGACGGAATTCAAATTGGTCGCGTGTGCGCGACGAATTTGATGCGTATCCGTCGAAATTCACCGTATCGGCCTCTGTACAAATTTCTCAATCACTTTGTGCACGCTCGTCAGATCAAGATGAAACTTATGCCAATAGGACCGTATCGTTTTTCTGGTCCTGTATGCCAAGTTTGGTCCAATTCTGAGATAGTTGAATCGGAACGTCGTTTTGCGGGCCCCACGGTCCTACTCAACGGGTGATTTTGTGCACGGCCCGCCGGAATCCAACTTTGGACATAGGGTTGGGTTCGTATCGAAAAACTGGATCCGTAGACATGTAGTTTGACGACTTTAGAGACCATTGACTCTGGCACACTTTTTGGTGCAAAGCGGGTCCAACGGCGGACATCATTTTTGCCCGAAATTACCGTTTTGCCCCTGTATCCAGAATTGGACTTAAGGATAGGCGATCCTAGCTATTTTGACTATTCTAAGAACATTGGTAATGTTTATTTTAGCTTTCGGGGACTGTTGTACGAGTTTTGACTATTGTGGCATTCTGAGTGGTTCAGATTATCGGTTACACCAGCACAGGACCACAGACGAGTACAGTTTATTGTTTGTTTTCAGTATTGATCTTTACTATACATCAATGTTTAGTTGATAGATATGTGATTTCAGTTTTCTGTTGATTTTGTTCCTTGTTGTGTTGGGAGGTGAAGTACCAACGATGTGTGATCTGACCTTAGACCGTGTAGACCGTATTTATTATTACATTTATTTCTTGTAGACAGTGTAACTTTAGACCGTGTAGACCGTGATTATTACTACATTTAAACTGTGTAGATCGTGATTATTATTTTGTAGACAGTGTTTCTTTATTACAATATTAACTGTAGACCGTGTAACTGTAGACCGTGTAAATGTAGACCGTGTAACTTTAGACCATGTAGACCGTGTCGCATAATTGTCCCGAGATCGATCACATATCAAAGGTACTTCAGTGGGTCAGTTGGTGAGTATTTTATTGTATTTCATTTTCTGCTCTTATTATTCAGTTTTATTGTCTTTCTTTATTTTATTTTATGAATCATATGTCTAAAGGCTAACCGCTGTGATATAGTCATTTTCATATATTGGAACTGCATTCAGTGAATTGTACTCGTTCCATTCCTGACTGGAAACCAATATTTTTCAGGTTAGCCGTGGATTCACTTAGCTTGGGAGTGACGAGTATACTTGCGAACAAAAGCCTAGTGACTAGCTAGATAGTGGAGTTGTAGTCATTCAAATAATTGTACAAGTTTATATTTTTCTACAAATATAAAACTTGTGAATATTGTAAGTTAAATTAATTATGTGAATGAGTATTATTTGTGATTTGATCTTCATAGCCGTGACAGCGTTCTACCGCCGACACTGCGGCGTAGGCTGGCTTGGACACGTCTCGTATCCGTTTAAAAAAAAACCGGTGCGGGTCGTGACATCCTTCATCTCTGACTTGAGTTCCCATGTCGACTCTTCCGCCGCATGGTTCCTCCAGAGTACGCGTACGAGAGGGATTACCCAATTTTGAAGCAGTTTATCCTTATTCTCTAGTATTTGTACTGGCTCTTCCGCATATGATAAGTCCGCCTTCAGATTCAGCTGACCAAAATCTACCACATGGTTCGGATCATGCACGTACTTCCGCAATTGAGATACGTGGAAGACATCGTGTACATCCAAAAGCGTCGTTGGCAAAGCAATTTTGTAAGCTACTGGGTGACTTGCTTCAATATTTCGAAAGGACCCACAAATCTTGGACTCAGTTTTTCCTTTACACCGAATCTAGTAACTCCTCGCATGGGCGTCACCTTCAGGAACACGTGATCGCCCTGCAGGAACTCAAGTGGTCTTCGATGAGTGTCGGCATAGCTCTTTTGTCGACTCTGTGCAATCTTCAGTCTTTCTCGAATTAGCTTGACCTTTTCCACAGTCTATTCCACCAGCTCCGGGCCGAGTATCTGCCGTTCCCCGACTTCATCCCAGCAAATGGGCGATCTACACTTCCGGCCGTACAAAGCTTTATACGACACCAATTGGATGCTGGACTGGTAGCTATTATTATATGCAAATTTTGCCAATGGATGTCCCAACTTGATTTTAAGTCGATCGCACAAAGTCGAAACATATCTTCGAGAATCTAGTTCACCCACTCTGTTTGGCCATCGGTCTGAGGATGATAAGCTGAGCTGAACTGCAACTTAGTCCCCATAGATGACTGAAGACTACAACAGAAGTGTGACACGAACCGTCCATCCCGATCCGAGATGATAGATACTGGTACCCCGTACAGCCGAACGATTTCGTCAAGATAGATCTGAGCAAGGCGGTCGACGCTCCAAGTAATTTTAATGGCTATGAAGTGCGCTGACTTGGTTAGTCGATCGACGATGACCAAGACGGCGTCGTTCCCCCGTGGTGTCCTCGGCAGGCTAACAATAAAGTCCATAGTGACATGATCCCATTTCCATTCTGGAATAGCAAGGTTCTGCATCTCCCCGCCCGGTCTCTGATGCTTAGCTTTCACTTGCTGATAGGCCATGCATTGTGACACGAAGAGCACCACATCTCTCTTCAACCCGTGCCACCAGAAGGTTGTGCGGAGGTCCTTATACATCTTGGTACTACCTGGATGCAATGTATATTTCGCATAATGTGCCTCCGATAATATCTCCTTTCGTAGTTCTGAATTATCCAGAACACATTGTCGGCCATTCAATCTCAGCACGCCGGTCTTATCTTCCGCAAAGTCGGTCGCACTACCTGTTGAAATTCGCTCACACATTTTCTTCAGGTACGGATCATCCTTCTGAGCGGTCTTGATCTTTTTCAGCAAACTCGGCTATAACTGCAGTTGCGCCAATCGTACATCCCTGAATCGAACCCGGAGGTCGATACCCATTTTTTCTTGGTCCTGTAGTAGTCTGCGGTTGATGGATAGCGAGGCAAGATATTTTCGACTCAGAGCGTCCGCCACCATATTTTCCTTGCCCAGAGTGTAGTCGATCGTCAAGTCATAGTCTTTGATCAGTTCGAGCCAACGCCTATGTCGTAAGTTCAATTCCTTCTGGATGAAGAGATACTTGAGGCTCTTGTGGTCGGTATAGATCGTGAATGCCACGCCATACAGATAGTGACGCCACAATTTCAACGCGAACACAATCGCCGCTAACTCCAAGTCGTGCGTAGGATAGTTCTTCTCGTACGGCTTCAACTGTCTGGAGGCGAAGGATATCACCTTGTCTCGCTACATGAGCACACATCCCAAGCCCTGGCCTGAAGCATCATTGAATATCTGAAAACCCTCTAGCCCATCCGGAAGTGCGAGTATAGGGGCCAAAATTAATCGCTGTTTTAGCTCCTGGAAGGAAGCTTCACAATCATCCGACCACTCATACACGACTTCCTTTTGAGTGAGGCGAGTCAATGGCGATGCAATCTTCGTGAAGTCTTTCACAAAGCGTCGATAGTATCCCGCCAAACCAAGAAAGCTTCGAATGTCACTAGCAGACTGTAAGCTCCTAGATTTTAAATTATTTTTATAATTTTAAATAGCATTTATATCTTTAAAATGAGTTATTATAATTATTAGAAATTTTATAGAATTTTTAAATGATTTTTAAAATAATTTTTGAAGCTAAAAATATCAAATTACAATTTATTAAATTATTTTAAATACGTTTTGCAATTAATTTAATTGTTTTATAGCAGTTTGTAATAATCGATTTGTCTGTGCAAATTTTAATTTGCACTGAACATAGCGGGGGGGAGGGAGGCTTTATGTAAATTGGATTTTGCGTAAACCTAAGGCGGTGGGTGTTTTAGTAAATACCTATTATTGGGAGGGGGGTTTTGCAAATCGACCACCCGATCACCGCCTTTGTCCCGACTAACTCCGTCGACCTCGGCCTAAACCCTAACCCTAATTTCTAATTTACTGGCCGAAACCCTAATATAAAACCTACTCCAGCCCTATAAATAGCCTCCGACCTAAACCCTAACCCTAGATGACCGTCCCGACCACCTTAGCCACGCCATAGCCCCCTTCTTCTTCGACGAGCTCGCCGGAGTTCGCCCTTTGCCAGCGCCACTGCTACAGCCACCGCCGTCGTGATCCACCACCACCACCTTGTTCGCCTCAGCGAGATGAACCCAGCGCCACCCTTCGCCACCGACCCCGACGCCTACAGCCGCCGCTAGTACCCCCGAAAGCCACCATTCGACGGACACGTACGTGTCTTTTCTTCTATGTGTCGAGTCGTGTCTCGTATTCGTGGGTGTGGACTCGCCTCGTGACAAGGAACCCAGTGATACACGTGGACACGAGAAACTCGTGTCGTGCGTATCGTGCACCCTTTGGACACAGGACTCATGTGTCTTCGTGTCTCTAACTGTCAGGACACGAAGACACAGAACCATTGGGCTAATGGGTTGGTTATCGAGTTTGGTTTATTTTCCAACCCGTTATTCTATTTCATAATAAAACTAATCTAAACCCTAACCCGACCAGTAAGCTCGAGCTGGCCCCCTGGTCAGCCGAGTGGCGCTCAGACCTACCCCTGTCCCAGCGGGCCGAGTTCGAGCCCCCCTTTTGTGTTTTGTTTTATTTTATTTATTATATATATATATATATATATATATATATATGTATATATATATATATATATATATATATATATATATATATATATATATATATATATATATATATTTATATATTTTTTTATGTATTTTTTTTATATATATATTTTTTTTATGTATATGTATATATATATGTATATGTATATGTATTTATGTATATATATATTATTATATATACTGTTATATATATAATATATATACTGTATTTATATATATATATATATATTTTTTTTATTTATATATATATATATATATATATATATATATATATATATATATATATAAATACTTTATATATATATATATATATATATAT
This sequence comes from Iris pallida, assembly GCA_029216955.1. Lineage (NCBI taxonomy): Eukaryota > Viridiplantae > Streptophyta > Magnoliopsida > Asparagales > Iridaceae > Iris > Iris pallida. The sequence continues at coordinate 22,049,480 of JANAVB010028196.1, read as the reverse complement.
ATATATAAAGTATTTATATATATATATATATATATATATATATATATATATATATATATATATATATATATATATATATATATATATGTATATTTATTATATATATATATATGTATATATATATATATATATATATATATATATATATATATATATATTCATTATATATAAATAAATATATATATTTATGTATATATATAAATGTATTTGTTGTATATGTATATATATTTCAAATACAATTTTTATGCAAGATGTTATTATATATAAATTCACATGTTATTTTATTACATAATTTTATGACTAGTATATTTTACCCCTTTAAAATATATTATTAAAATACCTTGATGAATATTTTAATTATTGTATTTTATTTATCATGGTCATTTGGTGTCCAAACCTAGCATGGGTTTTTGGGCCCAAATGTGTCTAATATATTCAAAGTCTGAACAAGTCATATTGGACTTGATTCATGACTTTGGATTCCGTGTCTGGACTTCGGTTCAATTTCGAATACGTGGATAAAATATTAAATAATTAATTATTTATTTTTCAGAAATTGTTACTTGCTGATTTTGAATTTATATATATATATATTAAGTGTTGTAAGTTTTGTTACTTCGCTCCTAGTCTGGTTGCAGACCCAGAGGAGATGACATGTAGGTTTTGCCATGGTCTAGTTCCAGACATTGGCATTCTTATAGTAGCGAACGGGACGACTGACTACTACCAGAGCCTAGAGTTGGCCCAGAGCATAGAGGAGCGTCTTCAGTCTTGCAAGTGGCCGGCTCCTGTACACCACGAGGGACCTTCCAAGCGTCAGGCTTTCCAGCCGAGAGCACCGGCATCGCACCAGCAGACTTACCGTCCTCCCACACCACATCACCCAACCCCGCCAGTTAGAGCCCCGGGACCCCGGCAGCAGAAGGGAGGTGTGTGTTCATTCTGTAGAAGGCCAGGCCATGATGCTTCCATCTGTAGGAAAAAGTTGGGGCAGTATTTAGCTTGTGGGTCTATCACCCATCAGCTTCGGGACTGCCCAGTAGCGAGGGTACCAGGTACCGGACCACCATCTAGAGGACCGTCGCTTCCGACTTAGCAGCAGAGGTTTGGGCAACATCTGCAGCAGCAGAAGGGACCCCAGGGGAAGGCTTATAGTCTGGCTCTTGAGACGGAGCCGGAGCAGGTTTCGGAGCCAGATTATTTGGCTGACGTCATCACAGGTCATGTTTATTTGCATACTTTTCTAGCTCTATGCTTGTTTGATTCCGGTGCATCACATAGCTTCCTGTCATTATAGTTTATGCATAAACACCACTTAGTAGCTACACCTACCGAGGAGACGAGTAGAGTAATAACAGGAGGCGGACCAGTACCCATTAGGACTATCTATAGATGCTCTATTAATATAGTTGGGAGAGAGTTTAGGGGATGATTCTTTGTGATGCCACTCCCCGGGTACGATATCATATTGGGGATGGACTGTCTTAGCTATGCTCACGCAGCTATAGATTGCCATGAGGGTAGTATTCTGTTCAGTCCCCAGGCACGGCACCATTCAGTGTCAGGAGGACAGGGTCGGAGATCAGCCTAGAGCCGAACTGTTGTGCGATAGTTGGGGAGTTAGCCCCGCCATACCCTATCATTAGGGAGTTTTTGGATGTATTCCCAGAGGATCTTCCAGGACTTCCGCCTGACAGAGATGTAGAGTTCACTATAGATTTAGTACCGGGTTCATCACCAGTATCCCGAGCTTGCTATAGAGTGAACCCCAAGGAGGCCGTAGAGATGAAGGAGCTGATTGATGACCTGTTGAAAAAAGGGTTTCATTCGATCTAGTGCTTCTCCATGGGGAGCGCCAGTACTCTTTGTACCGAAGAAGGATGGTACAGTCCGGTTGTGTATTGACTACCGGGCGTTGAATACCATCACCATCAAGAACAAATATCCTCTGTCCAGGATAGATGATTTGTTCGACCAGTTGAGTGGGACAAAAGTATTTTCCAGGATAGATTTGAGATCCGGTTACCACCAGGTGAAAGTCAGGGCTGCAGACGAGTCGCCATTTTGTTTGCAAAAACAAAAGTTCTTTTTATTTCATAAACTTTGTAAGAAGATTACAATTAAATTCTGGGAAAGTACAACTATAGGAATCCGATCTGAAGACGATCGCTTTATCCCTTGGACGATGTGAACTTTGAAGACGATAGCCTCTGAAGAATGCAGCAGCACTTGGACAAGAACTTCTGATCTCTGTGATGATCTTGAATGATCTGATTCTGATAATGAAGGACTTGAAACTCTATTTATAGAGTTCTGGAAAATAACTAATTAGTAGTTATTTCTGGATTGTGCAGACTGGATTGTGCAGGCATTGGACTGCACAAACAGCGAACTGCGCTGGCAGTTACTCGATCGTGGCTCAACTGTATTAGATGCGTGGCATTGTTTGATTGAAATACGCATGGTCGTGTACAGACGATTGCCACATGGAAAGCAATTAATAGCATGTTGGCCACGTGTACAATATCAGTTATCTTGATGGATTGTGCTGCTTGAACTGCGCTGGGATCAAACTGCGCTGAAGAGGATCTAGCAGACTGTACTTCGGTTTGGCTGGCAGATTACGCTGGCTGTACAGCTGTCCTCGAGCGCTGTGCTGCACAAGAAACGAAAGGACTCCTCGTTTATCATGATGTCAGCTGTCAGAAGATCGAATTTTTGTCAGGTAATGATGACGTTGCCACGTCAGCATTACGCGCTTGGATATTGGCGCAGTTCAACCTTGCGCAGTTTATTTGTTGCGCAATTTGCTTCCTGCGCAGTTCATTTGAAGGGTGCGCCATTTGATTTTTATTGCTTTTTTGATGGGTGCAACTTGATTTTTAGGACCTACAATCCAGAAGATGGCGTTCAATACGAAGTATGGGCAGTACGAGTTTTTGGTGATGTGTCATGACCCGCACCCTTATGAGGGGCACGTGGGTACGTCCAGCCTACGCCGCAGTATCGGCGGTAGAATGTTGTATATAACGCCTGTAAATACTACGACTAACAGTATAAAGGTACATGTACAGTATATACTCTCCGAATGGAGGTGACATATCAATACAGTCTCAATCACAGAATAAAACTAAGGTAGATAGCTCAGAAAGAGAACACGTGATAGATGAAAGAGTAATAAGTCCAGAGTCCAATACAAGCCCAGATATATACAACATCACAGGGTCTCAAAATATAATGTAGAAGCTACAGTCTGATAAAGCTAGCTGGATCGCAGTCCAGTCAAACCTAGCTAATCTACACTACTCTGGAAGTACAAAATCCAGTAGCTCTACTATAAGGCCACAATCCAAGGCTACTCCATCTGACTCGAGCCCATAATAGGTCGAGCAGTCCGACTCAGAATCATCTGTAATATATCATAACGGTATCCTGTCAGGAAAATGAGCAAGTACAAACACTAACAGCAGTTCTATGTGAATTGACAAATTCTATAAGAGACAGTATAATGAACTACGAGACAAAGATATATGAAAACTTGGGAACCGTTCGAAAGCCGAGTTACAACCCTTAACCAAATAAGGACCGGGGCTGTAACTCTTCTCCCGAGCAGAACTTAGTCTCCAAATCAAGGTACAATGTAAAGGCAAGTAGAGCATGTGAGTAACTGTATATCATGGCATGGTGAGAAAATACTGAAAGTAGAACAGAACAGGATATACGATAAGATAAAGTAAATATAAAATATGACCTGAATTATTAGAGCGATATGTGATCGGCTTAGGATAAGTGACAGGACAGGCTATCCACTTGGCCCGGCAATCCGCGGTGACCTCAACGGAAAGTCATGCCGGCCAACCTGGATAACGAGCACAAGGTAAAAGGATCTCGCTACACCCTTCGTGAGGGAAGAGTGGCACGAGCACATGAATAGTGACAGGGTGGCTTGTATCACATAGCCCCTAATAATTCCCCATCCCCGAATAGTACAATGGATCTGGACATGACACGTCATGGCACGTGATTCCGTAAGAGGGTAGCAAATCCCCTTAGAAATCGGTGTCTATACAAGTACAAGGAACAAGACAGGAAGTGTACCAATATACCCAGAAATCCAGGAACAACATCTCATGTCATGATCCAACGTGTACTAGTCCGTGAACTATCGTGACTGAGAATCAAGTAAGACACTACGACTGAATCAGATATAGCAGATATCAAGATAATAAAAACTATCAGTGAATGTACTCGCCTGCTGTCCTGAGTTATAGGGTATGTTAATGCTCAGAGCAGTAATCAGAAACCTAAATATGAGATATTACATGTTAATTTAGGTTTAAACAAGTTTAAGAATGATTCACAATGAATGATATGAAATCTAGGTCAAACTAGGTCTCACTGAGTCACACTAAGTCCTGTCAAGTCAATCTAGGTCAAATCAAGTTATATCAAGTCAATCTAAGTCAGACCAAGTCAACTCTAGGTCATACCAGTCATCGTAAGTCAAAACAAGTCGAAGAAAGTCAAACGGGGTCAAGAGTTGGCCTACAGTTGACCTTTGGTCAACTGGTCAACCCTGGTCAACTTTGGGTCAACCCTAGGTCAAACTGGTCAAATGTTGACCAACAGTTGACTTTTAGTCAACTGGTCAACTCTGGTTTGGATTTGGTCAAATCTAGACAAAGTGTTGACTCACTCACAAACCCTCTCTAATTTGATTTCCTACATTCCCTTCTCCTTATTCTCCGTCTTATTCTCCTTATTCTCCGTCTCCTTCTCCTTATTCTCCATCTTATTCTTCTTATTCTCCGTCTCCTTCTCCTTATTCTCCATCTTATTCTTCTTATTCTCCGTCTCCTTCTCCTTATTCTCCGTCTCCTTCTTCTTATTCTCCGTCTCCTTCTTTCTCTGTGTCACGCCCCAGAACCAGAATACTGGAGAGCGGGGGCAGACACAGCCAGCTACGTATATTGAAATAGAATACATCTCAACTATACGGTCACGGCTGTCTAGATATGAGGGTTTACTACAAGCCAGCAGTCTCTTAAGGTCAAGCCTATTGTCTCAATCTCAAACAATTAACAGAGTTACAAGATGTTAGAGCATCAAATATATATATATAAGGCGTCCCAAATATTACATATATTTGATGCTCTAACATCTTGTAACTCTGTTAATTGTTTGAGATTGAGACAATAGGCTTGACCTTAAGAGACTGCTGGCTTGTAGTAAACCCTCATATCTAGACAGCCGTGACCGTATAGTTGAGATGTATTCTATTTCAATATACGTAGCTGGCTGTGTCTGCCCCCGCTCTCCAGTATTCTGGTTCTGGGGCGTGACACGGTTTAAGTGGTGGCCCATGCAGGTCTTGTCAATCAAGAGATGTGAGGGATTACCGAATAGATGTCTCAATCAATATTCGCCCTTGATCTCTGCTCGTATCTTCAAATCCCTGAGATTCTTGACCTGATCACATGCTTGTATCATTGATCTGTCCTGGTCCTTTCCTTACTGTTTCCTATATCGTCTTCTTCAGCGGCATTACTCCCGGACCTGCCAACCAGCCAGAGGGAGCTCGGCAAGCACCCCAGCGCCAGGAAGATCAAGCTCAGCACTCTGGAGTAGCCTCCCGAGTTATGCTTTCCGGAGGCTCAGAACCTCCAGTTCAGGCAGCTCCGCCCGTTCAACCAGCTAGACAGGATGAGGGACCTTTGGTAGAGCTTATCAGAGAACTGCTTGCATCCCAAGATCGTCGAGGCGACGCCTTGCACCAGGAAGTTCATGATGCACTAAACCGAGGAGGTCCCCAAGGGAATCAGGCGGCCAACAGTTTCAAGCGCTTGAACCCTCCCTTCTTTGAGGGCAGTAAAGATGCGATTGCCGCAGACGCTTGGCTTCAGGATACCGAGGTGGTTCTAGAAGCAGCTAGGACACCTGAGAATAAGAAGGTGGCCGTGGTACGGCTACAGTTGTTAGACTTGGCTCGCGATTGGTGGGCGGCTCAGGCCATGGGATTAGCAACACCAGTCACTTGGGTGACGTTCAGAGAGAGATTCCAGATAAAGTACTTCGATGCGGTGGCACGGTACGACCTGCAGACCCGGTTCACCAACTTGAAGCAAGGAGGCAGGACGGTCGATGGCTATGCGACCGAGTTTTCCAGGCTGAGTAGGTTCGCCCCCACCTTGGTGGCAACCGAATTCGATAGGGCTCAACGGTTCCAGCAGGGACTGCATTTAGAGATATTATTGGCTGTGGAGCAGTTCGAGCACCAGACGTTCGATGCAGTGTTGAAGGCAGCAAGGAGGCATGAGTATACCTCCCGGAGAATTGTGGACAGGACCGGAGGCAGGAAGCGGTCCCACAACCAGATGCACCAATCTTCAGCTCCAGCCCCGGCAGCTAGGGGTATAACTATTGGAACTCCGAGGCGGGCGGCCTCAGTGACGTCGGTTCAGCATTCGACCCCGACGTACCCACAGCAGCAGAAGCAGAAGCAGTCTTCCGCGGTGGGATGTTCTCATTGCGGGAAGCCGGGCCATGTAGTGGCAGAGTGTCGCAGGGCACAGGGATTGTGCCTGGCTTGCGGAGGAGCAGATCACAAGATAGGGACCTGCCCGAATAGGGGAGGTCCATCATCATCCAATCTTTCTAGTTCTTCGGTGAGAGGACCAGCTCCAGTTCCAGTCCAGCAACAGCAGCAACAGCAGTACCCGAGGCCATTGGCGCCCCAGGCCCAGGCCTTCCAGCAGCAGTTCACCCAGGCTCCAGCACAGAACCGACGGAGGGGATTCCAGCAGAGGGGACCCGCAGCTAGAGGTCAGGCTATGATGATGACCATGGAAGAAGAAGTTGCACCAGGTGAGGTAGTGGCAGGTACTATTCTCGTCAACACCTTTCCAGCATCTGTATTATTTGATTCTGGTGCATCGCATTCATTCATGTCTGTACGATTCGCGACACGGATAGGATTGGAGCCCGAGTCATTATCAGTGAGGCTCAATATACTTACTGGTAATGGTCTTGTGGGAGTAGATCGAGTGTTTTTCTCGTGTCGGATCGTAGTTAGCAGTAGAGAGTTCCCCGCTAGGCTCATAGAGTTCCCTATGGCAGACTATGATGTAGTCCTAGGCATGGATTGGTTGAGGAACCATTATGCTAGGATAGACTGCCATGTTGGCAGAGTTGTCTCTAGTATTCCCGGAGAGCCAGAGTTTTCATTTTCCAGAGGCACAGTCGAGCCATCTCCTCCAGTATTGCGGATGGCAGTAGCAGCAGTGCAGTTGCCCCGGATAGTTGAAGAGTTTCCAGATATCTTCCCAGAGGAACTTCCAGGGATGCCACCAGAGCGAAAGATCGAGTTCACCATTGACTTGATTCCCGGGACAGCACCAGTATCAGAGCGAGTCTACAGGATGGCGCTTTCAGAATTGGAGATTTTGTACAAGATGATTGAAGAACTTAGAACCAAGGGATTCACTCGTGCTAGTGGATCGCCTTGGGGAGCCCCGATGCTTCTTGTGAAAAAGAAGGATGGTACGTCTAGGCTATGTGTTGATTATCGTACCTTGAACTCAGTGACAATCAAGAACAAATACCCTCTTCCAAGGATAGATGACTTGTTTGATCAACTCAAGGGGCTTCAGTTTTCTCGAAGATAGACTTACGGTCAGGATACCACCAGATCAGAGTCAGAGAGCAGGACATCCCGAAGACGGCATTCAGATCTAGGTACGGGCATTGGGAGTTTCTAATTATGCCCTTTGGAGCGACCAATGCGCCGGCAGTGTTCATGGACCTCATGAACCGTATTTTTATGCCTTACTTGGATCAGTTTGTGATAGTGTTCCTTGATGACATCCTGGTCTACAGCAAGAGTGAAGCAGAGCACGAGCAGCATCTCAGAGTTGTCCTCCAGATTCTCAGAGAACACCAGTTGTACGCCAAGTTCAGTAAATGCGAGTTCTGGCTCGATCGTATTTCTTACTTAGGTCACATCATTACCAGAGGAGGAGTGGAAGTGGATCCCCAGAAGATTGTAGCTATCGAGGCATGGCCAGTACCCAGCTCAGTAGCAGAAGTTCGCAGCTTTCTTGGATTGGCCGGCTACTACCGGCGGTTCGTCTCTGATTTTGCAAGGATTTCAGCACCGATGACCCAGTTGACCCACAAGGATGTGCCGTTCGTTTGGACAGCAGAATGTCAGGAATCATTTGAGAAGTTGAAGCGAGGTTTGATAACGGCTCCCATTCTCACCCTTCCAGATGGGACCGAAGGATTCACAGTTTACTGCGACGCTTCAGGCAGAGGATTGGGATGTGTTTTGATGCAGCATGGGAAGGTAATTGCTTATGCGTCATGTCAACTCCGTGATCATGAGAAGAATTACCCGACCCACGACTTGGAGCTAGCAGCAGTAGTGTTTGTACTTAAGTTGTGGAGGCACTACTTGTACGGAGACAGAGTGGAGATATTCACTGATCATAAGAGCCTGAAGTATGTCTTCACCCAGAAGGATCTTAATATGCGGCAGAGAAGATGGCTCGAGCTACTTGTGGACTACGATGTGGATTTGCAGTATCATCCAGGAAAGGCCAACGTTGTAGCAGATGCGTTGAGCAGGAGAGCCGGAGTTTATTTCCTGACGGCGCAACCAGAGCTATTGGCAGATCTTCAGAAGATGGGAATTGAAGTGGTTCTTCCTTCCAATGTGGCCTTGATGGCCAGCCTACAGATTCAGTCCACCATAGTTGAGAGGATCCGGACAGCACAGTTAGCAGATTCCAAGATTCAGCGTCTCAGAGCAGAGTGCGAGGCAGGGAGAAGGCCAGAGTTATGTATTCATGAGGATGGTACACTTCGACATGGCACGCGTCTTTGTGTACCCAGTGGAGATATCAGACAGGAAGTCATGGCAGAGGCTCACAGTTCGCAGTACTCCATTCACCCAGGCGGCACGAAGATGTACAGAGATATTCGTCAACACTTTTGGTGGAATGGTATGAAGAGGGAGATAGCCCGGTATGTCTCTCGATGTTTGGTTTGCCAACAAGTCAAGGCTGAACATCAGAGGCCAGCTAGACTTCTTTAACCTTTACCGATCCCAGAATGGAAGTGGGAACACATTACCATGGATTTCGTGACTGGGTTACCCAGATCTCCGGCAGGCAGAGATGCTATTTGGGTCATTGTGGACAGGCTTACCAAGGTGGCACACTTTTTTTTGTTTAGAGTTGGACAGTCGACGGCACAGCTAGCAGAGATGTATCTCAGGCAGATTGTCAGACTTCACGGAGTGCCAGTCAGCATAGTATCGGACAGGGATACGAGATTCACATCGCACTTCTGGCGCAGTCTTCATCAAAGTTTGGGGACTCGTCTCAAGTTCAGCTCAGCGTATCATCCGCAGACAGATGGGCAGTCAGAGCGTACTATACAAACTCTCGAAGATATGTTGCGGTCATGTACCCTTGACTTCGTGGTTCGTGGGAGGATCACCTGCACCTGGTGGAATTCTCGAACAATAATAGTTTCCAGGCCAGTATCCAGATGGCACCCTTCGAGGCTCTGTATGGCAGGAAGTACAGATCTCCGTTAGCATGGGACGATATCGGAGAGAGGTAGATGCTCGGTCCAGAACTGATTTCTCAGACGGTTGAAGTGGTTAGGAGAGTCAGAGATCACCTCCGAGTTGCTCAGGATCGCCAGCGCCATTGGGCCGATGCTCATCGACGTCTCTTAGAATTTGCCGTCGGCGACCATGTATTCCTTAGGATCTCGCCTACCCGCGGCGTCATTCGTTTTGGCGTACGGGGAAAGCTTAGTCCTAGGTATATAGGGCCGTTCGATATTCTGGAGCGAGTAGGCGATGTGTCCTATCGTCTCGCTCTTCCGCCGTCGCTAAGTGAGGTACATAATGTATTCCATGTGTCCCAATTAAGACGGTACATCCCGGACCCGAGCCATATCCTAGATCATTCGGAATTGGTTGTTGGTACCAACCTTTCGTATGAGGAGAGGCCCGTGTCTATATTGGACCGGAGAGAAAAGACGCTCAAGAACAAGACTATTAACTTAGTCCGTGTTGCTTGGGGTCATCACTCTCTAGGTGAGTCAACGTGGAAGCGTGAGGACGACATCCGATCGCGATATCCCTACCTGTTTGACTCGTAAGGTATAATGTCTTCCTTGTGCCTTACGCTTTCCCTTCTTTGCTTGTATTGTATGATTGTATGATTGAACTGCTTAGTGTAGCTTGTTTGTGCTTAGTATAGCTTGTCGTGGCAATCTCTAGCTCCTTGATTAAATTCCGAGGACAGAATTCTTTGAAGGTGGGTAGAGTTGTCACCCTCATTTTCCGTATTCCGTATTTATGCTCGTATTTGGATTTTGGCACGTATTTTATTTTATTTTTTGACTTGCGGATTTTGGTTTCTCGTAAATTGGTTTGGACCATGGCTTGGTTTTATTTTTTGAGTAGGATTGGTTTGGTTTGATTAGGTTTGGTTTAATATGATTGGCACACCTTAACCTACACTCCTCCCTCAACACACCACAACTCCCCCACTTTATAACACCACCTACTTTTCTCTCTCCTCTTTATTCTCTCATTTATTTCTTACAAACTTCTTCTTCTTCCTTCTTCCACACAACTCCCCAACCAATAGGCAAGTGCACCTTGCCAACAAATAAGCACCCAATTTTATTTGTCCATTTGATAGATTAGGACATGTAGATCAACATTAGAACTTAGAATTTTGTGATTTGGAGCTTTCATTCTTCTAGATCTAGGTTTTAACTATTTTCGGAAATCCTTGGTTTTGATCTATTAAATTTTGATTTTTGCTTGTTTTGATGCTTCCATGTGGAAGAGAATTCAATTTTACTCAAGTTAGAACTTTGAAAATCTAGATTTGGTTTCGATTTGACAAAAATATGAAGAATTGAAGTTCTTGGTGTTTTTGGACTTGCTCTCGGCCAGGAAGAACAGCCCCCTGCCTTGCGCTTTTTAGTGCATGGCCGATTGCGCACCCCTGGCCTGTGCTCTTTAGCGCATGGCCGTTTGCGCAGTCACTTGGCCAGCGCTTTGCGCTGCGCTGGACTGCGCTGGCGCAAGCTAGCCATGCGCAATCCAGCCATGCGCAAAGTGACCCCTGCGCAATTCACTTCTGCGCAAACCGCTCCTGCGCAATTCACTTCTGCGTAACCCACCCTTGCGCAAACCACCCTTGCGCAAGGTAACCCCTGCGCAGTCTACCCTTGCGCAAGGTAACCCTTGCGCAAGACAACTCTTGCGCAGCTCTTCCATGCGCAGTACACACCCTGCGCAGACCTACCCCTGACCCCCTTGCACAACCTACTTGTCTATGATGAACTATTGTACACAGCATGGTATGACAAGGAACTAGTATAACATGACAGTGACCCGTAGTGGTGCACTCCTGACACGACCAACCTTACTTGATAGTGGCCCGTCGTGGCGCACCCCTGACAAGTACCCTGACATGATTTACCTTGATAACTTGATAGTGGCCCGTGGCGGCGCACTCTTGACTTGACTTGACTTGATAACTTGACTGGACTTGCCTTGACACCGTGGGGGTTCCTGCTTGCTTGTTTGCACAATCCACTTGTCTTGTCTTGCATCATGTCTAGGACGTGACTTCCTGGGTACAACGGCCAGGGACTCGCGCTAAATTGGATTAGGCTAATTATTAGATCAAACTAGAACATGGAGAATTCCCAGTCACAGGCAATCTCGTTATCTGGGCGCTTTAATGGACTTGTAGCTTGCCGACGAGTAGAGCACATTTCCAGCACACTGTCATGTGTTGCACCCTCTAAGTCACCTAAGGGTACATTTGTCTCCCGGGCGATGTACCCAACTATAACTCTCAACCCGCGGAAGGATAACTGGATGGTCTGCAGGGCTTGGGACTGGGAGTTTCTCACTTGCATCTTGTTAGTAATTAGGCTTGTGATAACCCTAGTTAGTTAAAGTAGTAAGCCGTAGTACTTGCTTGGCCGATTGTGAATGAATGGTGTCCAGCCCTATCTAAGTCTTGTCTAGCCTTGTACCTGGAACTCTTGATCATGATTGTTTTACTTATCTCTAACGATAAATGGGTAGAGGCAGTGAGCTATTCAGGCGAAGGGTTACAATCCCGATCCTTGTTTGGTTTAAGGATTGTAACCTGGCTCCCGAAATGGTTCCGCGTCCCTAGTCATTTATCGCCCTGTGTACCTTACTACTTGTACTTTCTTTTATTCTTTATGTTCTGATATGCTGGCTTTTGTTCTTATTTGTGGCCTCCTTTGTGGCACTTGCTCTTTCTGGGGTTTGACCCAGCTGGTTTTGTGTGGCCAGATTTCGGAGCAGCTCCCGAGGATCTACCGAGCTTCCAGCCCAATGGTGAACACTAGACGGAACCCGGGCTACGAGTGGGTTTTCCTTTTTTGTTTCACCCACTTATATGTAAATTTATTCTTTTGAGGCGTTTAGCCGACGAGCACCTGTTAGCTCGATGCACATTTACTTACTGTCTGCCTACGGGCTGTAAACATGATTAACAAATCCTAGGGTTGATCATGTATGACTGAACTCTTGCTAGTCCTATCATTTTGTACGACTAGCTTCATGATCATCCAATATGTAATATTTGGGACGCCTTATATATATATATTTGATGCTCTAACATCTTGTAACTCTGTTAATTGTTTGAGATTGAGACAATAGGCTTGACCTTAAGAGACTGCTGGCTTGTAGTAAACCCTCATATCTAGACAGCCGTGACCGTATAGTTGAGATGTATTCTATTTCAATATACGTAGCTGGCTGTGTCTGCCCCCGCTCTCCAGTATTCTGGTTCTGGGGCGTGACACTCTGTCTCCTTCTCCTTATTCTCCGTCTCTTATTTTCTTATTCTACGTCTTATTCTTCTTATTCTCCGTCTCCTTCTCCTTATTCTCCGTCTCCTTCTTATTTCTCTGCTGCTCCTAATGCCTAAACTGCTGCTGCTGCTACTACTTCCTACTGCTGCTGCTGCTCTACTTCCTACTGCTGCTGTTGCTATTTTTTATTCCTTCTTCTTCTACTTCTATTCCTCTCTCCCAAACTCTCATTCTCTTCCTCTAAAATCACACACACACATCCATATATATATATATATATATATATATATATATAAACTCACAAACACATATACCCATCTACATATATATATATAGACACTCACACACTCTCTCATATCTATATATAAATACATACACACACACACACATATAGAAATATATATACACATATATATATATATATATTTCTCTCTAAAAAGGAAAACCCCTAATAAATCCTTAAACTAGGTTTTTGGAAAACCTATAAAAGCTATGGTCATTAAGTAGGGAATGGTCTCCTCCACATTTATTGTGAAGGAATAAATACAAGAGAGGAAATTAATGAGGGTTAATGAGCATACCTAGAATTGGTTTCCTTGAGGAAGAAGAAGCTTCAAAAGAAAGAATGAAATGAAGAGAGAGAGAGTTTACTTTGGAGTGAAGTAAAGGGAGGGGGTTTGCCTATACATGGTCGGCCATGGAGGTCTTAATGGATTTGGGTGGAGACCCATTAGACCTGGTTTGGTTTAACTCCAAATTGACTAATTAAGCCTCTAAATGACTAGTTAAGCCATGGGAGTATTGGTTTATGGTTTCTAGCCTAGTTAGGATGGCATGTGGGCCAAGCCCAGCTAGTATATGGGTCCCACTAGTGTCCAGACTACCCGAGTCTCCAACTTAAGTCCAAATTGGATGAAATTCAAACTAAAACAACCAAATCCCTAAAATCCTATAAAATCAATAAAATTCCCAAAAATTATAAAACTTGGAAAAATGACGAAAATACCCCTCATTCGAAAACTGGGGGTGACAAATCTACCAACCTTAAAAGAATTTCGTCCCCGAAATTGAATGAGAACTAACACAGCAACATGAATAGAACAAGGAAGGAAAAGAAGGAATTTACCTCAAGGCTCGAAGAGATATGGGAAACGCTCCTGCATGTCGTCCTCCCTCTCCCAGGTAGACTCACCTGGAGAGTGATGTCTCCATACAACGCGAACCAAAGGAATGACCTGGTTCCGGAGCACCTTCTCTCTGCGATCCAGAATCTCCACCGGCTGTTCTGGATAGCTGAGAGTAGGTCCCACCTGTATCGCTGAATGGTCCAATACATGGCTAGGATCTGCCACGTACCGCCTCAGCTGCGATACATGAAACACGTTGTACACTCCCTCAAGTCTAGTAGGCAAGTCCAGTCGGAAGGCTACTGCATCGATCCTCTCTAAGATGGTGAAAGGTCCGATGTAGCGCGGACTGAGCTTCCCACTGCCGCCAAAGCAAATAGTGCCATGTGTCGGGATATCCTCATAAATACCATGTCACCAACCTAGACACAAGACAAAAACTCAACACACAACTAACAAACAATCACAATAAATACGACAAGAACTGAAACTAACCTCGAACTCTAACGGTCTCCGGTGACTATCGACCCAATGCCACTGCCTATCCTGAGCCACCCGAAGTCTGTCTCTAATCAATCTGACCTTCTCGGCCGCATCCACAATCATCTCCGGCCAAAGAAGCGCCCGCTCGCCGACATCGTCCCAAGACAAAGGAGTACGGCATCTCCGTCCATATAGAGCCTCAAATGGTGACATCTCTATACTGGCCTGGTAGCTGTTGTTGTAAGCAAACTCTACCAGGTGAAGATGGTCCTCCCAAGAGCCCCCGAGATCTAGCACACATGTGCAAAGCATATCCTCCAAAGTCTGGATGGTCATCTCCGACTGCCCGTCTGTCTGAGGATGATAAGCAGTACTAAACTTGAGCGAGGTGCCCAAGCTAGCCTGCAAACTCCTCCAGAAGTGGGAAATGAATCGGCTATCCCGATCTGAAACTATGCTCACCGGAACTTCGTGCAATCTCACGATCTGACGAACATACAGCTCAGCCAGCCTCTCCGTAGACAAACCCACTTTGAAAGGCAAAAAGTGGGCCGATTTGGTCAATCTATCAACTATGACCCAAACCGCGTCCTTCCCTCCTGGTGACCGTGGAAGTCCAGATACAAAGTCTATGGTGATGTTCTCCCACTTCCACTCGGGAATGGGTAGCAGCTGTAGCAATCCACCAGGTCTCTGTCTCTCGGCCTTCACCTGCTGACAAACAAGGCAACGAGATACAAACTGAGCTACCTCGCGCTTTATGCCATACCACCATACGTGCTCTCACAGGTCCCTATACATCTTGTTGGCCCCAGGATGCATAGAATACTGAGAGCGATGTGCCTCCTGAAGAACCTCCTTCCGAAGCTCTCCACGCGGAACGCACAGCCTAGTACCGTGCCACAACGACCCGTCTTCGGCTACAGAGAAATTGTCAAGCAAGCCCGTCCTCACCTGCTCCCTGATGCTCCTCAGGGCAACATCATCATACTGCGCTGACCTGACTCTATCCATCAGCTCAGACTGAATCTGCAAACCCCACATCTGGATCTCCACAATATACAGTGAAACCTCCGGGTCCAACCGGTAATGTAAGAATAGGTGCCGTGATCAACTTCTGCTTCAAATTCTCCAATGATGCCTGGTATTCTGTCGACCAGACGAATAGCACATCCTTCAGTGTCAAGCGGGTCATGGATGCTGAAAGTCTTGCAAAGTCTGATACGAACCTTCTGTAATATCCTGCCAATCCCAAGAAACTCCGCACATCTGCTACGGTCTTGGGTACTGGCCAACTCTCTACTGCTTCTACCTTCTTGGGATCCACTACTACTCCAGTTCCTGATATGATGTGTCCCAAGAATGAAATGTGATCCGTCCAGAACTCACACTTGTTGAGCTTGGCATACAACTGGTTCTCTCTCAGAACCTGTAACACTTTCGTGAGATGGTCTTCATGCTCCTCTTCATTGGCAGAGTATACGAGAATGTCGTCGAGAAATACAACGACAAATTGATCCAAGTACGGCATAAAGATGCGGTTCATCAAATCCATAAATATTGCTCGAGCATTGGTCAAACCAAACGGCATTACTAAAAATTCATAATGCCCATACTTCGACCTGAATGCTGTCTTGGAAATATCCTCCTTTCGGACTCACTTGATGATATCCTGAACGAAGATCTATCTTGGAGAAAACTCTAGCTCTGCTCAACTGATCAAACAAGTCGTCGATCCTGGATAGTGGGTACTTGTTCTTTACTGTTGTCGTATTAAGCTTCCTGTAGTCAATGCACAATCTGGATGACCCATCCTTCTTCTCTATAAGTACCACTGGTGCTGCACATGGTGATACACTAGCTTGGATGAACTTCTTCTCCTTCAGTTCCTCTATGTGCTGATACACCTTGGCCTGCTCCGAATCTGCCATTCTATAAACTAGATCTGATATCGGTTTAGTCCCAGGTGCCAATTCTATACTGAACTCAATATCTCTAACCGGTGGTAGACCTGGAAGTTCTTCGGGAAATACATCTAGAAACTCTTCAACTACCTTCGGAACTTGAACTTCTTTCATTGTCGTTACTACTCCTTGCTCTCGTTGAGTTACCACTTATCTAACTAAGGTAAACCGCTTCATTCCTGGAATTTCAAAAGATAGACTCCCTCTACGACAATCTATTGTCGCATGACTATCTTTCAGCCAGTCCATGCCTAAGATAACGTTATAATTTCCAACAGAAAATTCTATCAACCTGGCGGGTAAGGAATGCCCGCAAACTACAACGCTACACGCTAGAATAACTCTACTAACTCCTACGAGCCCATTACCAGTGAGTATATTTAATCTCCCTGGCAATGCCTCGAATTCCATTCATAGTCGTGTCGTAAATTGTGCAGATATAAATGAGTGTGATGCTTCCGAATCAAACAATACTACTGCGGGATATGAGGCGACGAGAATGTTACCTGCCATAACATCTCCCGATGCTAATGCCTCTTCTAAGGACAGATTGAATGCCTACCCTTGACCTCCTTGTTGGTTCCCATGCTGTGGCCTAGCCAGGTGTTGCTGCTGGCCCCTGCCTTGGTGCTGGGGTGGTCTGTGATGTTGCTGCTGCATCGACGGTCCCTGCTGCGGAAACATCTGAGCCTGCGACATGAACGGACGTTGTGCCAATGGCCTCACTGCTACCGCTGGTCCTCGATACTGCCCTGCTCCTGGTACTGACAGAGCAGGAAATTGTTGTACTGGTCCTCCTAACCTCGAATTCATAGGACAGGTGATAACCCGATGATCTGGGCTTCCATATATCAAACACTGCCCGTTCAATATCCGACACACATCTCTAGTGTGCCCTACCTTCCCACAATAAGTGCAGCCCGCTGGGGGTTGCTGGTTCTTCCTCTGCTGCTGTTGCTGCCTTGTTGGTGGTGCTGGCCCTCGCATCGCCATATCGTGAATGCGAACGCCAAGGGATGGTGCTATTGTTCGGGGCGCTACTCCCCCTCCTCCTTTAATCTGACTGTGGGATCTCTTCTGCCCTCCAGTCCTTGCTGCAATCCGCTGAATGGTGATCTCATGCCTTCGGGTTGCCGTCAATACCTCATCGAAAGTCTGGTAGTTGTGCCCCTCTATTAACTGCAAGAGCTCAAGATGAAACCCTTGCTGGAACCTCATAGCCCTCTGGCTCTCTGTTGCTACCATCTCTGGGGCGAACCTACTCAGTCTGCAGAACTCTGCTGCATAAGCATCTACCGTCTTACTAGCCTGCCTGAGATTGATAAACTTCTGTTGTAGCTCAAACTGTGCCACAATTCCATAGTATTTTATCTTGAATCTTGCAGTAAAATCGTCCCAAGAAACAGGATGTCTGATGCACACTTCCTCTGATTCCTACCAATCACGTGCGAGATCCTGAAGTAAGAACTTCACTTGATCCATATATTCTTTCGCCGGCACCTTAGCCGTCGTCAGAATAGTCTCAATATCCTTAAGCCATGCATCTACTGAAATGGCATCTTCCGTGCCCTCGAAACGATGGGGTTTGTACTTGCAAAATTTGGTTGATGCTTCTGAATCTGTCCTTGTACCTCTTTCCAAAGCCGTCTGTAACCCTTGGTTGAGTAGCACATTCTGCTCTTGCAACTGAGCGTGCATGCGTTGCTAGGCCAACATCTGATGTTGTTGAGTAGCCATCATCCCTCTCATGATCTCCAGGAGGGCCGGTGTGTCCACTTCTACAGGAGTAGGTAGAACTATTGGTGGTGTTGGAACTTCTGGATACTGTGGTCCAGCTGCTGGTTCCACTATCACTTCTTCTTGGACGGTCTCTTGAGGTAGTACTGGCCCTTGTTGCTGATCAACATGGTCAGGTTGTCCGTGTTGCCCTTGTTGTTGTTGTCCAGTCCTGGCAGATGCGGACGAAGTGCTCCTAAGGAAAGGGACAAGAGTGCTATCAATCGATCGGACAGGAAAGATCAATGAAGTCTAAGGATACTGGAATGTCAAGCTAGGGTTGAGAACAACGAATCATGAGATCAAGGAGGAACATGTGTGATTGAGACATCCTATAAATTAAAACACCCCACAAGTCTGAAATCAGACCTGCATGGGCCACCACTGAAACCTTGTCACGCCCCAGAACCAGAATACCGAAGAGCGGGGGAGTGACTCAGCCAGCTACGTATTTACGGGTAGATGAATACCGTATAATACGATCAATGCTGTCTAAAAGACGAGGGGGTGCATACTACATGAAAGTCTTACTAGGGTTACTCAACATCTATTGTCTCAATCATTCAAATAAGAAACAGTAAATAGAGAACATGTGAGATAAAGCAGTAAGGCGTCCCAAATGCTCAGTAAAAATGTTCTTGAGATCTGACTTTACAAAACATAGCCAGATGATATAGCAAAGTATACACAATTGTTATCAGCTGCAGTCTGACTTAATTATAATTATGTAAAAGTAAGTACAAGACAATCCGACTAACATGTCGATGTCAAACGGTAATGTATAAAGTAAGTAACAAAATGACCGGGGAAGTAAGGAACCCACTCGTGTCCTCCTGCGATCATTCCTCTAGTATTGACCATCTTGGAGGTAGAAGTAAGCTGAGTCCTCGGGAACCGGCTCTAAATCTGGCCATGCAAAACCAGAGAGGTTAGACCTCTAATAGCAAGTACCGCAAGGGAGCACGATTATGAGAAATTAGAACCAGTAATAAGAAAATATGATAAATAGATCTCTGCTTGCTACTGGGATTCACGTAACATCATGACACTTCGAACCAACTTCCCAACCAAACAAGGACAGAAGTTGGCCCGTCATGTCCTGACATTCTGATCATCTCAGTTAGTTAACAGAGTAGGTACAGTACACAAACAAATTAATTTAAACGGCCATTCAACTACTACGGCTTGCTACTGTAAGTTCCAAGTTACCTTAGAATTATGCAATAAGGATTCCTCAGTTCTTACTATGTACGAGCAAGGCTAGTCTACCCAATCAATCAATTGTGCCAATCATGAATTAGATGAGTCCCAGCTGGACGCCCGTCATCAATATACAATAAATAATATAAGCAGATACCGCTCCCTGCCCGTGTGGCAGATTTGTAGTATCTGTGGGAACCAGCCGGCATGTCGGAACATAAATTGTCCCAAGGATGGCTGCCATGTAAGAACTCGAAAATCTATTCTATCCATGCAATCGTTATTTTATTTAACTTAGTAGTCCCTATGTTAAGTGAAATCCCATGCCGTGGATCATGGTCATTTAGAATGAGTACTTTCGTACAAAGTACGATATGTACAACTCTACAACGATGCCCGTGCGGTTAGGTTGTAAGACCTCTTAAATAGCGTAATGTAACAATTAAACCTAGCTACGGAATAATCATGCCTTGATCATAAAGTACACATGCTGCTTTTGTAGAAAAATAAATTAAAGTCTGTATGTGCCCATATGCCAATATTCGGGATCGGCCAGTCGATTGCAATAGTTCATACTTAATATGAATGTGTCTCATTCAATTCCAATAAGACGACTAGCCAGTCTCTTAGTTCCAATTAGGAACGCATGATCAATCATTTAGTCAAGGTAACAATCAATGACAATTTGTGACAAGGCATGAAAATCAACTAGTATTTAGTATGATCGAGTCTATAACTCTCAGGGTTAAGTTCCAGTCATTCTGGTTATCCACAAACCAAATTAAGACACATGGTACATTCCACACGACAATCATGTATTAACCAAATTCGAGTCTATAACTCTCAGGCTGAGCTATGCCATGATGTAAACCCCCAATATTTTTTAATTATTTTAGTGCTTTAAAAATTATTTTTCTATATTATTTAGAATTAATTGGTATATGTACGTAATTATAGATGTATATAATATATGTATGTTTGTGTGCTTGATATTTTAATAGTACTAAATATAGCCTACCTTTGTTACAAAATATTTTTTGATACTTAATTACGAATTATAGAAATTTTTCTTGTGAATATATGCATATATATATATATATATATATATATATATATATATATATATATATATATATATATATAGTTTAAAAAAAAGAAAAAAGAAAAGAAAAAAAAGAATTGTAGTGGTGGGCCGAACCCCCCACCAACAGCAGCAGCTAAAGCTGCGGGGGGGGGGGGGGGGGGCCGACCCCCCTAAACCACTCAAATCCTAACAGCAGCTGCAGCTACAATTGTTCTTAAACCCGAAGCCAATTGTTAGAAACCCGAGCCCCTAGTCCTAATATGAATAGAAGTCAGCGGCAGCAGTATTTAAACTGCTCCGCAAACCTAAACCCTAACTTCACACCAAATCGACAGCCACCCTTCGCCTGAACCTTCCTCGTCCTCATGCGCACGCCTCCGACCAGTCGCCGCCGCCTGACAACCACCGCGCCGCCACGGAGCACCCCAATCCGGCGGTCGAGCAAGAAGACTCCCCTGTTTTCGTACATTCCAGGTACCAATTTCTAGTTGTATTTCTCCCCTGTTTTGTAATGATTTCTCGATCCGTCGCCTCCTAGGCACCGACCACATAATCATCTTCAAACCCCTTCAGGTAGAACCTGGGAAAACCAAAAGAGTGAATCGAGAAATCGATTCAAATTTCCCAAGAAAACTCGCAGAAAAACAGTATAGAAGGCTGTCCCAAACCCATAATTGGAAGCCAAATTCTTGGCTATTCTTCAACAGTTTTGTAAAACTAATTGAACGCATGTGAAGACAACATAACCACGATTAAAACGCAACTTGTAGATCTATATTTCGATTCCTGTGCAAGAATTAAATCCATGTTAAACTTGTGCGAAAAACTGTTTTCAAAATAGTTAATTTCAGAAAATTTCCCCGATACGACGTGCGCTCCGACAAACCGGGCGACGTGGTCGCGTGCTATACACATCAAAAGGCGTGTATGGACATTGCTGACATGTGGGAACTGACGGAACTCAGTTTCGTCGCGTGTGCGCGACGAAATCAACGCGTATCCATCGAGATACCCCCGTATCGACGTTTTACAAACATGCCCATAAATTCGTGTAAAGTCGTCCAATCTAGACGAAACTTGCGCCAACAGGTCCGAATCGAAATTTTGGTCTTGTGTGCCAAGTTTTGTTCGATTCTGAGATGGTCGAATCGAAAACCCTTTTTGGCGGGCCCGCGACCCACTCAAATGGGCGAATTTGTACATGGCTCATCGGAATCCAAAACTGGACATACCGTTGAGTTCCACTCCTCAAATTGAATCCTTAGACATGTAGTTTGATGACTTTAGAGACCATAAACTTTGGCACGCGTTTCGGTGCAAAGCGGGTCCAACGGCGGATATCCTTTTGACCCGAAATTACGATTTTGCCCCTATTTCAGAATTGGACTTTTGGACAGGCATTTCCTAGGTATATCTTCTTCACCGAGATCATTTTTGATGTTTGTTTCAGCATTTGGAGTCATCTATGATTTGTGAGTTTTGGTGCTGACACTTGCTACTCTTGGATTACCCTTCTCGTACCGCAGGCAAGTATACCTTGCCATAGATTCTGATTGTGCTCATTTATTTTCAGTATATTTTATTATTGCATATTTTTTTCTCTTATTTGTCATTTTGTTTCTATTAGGCGTCCAAGTCACACTTGGGTGCAAGCGGTTAAATTTAGTCGTTATATTTATTTATGTCTTTATTTGCATGTCGACCTTGTGTCAGTTGACTACCCTATGAGTATGTGGGGTATTTTCATATCCCCTTTGGCCTTGACACATGTGTATCACGTGATGAGTGAGTTATATAGGATACGGACCTGCGTACTCGACTGGCCATCGATACGTACGGGACGTGCGACGGTTAGGAGGCAACTGCTATTAGTGAGTCGAGTTAGAAGCCATAGCAGTTGCCAACTGGACAGGCTGTGGATACATCTTGGACAGGAGCAGTTAGGGGGAGGGGACAGCTACTAGCGTAGGGGCTATATTTATTTTTACACACTTTGGGGCCGAGAGTGACTCGTATGAGTACTACTTTCTGTCCTGGCCGATAGTGTCTCGGATGAGCGCTACTTGACGGCCACTCTTTATTACTTGCTTACGTGAATCTGTTACAGCCCCTGCGTAGAACGTTGTCCTCTAAAGTGCATCTCACATAGACGGTTAGGAGATCCTGTAGAGTCATAGTTGCATATTTTTACACATTCAGTTACTTGGCATGTTTTCTGTATCTTGTTACGTCCCTCTGAGGACCTGGTGATCTCTCCAGGATTAGACGAGCATGACTATCTAGAGGAGTACGGTGCAGCATTGGATCCATCATACATCGGTGACGAGACATCTCCTGCCCATACTTAGTTTTATTCTTTATTATCTGAGACCATGTATTGAACATATTTTTATCATCTTTTTTGCTGTTTGAGGAGGTTGGACTCCATTTAGTTGAGACTATTTTTCCATAGCTGTTTGGGTGGGAATGTCTATCCGGCTATATTTTGATATCATCATTTATCATATTTAGTGGACTTATTATATTCTCTGTGTTAAGCTGTGGATGAGATTTAGTTATATTATTATGTCTTATCATGTATTATTATTACAGTTTATGTACCAATACAGGGATTACCATATATTGGTGTATTTTTCGTATAAGTACAGCTGGCATGTCTACGTACTTAGTCCTACGTATTTTGGAACTGGAATATTACTTGTTTTTGTGGTGGCCCATGCAGGTCATGTAATATTGTTGGGTTATATGACTGTGCCCAACAAGCCTGCAAACTAGGAATAGGATATAGGATCTCATCCACTTACTACTACCTTCTTTGATCTCTACTTCATCTTCTTTTCCTATAAACTTATTGAATTCCCTTCAGCTTGAAATTGTTCTAACCAACTCTAAATTTTCGTGCCAATATAGGAAAAATCTTCGTAGCGGTCTCACTACTCCCCTTGCCATTACTAACAGGAACACTACAGCTCAAGAGGAACCAGTGAATCTGTAGCAGCTAGCTATGTCCCCGACCACTCCAGCACCATCCGGGCCATCCCTCCATCCAGTGATGACCCCAGCTACGACTCAGCAGACTGGCCCCGAGGATCCTGCACCCCAGGGAGAGTACCTACCACCACCACCACCTTATCCACCTCCGTTCCCACCACAGATTCCACCCCAATATCCACCACAACAGCCACCACAGTATCCACCATCTTATCCGCCCCAGCAGCCCCCACCATATCCATCACCATATCCACCATCATATCTACCCTAGTATCCTCCACAGAATCTACCCCAGTATCCACCCACATACCCCCCACCATATCCCTTTCCATATCCTTCATATCCTCTATAGTACGGGCCACAGGGTGCCCCACAGATCATGCCATAAGTGCTATACCTGCCCCCACAGCATCCCATGTCTCAGACTGGTGGGGCTACCACAGAGCAGATTCTCCAGAGCCTGGTACAGGCTCAGATGCAGCAGAGCGAGGCCATCAGGAGGAGTTTAGAGATAGCATTGGCTCGAGCACCACAAGCCTCTGTGGGTTCCATCGAAGGATTCCGTAACATGAATCCTCCATACTTTAAGGACACTGAAGATGTCATCGGGATCACCAATTGGCTGGTTAAGATAGAGAATCTTCTGGAGGCTTCACAGTTATCCACAGATCTATGGATGACGGTAGTGAAGTTACAGCTGGAAGAAAATGCTTATGATTGGTGGGCCGCAGAGGAGAGGCGGCTAGGAGTTGATCAGACGTGGGAGGAATTTAAAAAACTGTTCAATAAGAAGTTTTTCTTCGACACTGCCAAGGTTGTTTTATATGACCAGTTTCTACACTTGGAGCAGGGGAATATGACAGTTGACGAGTACGACACCGAGTTTAGTCGACTGAGTCATTTCGCACCAGGGTTGGTTACGACAGAGCTGGAGAAAGCCAAACGATTTCATAGAGGCTTGAGTGTAGAGTTGCAGAGGTGCACCAGCTCCGAGTCGAGGGTCTCCCAAGCAGCTGTTCTGGCAGAGGTTAGAACTCAGGAGGCCATAAGCAAGAAGGCGAATCGACGAGTTACATCGACTATGGGATCAACTAAGACCACTGCAGGAGGGCCAGTGAGACGTCCTCCCATACATCAGCATCAGCAGAGGACAGGGCCATACCAGACACAGGAGAAGGTCACTTGCCATTACTGTGGTAAAGTTGGTCATGTTTTGCGAGATTGTAGACGACGGTTGGGGCATTATTTGGTTTGCGGGTCAAATCAGCACCAGGCTAAGGATTGCTCATTTCATAGGGTCACTCCACATAATCAGCAGCAGAGGCCAGCTATTACAAGACCAGGAGCACCGCGACCACCTTTACCCCCTCAGGCAGCCCAATTTTAGCAGGCTAAGGCATAGGCGGGCAACCATAGAGTTGGGAAGGCTTTTGCACTAGCTACAGAGGAGGCAGAATCAGAGGTGGACGTTATTGCAGGTATGGTTTTAGTTGCATCATTTTCTGCCATCACATTATTCGACACTGGAGCCACCCATTCATTCATAGCCACTAGCTTTGCCACTAGATTCAGTATACCCATGTCATCTTTATCTAAAAATATTAGAATCCTCACTGGAGGAGGAGTAGTACCTGTTAGTGGTATTTGTAGAGATTGTCCTGTTGTGATAAATGGTAGAGAGATGAAGGCACGACTTCTTGTATTTCTGATGCCGACGTTCGATGTAGTTCTTGGAATGGACTGGTTGAGCCAGCATTTCGCTCTCATTGACTGCCATAGGGGCAGTATCGTCTTTAGACCACCGAGTGATGCAGAGTTCGAGTTCACCAAAGAGGAAGCCTTGAGGAGCGATGCACCCTCATCGGGGACTCACATGATGATGCAAGATTGTTACCCCCGTTTCCCGTATTTCGTAATTATACTCGAAGTTGGATTTTGGCATGTATCTTATTTTCTTGACTAGCGGATTTTGGATTTCTCGTACATTGGTTCTCGACCCGGCTTGGTTTATTTTGTGGAGAAGGATTGGTTTAGTTTGGTTTATTTTACATTGGAACACCTTAGCCTATGCTCCTTCCTCATTTCCACCACAACCACCCTTTTTATTATCTCCACCTACCTTTCTCTCTCCTCATAATTCTCTCATTTATTTCTTCATCTTCTTCTTCTTCCTTCCTCCACACAACACCAACACCCCTTAGGCAAGTGCACCTTGCCACCACTTGAGAACCACTTTTTATTTGTCCATTAGCTAGATTAGGCCATATTGATCAACATTAGAACTTGACATTTTGTGATTTGGAGTCTCCATTATTCTAGATCTAAGTTTCTTCGATTTTCGGTTTTGCATGGTTTTGATCTATTTAAGTTATATTTTTATGGGTTTTGATATTCTTATGTTGGAGAGAATTGAATTTCACCCAAGATAGAACTTTGCAAAGTCGGATTTGGACTTATTTTGACCAAGTTATAGACTTTTGAAGCTTTGGGTTCAACCCATGGAGTTCTTGCAGATTTGGAGAAGACAGTGAGCAGTGTACGCGAGCTTTTTAGCTTGCGCCACTGAGCTGCACGCGCTCTTTAGCGCAGCGTAGTCCGATCCATACACTGCCTTTTGGGAGCGTATGTCTTGCATACGCTCACTTGGGTGACAAGGAGTCGTATGGAGTCCATACGCTGCCTTTTGGGAGCGTATGTCTTGCATACGCTCACTTGGGTGACAAAGAGTCATATGGAGTCCATGCGCTGTCTTTTGGGAGCGTATGTCTTGCATATGCTCACTTGGGTGACAAGGAGTCGTATTGAGTCCATACGCTGCCTTTTGGGAGCGTATGTCTTGCATACGCTCACTTGGATGACAAGGAGTCGTATGGAGTCCATACGCTACCTTTTGGGAGCGTATGTCTTGCATACGCTCACTTGGGTGACAAGGAGTCGTATGGAGTCCATACGCTGCCTTTTGGGAGCGTATGTCTTGCATACGCTCACTTGGATGACAAGGAGTCGTATGGAGTTCATACGCTGCCTTGATGAGGAGTCATATGGAGTCCATACGCTGCCTTTTGGGAGCGTATATCTTGAGTACTTGCACTGAGCGTATGACTTTTGCACTGAGCGTATGGCCTTTGGCTCACTTGGTCTTATGTCAGCGTGTCAGATTTGGTTTTATTTTCCTTAAGCTTGGCTCTTCTATAGCCCTGTATATTGATATTTTATTAGATATTTTACGCCCATTTTATATTCTTACGCCTTTTGTCATAAACTTGATAATCACGAATTTATGTAATATGGTTGGAAAGGATAACTGAGCCTGACACGATAGTGACCCGTAGTGGTGCACTCCTGACATGATAACCTGACATGACCTGATAGTGGCCCATCGTGGCGCACTCCTGGCAAGTACACTTGGCATGATAACCTGACATGATTATCTCGAATAGCTGTTGCGACGGCTACTTGACATGACTTGACCTGTATAATAACCTGGACACCGTGGGCGATTGTGCTTGTATAAATAAACCAGTCCTGTCTTGCATCATGTCTAGGATGGGACTCCTGAGTACCACGGTCAGGAGTACCTATTGAAATGGACTAAGGCTAATAACTAGATTAATACATTAGTCATGACGAGATTTTCTAACTACAGGCAATCCCGTTACCTGGGCACGCCTTAGGATCTGTAGCCTGCCGTCGAGTAGGGCACATTTCCAGCACACTGTCATGTGTTGCACCCTTCAAGCTACCTAAGGGTACATTCGTTTCCGGACGATGTACCCACCTGAATTCAACTCTAATCTTTTAACCCGGGCAACCTGGATGGTCTGCAGGGCTTGTGGCTGTGGAATAATCTCACTGCATCTTATTAGTAATTAGGCTTGTAACAACCCTAGTTAGTTAAAGTATCAAGCCGTAATTCTTGCTTGGCCGTGAAGTGATTGGACGGAGTCTAACCAGTCTAGTCTTGCCCCGATCCTGTTCCAGATTATTGAATGACCAGAATGCTTGTATTTATTTTACCGATAAATGGTAAGAATTCCAAGTTCTGTTCAGACGAAGGGTTACAACCCCGATCTTTGTTTGGTTTACGGGTTGTAACCTGGTTATCTGAATAGTTCCATGGTTATCTCGTCGTATATCATCCTGGTATATTTTCTTTATTTCCAGTTCTTACTTTTATTTATATCTTGTACTGATTGCTGGTTTTAGCTCTTAAGTGAAGCCTCCTTTGTGGCACTTGCTCTTTCTGGGGTCTGACCCAGCTGGTTTTGTGTGGCCAAATTTCGGAGCAGCTCCAGAGGATCTACCAACCTTCCTGCCAGATGGTGAACACTAGACGGAACCCTGGCAACGAGTGGATTATTTTTGGCTCTTCCACTTTATTGTAAAAATATTCTTTTGAGGCGTTTAGCCAACGAGCACCTGTTTAGCTCGATTGCACTTACTTACTGTCTGCCTACGGGCTGTAACATGATTAACAGATCCTAGGATTGATCATGTATGACTAAATTCTTGCTAGTCCTGACATTTTGTAACGACTAGCTTCATGATCAGCTGAATATATAATATTTGGGACGTCTTATTATTGTATATTTAATGATCATACATCTTGTAACTTTTACTTACTTGCTTGTGATTGAGACAATAGGCTTGTTCATGACCTTAAGAGACTGCTGGCTTGTAGATAAACCCTCATATATCTAGACAGCCGTGACCGTATAGCGAGATGGATTCCATTTCATATACGTAGCTGGCTATGTCTGCCCCCGCTCTCCAGTATTCTGGTTCTGGGGCGTGACATGGTTTAAGTGGTGGCCCATGCAGGTCTTGTAAATCAAGATATGTGAGGGTTTACCGAATAGATGTCTCAATCAGTATTCGTCCTTGATCTCTGCTCGTATCTTCTGAATCTTTGGATTCTTGTCCTGATCATATGCTTGTATCGTTGATCTGTCCTGGTCCTTCCTTATTGTTCTATATGTCCTCTTCTTCAGCGGCATTGTTCATGGTCCTACCGACCAGCAAGGCGGAGCACCTCCCGCGGACCAGCAGTAACCTGGAGATCAAGCCCAGCATTCCGGAGTAGCCTCCAGAGTCGTACCTTCTGGCAGAGAGCCACCAGTCTAGCCAGTTCAACCTGTAGAACATGATGACGGCACTTTGGTAGGACTCGTCAGGACCTTGATAGCTTCCCAAGATCGGCGTGGAGATGCCTTGCACCAGGCAGTGACGGATGCCTTGACCCGGGGTGGTCATCAGGGTAACAGCGCGGCCAACAGCTTCAAGCGCTTGAACCCTCCATTCTTCGACGGTAGTGAAGATGCTATCGCAGCAGATGCATGGCTTCAGGACACAGAGGTGATTCTAGAAGCAGCCAGGACCCTAGAGAACGAGAAGGTGGCCGTTGTGCGCCTACAGTTGTTAGATCTTGCCCGCAGCTGGTGGGCAGCACAGGCCGTTGGATTAGCAGCACCCATTGCTTGGGCAGTATTCAGAGAGAGATTCCAAACCAAGTATTTCGATGTCGTGGCTCGGTATGATCTGCAGACGAGGTTTACCAATCTGAAGCAAGGAGGCAGGACGGTCGACGGATATGCGGCCGAGTTTTCCAGACTCAGTCGGTTTGCTCCCACCTTGGTGGCAACCGAGTATGATAGAGCCCAGCGGTTCCAGCAGGGACTTCATCTGGAGATCTTGTTGGCAGTAAAGCAATTTGAGCATCAGACTTTTGATGCAGTCTTGAGAGCAGCTAGGAGGCATGAGTATACCTCCCAGAGGATTGTGGATAGGGCTGGAGGTCGGAAGAGATCTCACAGCCAGATGAATCAGTCTTCAGCACCAGCCCCGGCAGCCAGAGCCTTGACTATTGGAGCTCCGAGGCGAGCAGCCTCAGTGACGTCGGTTCAGCATTCCACTCCGACGCACCCTCAGCAGCAGAAGCAGAAGCAATCTTCCGCAGTGGGCTGTTCTCATTATGGGAAACCAGGCCATATGGTGGCAGAATGTCGCAGGGCACAGGGATTGTGTCTGGCTTGTGGAGCACCAGACCATAGGGTTGGAGCCTGCCCGAATAGGGGTGGTTCATCATCGTCCAACCTTTCTAGCTCTTCGGTGAGAGGACCAGCTCCGGTCCAGCAGCAGCAGTATCCATTGCCGAGGCCCTTGCCGCCTCAGACCCAAGTGTTCCAGCAGCAGAACCCCCAGCAGTATGCACAAGTCCAAGCCCAGAGTCAGAGCAGGCAGCGAGGATTTCAGCAGAGGGGACCAGCACCCCGAGGGCACGGTCAGGCTATGGTGATGACCGTGGAGGAAGGATTGGCACCAGGAGAGGTAGTGGCAGGTGCTATTCTCGTCAACTCCTTTCCAGCTTCAGCTTTATTTGATTCTGGTGCATCGCATTCATTTATGTCTGCACGATTCGCGACACGGGTAGGATTGGAGCCCGAGTCATTATCAGTAAGGCTTAATATACTTACTGGTAACGGACTTGTGGGAGTAGATAGAGTGTTTTTCTCATGTCGGATCGTAGTTAGCGGTAGAGAGTTCCCCGCTAGATTGATAGAGTTCCCGATGGCCGATTATGATGTGGTCTTAGGGATGGATTGGTTGAGGAACCAGTATGCTAGAATAGACTGCCATATTGGTAGGATTGTTTTTAGCATTCCAGGAGAGCCGGAGTTTTCTTTCTCTCGAGGTGAGGTTGAGCCTTCTCCTCCGATATTGTGGATGGTAGTAGCAGCAGTTCAGTTGCCCAGGATAGTGGATGAGTTCCCAGATATTTTTCCAGAAGAGCTTCCAGGTATGCCTCCGGAGCGGGAGATCGATTTCACTATAGACTTGATTCCTGGGATAGCCCCAGTGTCAGAGATAGTCTACAGGATGGCGCCATCAGAGTTGGAGATCTTGTACAAGATGATTGAAGAGCTTAGAACCAAGGGATTCATTCGTGCTAGTGGATCGCCTTGGGGAGCCCCGATCCTTCTTGTGAAAAAGAAGGATGGTACGTTCAGGTTATGTGTTGATTATCGTACCTTGAACTCAGTGACAATCAAGAACAGATACCCTCTTCCGAGGATAGATGACTTGTTTGATCAACTCAAGGGGGCTTCAGTATTCTCAAAGATTGATTTACGCTCAGGTTATCACCAGATCAGAGTCAGAGAGCAGAACATCCCGAAGACAGCTTTTAGATCGAGATATGGGCATTGGGAATTACTTGTAATGCCTTTTGGAGCAACCAATGTGCCGACAGTATTCATGGACCTCATGAATCGTATCTTCATGCCTGACTTGGATCAGTTTGTGATTGTGTTCTTGGATGACATTCTGGTCTACAGCAAGAGTGAGGCGGAGCATGAGCAGCATCTTCGTGTAGTTCTTCAGACTCTCAGGGAGCACCAGCTGTATGCCAAGTTCAGTAAATGCGAGTTCTGGCTCGATCGTATTTCGTACTTGGGTCATATCATCACCAGAGGAGGAGTAGAAGTGGATCCCCAGAAGATTGTGGCTATTGAGTCATGGCCAGTGCCCAGCACAGTTGTAGAGGTTCGTAGTTTTCTTGGATTGGCCGGCTACTACCGGCAGTCTGTTTCAGATTTTGCTCGAATTTCAGCGCCATTGACACAGTTGACCCGCAAGGATGCGCAGTTTGCTTGGACAGCAGAGTGTCAGAGTTCTTTTGAGCAGTTGAAGCGAGGCTTGATAACAGCTCCTATTCCCACGCTTCCAGATGGAACCGGAGGATTCTCAGTGTATTGTGATGCTTCAGGCAAAGGTTTAGGATGTGTTCTGATGCAGCATTGGAAGGTAATTGCTTATGCATCACGGCAACTTCGAGATCATGAGAGGAATTACCCAACCCATGACATGGAGCTGGCAGCAGTGGTGTTTGCACTTAAGTTGTGGAGGCACTACTTGTATAGAGACAGGGTGGAGATTTTCACCGACCACAAGAGCCTGAAGTATGTTTTCACCCAGAAGGATCTTAACATGCGTCAGAGGAGGTGGCTGGAGCTTCTTATGGATTATGATGTCAACCTGCAGTATCATCCTGGGAAGGCCAATGTCGTAGCAGATGCATTGAGCAGAAGAGCGAAAGTTTATTTTCTAACAGCGCAACCAGAGCTGTTAGCAGATCTTCAGAAGATGGGTATTGAAGTTGTTCTCCCTTCCAGTGTGGCCTTGATGGCCAGTATGCAAGTTCAGTCCACTATAGTCGAGAGGATCCGGATGGCGCAGTCGGCAGATTCCAAGCTTCAGCGACTCAGAACAGAGTGCGAGGCAGGACGAAGACCAGAGTTATGTATTCATGAGGATGGTACACTTCGACATGGTAATCGCCTTTGTATACCCAGTAGAGATATCAGGCAGGAAATCATGTCAGAAGCGCACAGTTCTCAGTATTCCATCCATCCTGGCAGTACGAAGATGTACCGTGATATCCGTCAGCACTTCTGGTGGAATGGCATGAAGCGGGAGATAGCTCGGTTTGTCTCTCGGTGTTTGGTTTGCCAGCAAGTTAAGGCTGAACATCAGAGGCCAGCAGGACTTCTTCAGCCCTTGCCGATTCCAGAATAGAAGTGGGAGCATGTGACCATGGATTTTGTGACTGGACTACCTAGATCCCCAGCTGGTAGAGATGCTATCTGGGTTATAGTTGACAGGCTCACGAAAGTGGCTCACTTTCTTCCATTCAGAGTTGGTCAGTCGACGGCTCAGTTAGCAAAGATGTACCTCAGGCAGATTGTCAGATTGCACGGTGTGCCAGTCAGTATCACCTCGGACCGAGATTCAAGATTTACGTCACACTTTTGGCGTAGCTTGCAAGAGAGTTTGGGAACTCATCTCCAGTTCAGTTCGACATATCACCCGCAGACAGATGGCCAGTCGGAGCGCACGATCCAGACTCTTGAAGACATGTTACGGTCTTGCACACTTGACTTCGGTGGTTCATGGGAAGATCACTTGCACCTGGTGGAATTCTCGTATAACAACAGTTTTCAGGCCAGTATCCAGATGGCACCGTTCGAGGCACTGTATGGTAGGAAGTACAGATCCCCGCTAGCCTGGGATGTTGTTGGAGAGAGACAGATGCTCGGTCCAGAAATGATTGCCCAGACAGTTAAAGTGGTCAGGCGAGTCAGAGATCATCTTCGAGTTGGCCAAGATCGCCAGCGCCATTGGGCCGATTCTCATCGACGCCCTCTCGAGTTTTTGGTCGGCGATCATGTATTCCTGAGGATTTTGCCTAACCGTGGCGTCATTCATTTCGGCGTACGGGACAAGCTTAGTCCTAGGTATATAGGACCGTTTGACATTCTGGAGCGAGTAGGAGATGTATCCTATCGTCTCGCTCTTCCACCGTCGCTAAGCGAGGTGCATGACGTGTTCCATGTATCCCAATTACGACGGTATATTCCGGACCCGAGCCACATCCTGGATCATTCAGAATTGGTTGTTGGTACCAACCTTTCGTATGAGGAGAGGCCCGTGTCTATATTGGACCGAAGAGAGAAGATCCTCAAGAACAAGACTATCAAGTTAGTCCGAGTTTCTTGGGGTCATCACTCTTTGGGAAAGTCAACGTGGGAGCGTGAGGATGATATCCGATCGCGATATCCCGACTTGTTTGACTCGTGAGGTATAATGTCTTTCTTATGCCTCATGCCTTCGATTCCTTGCTTGAATGGATGATTGTCTGCCTAGTTATAGCTTGCATGTGATTAGTATAGCTTGCCATTGCTCCTCTAGCCTCTTGATTTAATTCCGAGGACGGAATTCTTTTAAGGTGGGTAGAGTTGTCACCCCCGTTTCCCGTATTTCGTAATTATATTCGAAGTTGGATTTTGGCATGTATCCTATTTTCTTGACTAACAGATTTTAGATTTCTCGTACATTGGTTCTCGACCCGGCTTGGTTTATTTTGTGGAGAAGGATTGGTTTGGTTTGGTTTATTTTACATTGGAACACCTTAGCCTATGCTCCTCCCTCATTTCCACCACAACCACCCTCTTTATTATCTCCACCTACCTTTCTCTCTCCTCATAATTCTCTCATTTATTTCTTCATCTTCTTCTTCTTCCTTCCTCCACACAACACCAACACCCCTTAGGCAAGTGCACCTTGCCACCACTTGAGAACCACTTTTTATTTGTCTATTAGCTAGATTAGGCCATAGTGATCAACATTAGAACTTGACATTTTGTGATTTGGAGTCTCCATTGTTCTAGATCTAAGTTTCTTCTATTTTCGGTTTTGCATGGTTTTGATATATTTAAGTTGTATTTTTATGGGTTTTGATATTCTTATGTTGGAGAGAATTGAATTTCACCCAAGATAGAACTTTGCAAAGTCGGATTTGGACTTATTTTGACCAAGTTATGGACTTTTGAAGCTTTGGGTTCAACCCATGGAGTTCTTGCTGATTTGGAGAAGACAGTGAGCAGTGTACGCGAGCTTTTTAGCTTGTGCCACTGAGCTGCACGCACTCTTTAGCACAGCGCAGTCCGATCCATACGCTGCCTTTTGGGAGCGTATGTCTTGCATACGCTCACTTGGGTGACAAGGAGTCGTATGGAGTCCATACGCTGCCTTTTGGGAGCGTATGTCTTGCATACGCTCACTTGGGTGACAAGGAGTCGTATGGAGTCCATACGCTGCCTTTTGGGAGCGTATGTCTTGCATACGCTCACTTGGGTGACAAGGAGTCGTATGGAGTTCATACGCTGCCTTGATGAGGAGTCATATGGAGTCCATACGCTGTCTTTTGGGAGCGTATATCTTGAGTACTTGCACTGAGCGTATGACTTTTGCACTGAGCGTATGGCCTTTGGCTCACTTGGTCTTATGTCAGCGTGTCAGATTTGGTTTTATTTTTCTTAAGCTTGGCTCTTCTATAGCCCTGTATATTAATATTTTATTAGATATTTTATGCCTATTTTATATCCTTACGCCTTTTGTCATGAACTTGATAATCACGAATTTATGTAATATGGTTGGAAAGGATAACTGAGCCTGACACGATAGTGACCCGTAGTGGTGCACTCCTGACATGATAACCTGACATGACCTGATAGTGGCCCGTCGTGGCGCACTCCTGGCAAGTACACTTGGCATGATAACCTGACATGATTATCTCGAATAGCTGTTACGACGGCTACTTGACATGACATGACCTGTATAATAACCTGGACACCGTGGGCGATTGTGCTTGTATAAATAAACCAGTCCTGTCTTGCATCATGTCTAGGATGGGACTCCTGAGTACCACGGTCAGGAGTACCTATTGAAATGGACTAAGGCTAATAACTAGATTAATACATTAGTCATGACGAGATTTCCCAGCTACAGGCAATCCCGTTACCTGGGCACGCCTTGGGATCTGTAGCCTGCCGTCGAGTAGGGCACATTTCCAGCACACTGTCATGTGTTGCACCCTTCAAGCTACCTAAGGGTACATTCGTTTTCGGACGATGTACCCACCTGAATTCAACTCTAATCTTTTAACCCGGGTAACCTGGATGGTCTGCAGGGCTTGTGGCTGTGGAATAATCTCACTGCATCTTGTTAGTAATTAGGCTTGTGACAACCCTAGTTAGTTAAAGTATCAAGCCGTAATTCTTGCTTGGCCGTGAAGTGATTGGACGGAGTCTAACAAGTCTAGTCTTTCCCCGATCCTGTTCCAGATTATTGAATGACCAGAATGCTTGTATTTATTTTACCGATAAATGGTAAGAATTCCAAGTTCTGTTCTGACGAAGGGTTACAACCCCGGTCCTTGTTTGGTTTACGGGTTGTAACCTGGTTATCTGAATAGTTCCATGGTTATCTCGTCGTATATCATCCTGGTGTATTTTCTTTATTTCCAGTTCTTACTTTTATTTATATCTTGTACTGATTGCTGGTTTTAGCTCTTAAGTGAAGCCTCCTTTATGGCACTTGCTCTTTCTGGGGTCTGATCCAGCTGGTTTTGTGTGGCCAGATTTCGGAGCAGCTCCAGAAGATCTACCAACCTTCCTGCCAGATAGTGAACACTAGACGAAACCCTGGCAACGAGTGGGTTATTTTTGGCTCTCCCACTTTATTGTAAAAATATTCTTTTGAGGCGTTTAGCCAACGAGCACCTGTTTAGCTCGATTGCACTTACTTACTGTCTGCCTACGGGCTGTAACATGATTAACAGATCCTAGGGTTGATCATGTATGACTAAATTCTTGCTAGTCCTGACATTTTGTAACGACTAGCTTCATGATCAGCTGAATATGTAATATTTGGGACGCCTTATCATTGTATATTTAATGATCATACATCTTGTAACTTTTACTTACTTGCTTGTGATTGAGACAATAGGCTTGTTCATGACCTTAAGAGACTGCTGGCTTGTAGATAAACCCTCATATATCTAGACAGCCGTGACCGTATAGCGAGATGGAATCCATTTCATATACGTAGCTGGCTATGTCTGCCCCCGCTATCCAGTATTCTGGTTCTGGGGCGTGACAAAGATACCCCTCAGTACCCTATCATCACCGAGTTCGAGGATGTATTCCCTGAGAAATTGCCAGGACTGCCACCTGATCGAGACATTGAGTTTTCTATTGAGCTTATTCCGGAAGCCGAGCCTATTTCATCTCGAGTTTATCGGCTAGCACCCAAAGAGTTGGTAGAGATGAAGACGCAGATTGATGACTTATTGGAGAAGGGCTTTATTCGTGCCAGTGTGTCACCGTAGGGAGCACCCGTTCTTTTTGTGCCTAAGAAAGACGGGACAGTGCGCATGTGCATCGACTACAAAGCATTAAATGCAGTGACAGTGAAGAACAAGTACCCATTGCCGCGTATAGACGATCTATTTGATCAACTGAGTGGAGCAAAAGTATTCTCCAAGATCGACTTACGATCAGGCTATCACCAATTGAAGGTTCGTAAGGAAGATATTGCAAAGACGGCTTTTCGATCAAGGTATGAACACTACGAGTTCTTGGTCATGCCTTTCGGTTTGACCAATGCTCATATGGTTTTCATGAATTTAATGAACACGATCTTTCACCAGTACTTGGACAAATTTGTAGTAGTCTTTATAGATGATATCTTGATTTACTCCAAGAGTCAAGAGGAGCATGAGCAACATCTACGGATAGTTTTAGGAACATTGAGGAACGAGAGACTCTTTGCGAAGCTTAGCAAGTGTGATTTCTTTCTCAAGGAGGTATCATTTCTCGGTCATGTTGTTACGGGTGATGGTATATCAGTGGATCCAGAGAAGATCACAGCAGTCGAATCATGGCCCGCTCCCACATCAGCTTCTGAGGTAAGAAGTTTCCTCGGACTTGCGGGTTACTACCGACGGTTCGTAGAAGATTTCTAACGAATAGCGGGGCCTATGACTCGATTAACTTGCCAGGATCAGGAGTTTGTATGGACAGATGAGTGTCAAGCCGCATTCGATGAGTTGAAGAAGCGATTGACCACAACACCTATCTTGACACTACCATCGGGTCTGGAAGGATTTGTGATCTACAGTGACGCATCCGGGAAAGGATTAGGATGCGTATTGATGCAACACGGACGTGTAGTAGCCTATGCATCGCGACAGTTGAGGGTGCACGAAAAAAATTATCCGACCCACGATCTAGAGCTTGCAGCGGTTATCTTTGCTTTGAAGTTATGGAGACACTACTTGTACGGCGAGAAGGTTGATATCTACACTGATCATAAGAGCCTCAAGTACGTGTTCACACAAAAGGAGTTGAACATGCAACAGCGACGTTGGTTGGAGTTGATAAAAGATTACAAGATCGAGCTACATTATCATCCGGGCAAGGCTAATGTCGTGGCAGACGCATTAAGCCGTAAGCCCATGGCACACTTTTTGACTACGCAGAAGGAGTTGATTAGAGACTTGGAGCAGCTTGGTATTGAGGTAGTATTACCTGGAGCCGATGGCGTATTAGCCAACCTCCAAGTACAATCATCATTGGTAGAGCGCATCAAGGCAGCACTGCCTAATGATGCTAGATTTCGACGGCTCAGGGAGAGGACCGAAGTAGGAGAGAAGACGGGATTGAGGATCCACCCCGATGGGACATTGCGATGTGGTGATCGTATTTATGTTCCCAATGGAGAGCTACGGCAGGAGCTGATGGCAGAGGCTCAC
Source organism: Iris pallida (assembly GCA_029216955.1). Lineage (NCBI taxonomy): Eukaryota > Viridiplantae > Streptophyta > Magnoliopsida > Asparagales > Iridaceae > Iris > Iris pallida. The sequence goes on along the minus strand of JANAVB010028196.1, from coordinate 22,011,809 downwards.
AGTTCGACTTACTCTATTCATCCCGGAGGAACCAAAATGTACCGCGACTTACGACAGAATTATTGGTGGCACGGAATGAAGCGAGAGATAGCTCGTTTCGTTGCCAAGTGCTTAGTATGTCAACAAGTGAAGGCGGAGCACCAGAGGACGGCCGGATTATTGCAGCCGCTACCCATTCCCGAGTGGAAGTGGGAGCACATTACTATGGATTTCGTCACGGGTTTTCCTCAGAGTCCTAGGGGACGTGATGCAGTGTGGGTGATTGTTGATAGACTTACGAAGTCAGCCCATTTCTGACCTTTTAGAGTGGGCCAGTCGACAGAGGTATTGACAGAGATGTATATGGAGCAGATTGTGAGATTGCATGGTGTGCCTGTTAGTATTGTGTCGGACCGTGACTCAAGATTTACCTCATACTTTTGGAGGAGCATATAAGAGAGTTTGGGCACTCGATTGAAGTTTAGCATATCATACAATCCGCAGACAGACGGCCAGTCGGAGCGTACCATTCAGACACTAGAGGATATGTTGAGAGCGTGCATGCTTGACTTTGGCGGTTCATGGGAGGACCATCTTCATCTTGTTGAGTTTTCCTACAACAATAGCTATCAAGCGAGCATTCAAATGGCTCTGCTTGAGGTGTTGTATGGTAGGAAGTGTCGGTCTCCTGTTTGTTGGAGCGACATAGGAGAGCGACAGCTATTGGGTCCCGAGTTAGTCTTGAGCACAGTGGAGACAGTGAAGAAAATTCAGGGCCACCTGCGAGCAGCGCAGGATCGTCAGAAGCAGTGGGCAGATAATCGTCGTCGACCCTTGGAGTTCAAAGAAGGCGACCATGTGTTCTTGAAGATATCCCCCACTAGAGGCACGATTCGATTCAGAGGACGTGGCAAGTTGAGTCCAAGGTACATCGGGCCTTTCGATGTCTTGGAACGTGTGGGAGAGGTTGCCTATAGATTGGCCTTGCCACCGTCGCTGGAGGGAGTGCATGACGTATTCCATGTATCTCAGTTGAGGAGGTACGTGGCGGACAGCAATCATGTGCTTGATCACTCCGAGATCACAGTTGGACCGAGTTTGTCGTACGAAGAGCAACCAGTAGGTATCCTCGATCGCCGAGTGAAGGTGTTGCGGAATCAATCTATTCCATTGGTTCGCGTGGCATGGAAGCATCACTCGCCAAGGGAATCTACTTGGGAGCGCGAGGACGACATCCGAAATTGCTACCCGCATTTGTTCGAAGACGAAGGTATGTCTTGCATTTTCAGATCTTAAGTAACTATTATTTTCCTTGCATTACATTTGATCCCCCGACCTTAGTTTAATTTCGAGGACGAAATTTTCTTCAAGTTGGGTAGAATGTAAACCCCCAATATTTTCTAATTATTTTAGTGCTTTAAAAATTATTTTTCTATATTATTTAGAATTAATTGGTATATGTACGTAATTATAGATGTATATAATATATGTATGTTTGTGTGCTTGATATTTTAATACTACTAAATATAGCCTACCTTTGTTACAAAATATTTTTTGATACTTAATTACGAATTATAGAAAATTTTCTTGTGAATATATACATATATATATATATATATATATAACAAAATATTTTTTGATACTTAATTACGAATTATAGAAAATTTTCTTGTGAATATATACATATATATATATATATATATATATATATATATATATATATATATATATATATATATATATATATATATATATATATATATATATATATATATAGTTATAAAAAAAGAATTGTAGTGGTGGGCCGAACCCCCCACCAACAGCAGCAGCTAAACCTGCGGGGGGGGGGGGGGGGGGCGGCCCCCCTAAACCACTCAAATCCTAACAGCAGCTGCAATTGTTCTTAAACCCGAAGCCAATTGTTACCAACCCGAGCCCCTAGTCCTAATATGAATAGAAGTCAGCGGCAGCAGTATTTAAACTGCTCCGCAAACCTAAACCCTAACTTCACACCAAATCGACTGCCACCCTTCGCGTGAACCTTCTTCGTCCTCACGCGCACGCCTCCGACCAGTCGCTGCCGTCTGACAACCACCGCGCCGCCGCGGAGCACCCCAATCTGACGGTCGAGCAAGAAGACTCCCCTGTTTTCGTACATTCCAGGTACCAATTTCGAGTTGTATTCCTCCCCTATTTTGCAATAATTTCTCGATCCGTCGCCTCCTAGGCACCGACCACAAAATCATCTTCAAACCCCTTCAGGTAGAACCTGGGAAAACCAAAAGAGTGAATCGAGAAATCGATTCAAATTTCCCGAGAAAACTCGCGAAAAAATAGTATAGAAGGATGTCCCAAACCCATAATTGGAAGCCAAATTATTGGCGATTCTTCAACAGTTTTGTAAAACTAATTGAACACATGTGAAGACAACATAACCACGATTAAAATGCAACTTGTAGATCTGTATTTCGATTCCTGTGCAAGAATTAAATCCGTGTTAAACTTGTGCGAAAAACTATTTTTAAAATAGTTAATTTCAGAAAATTTTCCCGATACGACGTACGTCCCGACAAACCGGGCGACGTGGTCGCACGCTATACACATCGAAAGGCGCATATGGACGTTGTTGACGTGTGGGAACTGACGGAACTCAGTTTCGTCGCGTGTGTGCGACGAAATCAACGCGTATCCGTCGAGATACTCCCGTATCGGCGTTTTGCAAACTTGCCCATAAATTCGTGTACAGTCGTCCAATCGAGACAAAACTTGTGCCAACAGGTCCGAATCGAAATTTTGGTCCTGTGTGCCAAGTTTGGTTCGATTCTGAGAAGGTCGAATCGGAAAACCTTTTTGGCGGGCCCGCGACCCACTCAAACGGGCGAATTTGTACATGGCTCATCGGAATCCAAAACTGGACATACCGTTGAGTTCCTCTCCTCAAATTGAATCCGTAGACATGTAGTTTGATGACTTTAGAGACCATAGACTTTGGCACGTGTTTCGGTGCAAAGCGGGTCCAACGGCGGACATCGTTTTGACCCGAAATTACCATTTTGCCCCTATTCCAGAATTAGACTTTTGGACAGGCATTTCCTAGGTATATCTTCTTCACCGAGATTATTTTTGATGTTTGTTTCAGCGTCTAGAGTCATCTGTGATTTGTGAGTTTTGGTACTGACACATGCTACTCTTGGATTGCCCTTCTCGTACCGCAGGCAAGTATACATTGCCATAGATTTTGATTGTGCTCATTTATTTTCAGTATATTTTATTATTGCATATTTTTTTCTCTTATTTGTCATTTTGTTTCTATTAGGCATCCAAGTCACACTTGGGTGCAAGCGGTTAAATTTAGTCGTTATATTTATTTATGTCTTTATTTGCATGTCGACCTTGTGTCAGTTGACTACCCTATGAGTATGTGGGATATTTTCATATCCCCTATGGCCTTGACACATGTGTATCACGTGATGAGTGAGTTATATAGGACACGGACCTGCGTACTCGACTGGCCATCGATACGTACGGGACGTGCGACGGTTAGGAGGTAACTGCTATTAGTGAGTCGAGTTAGAAACCATAGCAGTTGCCAACTGGACAGGCTGTGGATACATCTTGGACAGGAGCAGTTGGGGGGAGGGGACAGCTACTAGCGTCGGGGCTACATTTATTTTTACACACTTTGGGGCCGAGAGTGACTCGTATGAGTACTACTTTCTGCCCTGGCCGATAGTGTCTCGGATGAGCGCTACTTGACGGCCACTCTTTATTACTTGCTTGCGTGAATCCGTTACAGCCCCTGCATAGAATGTTGTCCTATAAAGTGCATCTCACATAGACGGTTAGGAGATCCTGTAGAGTCATAGTTGCATATTTTTACACATTCAGTTACTTGGCATGTTTTATGTATCTTGTTACGTCCCTCTGAGGACCTGGTGATCTCTCCAGGATTAGACGAGCATGACTATCCAGAGGAGTACGGTGCTGCATTGGATCCATCATACATCGGTGACGAGACATCTCCTGCCCATACTTAGTTTTATTCTTTATTATCTGAGACCATGTATTGGACATATTTTTATCATCTTTCTTGCTGTTTGAAGAGGTTGGACTCCATTTAGTTGAGACTATTTTTCCATAGCTGTTTTGGTGGGAATGTCTACCCGGCTATATTTTGATATCATCATTTATCTTATTTAGTGGACTTATTATATTCTCTGTGTTAAGCTGTGGATGAGATTTAGTTATATTATTGTGGATTATCATGTATTATTATTACAGCTTATGTACCAATACGAGGATTACCATATATTGGTGTATTTTTCGTATAAGTACAGCTGGCATGTCTACGTACTTAGTCCTACGTATTTTGGGACTGGGGCGTTACATGTTTTTGTGGTGGCCATACAGGTCATGTAATATTGTTGGGTTATATGATTGTGCCCAACAAGCCTGCAAACTAGGAATAGGATATAGGATCTCGTCTACTTACTACTACCTTCTTTGATCTCTACTTCATCTTCTTTTCCTATAAACTTATTGAATTTCATTCAGCTTGAAATTGTTCTAACCAGCTCTAAATTTTCGTGCCAATATAGGAAGAATCTTCGTAGCAGTCTCACTACTCCCCTTGCCATTACTGACGGGAACACTACAGCTCAAGAGGAACCAGTGAATCTGCAGCAGCCAGCTATGTCCCCGACCACTCCAGCACCATCCGGGCCATCCCTCCAGCCAGTGATGACCCCAGCTACGACTCAGCAGACTGGCCCCGAGGATCCTGCACCCCAGGGAGAGTACCTACCACCACCACCACCTTATCCACCTCCGTTCCCACCACAGATTCCACCCCAATATCCACCACAACAGCCACCACAGAATCCACCATCTTATCCGCCCCAGCAGCCCCCACCATATCCATCACCATATCCACCATCATATCCACCCCAGTATCCTCCACAGAATCTACCCCAGTATCCACCTACATACCCCCCACCATATTCCTTTCCATATCCTTCATATCCTCCACAGTACGGGCCACAGGGTGCCCCACAGATCATGCCACAGGTGCCATACCTGCCCCCACAGCATCCCATGCCTCAGACTGGTGGGGCTACCACAGAGCAGATTCTCTAGAGCCTGGTACAGGCTCAGATGCAGCAGAGCGAGGCCATCAGAAGGAGTTTAGAGACAGCATTGGCCCGAGCACCACAAGCCTCTGTGGGTTCCATCGAAGGATTCCGCAACATGAATCCTCTACACTTCAAGGGCACTGAAGATATCATTGGGATCACCAATTGGCTGGTTAAGACAGAGAATCTCCTGAAGGCTTCATAGTTATCCGCAGATCTATGGATGACGGCAGTGAAGTTACAGCTGGAAGGAAATGCTTATGATTGGTGGGCCGCAGAAGAGAGGCGACTAGGAGTTGATCAGACGTGGGAGGAATTTAAAGAATTGTTCAATAAGAAGATTTTCTCCGACACTGCCAAAGATGCTTTATATGACCAGTTTCTATACTTAGAGCAGGGGAATATGACAGTTGACGAGTACGACGCCGAGTTTAGTCGACTGAGTCGTTTCGCACCAGGGTTGGTTACGACAGAGCTGGAGATAGCCAAACGATTTCATAGAGGCTTGAGTATAGAGTTGCAGAGGTACACCAGCTCCGAGTCGAGGGTCTCCCAAGCAGCTGTTCTGGCAGAGGCTAGAACTCAGGAGGCCATAAGCAAGAAGGCGAATCGACGAGTTACATTGACTATGGGATCAACTAAGACCACTACAGGAGGGCCAGTGAGACGTCCTCCAACACATCAGCATCAGCAAAGGACAGGGCCATACCAGACACAGGAGAAGGTCACTTGCCATTAATGTGGTAAAGTTGGTCATGTTTTGCGAGATTGTAGACGACGGTTGGGGCATTATTTAGTTTGCGGGTCAAATCAGCACCAGGTTAAGGATTGCTCATTTCAGAGGGTCACTCCACATAATCAGCAGCAGAGGCCAGCTATTACAAGACCAGGAGCACCGCGACCACTTTTACCCCCTCAGGCAGCCCAATTTCAGTAGGCTAAGGCACAGGCGGGCAACCAGAGAGTTGGGAAGGCTTTTGCACTAGCTACAGAGGAGCGCTACTTGACGGCCACTCTTTCTGCCCTGGCCGATAGTGTCTCGGATGAGCGCTACTTGACGGCCACTCTTTATTACTTGCTTGCGTGAATCCGCCTGCGTAGAACGTTGTCCTCTAAAGTGCATCTCACATAGACGGTTAGGAGATCCTGTAGAGTCATAGTTGCATATTTTTACACATTCAGTTACTTGACATGTTTTCTGTATCTTGTTACATCCCTCTGAGGACCTGGTGATCTCTCCAGGATTAGACGAGCAGGACTATCCAGAGGAGTACGGTGCAGCATTGGATCCATCATACATCGGTGACGAGACATCTCCTGTCCATACTTAGTTTTATTCTTTATTATCTGAGACCATGTATTGGACATATTTTTATAATCTTTCTTGCTGTTTGAGGAGGTTGGACTCCATTTAGTTGAGACTATTTTTTCATAGCTGTTTGGGTGGAAATGTCTACCCGGCTATATTTTGATATCATCATTTATCTTATTTAGTGGACTTATTATATTATCTGTGTTAAGCTGTGGATGAGATTTAGTTATATTATTGTGGCTTATCATGTATTATTATTACAGCTTATGTACCAATACGGGGATTACCATATATTAGTGTATTTTTCGTATAAGTACAGCTGACATGTCTACGTACTTAGTCCTACGTATTTTGGAACTGGGGTGTTACACATGACTAGTCTACGCCCAAGCTTCACGCTCGGGCAAAATTACGCGCGTAAAGCGAGTACGCGTAAAGAGTAACGTCGCGCGTAAAAACCTGTCTGCGTAAAAAAATAAAGTTGGGCGTAAAACTTGTCTTATGCCAAACTAGAAGAGTACGCGTAAAACATAAAGTTACGCGTAAAAGTAGCATTGCGCGTAAAAAGTAACATTATGCGTAAAACAGGGTATGCATAAAAGTCAAGTTCACGCATGAAATTGTATTCATAAAAAAACATTTAAAAGAATAATGTTACGCGTAAAGGAAATTATGCCAAGCCAAGGGATACGCGTAAAACATAACTATGCGTAAAGAACAGGGTTACGCGTAAAAGTAGAGTTTACGCGTGAATTTGTATGCGTAAAAAGTAATACGCCAAGCCAAGTCGACTTGCGTAAAACAGATTCACGCTGACACGAATGATCGTGGGCATAGAGCTCGATATTACGTTAACACGTAAAAACGTGGGCGTAGAGTTCGATATTACGCTGGCACGTAAAAACGTGAGCGTAAAACTCCTTTCGAACTTCAAATTTCATGAAACCTTCAGTCCAAGCCGAAAATGGGATTTCCATAGGTCAGAATGGCGTATAACACAGTCTCAACAATCTAGAACGAACAAAACTGGGAAATAGGAAAGTTTGATAGATCAGAACAAATGAAATCCGAAAATAGTAATTTCTAGATCTACTAAAAACGAGACTTCAAAATGTAAAATGCCAAGTTCTAAACTCTCTTAGAATCACGAGAGGAAGATAGTTGAACCATAAAAATGGGTTCTTATGTGGAAGCAAGATGTACTTGCCTATGGGTAGGCGGAGGAGTTATGAGGAAGAAGAAGAGTAATCAGAATGAGTAATGAAGAGAGAGAAAGGGGATGGGGCTTAAATGGGGGTGGTAGGTAGGGAGTTGGGTCCGGTTCATGATGAACCATCATAAACCCGAAAACAAACCAATCTGGGCCGAACCCAAAGCAAAGCTAAAGCAGAGTACAAAAGCGGAAAGTAAAATGTAAAAAATTAACAAGTGCGAACTTAAAGGAATTTAAATACATAATAATACATGATAATTATTAAATAAATTCATTCAAGCAGAACATGTATAAAAATACACATTTTGGGAATGGGGAGTGACAAAGCCAGAATTGGTATGTCCCCTTTCGAGGCACTATATGGACGACGATGCCGTACACGGCTCTTTTGGGATGATATTGGGGACAGAGTTATGCTTGGGCCAGAGATGATCACGGATGCAGTAGAGAAGGTCGGGATGATCAGAGACAGGCTCAGAGTCGCTCAAGACAGACAGAAACACTGGGCCAATGCTAGTCGCAGACCGATGGAGTTCGCTGACGGAGATATGGTACTGGTGAAGATATCACCTACTAGAGGGACGATCTGGTTTGGACGAGGCGGCAAGTTGAGCCCCAGATACATTGGACCGTTCGAGATACTTGGCAGGATCGGAGAGGTAGCTTACAGAGTTGTACTTTCACCCAATCTAACAGGAGTTCACGATGTCTTTCATGTGTATCAGCTGAGGAGATACGTTCTAGACCCCAGCCATGTGCTAGATCATTCAGAGTTGGAGATCGGACCGAGCCTTACAGTTACTGAGCAGTCAGTGGAGATATTGGACAGGAGGGAGAAGAGGCTGAGTAACAAAGTTATACCCTTGGTACGAGTAGCTTGGAGCCGTCACTCTCCGGGAGAATCTACTTGGAAGAGAAAATCGGGCATGAGGGAGAGATACCCTTACTTGTTCGACTCAACAGCCGCGAGGGAACCACCCATTCCTGCTTGATACCTTAGAGGTTAGTCTTAATAGTAGCCTTAGTCATTGTTTGCATAGTTTGCTATATTAAATGTTTGTGGAGTCTTCTATCCTTGTGAATTTCGAGGACGAAATTTTTCAAGGAGGAAAGATTTGTAAGTCCCTAGATTTTAAATATTATTTTTATAATTTTAAATAGCATTTATATCTTTAAAATGAGTTATTATAATTATTAGAAATTTTCTAGAATTTTTAAATAATTTTTAAAATAATTTTTGAAGCTAAAAATATCAAATTGCAATTTATTAAATTATTTTAAATACGTTTTGTAATTAATTTAATTATTTTATAGCAGTTTGTAATAATCGATTTGTCTGTGCAAATTTTAATTTGCACAGAACATAGCGGGGGGGGGGGCTTTATGCAAATTGGATTTTGCGTAAACCTAAGGCGGTAGGTGTTTTTGTAAATACTTATTGTTGGAAGCAGGTTTTTGCAAATCGACCACCCGATCATCGCCTTCGTTCCCACTAACTCCGTCGACCTCGGCCTAAACTCTAACCCTAATTCCTAATTTACTGGCTGAAACCCTAATCTAAAACCTACCCCAGCCCTATAAATAGCCCCCGACCTAAACCCTAACCCTAGACGACCGTCCCGACCACCCTAGCCACGCCATAGCCCCCTTCTTCTCCGACGAGCTCGCCGAAGTTCGCCCTTTGCCAGCGCCACCGCTACGGCCACCACCGTCGTGATCCACCACCACCACCTTGTTCGTCTCCGCGAGACGAACCCAGCGCCACCCTTCGCCATCGACCCCGACGCCTACAGCCTCCGCTAGCACCCCCGAAATCCACCGCTCGACGGACACGTACGTGTCTTTTCTTCTGTGTGTCGAGTCGTGTCTCATATTCGCGTGTGTGGACTTGCATCGTAACAAAGAATCCAGTGATGCACGTGGACACGAGAAACTCGTGTCGTGCATGTCGTACACCCTTTGGACACAGGACTCATGTGTCTTCGTGTCCCTAACTGTCAGGACACAAAGACACAGAACCATTGGGCTAATGGGTTGGTTGTCGGGTTTGGTTTGTTTTCCAACCCGTTATTCTATTTCATAATAAAACTAACCTAAACCCTAACCCGACCAGTGTAGTGTCCCGTCCCGCTCAGTCAATCGGAGGAATCGGAATGCTAACGGCGTTCGGACTTAGCCTTGCAACGGCTGCTCGAAGACATCGCTCGGTCGAGGCGACCGCTCGCTCAGGTGGGGTAGTTTCGGTGAACTTGCCTCATCTTAGCCTTCACATAATAAATCGCATGATTTTAACTTGCACAAGTAGGCTTGATAATAAAAGAGACGAATCAACATAGATAAGGAAATAATTTCGACGGGTCGAATTGAGTTAGAATATGGAAAGGTCCAACGATCGTCTTAGAGTTGGTGCACGGCGTGCTTTGAAAATAACACTCGATCCTTCGTCTCGTGGCTTGGGAGAAGGAAAGTTGGTTGAGTAGGCGAAGTTATGTTCGTAGCCGAAGTCATAGGCGTCGCCCGCATGAATGCTTCATAAAGCATGCACGGTCCCATCGTCCAAGGCTTGGCATTGCCTTGGCTTGCCCATGAGTTAAATTGCGTTGAGCGGCTTGTGACCTAAGTCTAGGCACCCGAGTGACTTGGTCGTTCAAGTCGAATGCGTGCACGACACGATCCATTAAGGCAAAGCTTGACGCAGTCTTTGCTCGTTAAGTTGTTACGAAGTTAAGTTAGGCAAAGTTATGCCGGTCGACCTAAGACATTACAAGTACCGTCCCGCTCTTTCGCGGTTTGTCAAAGTTAAGTAGTCCCACGATCTCAAGGCCCGTCGACTTGGGCAGGAGTGTTGCGTAGAGCACGATTAGCTTAAGGCACGTGCACGGATTTAGTGTTTAAGGCAAGGACCACAATTGATTCAAAGTGAGTTTTGAGAAAGGACTATCAAATTGGCGTTCATGAGTTGAAAAAAATGATAGGGTAACAAGGAAAGAATGCTCGCGACCGTGGGTCGTCGAGAGGTCTCAAGGATAGAAGTCTTGAACTTGGTTTTGAAAGAGATGGTAACACTGAAAGAAGGATGACTGTGTGAGACGTCAGTTTGAGTCGAGTCTTGCATAGTCATGGACAAATTGTACAAGGAAGAAAGGGTTTCCTCGGATCGATAACCTGGGGCCACAGGACCGATCCGGCCTACGAGGAAACATGTATAGTTGTGCCAGGTAGAGGCAACAGGTATTCGATGGACGGTCATTGGGGCTCGCTACTTGCTTTGATCGGACCATCCTATACGCCAGCTATGAGTCCAGGATGGCTTGTTCTGCCAGTGACCCGTGTTTATATAGATGTCGGCAAAATGGTGGCTATCCGCGCATATGCCTTTGGAATTGAGTTGAGTCGAAGGTGTATGCAAATTAGAACATGATGATTGGGGCCTAAGATGTGGCTTCAACATAGGCGATATGCTTGGCACAGAGGTGTGGCGTCGAGTCGTAAGTCTTGGCATATAAGTTGTATGTGTTGGAGAATGAGTTGTCTGAAGTTTAAGTCAGGAACCGCCGTAAGGCAAAGTCGATCGACATAAGTTCAGAAGTCTTGATTGGGTCAGTTGGTGATAAAAATAGCATGAGCCGCGAGGCGGCGACATGTTTAAGTCAGATTGAGTGGCGAGGCACGGCACAATGAAGGAGGTAGCACGGTCACACGGAAATGGAGTCTCATCGTGTAGTTGCGTCTCTGATTTTGGGCCGAAAGGCAAACACGACTTGATAGGTTAACATTGTTGGCACGAGAAGGGTCTAGAGGCAAGGTATAGGCTAACGTTGTTGTTACAAGCACGGGATGGTATTGAGGCACGAAATAGGCCAAGACGTCTGTCCTAAAACTGATCCTAAGACAAGAGTAGAAAGACAATTGATAAGAATGGACTATGTTGCATAAAGTAAATCAAACGTGTTGGTTTTGTATGGGTGGACGAGGAGCTCATTCCACCAGTAGAGTTGAGTACCGACACCCATATAGTTTCCATGTGCATGTACAGGTAGAAGCTCGTGGCACGGAGCTCGCTTGGATGCGTCGGGGCACGGAGTTCCTTGGCGATTCGAAGCGTGCGGCCGCATGGAGTCAAGACTTATAGGGGACATAATGTATGGACGTCGCCTTCCGAAGCATCACGCCTTAGCGAGGACGATCGCTCCTACGGGAGCAGGGCGTGACATAATGGTATCAGAGCACGGCTTTACGTCCTTGGACTATCGATTGAATTCTTTAACTCCGTTATTTTTGCAAACTCTGAATTGTGCTTCCGTAAGTTGATATCGTTGGTGCGCTCTCTCTCAAATGTCCCACGGGATGTCCATACAATAAGTCTAACTATTTTGCAAAACATAGGTGAACAGTTTTTCAACAAAATAAAAAGATGGTTCGCGTAAGCACGGTTGGCTAAGTCGGACTGGGCGTATACACCAAAGTTGCGTCGACTTTAGAAAATTCGAGTACGGGATTCGAATTATGTCGGACGAGAATGAGTTAGACTTGATTGAGTAAATGGGATGATTATCGATAGGGGTGCTATCGAACGACGATTTATCGTCGATGCGATATAGGTGAGCGTGCTTAAAACTTAAGGAATCGTTCGAACGGAAATTCGAGGAGATAGATTTGAGAATCGAATGATAAGTTGAGGATTTGTTGAATGACTTCATCCCTGAGTGGTGTATGCGATAGCCTCAGGGATATCGATCGGTCGATTGAGGATTCGGGGTATCGATGAGTCTATCAGCAAGCGTCGCACATATGCAAAGCCTTAGATTGAGTGAGTTGTTGTCATGAAGTTTGATAAGTGGATTCGAACAAATTAGAAATGACATGCACGGAACGTGCACGGGATTGATGGATTACGAAAGTATAAAACGCAAAAATGAGTGAGTAGATGAAATCGAATCACGGAAAAAGTTAAGATGTAGCAAACGGATGACTTGATAAAGGGAATCGATAGGTGAAATCGTATAGAGAAAGTTAGCACGACAAATAGATAGCGTGCATGAAAGGCTTGATTTTGAAGTTACGCAATGACTCTGAGGATTGGAATAGATGTCGTTCGATGATTGAGTTAGCAAGAATGATACGAATTGAGGAAATACGTTGGTCGACGACTTAAGATAAAGGGATATTGATCGAACTTGAATTGAATGTCGAGGAGATTATCCAGTCGAACGATGGCATCATTCGCACGACTCGAAATTGGCTGCAAAGGAAGATCGTCAGGTTACGCATATCATCGATGGTATTGAGGCGTATCAAAGATCGATATACGATAACTCGGGGGTACTCTGACTCGACGAACGACGATCATGCAAGTGTTATTGTTCGGTTGGATGCAATACTTAGGACTTTGATTGAAATGAATGTTGGATGAAAATAGAAGTGTCTTGAGGGTTATGCGGATAACCACAGCGTCGACATTCTTGTCTTGTGCGAGTGCAACTCTAGCCTCGCACATGCGTTGCGTCGGATTTGGGGCGATCGTTTCATGTGAGCGCTGACATGGTGATTCATGTCACGGGAATGATCGGACTCGAAAAATCAGGATACGGCAATTTTGATTGTCTCGACTTGTCGGTTTGATGCGAAGGAAAAATTTGAGGATTAAAGTACTTGTAATTGATGATTGAGTAAAACTTGAGGATTGAGTAGGCCCAATCCGCGCATCGAAAATGAATTAGTCTGGACACAAAATAAGAGTTACGTCCCGATGAGAATGATTATCTCGCGGGAGCGTGCATGGTGATTCGTGCCCACCGTGGATAATCTGACTCGCGTGAGATCGGGGCACAAAACATTATTAAGTTAGACGACCTCATAATCGAATACGTGAATTGGGATGAATGACTTAGGGAATATGAGATGTGAATTATGGTATAGCGATGAATTGTGTCGTAGAGTGCTTGACTTGGAAGGATCGATAGGTGGAGTATGTCAAACGTGTTTGAAGAGATAGACTATGTGAAATGGCTTGCTGGCCGAACGATATTGATGTGTCGAAGATTTGGTTGAGTGAACTTACGATAGGATGGCTTTGCTGGATGACTCAGATCCCGTGCGACGAATGTTGGGATGTGTGTAGGAAATCTATGCTCGAAGTTTAGAAATCGGAGTGATACGAGCTTGGGTAGAAAACCTTGTACTATCAATTTGGTTTAACCTTAGGATGGGGTCAGTGTTGATATTGTTGTTTGGGAACTATGATTCCAATACTGACGAAAAGACATAGCCTAGCGGTTAGGCAGACGTCCGAGTGCGAAGTGCTAGGATTTGTGGAGAAACCACTCGCGAGTATCGGTTGACATGCATGTATATCAGGGACGCCCGAATATGTACACGATCCGACTCGAGTGGTGATGGTGGATTCTCTATCACTAGGCTTTGCTGAAATGCATGTATTTTGGGGACACCTAGAATATGTGCACGATCCAACTAAGTGATATGTTGAATCAAGTGAGACTAGAGGAATGGAAAAGGGTCTAGGATTTTGAAATAGTATTTCAAAGAAAAGATTCAGGGTAGTGCGAGCGTGGCTCGGATTGAAAAAACGCATAAGCATAGTGTGTGCGAGAGTTCTTGAATGTTGAGTAAAGTGATAAGTCAATAAGTAAGTACTCAGTTAGTTTCGAGGACGAAACTTTTTCTGAGTGGTGTATGATGGAGTACCCCGTCCCGCTCAGTCAATCGGAGGAATCGGAACGCTAACGGCGTTCGGACCTAGCCTTGCAACGGCTGCTCGAAGATATCGCTCGGTCGAGGCGATCGCTCGCTCAGGTGGGGTAGTTTCGGTGAACTTGCCTCATCTTAGCCTTCACATAATAAATTGCATGTTTTCAACTTGCACAAGTAGGCTTGATAATAAAAGAGACGAATCAACATAGATAAGGGAATAATCCCGACGGGTCGAATTGAGTTAGAATATGGAAAGGTCCAACGATCGTCTTAGAGTTGGTGCACGGCGTGCTTTAAAAAATGACACTCGATCCTTCGTCCCGTGGCTTGGGAGAAGGAAAGTTGGTTGAGTAGGCGAAGTTATGATCATAGCCTAAGTCATAGGGGTCGCCCGCATGAATGCTTCATAAAGCATGTACGGTCCCATCGTCCAAGGCTTGGCATAGCCTTGGCTTGCCCATGAGTTAAGTTACATTGAGCGGCTTGTGACCTAAGTCTAGGCACCTGAGTGACTTGGTCGTTCAAGTCGAATGCGTGCACGGCACGATCCATTAAGGCAAAGCTTAACGCAGCCTTTGCTCGTTAAGTTGTTGCGAAGTTAAGTTAGTCAAAGTTATGCAGGTCGACCTAAGACATTACAAGTATCGTCCCGCTCTTTCGCGGTTTGTCAAAGTTAAGTAGTCCCACGATCTCAAGGCCCGTCGACTTGGACAGGAGTGTAGTGTAGAGCACGATTGGCTTAAGGCACATGTACGAATTTAGTGTTTAAGGCAAGGACCACAATTGATTCAAAGTGAGTTTTGAGAAAGGACTATCAAATAGGCATTCATGAGTTGAACAAAATGATAGGGTAACAAGGAATGAATGCTCGCGACCGTGGGTCGTCGAGGGGTCTCAAGGATAGAAGTCTTGAACTTGGTTTTGAAAGAGATGGTAACACTGAAAGAAGGATGATTGTGTGAGATGTCAGTTTGAGTCGAGTCTTGCATGGTCATGGACAACTTGTACAAGAAAGAAAGGGTTTCCTCGGATCGACAACCTGGGGCCACAGGACCGATCCGGCCTAGGAGGAAACAGGTATAGCTGTGCCTGGTAGAGGCAACAGGTATTCGGTGGACGGTCATTGGGGCTCGCTACTTGCTTTGACCGGACCATCCTATACGCCAGCTATGAGTCCAGGATGGCTTGTTCTGCCAGTGACCCGTGTTCATATAGATGTCGGCAAAATAGCGGCTATCCGTGCATATGCCTTTGGAATTGAGTCGAGTCGAAGGTGTATGCAAATTAGAACATGATGCTTGGGGCCTAAGATGTGGCTTCAACATAGGCGACATGCTTGGCACAGGGGTGTGGCGTCAAGTCGTAAGTCTTGGCATATAAGTTGTATGTGTTGGAGAATGAGTTGTCTGGAGTTTAAGTCAGGAACCGTCGCAAGGCAAAGTCGGTCGACACAAGTTCAGAAGTCTTGATTGGGTCAGTTGGTGATAAAAATGGCAAGGGCCGCGAGGCGGCGACATGGTTAAGTCAGATTGAGTGGCGAGGCACGGCACAATGAAGGAGGTAGCACGGTCACACGGAAATGGAGTCTCATCGTGTAGTTGCGTCTCTGATTTTGGGCCGAAAGGCAAATACGACTTGATAGGTTAACGTTGTTGGCACGAGAAGGGTCTAGAGGCAAGGTATGGGCTAACGTTGTTGTTACAAGTACGGGATGGTATTGAGACACGAAATAGGCCAAGACGTCTGTCCTAAAACTGATCCTAAGACAAGATTAGAAAGGCAATTGATAAGAATGGACTATGTTGCACAAAGTAAATCAAACGTGTTGGTTTTGTATGGGTGGGCGAAGAGCTCATTCCACCAGTACTGTTGAGTACTGACACCCACATAGTTTTCATGTACAGGCACAGGTAGAAGTTCGTGGCGCGAAGCTCGTTTGGATGCGTCAGGGCACGGAGTTCCTTGGTGATTCGAAGCGTGCGGCCGCATGGAGTCAAGACTTATACGGGACAGAATGTATGGACGTCGCCTTCCGAAGCATCACGCCTTAGCGAGAACGATCGCTCCTACGGGAGCGGGGCTTGACAACCAGCAAGCTCGAGCTGGCCCCCTGGTCAGCCGAGTGGCGCTCAGACCCACCCCTGTCCCAGCGGCCGAGTTCGAGCCCCCCTTTTATGTTTTATTTTATTTTGTTTTATTTTTATTTTATTATTATATATATATATATATATATATATATATATATATATATATATATATATATATATATATATGTATATGTATATGTATATGTATATGTATATGTATATGTATTTATGTATATATATATTATTATATATACTGTATTTATATTTTATATATATATATATATATATAGATATATATATATATATATATATATATATATATATATATATTTTATATATATATATATATATATATATATATATATATATATATATATATATATATATATATATATATATATATATATATATATATATTTATATATATATATATATATATATATATATATATATATATATATATATATATATATATATATATATATATATATATATATATATATATATATATATATATATATAATATTTATTAAACAAAAATATATATATAATATTTATTATATATATATATATATATATATATATATATATATATATAATATATATATATATATATATATATATATATATATATATATATATATATATATTCATTATATATATATATAAATAACTATATATTTATGTATATATATAAATGTATTTGTTGTATATTTATATATATTTCAAATATAATTTTTGTGCAAAATGTTATTATATATAAATTCACATGTTATTTTATTATATAATTTTATGACTAGTATATTTCACCCCTTTAAAATATATTATTAAAATACCTTAATGAATATTTTAATTATTATATTTTATTTATCATGGCCATTTGGTGTCCAAACCTAGCATGGATTTTTGGGCCCAAATGTGTCTAATACATTCCAAGTCTGTACAATTGAGCAAGGAAAACAGAACTCATTTTCAGAGTACTTATGTTTGCTGATTTTTAATAAATATCTATGAGGGTTTATAAATTCCAAAAAAAATAGTATAAATTTCTATAATTAGCAAGGATCATCTTGGTACTTTATTTTATGTATAATTGAGCTTCTTGTCTATCTCAAAAATTATTGGAACATAGTGTACAGTCTGATTTATTTATTGCGTAGTTACGACTTACAAAGTTTTGTGTTGATTTGAGTTATTGTAGTATTGGACCTCACCCTACACTATTGTACAGGCCCTAGAAAGTTAGTTGGGTATTGTGTCACCCCACATTGGTCTCCTATGCTAAAGTCATCATTTGGCTAGGTGTCCAGTCAGAAAGTCGTGTCGCACAACTAGTGTCTTAGTGTTTAACTTAGTATGAAAACTAAGTTTATGTATTATTTTTACAGTGACGAGTCCCCAGACATCTATAGCATTTCCTTCACTACCTTGCTTTGCTAGAGGCAAGTACCTCTACAAACTTTATTTACAGCATATAATAAATTGTGTACAAACCATGTTAATGTCTAAACTGCAAGTCGTATATCACCATGCTTCATATACTTCATACTGTTCTCAGTATCCACCATGCTATATATTGTTCTCGTATCACTCACATGTTATAAAACGGGTTAAGGGAAAACTGATAGTAGAGTACGTGATCATGCCCCCCTTCTTCGCATGTATTTACCGAGCATTGCTACATTCTATATGTAACTTTGCCGTATGTTCTGGTCCCGCGTTTGTGTATGGATATACACCGATGCCGTTATGTGTATGTATATACACATCAGAAAATTAATATGTGCCACTGTACATCCTATTTCACCTATTGACCGATCATGTACATGCTACAGTTTTAAACTTTAAAACAAACATATGATGCCATGATAGAGTATGATATACCATGATTCCTACACTTCTGTTCACTTCATGTTTCGTATATTTAGTTTGTTAGAATCAGTACTTGCTCCCGTCCTGACAGGATAACGTTGTAGGTATACTTATTGAGGAGGAGTTGCTTTGTGATTCCTATTATGGAGTTGCTGCCGAGGATCAGGCTATACTTTACGAGGATGTACCTGCGGGGAAACTCGTCTAGTTTATTTATTTACTTGAGACTTTTGAGAGTAGTCATGTATTAGACTATGTATTTTTGTAACTGGATCTGTATCCAATTTTATATTTTAGCCATGTACTCGGAACATAATTATATACAAAATGACTTTTGTGTTTGGAACATTTCTGACTCATTATTACATATAGAACTGTTAGCACACTTTGGTCTTATCTTAATTATCTTTAGAACAGCTTATTACGCTTTATCTCAAGCGTAGGCTGGACATGACTCGGTTCGGCCCAACAATTTGGGTAGCGGATCGTGACATGTTTTAAGTGGTGGCCCATGCAGGTCCTGACTAAATTGTTTGTTTACGTCATTGTACCAAGCATGCCTGCAATTAGGAACTTAAGGAAACTAGACAACACTAGGAATGACGCTTAGAACACCTAGAGGATTACTAGGATTGCAACATAGGAAACGCATCACATCATATGCTCGTTATTACAAATTAGATTTTCTTATTGTTTATGATTGTTTACTTAAAAGAGTCCTAATAAGTTCCTTTTATTTATTAGATGGTGCTCACCCGCTCATTCCAGTATGCCACACCTGAAAATGGCACACTTTCCATCCAGTCGGTTGACCAGTTGACCGATGCACCTCCACCTCCACCTACCATACTCCTCCACTCCACAAATCCACCAACCCAGATGCCTCTACCACCTTCTGTCACAACCTGCACCCGCCTTTTCGGATACGAGGCGTGTCCAAGCCAGCCTACGCCGCAGAATCGGCGGTAGAACACTGTCAAGCCCGCAAGAAATAAATGCTCAAAATATAACACTTGCTGCTCATTCACATTTCTAAATTTGTTACAACATTTACACCATTTATAATTAAAGAAAATACAAGATTTTACAATTAATGAAATTGAATACAACTGCTATCTATTTCTAGGTTTCTGTCAGCAAGTACACCCGAATCTCCCAAGCTAAGTGAAGCCACAGCTAACCTGAAAAATATTAGTTTCCAGTCAGGAATGGAACAAGTACACAAATCGACGACAATGCAAAAATACAATAGAATTAACAAGACATGAAAATAACATATGAGATATAAAAACTGGAAAGTACTGATGATATGGCACGGTGGAGAAGAAAAGGAAAAATAAATAAAAGACATCTACCTATGTGGTGTGAAATATCCGTTTCGATATATGAACGGCTAGGGGGTAAATTCGACACCCTGTACGTGTCGTGTGCAGCTGCTATTCTCCACGAAAGACACGGAGGATAGTTCTGGGTAGTCCACATGTCTACTAAGATATTTCCTCTCCCGACTACTCCGTGTGACGAGCGTGTCAATAAGCAGCAAGATATATGTATAAACATGAAATGAGAAGACTACTATGAATCGAAAGCAATCAGAAAGTACACTTGCCTGTGGTCCTTAGCTGGAGAAACCGATAGTACAACCAGATCCGATGAGTCACTAAAGTAAACACATGTAAAAAGTCTCTAGATACTGAAATAAACATTACCAACATTCTCAGAATAGTCAAATTAGTTAGGATTGCCTATCCTTAAGTCCAATTCTGGACACAGGAGCAAAATGGTAATTTCGGGTCAAAACGGTATCCGCCGTTGGATCCGCTTTGCACCGAAAAGCGTGCCAAAGTCAACGGTCTCTAAAGTCGTCAAACTATATGTCAACAGGTCCAGTTTTCCGATATGAATCCAATCGTATGTCCAAAGTTGGATTCCGGCAGGCCGTGCACAAAATCGCCCGTTGAGTGGGACCGTGGGGCCCACAAAACGGCGGTCCGATTCGACTGTCTCAGAATTGGACCAAACTTGGTATATAGGACCAGAAAAATGATACGGTCCTGTTGGCGCAAGTTTTGTCTCGATCTGACGAGCGTGCACAAAGTAATTGGAAAATTTGTACAGAGGCCGATACAGTGAATTTCGACGGATACGCATCAAATTCGTCGCGCACACGCGACCAATTTAAATTCCGTCAAAGCCCACACGTCCACGAAGCCGATACGCACCTTTCGATGCTTTCGGTTCATGACCACGTCGCCCGGTTTGGCGGGACGCACGTCGTATCGGCAAATTTTTCTAAAACTTCTATTTTTAAAAACTGTTTTTCACAAACTTTGGGTTCGAAGATCTTTACATCCAGTGAATGAAAAATTAAACTAAAAGAAAGGTTTTGAAGGGCTACATGCGGTCTAAAATTCCTTTCAGAAAAGTTTCAAGAATTACTAATAGGTTGATCAGAATCCGTCTCGAAACATGAGGGTTTTGTCTGTTTTCAAGCTATCAGAAAACTAGTTTTTCCACGATTTTCGAGTCGGTCTTTCGAATCGATGGGTTAATACCATGGGGTACTACTAGTTGGGTCGTCTAGGGGTCAGATAGGCTCTATGCCACAACTTGTGGAATCGAAAAACAGTAATCATGGACGAAGATAATGATCGGAGAAGAGGGGTACCTGCTGCAGTTGTTGCTGCTGTTGATCCCCTGTTTCGTGCGGCCGGCCGCCGGTCGCCACCCCGACGGTGGCACGCAGCGGAGCGCGCATGCGCGGGGGTTGGGGGTGCGCGCAGGTGAGGTGGAGATTAGGGTTTGCTGAATAAACCTCTCGGTCTCTCTCTCTCTTTATACGCGTGCGTTAAGCGCACAGTCGGTTGGCCTGGGACTCGCGGGGGTCTCCGCTCGGTCTGGGAATACAGGGGATGCCCGTTCGCTTGGCTGGGCCTAAAGGGGGTTGGGCCTGAGGCCGCCTGGGTGGGCTGTTATTGATTCCTCTCTCATTAACATATATATATGTATTTATATATCTATATATATATATATGAATCTAAATCACAAAATCTAATAATAATTTAGGTACAACTATTATAATTAATAACAATTATATTATTTACATAGAAAGACATCTATATACATATAGTAAAATATTTCTATATACAGAAATATTATTTATATAAAATATCTATATTTACTATCTTTCCCCAATGAATAATGAATTCATATAATCAGTTAGAAAATATCCATACATATGAATATATATACCTACACTTATATATATAATCTTTATAAACTCAATAAATTTCAATAACATTTTGTTTGACTAAAATAATATAACCAATAATAATAATACTAATATTATATAATAATCACCTCAATAACTTAATAATAAATAATAATAATCAATATGCAATAAATCTATAATGGTGTATATACCCTTTATGTACAGTCTAAAAATAACCATTTAAATAAAATTAAAAAAAAATATTTTACAATTTTCGGGAAGGGGAGATACAAATCTACCCACCTTAAAATAATTTCGTCCTCGAAATTCTAATTCGTAACTATTTCTTAAAATTCAATAAGAAGGTCTACCTGAACCTTATTCTCCTTAAATTTTAATTCCTCAAAATAGTTTATATCCTCCTCCTAGCCATTTGTAACTGCATAACCTCTAGGACTTCTACCCACCTTTAGTCACACTACTCCTCAAACTAAAATCTTATAATCTTCTAACTAGTTGCTCACAATCCTACCAACAGATATCCAGGCATATGGCATCTATAATCCCCTCCTATCAATCAAGCAGCCCAAAATTTAACAACAACAAATTTACACAAGTAGCTAAGAAATATTGGTAATTTCTAGTAAGTATGGCCATTCGTCACTCCGAAATAGGAAGGACAGGAAAGTAAGGAAGAACAATCAAGAGCAAACATGAAGTTTCAAGAGCGATAGAGAATATCCAATAATGCAAATAGGAAGAAAGTTTACGAATTATTGAGTTATTTGCTAGATTGGGCTACTCTAGTCTAGTCACTCGCCAATTCGAAGAACCCTTCGTTTTATATAGGAGCCTGCAATCCATGCAATACGGAAGTCATGTTCTCAAAATTCTAAACAAGGTTCCATAATAGGATGGAATTTGAGAAATCAAGGTTGTGATCTTTTTCGTGGTTGTTTAAACACACGAGCAAAGAATATGAATACAAAACAAGATCGTATCACGACTTCCAGGTAGATGGGATAAAGGTTACAATGGATTCACATTCTAAGGGGTGGAGATTACATAATAGATACAGGGGTCGATTTCAAATAGTTCAGTTCTATAGTCCAAATATGATGGTATGCATGGATGGGTGTTACTGGGTCTTAATGGGTTTCCTAATTGGACATCAATCGTTGGTTGGATGAACCTTGAATTTCAAACTATATGGACTAGACAAGATCCCAATGATAAAACTACTTCTACTAGGTTAGGGTACCCTAGAATAGGTTTCCACCCAAGTGGTTGAGCTAGTTGCTAGTCAGGTTGGTTAGACAGGTCCCTAAAGCTCAAAATGTGCCTTCAGTGACTTTTATGTTTAAGGAGCACATGAGACCTCAATTGGGTGGCATACTAGCGACATGTGCATAGTGGATTTCGAGTAGGTCACAACCATATATTGGGTCGAATGAATTGAGTCAAGGTTGAGGCTCTAATGGAAGTCGGAAAGTATACCGGTACTATGGTAAAGGTTGTAGCTAGTCCTTTTAACCTGAAAGTTGTAGCACAAAAATAGAGTACACGGGGACGGGTTTGAGTGGGACATGATATACCTAGATGAAGGTGGACTCGTCTAGATCTCGTCTAGATCTTGCATATAAAATTTGTTGGAAGGTAATGGCTGGTCTCGTGCTCTGAATATTAATGACACGGCCGGGGACACAAATGATCTAAATGGAAAGTGGGAGTCCATGGAGCACTAATTATCATCCTAATGGAAATTATTCCAATCACTCGGAAATCCTTGTATATCCCAAAATTTTAGAAGGCTTACGGTCTACCCACCTTAGAAGCTAGGATATGATTTTAGGTATAATAAGGTTAGAAGAATTTCAAAGTCCGGATATTGTACCTCGACTCTTGTTAATAAAGAATAAGGTACGGCGTAACGGGATACGGTAGATATAAGTCAAGTCAAGGATCGTTCCTTACTAAATCGAAAACGAGTGTGTAGAATGACACACGATCGATAAAATAGAACAATCTACTCGTCTAGTATACAAGAGTTATCGACAGGGTAACCAACTCTAAGGCACATCACATGAAAAGATTTCTAACAACCGGGTCGTAAATTTCTATTTATGTCACACCTGCCAAACATTTGTCACAAGGGTTCTAGTTAAAGCAAGCTTCAATAAATAATTAGAGGCTCACAACATTTGGTCTCTTGAGAATAGGTAGTCTTCTAGGTTGGCATTCGATCAAGAGAAAGATCCTAATCATCATCGGACTCCAATAACTAGAAGATCATGATAGTATGTTTAGGTCGAAGGAAGGACGAGTAACTCAAGGCAAGGTTCTAGTCACATGGCTGGCCGTGGATAACTATACTTGTGTATACAACTATCATAGCCATGGGGATACTCTGTACCTATCTATTAATTACGAGCGTTCGTCTTTCCAATTAGTGAAAGACAAAAGTAATAAGGAGTTCAAGAAAGATGTCATCGAATACAATTACGTGATTCAAAGGCGAATGTATAATTCAGGAGGAATTGTCAACACAGTCGCGGATGAGATTCTGGATACCTCTATATCTCAATCCACACGAGATAATCAAAGAGAGCGAACCGAGTGCACTAAGGTTGATCAGACCGTAGTACATCGACTCTGATTAGACAATATGTTAGCGGACGTCCTCAATAAATATACGTCTTGAATCAAGCTCGATAAAAGAGTAAGCTTGCAAAACTAGGTTGTAATAACAGTATTGGTCAAGATAGTCAAAATATAAGTATGCAAGATTTTTGGAAAGGAGGCACAAGTAGTTCGAGTTTTGAGAGAATCAAAAACCTTACCTGGTGTTCTTGCTTATACATGTATCCTACTATCTTCCTATCCATAAGGCCTTGGTCGACTAATGGGTTATGGAACTCTGGATTCTATATTCTAGGTAACTTATTAGTGTCGGTCAATTATCTTGTCAATAGATCACAAGGACCACATAATGCTAGGTTGGGAGACATGCTACTCAACTTACAGGACTTACCTTAGTATTGGTTTTGGATCTTAGGGTCACATCGGGCATCTTTCTATTCTCTATAGTATCCTAAACTTGTAATCATGTCTGAAGTCATTTCACCGAGAATTATACCTTGCCTATATACTCTGGCTGTGACAAACCCTTGGTTCTGTGATTCAGGTGTGATAAGCTATCAGGTACTCTATTCTATATTGACACAAGGGTATCTAAGGTCTAAAGAGGTCAAGAGAACATAGTTTTAGTAATGTTCCATATACTATGATTCTTCGGAATGATTTTATTTCTATGGGTTGTGCCTCGCCAGTGTGCTGCTGGCTGCAGTGAACCCACACTATCCATTCTCAAACAATTGACGACAATGTGCTGCTGTCAAGTCATCGCAGTCATTTAATTACTCTAACTATATTCCTAAGGACTTCAAGGAGCTGCTAGAGTTTCAAGCTAGTTGATTATGATAGAGCATAAACATCTACCTATGAGTCTCAATCCTTAAAGTAAAAAGGTTGACCGGGGAGAAAATAACTGAAGACAGGGAAAATAAGAACATCCCAACATTTATCTCATATATATCTCAAATGGTTGAGGGAAAAACTTTGAATCAATCTGCCTCGAGATTCGTGTATGAATAGCAGAATCAAAAATTATAACCAGTTCCTTACAGCAAAATAGAATTTAAATAGGCAATTCTAACACATGATGTGATGTTTATATCTAATAGAGCAAAGAAAATTAAACAGTTTATCAAAATTAACGCCTTAATTCTAGGCAAGTATAACATACCAAGCGAATAGTATATCCATATTGGATCACATTGTCATATCAAAAGTAATAGTGTACCTATAGGGATCTAGCAAGTTATCTAAATTGTATGGCCTATCTAATAACCTTAACTACCCAACGGTCAATTTGAACAAGGGACTCCTAGTCCTAGTTATTCTCCTAAATTATTTTAATTCTAATTGTGAATGAGCATTTCTTGGGCACAGGCTCGCAATAGTACGACTAACTTAAGTACTATAACGAGTTCGTAATCCTTTGCGAAAACTGACCTGCATGGGCCACCACAAAAACTTGTCACAATCCTCACCCGCCTTTTCGGATACGAGGCGTGTCCAAGCCAGCCTACGCCGCAGAATCGACGGTAGAGCGCTGTCAAGCTCGCAAGAAATAAATGCTCAAAATATAACACTTGCTGCTCATTCACATTTCTAAATTTGTTACAACATGTATACCATTTATAATTAAAGAAAATATAAGATTTTACAATTAATGAAATTGAATACAATTGCTATCTATTTCTAGGTTTCTGTCTGCAAGTACACCCGACTCTTCCAAGCTAAGTGAAGCCACAGCTAACCTGAAAAATATTGGTTTCCAGTCAGGAATGAAACAAGTACAGAAACCGACAACAATGCAAAAACACAATAGAATTAACAAGACATGAAAATAACATATGAGATATAAAAACTGGAAAGTACCGATGACATGGCACGGTGGAGAAGAAAAGGAAAAATAAATAAAAAACATCTACCTATGTGGTATGAAATATCCGTTTCGACATGTGAACGGCTAGGGGTAAATTTGGCACCCTGCACATGTCGTGTTCAGCTGCTATTCTCCAGAAAAGACACGGGAGATAGTTCTGGGTAGTCCACATGTCTACTAAGATATTTTCTCTCCCGACTACTCCGTGTGACGAACGTGTCAACAAGCAGCAAGATATATGTATAAACATGAAATAAGAAGACTACTATAAATCGAAAACAATCAGAAAGTGCACTTGCCTGTGGTCCTTAGCTGGAGAAACCGATAGTACAACCAGATCAGATGAGTCACTAAAAGTCAACACATATAAAAAGTCTCCAGATGCTGAAATAAACATTACCAACGTTCTCAAAATAGTCGAATTAGCTAGGATTGCATGTCCTTAAGTCCAATTATGAAAACAGAGGTAAAACGGTAATTTTGGGTCAAAACGGTGTCCGCCGTTGGACCCACTTTGCACCGAAAAGCGTGCCAGAGTCAACGATCTCTAAAGTCATCAAACTATATGTCAACAGGTCCGGTTTTCTGATATGAACCCAACCGTATGTCCAAAGTTAGATTCCGGCGAGTCGTGCACAAAATCGCCCGTTGAGTGGGACCGTGGGGCCCACAAAACGGCGGTCCGATTCGACTATCTCAGAATTGGACCAAACTTGGTATACAGGACCAGAAAAATGATACGGTCCTGTTGGCATAAGTTTCGTCTCGATCTGACGAGTGTGCACAAAGTAATTGGAAAATTTGTACAGAGGCCGATACGGTGAATTTCGACGGATACGCATCAAATTCGTCGCGCACACGCGACCAATTTGAATTCCGTCAAAGCCCACACGTCCATGAAGCCGATACGCACCTTTCGATGCTTTCGGTTCATGACCACGTCGCCCGATTTGGCGGGACGCACGTCGTATCGACAAATTTTTCCAAAACTTATATTTTTAAAAACTGTTTTTCACAAACTTTGGGTTCGAAGATCTTTACATCCAGTGAATGAAAAATTAAACTAAAAGAAAGGTTTTGAAGGGCTACATGCGAACTAAAATTCCTTTCAGAAAAGTTTCAAGAATTACTAATAGGTTGATCAGAATCCGTCTCGAAACATGAGGGTTTTGTCTGTTTTTAAGCTATCAGGAAACTAGTTTTTCCATGATTTTCGAGTCGGTCTTTCGAATCGATGGATTAATACCATGGGGTACTACTAGTTGGGTCATCTAGGGGTCAGATAGGCTCTGTGCCACAACTTGTGGAATCAAAAAACAGTAATCATGGACGAAGATAATGATCGGAGAAGAGGGGTACCTGCTGCAGTTGTTGCTGCTATTGATTCCTCTCTCATTAACATATATATATGTATTTATATATCTATATATATATATATGAATCTAAATCACAAAATCTAATAATAATTTAAATACAACTATTATAATTAATAACAATTATATTATTTACATAGAAAGACATCTATATACATATAGTAAAATATTTCTATATATAGAAATATTATTTATATAAAATATCTATATTTACTATCTTTCCCCAATGAATAATGAATTCATATAATCAGTTAGAAAATATCCATACATATGAATATATATACCTACACTTATATATATAATCTTTATAAACTCAATTAAATTCCAATAACATTTTGTTTGACTAAAATAATATAACCAATAATAATACTAATATTATATAATAATCACCTCAAAAACTTAATAATAAATAATAATAATCAATATGCAATAAATCTATAATGGTGTATATACCCTTTATGTACAGTCTAAAAATAACTATTTAAATAAATTAAAAAAATATTTTGCAATTTTCGGGAAGGGGAGCTACACCTTCCACCTCACAGTCCCAGCAGGACCCGATACTCCCACCACCACCTATTACTATACCTGTCCAGGCTTCCGTCATTCTCGACGGGACCCAACTGCTCAGTCTGATCCAGGAGTTCCTAACGACCCATCAAGAGCAGACCACCCTGCTCCGCCAGAGCATGGAGCATTCTGAGGAGCGTACCGTGGTCCCACCACCGGTAGAGCCACGACAGAGAACGGGGAACATCAAGGACTTCATGGGTTTGAACCCCAAGGAGTTCATGGGGACCGAAGGCATCATAGTAGCAGATGACTGGCTAGACTCGGTAGAGAGGAAGCTCCTTGGAGCTAGGTTACCGGGTGACCTCCAGGTCGAGGCAGCGAGATTTTTGGTGACAGACTTGGCAGGAGTTTGGTTCAGGAATGAGCCGCTATTCGCGAGAGGGAAGGCCACTTAGGATCAATTTAAGATCCAGTTCAAGAAGAAATTCTTCTCAACCACCGCTAGGGTAGCCATGGGGCTACGATTCCAGAACATCCAGCAGGAGAACCGTTCTGTTGACAAGTATGCAGCAGAGTTTAGTCGATTGAGCCATTTCGCTCCTAGTCTGGTTGCAGACCCAGAGGAGATGACGCATAGGTTTTGCCATGGTCTAGTTCCAGACATTGGCATTTTCATAGTAGCGAACGGGACGACTGACTACTACTAGAGCCTAGAGTTGGCCCGGAGCATAGAGGAGCGTCTTCAGTCTTGCAAGAGGCCGGCTCTCGTACACCACGAGGGACCTTCCAAGAGTCAGGCTTTCCAGCCAAGAGCACCGGCGTCGTACCAGCAGACTTACCGTCCTCCCACACCACATCTCCCAACCCTGCCAGTTAGAGCCCCGGGACCCCGGCAGCAGAAGGGAGGTGTGTGTTCATTCTGTAGAAGGCCAGGCCATGACGCTTCCATCTGTAGGAAGAAGTTGGGGCAGTATTTAGCTTATGGGTCTATCACCCATCAGCTTCGGGACTGCCCAATAGCGAGGGTACCATGTGCCGAACCACCATCTAGAGGACCGCCGCTTCCGACTCAGCAGCAGAGGTTTAGGCAACATCTGCAGCAAAAGGGACCCCAGGGGAAGGCTTATAGTCTGGCTCTTGAGGCGGAGCCGGAGCAGGTTTCGGAGCCAGATTATTTGGCTGACGTCATCACAGGTCATGTTTATTTGTATACTTTTCTAGCTCTATGCTGGTTTGATTCTGGTGCATCACATAGCTTCCTGTCATTAGAGTTTATGCATAAATACCACTTAGTAGCTACACCTACCGAGGAGATGAGTAGAGTAATGACGGAAGGCGGACCAGTACCCATTAGGGCTATCTATAGATGCTCTATTACTATAGCTGGGAGAGAGTTTAGGGGACGATTCTTTGTGATGCCACTTCCCGGGTATGATATCATATTGGGGATGGACTGGCTTAGCTATGCTCACGCAGCTATAGACTGCCATGAGGGTAGTATTCTGTTCAGTCCCCCAGGTACGACACCATTCAGTGTCAGGAGGACAGGGCCGGAGATCAGCCTAGAGCCGAACTGTTATGCGACAGTTGGGGAGTTAGCACCGCTACACCCTATCATTAGGGAGTTTTTAGATGTATTCCCAGAGGATCTTCCAGGACTTCCGCCTGACAGAGATGTGGAGTTCACTATAGATTTAGTACCGGGTTCATCACCAGTATCCCGGGCTTGCTATAGAGTGAACCCCAAGGAGGCCGTAGAGATGAAGAAGCAGATTGATGACCTGTTGAAAAAGGGTTTCATTCGATCTAGTGCTTCTCCATGGGGAGCGCCAGTACTCTTTTTACCGAAGAAGAATGGTACAGTCCGGTTATGTATTGACTACCGGACGTTGAATACCATCACCATCAAGAACAAATATCCTCTGCCCAGGATAGATGATTTGTTCGAACAGTTGAGAAGGTATTTTCCAGGATAGATTTGAGATCCGGTTACCACCAGGTGAAAGTCAGAGCTGCAGACATCCAGAAGACGGCGTTCAACACGAAGTATGGGCAGTACGAGTTTTTGGTGATGCCATTTGGTCTCACAAATGCGCCAGCTGTCTTTATGAACTTGATAAATAAGACATTTTACCAGTATCTGGATAAGTTCGTCGTAGTATTTATCGACGACATCCTGATATACTCGAAGACGCCGGAGGAGCATGCAGAGCACTTGCGGACAGTTTTGGAGATTCTGAGGCAGGAGAGGTTGTATGCTAAATTGTCGAAGTACGAGTTCTTTTTGGACCGAGTGGAGTTTTTCGGTCATATAGTTACTGGAGAGGGGATCTCAGTGGATCCCAGAAAGATTGCTGTCGTTGAGACATGGAAGGCTCCGACGTCAGTTTCAGAGATCAGGAGCTTCTTGGGTTTAGCAGGCTATTATAGAAAGTTCGTCCAGGACTTTGCTAGGATAGCTGAACCCATGACGAAACTGACACGGAAGGACGCAGAGTACATCTGGTCAGAGAGGACTGCCAGGCAACATTTGAGGAGCTGAAGAGGAGGCTGATGACCGCTCCAGTTCTGACATTACCTTCAGGATCTGGAGGTTTCACCATATACAGCAATGCTTCGGAAAAGGGACTAGGATGTGTCCTACAGCAGCATGGAAAAGTGATTGCTTATGCATCTAGGCAATTACGGACTCATGAGCGAAACTATCCTACCCACGACCTAGAGTTAGCTGCGGTGATCTTTGCCCTCAAGTTATAGAAACACTACTTATACGGAGAGCGAGTGGAAATCTTTACTGACCTCAAGAGCTTGAAGTATGTGTTCACGCAGAAGGAGCTGAACATGAGACAAAGATGATGGTTGGAGTTGATGAAGGACTTTGACATCGATTTACAGTATCACCCCAGGAAGGTAAATATAGTGGCAGATGCGCTGAGCAGGCATCCGATGGCATAGTATCTGATGATAGACCGGCATTTGCGGGAAGATCTGGAGAATCTTGGTATCGAAATAGTTCGACCAGGATCAGTGATACAGATTATGGCGCTAGACATTTAGTCAGGTTTGATGGAGCAGATCAAGGAGGCACAGTCTACAGATGAGAGCCTCCGCAGACTTCGATGCCAGGCTTTAACTGGATTGCTGGATGACTTCACCGTAGCAAAGGATGGATCCTTGAGGCATGACAGCCGGTTATGCGTGCCAAAAGGAGAGCTGATAGAGGCAGTCTTGCAGGAGGCGCATTGATCGCGATATTCTATTCACCCTGGTGCCAATAAGATGTACCGTGACTTGCAGGAACATCTTTGGTGGCACGGGATAAAGAGAGATGTATCACATTTCATTTCGAGATGCCTAGTTTGCCAGCAGGTCAAGACAGAGCGCCAGAGGCCAGCTGGTCTATTGCAGCCGTTACCCATTCCCGAGTGGAAGTGGGAACACATTACGATAGACTTCGTCTCAGGACTTCTTCGTTCCCAAGGAGGGAAGGATGCAATTTGGGTCATCGTTGACAGGCTGACGAAGTGTGCGCACTTCATACCCTTCAAGGTGGGGCTCTCCACCGAAAAATTGGCGGAGCTATACATGCAGCAGATAGTTCGCTTACACGGAGTACCAGTGAGCATCGTGTCGGAATGAGATAGCAGATTCACGTCCCACTACTGGAGGAGCTTGCAGGAAGAGTTGGACAGTCGGCTCAAGTTCAGTACAGCGTACCAACCACCCGCAGACAGATGGACAGTCCGAGAGGACGATACAGATGCTAGAGGACATGCTGAGGACTTGTGTGTTGGACTTTGGCGGATCATGGGAGAGCCATCTACACTTGGTAGAGTTTTTATACAACAACAGCTACCAAGCCAGAATCGGTATGTCCCCTTTCGAGGCACTATATGGACGACGATGCCGTACACCGCTCTTTGGGATGATGTTGGGGACAGAGTTATGCTTGGGCCAGAGAAGATCACGGATGCAGCAGAGAAGGTCGGAATGATCAGAGACAGGCTCAGAGTCGCTCAGGACAGGCAAAAATACTGGGCCGATGCTAGTCACAGACCGATGGAGTTCGCTGACGGAGATATGGTACTGGTGAAGATATCACCTACTAGAGGGACGATCTGGTTCAGACGAGGCAACAAGTTGAGCCCCAGATACATTGGACCGTTCGAGATACTTAGCAGGATCGGAGAGGTAGCTTACAGGGTTGCACTTCCAACCAACCCAGCATGAGTTCACGTTGTCTTTCATGTGTCTCAGCTGAGAAGATACGTACCAGACCCCAGCCATGTGCTAGATCATTCAGAGTTGGAGATCGGACCGAGCCTTACAGTTACTAAGCAGCCAGTGGAGATATTGGACAGGAGGGAGAAGAGGCTGAGGAACAAAGTTATACCCTTGGTACGAGTATCTTGGAGCCGTCACTCTCCGGAGGAATCAACTTGGGAGAGGTAATTAGACATAAAGGAGAGATACCCTTACTTGTTCGACTCAATAGCCGCGAGGGAACCATCCGTTCCCGCTTGATACCTTAGAGGTTAGTCTTAATAGTAGCCTTAGTCATTGTTTGTATTGTTTGCTATATTAAATGTTTGTGGAGTCTTCTATCCTTGTGAATTTCGAGGACAAAATTTTTCAAGGAGGGAAAATTTGTAAGCCCCTAGATTTTAAATATTATTTTTATAATTTTAAATAGCATTTATATCTTTAAAATGAGTTATTATAATTATTACAAATTTTCTAGAATTTTTAAATAATTTTTAAAATAATTTTTGAAGCTAAAAATATCAAATTGTAATTTATTAAATTATTTTAAATACGTTTTGCAATTAATTTAATTGTTTATAGCAGTTTGTAATAATCGATTTGTTTGTGCAAATTTTAATTTGCACAGAACATAGCCGGGGGGGCTTTATGCAAATTGGATTTTGCGTAAACCTAAGGCGGTGGATGTTTTTGTAAATACCTATTGTTGGGAGGGGTTTTTTGCAAATCGACCACCCGATCACCGCCTTCGTCCCGACTAACTCCGCCGACCTTGGCCTAAACCCTAACCCTAATTCCTAATTTACTGGCCGAAACCCTAATCTAAAACCTACCCTAGCCCTATAAATAGCCCCCGACCTAAACCCTAACCCTAGACGACCGTCCCGACCACCCTAGCCACACCATAGCCCCCTTCTTCTCCGACGAGCTCGCCGGAGTTCACCCTTTGCCAGCGCCACCGCTACAGCCACCACCGTCGTGATCCACCACCACCACCTTGTTCGCCTCAGCGAGACGAACCCAGCGCCACCCTTTGCCACAGACCCCGACGCCTACAGCCGCCGCTAGCACCCCCGAAAGCCATCGCTCGACGAACACTTACGTGTCTTTTCTTCTGTGTGTCGAGTCGTGTCTCGTATTCGCGTGTGTGGACTCGCCTCGTGACAAGGAACCCAGTGATGCACGTGGACACGAGAAACTCGTGTCGTACGTGTCGTGCACCCTTTGGACACAGGACTCATGTGTCTTCGTGTCCCTAACTGTCAGGACACGAAGACACAGAACCATTGGGCTAATGGGTTGGTTATCGGGTTTGGTTTGTTTTCCAACCCGTTATTCTATTTCATAATAAAACTAACCTAAACCCTAACCCGACCAGCAAGCTTGAGCTGGCCCCCTGGTGTCACGACCCGATCCCAAATAATTGTGTCGAACCGGATCATGCCCAGCCTGCACCGTTGTTGAGACGGCGGCAGTAAGCTGTTCAGTAGCAGGTAACCATACAACAACACTATATTGTCACAACTCAAAATTTGGAAATTTAAAACTTTATTAAACTTTTACAATGAAATGAAAGATACAACTTAAACCATTTTCTACATACATCAAGAAGAAAAGAAAACTCTAGGCAAACAGCTCATCAGTCTCGAAATCCTCGTCTTGGGATCGCGGAACAAAGCCTCATCAGTGATACCTAAAATGTTGGTTCTCCAGTCAGGAGGGAGCAAAGTACAATTTATGCTAATTTAACAATTAAAATAATAATAGATTCATGCACTTTTAAACAATTTTGAAAATCAACTAAGCAGTTACAGTTTTAAAACAGTTACAGTTTCTGTGATGTGAATAGGCAATGAATATGACCGGCTTGGGTTGTACAGTTGTATCATATTGATACGATATGGCTTATCCCCGTGTGTATGAGGGGTAAGCTAACACAATCAGTATACAATTTTGGATGTGGTCATACTCATTACACTACTCCTCCAGTCCCCAATAGTTACAGTAGTTATAGTCAGTGCTCTCAGAGAGAGTTCCGTGTTGCATCGTGGTTTAAACTTGCATTAAAACGATTACTAAATAATTATAAACTAACACAAAATGTACTTGCCTTGGTTTGACTGGATTCGTTTGTTGATTCCGGGTTGATGCTAGTACAGTCCTCGAAATCCTACGATTGAGAATTAGACTCAGATATCAGGTTTACCAACCTAGCTACGCTAGTTGAAATCTCTATTTGCGTCCTAGTCCAATTTTAGTTCTTTAATTAACCAAACACAGAAAAACACGGTTATTAAGTGCGTTAATTTAATACGAAGGAAAATATTATTTTAACTTTTGAATTCGGGAAAACACCGTCGCTGCCAGATTATTTATAAAAACTTGGTAATTTTTATAAATATAGTTATAAAGCTAATCTTTCTTATTTTAGTGAGAAATACGTGATTTTTAATTATTAATAAACTCGTTAATTTTTAGGTGAGAAAATAATAATTAATTTTATACGAAAAATACCTTTTTAATTGTTAATAGCAAAAACTCGAAAAACCAGAAAAGACAGGAAATCTAAGCTGTTACAGTCACAAACCAGCCAGCTGGGCTTATGCCCATTACAATTTATTTACATAAATTGAAATAAGATAAACTGCCGTTAGTCCTAAACTGAAATAGAAATTAAATAAAAAACAGAAAATAAATAATAAAAATAAAGATAAATAGTAAGTCTCAGATAATGATCCGATCCTCATCTTGGCTAATTGCCTCAACGTCCGGGCGGGGCCGGTATCGTTTGCACTTAGCCGGGTCCATTGACCGATACGGTCGTCACCCAAAAATCAAATATCGAATAAATTTCGAAAATCATTTTAAATTCATTTTGAAAATAAATTCAGGATTTACGAAAAAATTGGGCAACATCTCCTCTGTTTTTTGTCAACCCAAAAACTGGGAAAATGGCGCCGATAATTCTTGCAAGTCCCAAACCAGAGAAAAAACCCGCATTTTATATATATAAAACATCCACAGCCAATCCACAGAATAATCGGGACGACCCGAAATAATTTCGGAAGTCCGATTCCAATTCTACAAATCACAGAACGTTCCCGAAAAAATTCGGAGAACTAAAACACACCAAAAACCATTCCCGAAATATTTCCGGAATCTAAAATAACTCACAGGACTTTTCTGAAAGTCCCGAAAATTACGACGTCGCTAAAACCGAATTCCCAAAAGGGAATCGGGGACCATTTCATCATCAACAAAATAATAAAATAGCAAGACAGGGGGTTATACCTCGGATTGCTCGGCTAGAGCTCTCAGATGTAAAATAGAAAGAAAATGATGAGATCCAGATCAGCAAACGTTCCCGAAACAGTGCTGGAACCAGCGTCATCGAAGCAACGCCGAGAAATTCAGAGTCTAGGGCACGACAGGGGTGCCAACAGGAGAAAGCTCGCCAAAAAGGGAACTGACCAGGGGCGAATCCGCGGGTTCTGACCCGGATCGGCAGGGAGCGCCGAAGGGGCACCGCACGGGGAAACGGGATTCGTCGAGCAAGGGGGGCGGTTGGCCTCGGGGTCGCCGGAGAGGCAGGCCGAGGGGGGCGCTGGTCGCTGGGAACGGCGGCGCTGTCGGGGGAAGCGCGACCAGGGGGCTTGCTGGTCGGGGCGCAGAAGGGAACGGCCGACGGGGGGTTGGTCGGCTGGAGAACAGGGCGCGGGGTCGCGCGGATCGGGCGGAGATGGTCGCCGAGGAGCGCTGGCGCGGAGCTCGCGCGCGCAAGTGCGGCGCACTGCCGCGAAGGGCGGTCGCGGGGGAGCGGGTCTCCGGTGGTCGGCCGGAGAACAGGGCGCCGGCGGGGTGTGGTGGCCGCGGGCGGTCGGCCAGAGAGCTAGGGCTCGGGGAGAGTGAGGGTGGTCGGGTGAGGGAAGGGTTTGGATGAAAGTGGAGTTGGGGGAAAAAACTTCTGTGAGAAAGAGAGTAATTTTGTTCTCCTATGAAGATGGAGAGTGGGGGAATTTATCTATTCTCTGTAATGAGAATAATGAAGTGGGGAGTTGATGGGTTGGGAGTTACGTGGGAGAAGAATTGGTGGTGAGAAT
Source organism: Iris pallida (assembly GCA_029216955.1). Lineage (NCBI taxonomy): Eukaryota > Viridiplantae > Streptophyta > Magnoliopsida > Asparagales > Iridaceae > Iris > Iris pallida. The sequence goes on along the minus strand of JANAVB010028196.1, from coordinate 21,975,533 downwards.
TAAAAGAGAGGGAGAAGAAAAGGTCTGCTGTTATGTGTGGATGTGAGGAAAGAAGGGGAGTTATAATGGGGAGCGCTGGTCCCTTCGTGGACCAGTTCCAAACCATATTATTATTATTATTATTATTATTATTATTTTATAAACCAAGTCAAAATTAGAATTAAGAAAGAGAGGGAAAAGAATTGGGTTTGGCTCAGGCCTGGGTCTGGGTTCGGACTCGGGTCTGGGTCTGAACTCAAAAGCCATGTTGTTAATAAATTTCGAAATCTTTTGCACTCAAAAATATTAATAATAATAATAATAATAATAATAATAATAATAATAATAATTAGAAATACTAATTATAACACTAAAACACTATTATTAATAAATTACAAACGTGGGTTTCACACCTGGTCAGCCGAGTGGCGCTCAGACTCACCCCTGTCCCAGCGGGTCGAGTTCGAGCCCCCCTTTTATGTTTTGTTTTGTTTTATTTTATTTTATTTATTTTATTATATATATATGTATATATGTATTTATATATATATATATATATATATATATATATATATATATATATGTATATATATATATATATATATATATATATATATATATATTTTTATATATATATACATATATATATATATATATATATATATATATATATATATGTATATATGTATATGTATATGTATATGTATTATGTATATATATATATATATATATATATATATATTATTATATATACTGTTATATATATAATATATATACTTATATATATATATATATATATATATATATATATATATATATATATATATATATATATATATATATATATATATATATATATATATATATATATATATATATATATATATATATAATATATATATATATATATATATATATATATATATATATATATAAAATATATATATATATATATAAAAAAAATATATATATATATATATATATATATATATATATATATATATATATATATATATATATATATATATATATATATATATATATATATATATTCATTATATATAAATATCTATATATTTATGTATATATATAAATGTATTTGTTGTATATGTATATATATTTCAAATACAATTTTTGTGCAAAATGTTATTATATATAAATTCACATGTTATTTTATTATATAATTTTATGACTAGTATATTTTACCCCTTTAAAATATATTATTAAAATACCTTAATAAATATTTTAATTATTGTATTTTATTTATCATGGCCATTTGGTGTCCAAATCTAGCATGGATTTTTGGGCCCAAATGTGTCTAATACATTCAAAGTCTGTACAAGTCATATTGAACTTGATTCATGACTTTCTGGTCCCGCGTTTGTGTATGGATATACACCGATGCCGTTATATATACGTATGTACACATCAGAAAATTGATATGTGCCACTGTACATCCTTTTTCACCTATTGACCGATCACGTACATGCTACAGTTTTAAACTTTAAAATAAACATATGATGCCATGATAGAGTATGATATACCATGATTCCTACACTTCTGTTCACTTCATGTTTCGTATATTTAGTTTGTTAGAATCAGTACTTGCTCCCGTCCTGACAGGATAACGTTGTAGGTATACTTACTGAGGAGGAGTTGCTTTGTGATTCCTATTATGGAGTTGCTGTCGAGGATCAGGCTATACCTTACGAGGATGTACCTACGGGAAAACTCGTCTATTTTGTTTATTTACTTAGGACTTTTGAGAGTAGTCATGTATTAGACTATATATTTTTGTAACTGGACCTGTATCCAGTTTTATATTTTAGCCATGTACTCGGAACATAATTATATACAAAATGACTTTTGTGTTTGGAATATTTCTGACTCATTATTACATATAGAATTGTTAGCACACTTTGGTCTTATCTTAATTATCTTTAGAACAGCTTACTACGCTTTATCTCATGCGTAGGCTGGACATGACTCGGCCCGGCCCAACTATTTGGGTAGCGGATCGTGACACAGACGCAGGCCACTTCCAATCAGCAATAGCTTCTACTTTCTTCAGATCGACTGTAATACCTTCGGACGAAATGATGTGACCAAGAAAGGACACATTGCTCAGCCAAAATTCGCACTTACTCTGCTTTGCATAAAACTGATTCTCTCGAAGTGTCTGGAGCACGGTCCGTAGATGTTCTGTATGCTGTGCCCTGTCCTTCGAGTAGACGAGAATGTCGTCAATAAAGACTTCCACAAATTTATCAAGAAAGGGTCGAAATATCCGATTCATCAGATCCATGAAGGCGACAGGGGCATTCGTCAGGCCGAATGGCATCACCAGGAACTCATAGTGGCCGTACCGAGTGCGAAAGGCTGACTTTTGTACGTCGTCTGACTTGATCTTGAGTTGATGATAGCCCGAGCGGAGATCAATCTTTGAAAATACCGAGGCGCCTTGTAACTGATCGAATAAGTCGTCTATGCGGGACAATGGATACTTGTTCCGGATGGTGGCCTTGTTCAGCTCTCGGTAATCGACGCACAGACGCATAGATCCATCCTTTTTCTTTACGAACAACACGGGCGCTCCCCACGGTGAAACACTAGGCCGAATAAACCTTTTGTCGAGCAACTCTTGTAACTGGACCTTGAGCTCCTTCAGCTCGGCGGGGGCCATTCTGTACGGGGCCTTGGAAATCGGTCGAGTATCGGGGAATGTATCGATGCTGAACTCGATTTCTCGGTCGGAGGGCATGCCGGGTAGCTCGTCCGAAAACACATCGGTGAATTCTGCCACAATGTCGGTCTGACCCGCGTTTGCACCATCCTGTCGCATGTCTCGAACGGACGCCAAATAGCCCTCGCACCCAGAATGCAGCATCCTCCGAGCAGAAATTGTCGAGACCAGCATGCAGGTCGACGACACCTCACCATACATAAAGCAGAATTCATGTACTCCTGGTATACGGAAGGTGACCGTCTTTCTGGCGCAGTCGTTGGTTGCATTGCACGGCCCGAGCAAATCCATTCCCAGAATGATATCATAGTCCTTAATATCTAGAACTATAGTATCAAGACTGACTTTTTGACCACCTATACAGATGATTTCGTCTCCGCAGGCCAAGTTTGCAAGTAGTGGCCCGCCCGACGGTACGTTAACACTAAGATCGAGACCTAGTGGTGTCAACAAAAATTTATGTTCGGCGATAAAGTCCGCCGATATAAAACTGTATGTGGCACCTGAATCGAACAGTACACGAGCAGGCTTATTATTGAAAAGCAAAGTACCTGTTACGACCATGTCAGAGGTGAATGCCTCATCTCGAGTCATAGCGTAGACGTGCCCTTGGGCATTGGGGCGACGATCCATGCTGTTTTGTGGTGCGGGTTGAGGTGCTCGAGGCGCCGAAACTTGATTCCCCGGACGTTGCTGTTGATGCTGAGGCGTGTTCAAGTTTCTTCTTCGGTTTGGGAAATCTCCATGATAGTGACCCCTTTTTTCGCAGATGAAACACCCGCTATTATGAACTTTACAGTCGACGACAGGATGTCCGTTTCGATTGCATTTGGTACAGTGAGGTCCCTGATTCCGTGCCTGATGTCCGCCTTGGTGCCCGTTGTTCGGACGCTTGGTCACATTGTTTCCTTCTGCGTGGCTAGGGCGTTTGTCATTGTACGTATGTAAAGCGCCGGCAGCACCTGGAGGGTATTGGCGTTCAAGGCGGAGGGCGTGGTTGAGAGACTCTACCATCGTTTTGTATTGTGGAACAGACAGGTGGGCGTAAATAGATGGTCGTAGACCCACTTCGAACCGTCGAGCATGACTCTCCGTGGAGGGCAGGAATTCTCCAGCAAATTTGGCTAACTTGTTGAACTCTTCTGCATACTGTCGCACCGTCATATTCCCTTGCTTTAGCTGCATAAATTTATTTTTTTCTCTTGTTGAAAGGCTGCAGGGAGGTACTCGATCTCGAATGCCTCTCGGAAGGTAGCCCAAGAGATTGCCGCTGTCTCATCGTCGCGTCTGATCGCTCGCTTTTGCACGGCCCACCAGTCGTGCGCGTTCAATCGAAGTAGAAGTTGAGCGCATGCAACTTTCTTGGACTCATCGATGCCCAGAAGCTCGAACCGGTCTTCCAGCTCCTCCAACTAATCGATCGCCAAGGAAGGGTCTTCAATACCGCAGAAGGAAGTGTGGAAACTTTTGCTGAATTTTGATACCTCAAAGTTGGAACTTCTTGGTGCTGCAGGTAGAGGCTCGGGTACCTCCGGTTCGACTTCACTTTGCCTGCCGCAGGCTTGGTTATGGCATGGGTTATCGCTGAGTTGTTGTTGGCCACAACTGTCTGAACGATCTGCTGAAGAGTATCGAGCTGCTTCTGCTGCAACTTGAATTGTGCATCGAATCGGGCCTCGAACTGAGTCTGGCGTGCCTCCGTCTGCCGTCGATGTTGCTCATTCTGGCGTTGATTCTCCTCAGCTTGTCGTTGTTGCATTTCCAGCATATGCAACATCCGTTCCATGGCATCGTTAGAGGGTCCGGGCCTCGAGCTACTCGAGCCACTCGAAGCGCTTTCTTCGTTCGCCACCACGTTCGCCGTCGTGCCTTCTGTGATTTTTGAAGGCAAAATACATTAGTCACAAAACTTATTACAGACTCACTCGTATGGAACGACATATCTCATCTACGCGGAATCAAGAGTTTGAGTCTTATAACGGAAGGTCAAAGGACATAAAGCCGTGCTCTGAAACCATTATCTCACGCTCCGATTCGGTAGAATCGATAGTCGTCCCCCGGGCGTGATACCGTACAAGCCTAAGTTGAGCTTGCACAAGGTGGTTCATAAGGTTATCCGAAATAACAGCATTTACCAGAGTACGTAGAGAAATTGAACACATTTATATAGAGAAGGAAACTTGTATTTTCATTGATAATAAGTTAGATTACAGACTCGATTACAAAAGAGGCCTCTCGGGCTTACAACCGACATCGATGAGATATTCATTCCATACATTTACATCCCTTTTTACAAAACATCAAAATGACTCTCTAAGACCTGGGATCGGTGAGAGTTTGTGCTGTATGATGCAGTTGAATTAAGTCTTCAAAATGTTGCAGAGTTAGCCTTCGCGCTAGCAAGGCTTCAAAAAAATGAGCGTCGCCTTCAGTCCCTTGGCACGCTATCCTGGTTACGGGTACCTGTTGAGAGCGAGGGTCAGTATATTACATTTTGTACTAGTGCGTGGCAATTTAAATTTCGTGCTCTCATTTGTTGAAGAAGTTAAGTGAACGTGCATGCAAATGTTTAGTGAAGTTTTTAGCCATCCTAATCAATTCAAACCCATATTTGAAGGCACAACAGTATAACGACGATAGATCTTACCCCCGGCAGAGTGCGTCGTTGTAGCATAAACTTACCATGTTCTTCCCTGTCGTGTTGATAATAAGGAAATATAATAGAGTGCATTCGTGAAGGTCACTGGCACGACAAGCTATCCTGGACATATAGCTTGGTAGACAGAGGTCCTTCAATGCAGGTAGCGAGCCCCGTTGAAAGCCACTGCCTACCGTGGCATGCATCCGACATAGCTATCCGTGTTTCTTCCTAGGCCGGAACGGTCCCGTGGCCTCGGGATACCGTGGCCTCGGGATACCGTCTGAAGGCTCTGGGATTCATTAAAGACGGAGCTTGTCACGCCCCAGAACCAGAATACTGGAGAGCGGGGGCAGACATAGCCAGCTACGTATATGAAATAAAATCCTGTCACGACCCGCACCCTGAAGAGGGGCACGAGTACGTGGTTACGTCCAGCCTACGCCGCAGTATCGGCGGTAGAACGCTATATATAGGGTCTGTAAATACTACGACTAAAACAGATAAATATACCTGTATAGTATATACTCTCCGAATGGAGGTGACATAGCAATACAGTCTCAATCACATATATCAAACTAAGGTAGATAGTACGAAAAAGGAAATATGATAGATGAAGCAAGAAATAAGTTCGAGATCCACACTCGTCCAAAACTAAACATAACATCACAGAATAATATATAATACTACATTCTAAAATCCAAAGCTGGATCGCAGTCCAGTCAAGCCTAACAAGTGCTAACTACTCAGGGAGTATAAAATCTAGTGACCAATCTATCAGGCCACTGCCCTGGCCTGAGTCTCCATCTGTCTCAGAAACATCTGTAAAATATCATAACGATATCCTGTCAGGAAAATGAGCAAGTACAAACACCAACAGCAGTTCCATGTGAATTGACAAATACTATAAGAGACAGTATAATAAAATACAAGACAAAGATATAGGCGACTTGGGAACCATTCGAAAGCCGAGTTACAACCCTTAAACCAAACAATGACCGGGGTTGTAACCCTTCTTTCAAACAGGACTTAGTCTCAAATCATGGTACAGTATAAAGGCAGGTAGAGCATGTGAGTAAATGAAATCATAGCATGGTAAAAAATACAGAAAGTAAAACTGAACTAGAATATAAGATACGACAATAAATATAAAATGTGATTTGAATTATTAGAGCGATATGTGATCGGCTAGGGAGTCAGGGTAGGGTTATCCACTTGGCCCGACAATCACAGGAAAATCTCTGGAAAGGGTCATGCCGGCCAACCTGGATAACCCGACAAGGGGTGTCTGCTACACCCTACGTGAGGTGAGGGTGGCGCTAGCAAAATAGTGATAGGGAGGCTTTGATCATATAACCCCTAATAATTTCCCATCCCCGAATAGTAACATGGATCCGGACATGGCACGTCATGACACGGATTCAAAAGCAGGTGATCAGCCCACTCCCAAATCAATGTCTATATAAGTACATGAAACATGGATATCACACACCAATATACCAAGGAAAATCTGGGAATAACATCTCATGACAGGATCCGACGTATACTAGTCCGTGAACTATCGTGTCGAGAATCAAGTAAGATACTACAACTGAATCGGATATAGTAGATATCAAGACAATGAAAACTATCAGTGAATGTACTCGCCTGTGGTCCTGAGCTGATAAGGTGAACAGACGCTCAGAGTAATCACAGACCTAAAGATGAGATACTACAAGTCAAAATATGGTTTAATAATAAAGAAAAGCTAATCTAAACAAGATATGCAAATTCTAAGTCAAAACTAGGTCTCACTGAGTCACCCTAAGTCCTGTCAAGTCAATCTAGGTCAAATCAAGTTATATCAAGTCAATCTAAGTCAGACCAAGTCAATCCTAGGTCATACCAGTCATCACGGGTCAAAACAAGTCGAAGAAAGTCAAACGGGATCAAGAGTTGGCCTACAGTTGACTTTTGGTTAATCCTGATCAACTCTGGTCAACTCTAGGTCAACCCTGGTCAACCCTAGGTCAATGGTGACTAATAGTTGACTTTTGGTCAACTACACAAGTCTAAAGGAATTTGGGACTAAATTGGGTAAAGCGTTGACCCATAGTTGACTTTTGGTCTAAAAAGTCAACCGTGGTCAACCGGGGTCAAGACTAGGTCTAGGCGACTATTTCTAACTATTACCAACCTCTACAACCCATATCCAAGTCCATCTTGGACTTCGAAACTCATATCTTGGTCGTAGGCCAATATCCTATTTTACCCTTAAAAAGGGTAAAATTCTAGCTTAGGCAACTATCAAGTTAGCCTACCTACGCTTGGTATTTTGACCCGAGCTCCCTAGGGTAGTAAGGTACTAGCCTATACATATATTACCTACCAAGATACCTAAGTAAAGTGGACATCTAGTCCATGTTACGGCCTATTGCCGGTATCTTGAATATTTCAAGATACGCAATGGTACGGCGCGATACCGGCGCCCTACAACCCCGATTTCCACCCGGAAGCCTACCCGCAAAATCTAAATCACGTATTCTAACTCCACGCCAAGTTTCGTCGCGATTCGATACTCGGAGCTCGATTTCGCCCTCTAACTCAACTCTTCTAAATTGATTTCCTATACTTCCTATACAAATACCCTTTTTTCTAATTCTTATTCTCTTCTCCTTCTAATTTCCTATTCTAATTCCAACTCTTCTAATCCTTCTTCTTCCATTCTTCTCTATCTAACTTTCTCCTAATTCTTCTTCCTATTCTTCTTCTATTCTTCTTTCATTTTCTCCTCCTACTCTTCTAAACTTCTTCTTATCTTCTAAACTTCCTCTAAATTCTAACCATTATATATATATATATATATATATATCTATATATATATATATATATAGATATTAATATATATATATATATAATATTATATATATATATACAAACATATATATCTCTATCAAGGGGGTTTAAG